>CM053170.1:222479-724132 GCA_012977825.3 Pteromalus puparum | reverse complement strand
GTTGGTTTACAGTCTCGGTTACGCTCGCGTGGGTCTCCATTAATTCATCCGGACTCGGGATGGGAGAGCATTGCTGTTGTAGCGAGGTTGCGAAAATCTCGGCTTTGTCTGAGTCGAGAGAGAAAGAGTTGTTTCCTTGTTTTAGAGGGGGGAGAGAAGGCCTCTTGTTTCTGAGTTTTTTCACGACCGACCAAGCTTTCTTAGGATTTTGTTCGGCTTCGGCAATGAAACCTTTGAATTCATTATTACGGTGCTCAGAAACAAGGGCGCTTACTTCTTTGGTCATCGCGTTTAGTTCCGTTTTGAGCTTGGGGTTCCTAGTTGTTTGCCAAAGCTTGCGCAGTTTGTTTTTCTCGGTAATGAGGTACATTAGTTCCGAGGGTAGTTTGGTTTTTTGATGGGTGACGGGGGTTGTGATTGTGGCTTGTTGGGTGGCCGCGTTTATTTCTAGGGTTAGCTGTTCTACCGCGTTGTCTAGATCGGAAGTCGTTTTGATAGTGTTACATTTAAAAGAGGATGATTCGAGAATGTATCTTAGGTGAAGCCAGTCTATACGGCTGGTGGTGATATTTATGCATTACCTTGAATGGTCTTATATACTAACCATCACATTCTTACCACTTGCGAGTAATAAAATCCGGACGCCACCTGGCGACGAGACATTTTTAATCGTTTCTTAGTATAATTCAATCGTTTTTCTTAATCGCAATGGATTTTTGGTATAAAATTTGATCGTATATAAACGTTTTCAATCTGTTGCAATGCACTTTATAATGTCTGAAATTCACTGGACTATAATGTAGTGTTATCGTCTTTAATCAAGATTAATTTAATTGTTCTTAACATATAATATTAGTCGAAGGTTTTAATACTTTTTAATTGTTTATTCTTCAATACGATAAAAATGTTGTGGAAATGATAAATGTAAAAAACTTTGAGTAATTGTGTTGGAATATATGTAAAATAATGTGAAAAATAAAAATTTTACATTTAAATTTGGAGCATCGCTAACATGAAACCTGTCATAATTTTTACAAATTTTCATGATTTTTCAAAATGTTTCACATTTTTACAAATTAGTATTGGCAACCCAGAAAAGCGTTCATTTTATAGTAACATTTGTGCACTGTATTTCACGTTTTCTCACAATCGGTCATATATCGTCGCTCTAAACGAAGACTAGCACGTCCTAAATCCCTCTCAAAGAGTAGTACTTTTCCATTTTCGCCGTGAAGACTAGTAGATTTCGCACCCCTGCCGTGAAGACTAACACTTTTCACAACTATGCCGCGAAGACTACCACATTTCACGAAAACACTAGTGGTTTCTGGAATCTATTGCTTAAACAATTGATGATATTTATGAACGCCAAAGTGGTACATATAGTAATATTCACATGCAAAGAGTCAGCTAGTACAAAAATTATTAAATTATCATACGTTTTTCTCATACTACAAGAGTATTAGTTTGAGCCGTGAAACGTGCTACTCTTCGCGGCGAAAAGTGAAAAGTGCTAGTGTTTGCGGCGAATAACCAAATGTACTAGTTTTCGGTGCGAGATCTGAAATGTACTACTCTTCGTACGGAGCAACGATATATTATCTTTAATGCACTCACATTTTTCACAGTGGAGTAATGCAACTTCTAGGTAGGAGCTCTAGATCGCCAATGACAGAGCCTAGTAAACACGCTCCCGTAGTTTTTGGAATTTAAATATAAGAATGCTTATAAACGGTGTCGGTTTTTCGGGTCAGCTATGATGGGTCACAGGGAGTGCGTGTCGTNAAAAATTATAGGTCACAAATTTTGTTGACATCCAATGAGGTTGGTACTAGCCTCCCCCTCTTGCAACCTGTGATATCACGCTCTAAAATGATACGAGAAACATCACTCGTCACGCTATTGTAGACACACCCTTAGACTACCGCGCAAATCCACAGCGCAGTCGTTGGAATCTTCAGAAACGGCGCAGAACATTCTGCGCATGTCGCACGCGGCATTGTTACTCATCGTCGCCGCGTCGCGGTCGCTCGTCGCTCGTAGTGTAATAGCACCCTTAGGTACAGTTTGTACTGCTGGCTGTGCATGCACTCGCGATTCGCGGCCAACCAGCCGTGCCTATAACAAAATCCAAATCACCTAGTGTGCAGCTCACAGTCCTGTAGGCGCAAACATGGCGGACTGCAAGGGTGCGTTTATACTCTCTTCTTCATCGCGATTATTCCTCTTTGAATTCTACCCCCTTGTGGCTCTTTCCCAGTAATTCTCTCCATGTCGTCCACGCCGTCTCGTTGTTGAATCGAAGCGGCAGTGCAGTCCTTAGCGCAGAAAACAGTCGCTCGTTTTTCCCACGATTTCTTCCCAGAGACTAACGTCTGTTTTTCTCTGTACAGAGAGCAACGAGGCGTCCAAGGATCCTGAGTCGCCGGTCACCATGAAGTTCGACAGCCCCGAGGAATCCAGTGACAACTCTGCCAACGGTGAGTACTTGTATACTCAAGAAAAGATTCATTTACCTGGCTTGACTTTTGCCCTGTTGGTGTGATGCTAAGCTGAACCCTTGTTGTTACTCTGCAGATGAAGCAGAGAAGCCAGTCACCGAGAAAGATTCTGACAACTCCTCTTCGTCCAACAGCATGACTAATAATACTTCGCCTTCGGATCGACAGAGCAGCGAAGCAAATTCCAAAAAAAGTGTGTACTTTGCATCAAAAGACTTGCTTCTTCAGTATGTCTATACATCTGCATTGACTAAAATATTTTGTGGATCTAGATTTGACTTCTAAGTTACAGCTCGACTAGATTTTGTGCTCTGCTTTGTAAAGCAAAAAAGTGAGCATCTCGCACTTAATTATACAGCAGATATCCAGTTTCAAGTTTGATCGTAGAGACTTTCTCTGCTGACTTTTATTTACAAAATATTTGCAGAGCGAGCACATCCCATTCTAATTGTGTTAATTCTTATCTAAAGTTTCACATATTTTTATCCAAGCATTTTTGGCATGCATAACATATGCTACTTTGCAAACATTGTATATGTTGATTTTTTATTCAGACCAGAGGCTATGTCATTACATTATTCTTGATTTTGCACAGCTGAGAAGTAATAAATCATCTGTCGGATGGATGTTTCGAATGGAAAATTTTCTTCGACTGTATAATTAGCATTTATGATGAAGTTTTTTTCTCACAATTCATTGCAATCGACTTAAATCCTACTTTGTTTCCAGGAATGGTGCCAAAATCATTTGGGAGGGACCATTGGTCTGCAGATTTGTACAGTGGCAGCAGCAAGCCAAAATCAGCTTTGCTGAGGCCATCACAACTGAATGCTGTGACAAATAATTCAGCCAGCACCACAACCAAAAGTGTTCTGAAGCCAGCGAAATTCCAAAACCCGTTCACCAAGGTAACTGACATCGATGATGTTGAGTCGGCTTCCTCCACACAGAACACCAAGGACCAAGATGCCTCAAAAGAGACCGACAAAGAGGAGAAAGACAAGCAGAGCGACGAGAAGAAGGAGGATAAAGAGAAAGAAGCACCCAAATTCCTAGCGCTGAACAAGACAAAGGAAACTAAGGAGAACGAGAACATTTTGAACAGCACGATGGCGGCAAGTGCATCGACGCCAAGCTTTGTATTCGGACAGAACCTAAAGGAACGCGTTGCCGTGGCTCACGATGCCGACAGCTCCGACAGCTCTGAGAAAGAGGAGCCCAAGGAAGAGCCTACCAACGAGAATGGTTCTTCAGAGCTTATGTTCTCCAACGCCGCAGCAGTTTGTCGTAGCACGGCCAAGCCCGGGCTTACCTTGTCACAAGCTGCCCACGAGATGGAAGAAGCGAATCGCGCAAACAAGAGGAAGTACAGTGAAGTGACGTTGTTAACCGGAGAGGAAGATGAAACGAACGTTTTACAAATAAATTGTAAACTTTTTGCTTTCGACAAAGTAAGTTTACCACTAGGAAGTGATTATATATTTTTCATTGGTGCTAGTATATCTGTCGATTGGCTGAATAATTGAAATTACTGTTTCACTTAACAGCCAGTACCATTTTATTTTACTGTCACTCAAAGAAATACAAAATTAATTCAACAGTTTTTATTCAAAATAACGTCGAGTACGCGATAACAAAGACATCATCAATCATTCGTTCACAGATAAGCGTAACATCCGTATAACGATCACGAAATAGGCACTGATCAGTAAATAAATACAAAAAGATATTCAAAACAAACTTAAGGAAAACTTCTTTTTTCAGGCAACAAGCAGCTATCAGGAGCGGGGCCGAGGCTCCCTGCGTCTGAACGACAAGGACGAGGAGTCGCGGCTAGTGGGCCGTGCCGCGGGCACCCAGAGGCTGGTACTCAATACAAAGGTGTGGCCGGGCATGACGGTCGAGCGGGCTGGGCCGAAATCGCTACGGCTTACTGCCATGGATGTCCAGGGTGATATCAGGATCTTTGTAGTGCAGGCCGCGCAGAAGGAAGTCGAGCAGCTGCACAATCTACTGATGCAGCGGTTGAAACGTGCGCAAGATCGACAGCCCAAGAAGGTGGCCGCTGAACCGCACTGACCGACGCTAGCTCTGGCCGTTCGCTCAAGTTTGGCTTGTTTGCGCTGAGGACAAGCGAGTTCTGGTGTTGTTGGATATTCTCGAGGGTTTTTTTTATCAAGTATTTTTTTTTTTCGTTTTTTCAATAAATACTGAGTTTTTGGAAGATTATTCGTGATATTTCTTAGCTACATTTTTGACTGTGTAACACCAGGATTTCGCCTCGATGAAATTCAGTTTGCTGGGTTTTCGCTAGTCCGCTCAAATTTTGTAGTTAAACATGAATTCGTCAAGTGTGACGATTTAATTGTTAATTTTTTAATATTTAAATACTGAATTGATGCTTAAATCCGTATGCTCACCAGACCACTATACCATAATTCTTTTTTGTAATAATAATAATTTGAGTCAACGGTGCTATGAATCGTATTTAATTATAATCTTTTGCAGTGTCAGAAAACTCTGAGAAGTGAAATTGAAAATTATCTACTAGGAATAAGAGTTTCATGGCCTTAAATTTCGTAGACCACTGAAAAAAGCCAAATTCGTGTTTTTTCAGAAAATGTTATTTTCTTAGTAGATAATTTTGACTCATTTCTGTATCATCGCAAAATTTTCATCGATTTGCCGAATGTAACAATGAGCATGAGTGGATAGCTAACGCTGAAGGACCGGTTAATTTAATAACAAGAACGTCTTGGGCAAGACATGATAGTATCTAATATCAGAGACCGAAAACTCCGTCGGGGTAACTACACAGGCCTGTAATATAAAACTTATTTCATTCAAAGAATTAACATTTTGTGGACATAAGTCGTTTTCTGATCAAAGTTACATCAGGCTTTGATCTAAATTCTGTATGTTGTGTAAAAGGAGATAAATGAGAGAAATACGAGTTTTATATAGCATTGAGATCGAAATTTTTTTTATTTCTTCTGTTTACAAAATAGATTTTTCTAATCATTCCTGTGAAATGGACACGAAATCGTACGATTTTTATGTCGTCGAAACAAACATACCTGCACGCGCTGCTGCGACAGTGCGCAGAGAGTGTTACTTAAACTTTGAGTCATTTCACAAAGTAAAAAGATTTTTACATCACTTAAAAAAAAAAAATACAAAAATGTCGGAATATCATGCAAATTTTTATGTTAAATAAAGGAAATATTAAGAAAACAAATAACGTTTGATTCCGAACTCTTGTGTGTCGACAATATTTCTTTTGAAACGCAGAAAAATTGAAGGATAAAACGGGTTCTCATAAAGAAGAATCATATGTATATGCACTTGAAAAGAAAATTAAAACAAAAAAAAAACGAATGCGTGCGGTAAAATGAATGTGCGAATGATAGATTAAGCTAGATAGAGATTTTTAACAAGGATAGTTTAATATAAATTAATTTAGAATGCGATTAAGGGAGGCAGACTGCTGCAAGTTTATTTAAGATGTTCAACTAAGAAGCTGCATTATCATCTTACTTATGATTTATAATGATAAATCGTCGAATAGCAATTCGGTTTTTATACTACCTCGTATGAATTACTTGGATCGATTTGTCTGAGATAGCAACGAAATAATATTTCAACAAATGCATTGTTCAACTATTAGTTGTAAATAAAATCTCGATCTAGTAAAGGAAGCTAAGGGTGACATTTTTTTGAATTTTCCTGTGTTTTAAAACTATAAACTCGTAGCTTAATGTACTTTTCAATTGATAAACTTGTATCTTTTAGTGCCTTTTATCGTGGCGAATCAGCGTAGAGTACGAATCAACTGATTTTCTTGGTTAACACACCTGCCAAGGGTTCACTACTATTTTCCTCTGCACAAGCACGAGCAATCTGAAGAAACGATTTTCACAGCAAAAAACCTGCTGCAAGCACCGATCCAACGCGCAACGCGCACATCGCTGATCGCACACGTATCGCACGCGTGAAAAAGCTCTCGGATCTTCCTCTCGCCAGATGCCGCTTCTCCTCTCGAAATCCCCCGGCGCCCATCTTTTCCCTCTCTTATTTATAGAAAAGCGGCGCGAGGCTGCAGACGTCGAGCTTTTTCGCAGCACTTGTCAATGAAGCTACTGCTCTTCCGTCGCGAGCGCGTGTTTATAACAATAATACCGTCGTCATCGTCGTCTGTCCGCGGCAGGAAGTGCGGCTGAGGTGTCGCGGTGCTACCGATCACCAAGCCAACAACCATCGCAACGTCGTCGTCCTCGTCGTCGGCCGATGCGGTGCAGCGTAGGAGGCCCAGGGAGGCCGAGACGCCGCCGCCGCCGCCGACGCTGCCGCCAATCGTCTCCAGGGGCAGGGGTATCCTCGCCAAGATGCTGTCCGGGGGCTACTCCAGGTTCCGCGACTCGAGGACGCCGGAGCCGAGCACCAGCTCCAATTCCGCCGCTCTGTCGAGACTGAGCGAGCCGGTCGACGACGCCAGGCTCAGGCAGAGGAACGTCGCAAAGAGCGAGATCCAGGGGAGAGGAGCTCAGGGATACGTCTACAGGTGATTTGCTTTCTCGAGGAAATCCATCGGGAACGCGAGTCTGCTGAGGTGCTCGATGCAACAGGTGTCGCGAACGTGCTGTTAGAAACGATCGGTTTTTTTTTTTCGGAATTTCGATCGCGTTCGCTGTGCTTTCATCGGAACTACAATATATACGACTTTGATTCACGGCGACAACGTTCGCTTTTATTTTTAACTTTACGACCAAGTTTTTAAGCACGCGAGCTCGATATATGGTCCTAAAACCGGATTCGACGCCTATCGGTTGTTTCCATCGAGTGCCTCGAAAGCTCGAAATTACCGGATCATTACCGTGTTTTCTTAGTAATCCGATCGTGCAATCGACATATACAATGATAATTTTCGCGCGCGCGCGCGCGCATTTCGAAAGCTCTCCTTCTAATTTTGAATCCCTCGAATATCTTATATTACTTTCAAATGCGCGCGCGATAATCATTCGAATATGTCAACCCACGTATGCGTTTC
Source organism: Pteromalus puparum (assembly GCA_012977825.3). Classification (NCBI taxonomy): domain Eukaryota; kingdom Metazoa; phylum Arthropoda; class Insecta; order Hymenoptera; family Pteromalidae; genus Pteromalus; species Pteromalus puparum. Next base: position 716,584 of record CM053170.1, on the reverse strand, counting down.
GCAACCGGGTCAGCAGACGGCTATCCCATCAATATAGCTATATGCAGAGCTTACACAATGTATACAGCATGTATATGTATAGTTATTGCGGAGCTTCAAAGAGGCGCGAATTTCGAAGCCTGGAATTTGATTCTGGAGCCGCGATAGCGTAAATAAACTTCGGATCTCGCGTGTGCTTTAAGTGGCCGCGTGTTAACATTGCCCGGATATCGTAAACAAAAGCTTATAGAGACAAAAGTTATTAGAACGTTTGCGCCGCGGGATTTAGTTGTCCGGTCGGTATTTTTGGCTTTTTGTTGTCGCGATGAATCAATTGTGCACGCTTGCATATTTCGGCGTGGCTTGGAAAGTTTTTCCGCGCAAAGTTAATTGTGCCGAGAAATATTCGAATTCAACAACGTTTGGGGCTGCAATAAAAAGCGTTTAAATATAGGATTTATCTGAAGAATGATCTCTTGGGTCTAGCTATAAAACTATTTATTGCTATCTACACCGGGGAGTATTTTTAAGAAACGCCCTAATTTCGAGTCGCTTATACATCAGATGCTTGCAGTATACGAACAAAACGAGATATATTATATGTCGGGACGAAGTCCGTCGAGAAAATTTGAATACGCCTTAACCATTCGAACTCTCGGGAGTAGAAATGATTTTATTTAGAATAACTCGGGCCGATTGAATCGGATTGGGAAGTACCTAAATAAACGCGTACACATCGAGTAGAAAAAGACCAGTCTGGTGTAAGGCGGTTATAAATAGAACATGTGCGATCCAGACTCTGTAATCGAGCAACCTTCCTCTCACTTGACCCTAAGAACGAAAAATCGAGCTTCCGGAGAAATTCCTCAATGTTTCGTATAATCTCTCAAATTACTTTTTATTTATACTTATGATATACAATTTAAATTTATTATAAATATTCACAAGACAAACGTTATTTAGATATACGATTAAAACAAAAATTCACTGATGACTAAAAAATTTGTTTCTCCGCAGGACAAGGATTCCGTCACCGATCAACCCGGAAGATCTTCCCCCAGTATCTTCAACAGGTCGCTCCTACGTATATCGAACGCGAGTACCACGACGCGATATCGTCGCTGACACGAGTGGTGGTGGCGCCGGTAATCCCATAACTCGACGTCGAGGCGCCGTTAAGCACCACAAGGTACACGTCGTACGCGGACACAAACTCGTCGCCAAGTTCTTCCGACAGCCGACCTTTTGCGCCTTCTGCAAGGACTTTCTGTGGTGAGTAATAATATATCGGTGTATTTTAAAGAAACTGTTATACTGTTGATTCTGATTTGATTTATAACGAATGTATATAATTTCAGGGGCTTTGGAAAGCAGGGATACCAGTGTCAAGGTATGGATAAATGTTTGTTGCAATTCTTAGAAGAAAAAGCAAATTTTTCATAAACATATATATTTTTTCAGCTTGTCAGACTGCAGTGCACAAGAAATGCCACGACAAGCTACTGACCAAGTGTCCTGAGAGTGGGAGAGAATCTGAAAGTACAATTGTAAGAGGCTCTGAAAATTACGTTGCTTGTAGATTGCAGTAGAAACACAGTACAAGATTGCACAAAGCAATGAAATAGATTTTCTTGAAAATTAGTTGTGTGAAAGAGTATAGAGCATAGATTAGATCAAAATTTGTGTTGAGCGGAGGTCAGTCTGTCAAGTTCTTTTTTTTATTGCAAAGATTTTTTTTAAATTTGATTATGTTGAGAAACTGTTGAACAACAAAATGCCACACGTTAATATTATATTATTATTGCGGTCAAATGTAAGGGAATAAGCCACAATTAAGTGAATTATATATATCACGTTCCGAATTCCTTTCTAATCAAAATATACACTAAACTTGAAATACTAACGGTGATAATGAAAATTTAATACAATTGAAAAATATTTATTAATATGTGATCAGTTTATTCACAATCAGAGCTAAAATATTACGATTTAGTACTGGTATTCTTTGGCTTTTCCAAGAGAAAACTTTCCATATTCAAATTCTATTCGCGGGAATGATAAGTTCTGCCTAACTTTTCTCATTTACAACATTACATTGTACACCACGCACTATCCTGATTTATAAATGTACTACGGTGGCATTTCAAAAAATATCAAACGATTGACATATCAAAATATGAAATTCATATTACGATCAACAAAATATTGTACAAAAATCGAAAACAATCAACCTTTTCACAAACCCCATCTACAAAAATCTTAAAATCTCTCATCTCGAATCCCTAGCAAAACAATTAAACGAAACAGTAGCGAGAAAAGCTCTCGTCGCACGAGACAAGCCAGTGAATTGTCTAAATACAGAAGCGCATTGTTCTGCGAGCGCGTGATTCCGCGTCTGCGCGCGAATTTCTTGGCATGAGCGCGCGTCGATTTCTTTTTTCCTCTCATCTGGCGCGTGTGGAAGACAGATGGCCGATCACGGATCCATTATCGAGTCATTAAACCGAGCAGATTCCGAGATTTTCAATTGAACGCTCGCTTGAGCTTGTTGAGGAGATTCGAATTTTTTGTGTGGCATCATTGAGATTAATGATGATCTTATGTATGCAGACCGATTGTGAAGTTGTGTCTTTGAAAATAATAAAATCGTTAAGAAAGTAGTTTGTAAGCATTTGCTATAAAACTTCCGACAATTAGTATATTAAACACCGATTACAGCAAACTTCTCTTTTGGCAATTACTAGAAATTGTTAAGAGAACGCTCTTAAACGAGAGTTGTGATTTGAGTTTTGTATAATGTAATTAGTAGAAATTAGTTTATATTCTGAAATATAATATTATGACGATTTAAAACAATTAATATAATAATAAAAGACTGTAAAAAAATTTTTGTGTTGCAGTATTTAAGAGAAAGGTTTAAGGTTGACGTACCTCATCGATTCCGACTTCATACATTCGTATCCCCGACGTTCTGCGATCATTGCGGGTCAATGCTTTACGGTCTATTTCGTCAAGGATTAAAGTGCGATGGTAAGTACACGAATCTTATTGCTTGAAATGAATTTGTAAACATACTTTTATTACCATTGATTCAACGTTCAGGAGCTTGGCAGATATAAATAGCTTTAGGCAGACTTTGAATCCAGGTTAATTTAAGATCGAGAACAAAGATACACGTGCTGACAGATGCGAATAAATGGCAGCATTCTTCTTCGCACAGAAGTTCACTTCTCGATAATTTCATAACAACGCCCCCAAAATTATTCCTGCGATAATACAACGGAATTTTAAAAAATTAAGAAATATGTATCCGCTTCCAAGTCATTGGTTACAAATCGATCTTGTGTACGATATCCCATAACACAAGAGCAACAAGCTTTCCGAAGACTCAACAAAAACGTCGCTCTTTGTCCTGTCAAGCGCGCAACGCAGAAACCGAGAAGTCGCATAACTTAACGGTGACAAATAAGTAGTAACGCGCTGGCTCGTGCCAGACGCGCCGACACGTAGTTCAGCGCACTTATATCTCGTGCACCGACGCATACCTATGGCCGATCTCGAGAGTACCTTTCCAAGCTGCTCGCGCTGTTGGATAAAAAATCCAACAGATTTAAAAGTACTGGAAAACTTGGACTAAATCACGCAAAGCTTTCCAAGTTCCTATCAGACTTTAGCGAACGTTTTATTTATCGCGTATACGACACGATGTCGACAGAGATTATAGGTATACGTACACAACAACGGGGCCCATAAAACTCTCGGTCAAAACTATATACGAAAATACCCGAGCCATTAGTTGGTCGAGGCTATTTCCACCGGTCGCTCCCTTCTTGACAGCTTCGTGTCTCGGCGGCGGTTCCATTCGTCATAATATCTCTCGTCTTTCCTTCTCGCGAAAACGCCGCCGAGCCGTTTCCTAAGCGTTGCTCTACCTTCGGCCAATTGCTCTGTGGGTGATGTATTAAAAGAAACGTGGTGAAAGGATTTTCGGTGGACATATATATATATTATCGGGTGTTGTTTGCTAGAAACAAGTGCAGTGTTTTGTAAACCTCGGACGCCAGCTGAGGAATATAGCTAATCGTCTGGTATTTCAATGGCCGGTTTGGCCACTCCGAAGGAATGAAGTTTCAAGTTCGATTTTCAGCGTCGATAAGGGAAAATTCAAAACCGCGACCCTTATCCAGCCCAGCAAGAGAGTCTCCCCTAAATGCGGAAAGCCAAATTCTCGGCCAGAATCTCAGCGACACACACTCATCCCAGTCTCACTCTCACACAGAGCACCTAGGCCCCGCCGAGAAATTCTATTCTTGCTTTGCCTCTGCCTCTCGCGCTCTCCTCTATATCCCGCAGAGAGTATAGCAGACGTTTACAACAAACTCTCGCGCAGTCGGTCTTGGCTCCCTGAACCGTGAGAACAGCGCGACGACGGCGACGACGGCGGTGGCGGCGCACCGGCGCCTCTAATAACGCTTTACCCGATCACCGATCACGATACTATACGCGAGTGTGTGCAGTTGATACTTCGTGATACGTCGTGATACGCGGCACCACATAACCTGCAGAATAATCGAACGAAGAGCAAGAGGAACTCGATCCAAGATGCCGTACTACGGTGACGGTGCGCCGTACAGCTTTTACACCGGCGGCGGTGGAGCCTTTGCCAACCACAGCTCGCTGATGACGGGCATCAACCGGTAGGCCTACTGATGCGTTCTATTCTTTCTTTCCTCATCGACTGCGTGCGTGAGAGAGACGATTGCGTGAGAGTATAGCGGTGCAATGTATCGATCGATCGATCGGGATTAGGGCTGGCAGTTGACTTGGGGATGCGAGACCGATCGGTCTGAAAAATCGGTCGCTCGAGCGTCTGCAGTGTGTACCTATTGAACATGGGACTCGAGTGAGTGTGAGTTACCCTGCTGGTCCTGATTCCGAGCGTGATTGTCCATTTTATTGTTGTGTGCAAATTTGTCACGTTCGCGAGAAGAGACATTCCTTCTCGTGAAATCGGCAAATTTCTCGTCCGTGTGCTTATATCGGTTGAACGATGCGTATATACGATGTTCGAATCAATTACCTCCAAATTACGGAAATACTGCGTTAAATATTAATCGCCTCGGACGTCAACGTAGCGTGTCCCACGAGTGTCTATTTATAAGACGTCATAAATTTTTGCAATAATCGGTTGATCGAATAAAATACGCATTTTTCAACGACAAACTCGACGCCAAATTTTCTAGACCGGCGTATATGTGTATGCGTGTGACGAAGAAAATGTAGCGAAATTTGCATTCACTGGAACGGTTACAGATATTTCTTGCGCGAGCACTGAAAAATCATTTTCGTAATTTTGTCGACAATCTAAATTAAAATTCAGCCTCGCGAAGGGGTGTGGTATCTTTTTTTTTTAGTTTCTCGAGTAACTTGAATCTGCAATTTCGCGAAAATAAAACGTTCGCGTCGAGTGATCAGCATTGAGCGCGTTATATAGTTGTTATTTTTTTCTGGTGAACCATTCTTTCTCAATGTTTATTTTGCTGCGTTTTTTCGTGTGACCTGCACGTGATGTATTTTTACACAGTGAAGACGCGCGTTCCAGACGCTCTACTGAAATTTTCCACATTCTCCAAACGGATACAATGCCAATCTTGAACATTGCTAATAAATATCGTACACGAGCGTAAATTAAATTGCGTTGCGTAACGAACCCACAGGGAATTTTCTCAGAGAACACGGCGCGCAAAATCGGCGATAATTAAGCAAAGGTCAAAAACGAGTTTCACCATCCTTTCGGGATCACTATACCAGCTCGACATACTCTAAGCTACCGAAAATAACCCGAAGCTCGTCGGGCAAACGGATTGTGTACCCAGCGACGGACGTATGCGTGCGCGAACAATAAACCGCGAAAAAGAAGAGAAGGAGATGATGCAAGCAATGCCTTCCGCGTTGGCCGCGTGCGTCTCGCTCCGTACTTTGAGCTAGGAGCGCTCGTCGGAGAAAAAGGACCTATTGAAATGTCGATTTTGACGCCAGCGGCTGCGCGGCTATAATGTTTAATTTTGGAGTTGACCGTAATATTTGCGAGACGGTTGATTGCGCTGCACTGCATCAAGAATAATTCAAGTTATACTTCGCCTCAAAATTCTATCCGAGTACAATAAGTTGGGTATAGAGTTTTCTTTAAATTTAAGTGACAGTGAAAGAGACGTTAAGTTGGTCCGAGAATAGCCGACGACTTGGTTATAATTTCGAAATAGTGGTTTTAGAATTGCGATAAAGAGCCGGGGTTTTATACACGCCATTTGTAGATTACGAGCGAAACCGTTGGGTATGCGCGTGGAAATAACTGATATTGCTGGAGGATCAAAAGATTTTTTTTTTTTTTCTAAAAATGTATTTTAGTGTATATTTGACAAGTCCGTTTTTGTTGACGTTTTGGCCTACTCATTATTCGTAAACAATACGGTGTCGTGGTTGAGATTCCCAACATTTTTTTAAAATTCATGTCTTTCAATGTGGAATTTGGTTAGGCGCATTCAGTCAATTATTTCGAACGCGTCGTTAGACATTTACCCTTTCTACTATGCAACGAAAATCCAAACCTGCATTGCATTAATAGTTTCTAATGATAAATTATCATAAATACCCTAAGAGCTCTAAATCTTCATTCTCGAAGACATATTCTCCTATTTCTGAAAGTCTGCACACGCGAGAAGAGAATAAGAGGCGTGAGTCTGCCTGCCAAGAAAGCTGCTCTGCACGCGACCCTTTCTCGCGATTATGAGAGTATACGGTCGAGAGATATTCATTGTTCTGGTTTTTCGGTAGTAGTGTTTAAATCGGTATTTACGGCTTTACGAGCTAATGCTTAGCGAGTTCTGAGATAAGTTTTATGGGCAGCTGTAACGTTTCTCGAATATTTTAGAAAATCGCAAACTCATCACAATCACGCATGCACTGCGATGTCCAAAGAGCAAAACAAACAAGCGAAATAAACGGCTCGTCAGTGTCGAAAGTCGGCTATTCCTTTCCGTCAACGCGAATCGATTACGGAACGGCGCGTGCAGCGACCGTTAAATCGAGGCGTACAGTCTTAAGCCATAAAACTCTTTTAAACGGTCTTTAAATATCCCGCGCGTTATTGCGTCGCTTGTGTATACACGCGTTCGCGACACTTGTCGAACGATTTCTCGGGTATCGAAAGTCAGCCCTGGTGACATTTATAAGCGATTGTTGCTGCTGGGATTTGCAGGTGTAATCGAATCAACGAGTTATGTAGTTCAAGATCGAATGATTACATAGCTTTGGGTATTCGTTTCTCGCAATGTTCTGCAGTGTTTTGCATTACGCAAATGAACGTTAAATTTAATTACAATCTTATACCGCAACGATCTCTCGATTACACCTTCCCCCATATAGCTCCTGCAGTAGAAGAGCCCCGGTTACAGTCAGCCACTCGCTAAATTTCATAAGCTCTCGAAAACACCGAATTAAAACGGGTTGAACTACCTCGTACCCCCTTTATCTTGTCTCTGACTCTCGAGTCTATCCATCACTCCCCTCCGCCCCCTTTGCCAGCCTTCTCCTCTTCTTTCTTCTTATTCCGACGATCTCGCGCACTTGGCAGAGTATCAAAGCGAGAGCGAACCGGACTCGGCTCTTTATATAATTATATATCGCGCGTGCGCAGCCTTCGAGCGCGGGGGAGTTGACGTTTCTTCTTTTTTTTTTCCTCTAGCGAAGAACTGGATGACTCGGTTTCGCTGTGCATCGTTAGGAGGGAGATCTGGATTTTGAGAATGGAGGATTTTGGTTTCTTAAATTTTTGTTGGTGTGACACAATTAAACAATTCAATTCGGGGACTTTCATCAGTTACTTTATTATCAAATCTATGGAATGTTTGAATTTATGTGCATCAATGAAAAATAAATGTATTACATCGTACACCTAATATTAACAAGACACAATTGATGCCAAGAGATAATTTCAGGGTTATACAATTTCAAAATAGAATGCTCTAATGTCAGGCATATACATCATAGACGACTAGAATTATGATCAAAAACTTAAAAAGCTTATCCTAAACACTTCAATTATCGCGCACTTTCGGAAGAGGGGTTGGAAAATTCGGGGTTAAATAATTCCGTATGAATCATCTGGCTGACGATGCCAACTTTGGCTGCATTTAGAAAATCGAGTCTACTCTGGTATCGGTTATAAATTTTACGTAATATCACTTTCTAATTTATATCTTAGCTTTAATAATTGTGTAACGAAATATTTATGAAAGCTCCTGCACTCGGCATAACGTTTTCGCGCTTATTTATACTGTCGTCTGCAAGCTTGTATTCCCTTATATCATTTATGAAAATGTTTGAGGTACACCCCGTATTTTTAGTCGAGCTTAAAGTGGCATAGCATTAATTTCAATGATTCATTATAATTGTTGGTAAAGTCTCTCGTCTTTACTTGACCCATTCAAAATTACAATTCACCGCCGGTACACCGTGAATCTACTCCAAAACATTCTGCCAACCACGCACACAGTCCAAAAAACTCGACCGCTCGTAAAGCATAGCGAGCGCGGAATGTCTTCCCTCTTTCCTCGGAAAACGACGACGATAACGACGACGACGACGACGACGACGACGACGACGAAGACGACGAGTACAGGAGCTAAAATTGTGCGGCTCGTCGGTGCAGCGGCAGCCGCAGCGATATTCGCGCGCGCCGAACAAGTGTTCGTCGGAATAAGAGAAGCGAGCGCTTCCGAGTCGCTGCTGTGTGTGTATAAGCGTTGGACTTAAAATTAGCCGCTTCTAGCTGGCAAATCGCACCTGCCGGCTGCTGCCGAGATGTACACGCACATGAAGATCGATCGAAGGGCGCTGAACTAGTGACGCTGATGACCGAGTGTACTCAAGCTCTCCGGCGCGAAATTTGAATTTATTATAGCAGGCCGTAGCTTTCGGGGGGTATTTTAAGCGCGTGAGCGATGAGGTGCGTTTTTAACGTTAGTTGGAATTTGTCAGTTGGACGGAATTTTTCATTCTATATGTATCTCGGAAGATGTATCAATTACTTGCGCGGAATATATCTCTTGAAATTATTCATAACTGCACCGCCCCGATTGGAATAGTAAAAAGACCGAGATTTGTAACTTTTATTGGTCGTCAAAGCATTCAAAATTAGAGATACTAACTCCAAGTGCAGGTAAATTCGAAGTAAAGACTTTATTTCGACTCTGAGTGATTTAACGACGGTAATCCGTTGGCAACTTTATTTCGCGCGTGAAGTTAGCTCGCAACGCTCGAATTAACGTTTTTTTTTTGTTTGCTCTCCACCGGCGATTTATGCATTTTGGCAGACGAATCTCGTCATACCCAGAAATTGAAGACTCCAAAACTATATATACATACGGATGCACTAACACACCGACGTGCAAGGATTTTCGCAAATATGCATTATGGATTTTTCTCGCGAATCTTGTGCTATTAATGATTTATTCAGGGAACGGTTGAAAAATAAGCAGAACATCGTTAAAGATATATGTATTAATATAAAGGCTCATTCGTTAGCTATCATTTCGAGTTTAGCAGCGTTTTTTCCTCGAACCGCTCGGTTCTCCAGACGAGGGACAAAAATAAAAACGAGGCGAATGATCCCGTAAAGCTCGCTGTGTGCCACTGACGCGAATATTACAAGATGTAAATAAATCCCCGGTATCTGGTGCATTGAATTCATTTAGATTTTCAACGCTTTTACAATTGTTCGAATATTTTCATCTCATGGTAGAAATGTGATCATAATATGCGTAAAAATATTCTACTTCAACAATTTAAAAAAAAAGAATATTATTCAGCAGCAATAATAACTATGAATAACCGTCCGCTGCTTCTTCAAGCGCTGAAGGTTCGCGTGCGAGTATTACGTAAATTATCTCGGCTCTTTCGGCACCCGAAGCTCGCGCGCGTCGCTCGCATATTGTTTTTCAAAACGCTTTTAGAGCCGCGCATCTTCGTTACAAAACTCGCGACGCATACGCCGCACGCGGGAATAAGCGTATGTAATTTTAGAAAATCACGGATTGACAAATTTGAGCGAAAATCATTGAGACTTGGTTTTATTAGCAATGTTTGAGTAATATTTTGGTTTTATGACTAGTAATAGTGAGAAATTTGTTTAGCGCTGTCAAACGGCAAAAATTTGTAAGCGCGGCATTGGACCGTCACAATCTTCACTGTGTAAAATACTCAGAGGTGCGAATCCTACCCTTAAGCCGAGCTAATCAAAAGCAGCACCGAAAAACCCAAAAATTCTTCTCCACAGCTACCACAACCCGATAGCAGCGCGATACTCGCCGCACCTGAGCACAATCTCCGAGTCGCCCTTCGTCACGCTTCGTCGCTTCTCGCCGGCGGTCTCAACCACGACGTCCCACACGACGAGTCTGTCCAGGCCCCGTCGGATAATCGACACGGCCGATATCGACGTGAGCAAACCGCCGCGGACCCTGGCCCAGGAGAACCGGCAGCAGCGACACCGGCTTCGCCGGGACCGACCTACCATCAAGATCCGATCGCAGGCCCTGAAGGACAATCCCGCGCTGCGGGAGTACAACGAGAGGCACGAGAAGACGGTCGGAGAGCTGCTGGTCGAGAAGTTCCTCATTAAGGACAAGGGCGAGAGGAAGATGAAGCTCTACCATCAGCCCAGCCTGATGAGCAACGACAAGGAGTCAGAGGAGCTGTTGAAGGAGAAGGAGAACGAGATCCTGGCTGCCATCAGGAGGAGAGTCACCAGACGCATGACCAGGCGACGCTCCTCCGCCGACGTACTGCCCCTGGACCCGGAGCAGATCGAGAGAGAGGCCGCCTTGCAGGCGGCTCAGGCCGAAGCCCTGGACAGCCTCGTCGCCGAGGAGCAGGCCGAGATCGAGGTCGAGGTCCGGAGGGGAACCTTCGCCAAGAGGCAGGCCATGAGGCTGCCTCTGGAGATCAGCGAGGTGTCCGAGACGGAGGAGGACGACGAGCTGGACGACGAGGAGAGGAAGGGAGACGGCTCGAAGAAGCACGCCACGACCAAGAAGAAGAAGAGACGGAAGAGTCTCGACAAGCTGTCGGTCAAGAGCGACGACGAGGACGAGCTCGAGATCCCCGAGAGCGTCATCGAGGAGGAGGAGTTCGAGTGGGACGACAGGGAAAAGTGCGACGATGTCAGGGCGGTCCTACCCGCGGAGAGCGAGGCGAAGGTCTCGAAGAAGGAACCTTTGGTCAAAGCCGAGGCGAAGAAGAAGGAGCCGAAGAAAGCCGAAGAGAAGGTTGAAAAGCCCAAGGTCAAGGAAGCTCCGGCAAAAGACGAGCTGAAGCTCAAATCCAAGGACAAGAAACCCCGCGATAAGACCCCGAACCGCCTGAAGCGCACCGTCTCCGCGCCTCAGGCCAAGCTTGAGGAGGACGAGCCGATACCCCGCTTCAAGGTCGAGGCCTGCAACAGCGTGGGCGACTTTTCCACCCTGTACGTCAAGGCCGCGGCCGATAATTCCCGCAGCATCGAGCAGTTCCGCGAGAGCATAAGACTGCCGGCGCCACGTCAACGGCTCCCGGCCAGCAACATCGAGACGGAAGTGGTGCTGCCGGTGCGCAAACCGTACGTGCGCGACACCTCTCGAAACAGCGTCTACCTGGCGCTGAAGCCCAGCCAAGCGAAAAAAACCGATGACGGCTATAACTCGTCGATTATTATCGACGAGCCGCAGACCAATAAGGAAAGCGCCGCCGAGTCAAGGCCTGCCAAGTGCGCCGTCATAGCTGCCGATCGATCGAACATAGAAAGTGCGTCTGAGCCGATTATTAGGGAGGAGAGGGAGCAGCAGCTGATCAGTGAAGATGCGCTGGCTGTCGAGCGAGGTGCACTCGTGAGCGATAGCGCTGCTGTCGTCGTCGACGATAAGAAGGAGGCGTCCGAAGATCGTCAAGTGATCGTTAAGAAAAGTGCGGGAAGAGGTGGCGAGGAGTTCGTCTCTTGGTGGGATGAAACCGAGGTATCGGCAGAGGTCGAGCCGAAGTTAGAAGCTGCAAAGAGTGAGACCAAGGTCGCGGAGAAAGTGCCGGATAAGGTCGAAGTCGCCAAGTCGGTGGAGGCAAAGCCCAAGGTGGAAGTGATCGCTAAACCTGCCGAGCCGAAGGAGAAAATAAGCAAGCCTGTGGAGGAAGAGCCGAAGCCGCAACCCGTGCCAAAAGTCGAGGACGCGAAAAAATCGTCGAGTCCGATCAAAGAGCCGACCAAGGTAGCAGCCTCTTCGACCCCGGACAAGAAGCCGGCGAGTCTTGTCAAGAAGGAAGTCACCCCTATTCCAGGCAAAACTGAAGTAGCCGCGAAAAAATCGGCGAGTCCGATCAAAGAGTCCACCAAGGAAGCTGTCGCTGCGATTTTAGAAAAGAAGCCGACGAGCCCCGTCAAAAAGGAAGTCGACTCGATTCCGGAAAAGAAACTAACGAGTCCGATTAAAGAGGTAGCGGCGACCCTCGAGAAGAAACCGACGAGCCCTATCATCAAAGACTCTGTTAAAGAAGTAACCTCGATCCCGGAGAAAAAATCGGCGAGTCCTATTAAAGACTCGGTTAAGGCACCACCTTCCATTCCGGAGAAGGAACCGGAGACTCATATCAAAGACTCTGCTAAAGAAGTGCCCTCTATTTCGGAGAAGAAACCTACGAGCCCTATCATCAAAGACACGGTTAAAGAAGTAGTCTCGATCCCGGAGAAGAAATCGGCAAGTCCTATTAAAGACTTGGTTAAGGAAGTGCCTGCGATCCCGGAGAAGAAACCGGAGAGTCCGCTCATAGATACCATCAAAGAAGTACCCTCTATTCCAGAAAAGAAGCCGACGAGCCCTGTCAAGGATTCGATTAAGGAAGTAGCCTCGATTCCGGAGAAAAAATTGACGACTCCAGATATCTCTTCGACTGTCGAGAAGAAGCCAGCAAGCCCGATTAAAGACTCGATAAAAGAAGCAACCGCGCCGAAACCTTCTGTTCCAGAGAAAAAGCCAACCAACTTGATCAAGGATACACAAAAACAGGTTCCCGCCAAAATCTCGGAAAAGAAGCCCCTCTTAAACAATGAGGTAATCAAACCCAAATTCGACTTGCCCAGAGACCATCATCTTCCTCGCATCCCGGAGGAGCCCAAGTCCGCCTCTCCAGAAAAACAGTCAAAACTCTTCTCAAGCAAACCGATCGAGCCCATAAAGAAGGACAAACCTAAGAAGAAAGTCGACTCGGAAGCCATAATGAAGATCGAGAAGAAGATTCTCGAAGACTCCGAGTCGCCCGATAAAATCGTCACCGGGGCAATACCCGAGCCTGTGGTATCATCGTCACCGGTCACGAAAAAAGAGCCGAAAGTAGGTCTCGCGACAAAGAAAAAGAGCGATACGACTGCACCGCAGCCGGAAATAGACTTCTGGAGCGAGATCCGAGCCGAGGAGAGCAGCGTGAAAGTCACACCGAAGAAAGTTCAGTCTCACGTCGACGATCAACTGCTGCAGTCGAGGAGACACTCGCCGGAGAATCTGAAACTCGATCTGTCGAAGATCGACGACAGCACAGCTCCGGTGGAGGATCTGAATACGCCGCTGGTGGAGGACTTGAACAAGACTCCGCTGGTGAAGGAACCATCTACTCCACTGGTAGAGAACCTCAGTGAAGTGCCGCTGGAGAATCTCCAGTTGGAGAACCGAGTGCCTAACGGAGAGGTCGAAGTACCTTCAGAAATCGTTGAAGAAGAAAAGAAGGAAGAAAAGCCGGAAGAAACGAGGGAATCGGTGGCTGAACCAGAGCTTTCCGGCACCGTCAAGAAGATCTCCAAGTGGGCCAACCAGGACAACTTGAACGAGGCCGACAAGGACGCCACCCCCATCGCCTCGAAAGAAGTCAGCCCGCAAGCATCGGCAGCTTCGTCCACGACCAAGAAGAAGGTGGTGAAGCGCAAAAAGTCCACCGCCACACCAAAGAAAAAGGCCTCCGAAAAGGCCGAGAGCACCAAGACCAAAAAGGCTCCGGTGAAGAAGGTCGCAGCCTCACCGCAGACCTCCCAACTGAAAACCGCCATGTCGGCGTCAGGCTCGCCCAGGAACACACCTGGACAGCGACCACCCGACCTAATGAAGATGTTCTACACGACACCGGCTATTCTTCTGACAGCTACGCCCAGAGATCTGCGCAAGGTCAGGCGCGCCAAGGTCAAGAGGAAAAAGCCACCAACCAGGACCCCATCGCTCAGCAGCGACAGCACTGGAAGCACCAGAAGCACAGCGACGACCAGCACAGAGGAGGGAAGCAACTGCGAGGAGGACGAGGAAAGGAAGAGACTCGCTTCCACGAGAAGTAATGACTCAGGATTCGATGGATCGCCGAGGCTTTCCAGTACGATGTGTTTTTTTTTTGTTATCGATATTTTTTTTTCTATTTTTTTGGTGATGGATATATGTATTGTTTGCTTATCATCTCGTGTTCTAACTCGTGTGGCTCGAAAAATTGTGGCAGACAATTCTCGCGCGTGAATCCCAATACGCAATCACGCCTTCGAACTCGCGAAAACGAGGAGCATATAAGTACCATTGCATTACACTAATTTCATCCAAAATAGTCGCGCGCGAGGGTAATAATAACCCGCGTCGGGCCTAATTAGCCGATTCAGTCATCGCACCTATAATTAACGCGCACACTAATCGATTCCTCGCGATTTTTTCTGAATGATCACGTAGGGACTCACCTCTTTCACAACGCCGTAACGTTGCGTCAGAATTTGATAGAACAATAACGGGACACAATTCCCAATGTTATTGTTGTTCTCGTGGTGCGAAACGTGAGGGGAGTCACGTAGTAGGGGATGTGGTAATGCTCCTGTCAATCGATTGATTAACGAGGTAGAGGCTTGTCGTCAATGGCGCGGTTCTTGCTAATTGGGCTGAAAATATTGTCCTGATGAAATTGTCGAGAATCTCCACTTGCGACAGTAGATCTGTTTACACGTGTTGAGATTTATACAGCCAAGCTCCTGATGCATGTTGACTTCTTGTAAATATTGACGATGAAATTAAATTTAATGTATATGTACGCGTTAGATTGTGACATGGTCTGCCACAAAAAGTGTGAAAAACTAACAGGAAACCTTTGCGGACTCAATCAAAAGCTCGTTGCCGAAGCTTTGCAAGCTCTGAAGAAAGGTGAGTGTTTTTGTTTTCCTCTACAACGGCCTAATACACGGTTTGTGATGATTCGTTGATAGTCGTGTGGCTTCTAACAGTTCGCATCGCATCAAAACAGATAAATCTTGCAAAAATAAAATAAATATTAATATTATAAGAATCTACTTGGAATAAAACCGATATTAATAGACAGCAAGTTTACAAAAAATTTAATAGAGGAAGTTCATACTTGACCCTGTGATTCGTTTATAGCTCTCGCATCAATAAGATTCTCTTTACGTAATCCCCGGCGAGAATGTTCAAAAATAACAATCATCCATCTAGAGAAGACTAGAAGGAATATAGGGGAAAAAAAAGTTTCGCGCAAGCATTAAACTTCGAATCCTTGAACTTGCTCTGACATCTCCGGCGAAAATCGCATCGGTAAACTCAACAGCGCCGAAAACCGTCGCGAATCGGGTCCGTCGATTGCGTCTCTCGCTCGAATATCGGCCGCACACGCACACGTGTTCTATTCTGGTCCTCGACGCATCGTCGTCGCCTCATTATATATCCGCGCGGTGAAGATGCGCGTCACCGATCGCACGAGACTCGCGTGCCCGAATGTCATGTGTATAGGAAGAGCGACGGCTCTGATTCTCAAGGAGACTTTCTTCGTTTTGTCTTAGTGGAGCCAAATTGAATGTGTGTGTATGTAAGTGCGCGGATTGATTGGGGGAGTGTGAATGCTGCTTTGTGAGTGCCGACGCGGAAATGCACTGAGGCTTGACGTAATTCTCTGCTATAGAAATTTTACGCTGGTAAAAAATTGATTGAGTAATCGATAGTGAATTTCGATTCAGAATTATAGCTTTTCGAGGTGACAAAATATTAGATTTTCAATAATTTTGTATTGTTCAATTCTTTGTCAAAATTAAAATTTTTGCGCTATTATGAATGGTTGACTATACATTTCGATTTATTTTCGTAAAGAACTTGGTGTAGTGTAATCTGAAGACTTTGTTAACTAACCGGTGAATATGCTTTCAAGTCATCCCACGTGTCATTGCTTTTGATAGTTTGGCTCCGCAAGTAAACAAGACTCATGCCTTGCTTCATTATATCATCATTTTACAATGAAGTGTAGGTAAAATACATTGGATTAGTGCAAAAATTATCAAAGTAAAATAAAAAAATCATATTAAGTAATAATTTAATCTTTCTCTATTTCTATTTGGCTCCTTGTGCATCTCTGCCGTGCCTCACTGCAGCTATAAAAGCATAATAAAAATAATGCAATCCTCATACTCTTTACAAACAGCGTTTTCTCGGTAAAAGTAACGAACTGCAACGAAACTCAAAGATCTACGAACAAAGAACTTTCTCTAAAAAGAAACACAGTCCACCTCCAACAAAAACAAAAGCTCTCGCAACGGCATTCTTCATTTCCTAACCTAATTTCACCACACATACACACACGATATAGATATACACTCCCACATCAATCAAACCAGCCAAGACACCACTTAAGCCGACAAGTTCCCGAATCGACACGCGATCGATCAGCTACTCCGCACCTTTCGCATCATATCTATGTCTATTATACAGCGCGACGCAACGCAGCGCACAATTGGCACGAAGCGACGCGCCGATGGTACGTTTCACTGGGAAAATCGAAAACCAGCGGCGGCAGTGCTTCCGCGACGCTCCGAGCGCGAGGACTGTGTGTTTGACTAGTCGTCTCGTTGTTGCATCTCTGTGTTTTCTCTTTCTCGGACGAATGGCGCTCGACGCGGACAACGGCGTTCTTGCAGGTATCATTTCATTCGCGATACGCGCTGGTGGAGATTTTTCTAATTGACGTTGTTGCAATCACCAAGAGAAATTTATAGGAGAACAGCTGTCCGTTGTTTACTTCGATCGCTCTCATGTATCTCGAGATACGAAGAGGCAGTTTTTCAATTCATCTGACCTCTTTTTGTAAATCAGTGCAACGTTCAAGTTCAGCTATTTTACATGCGCGGAAAGTAAACTACCGAATCACAGAGTTGTACGCAGACTATTTTCAAACAGCTTGCTCCGATCAGTCCAATTCCGTATAAATGAAAGTGTAAAATAATTCGACGTATGTACATACAACGCGCCGCGCGCGATTTACTGTTCCACAACGATTAATGACAATGACGAAACGCGTGCAGTTCATGGCATTCGAATCGGCTTTTGGTATAAATATTTATAATCGCCTCGACTATTTTGGGGAGATTCTATTTTCGCGGTGAATCGATTAGCCGATCGAAATTTTGTCAATTTCGTAATTCGCGCCGTGATACAGGATATCTAGCTCCCTCTCTGTCTCGGGTGAGTTTCGTATTTTTACGACTTTATTTTTAGCGGCTTACGTTCAATGGTGCGCGATAGTAAATGTTTGCCTGTCAAACTATTCTCGTGATTATTGGGAAAGGGTTAACGCACAGAAATTTCTATTTTATCGATGCAAATTGTATTTTCGATTCGAGGAGGAAGATAATAAGCAGTGTCGAGCTAATTTTAAAAAAGCGTAGTGTATTTCGCTTGACTGACGACTTTTTTCGAGTTTAAACGGCAACCCAATTCGAAAACTAAAATTAGCTTCTATATCTTGATAATTATACAATTTTATGGCGGTGTCGAAACGAGCGGTTTATTTCGTTAATTATGTTATCGAAAAAGCTACGAGTTTATTGCGCGATGCGGGCTTAATCGGATTCGCTGAGGCTATAATTAGTCGGCTCTAATTGTCGCTTAAGCTTCTTCAATTTGTAATGTTTCTCTGACATATACGAGCGCGCAAACCTCGTAACTCTGTAGCTTGACAATACGTTAATTGACATTCGGACAGTTTCTGAGTTTCGTAAAAGCTAATATTAGTCGATCCGCAGCTGTATTTCGATTCGAGTATCCTGAAAAAGTAAAGCAAAAAAATCTCCACCAGCACGAGCAGTCGGTCAAAGTTTCACACGCTATTGACATTGTCGAAAGCAGGTCCGACGTACGCTCGCGCCGGCCGCAAGTCCTTCGTTCGCCGGCGACTCAGGCCGTACGGCTACGCTGTGGATTTGGACGCGCCTCTGCCAGTGGCTACTGCACCAAGTGAGAGACAGAGAGAAGAAAACGCGCGTATACAGAGCGCGGCTTTGTTGTGTGTTTCGCCGAGCTATTTCGAGAGATGTGTGCTGCTGATGCTGCTCTTTGGCAGATAGTGACGCGGCCGAGCAATGTGGAGCGAGCTTGCGAATAGTTTGTGATGATGATGCGCTTGTGTTGCTTGATTAGGTTTATTTAGAAGATTTTTTTTTTTTTGGGCGAGAGGTTATTTTGAAACATTTTTGAATAAACTAATTATATTAAACTCATAACGAAAACTAAATTAAAAGTAGTGATCAATTGTGGAAAATCAGGCGTATCATGCGTCACGCGTGCGCACAAACTTCGAGGTCATTATTTCTGTTGTGATATACCGGGAAGAAGCTTGTGACGTACTGGGGTTTTCGATGACGTTTAAATTTTTCGCGGCGTCGCCTTAATGAAGCGATCGGCGGTGTATTTGTGTGGCGAGACTTATTTTTTCAAAGCTGTGGCTGCTTTTTTTCACTATTTTTAAGCATTTGCGTTAGCAAAGCTCGGCGACCTTGAAAATTAAAAAAGCGGTAAATTCGAATGATGTGACGTAATGCAAACATGCACGATTAACACTGATCTTCGGTCGAGAACTTATACTACACCTTTTAATTTATTGCCTTTTAGATCTAAAAATCAAATTTTTAAAGAATATCCGAATAGATAAAATAAGTTCAGTATAAACTATCATTTTTTACTTACGACAAATAAAAAGTAATAACAGAATCACGAAAGAGAAACCGCAGTCGACCTTGACAGGCTCTAAAATCGCGAAAGCATCTTCTCTCACAGTCTCACATGCAGCAGTCCCCCCACACGATCAGTCGTCGCGTGCAACCTGTTGGCCGATCATCAAAATCCGCGGCTTGCTCGCTCCGATCGAAGAGCTGCTGCGCCTCTGTATTCCTTTGCACAACGCTTCTCTCTTTTTTAAATCGAGCGCGATCCAGTTCGCCGTCGCATGGCCAAGTCTATTTTCGAAGAATGTTACGCGGAGGCCAAAAATGCGCCCAGCTGATACACTAAAGGTTCGAGTGCGTTGCCTTTTCCCTTTCGAAGGGATCGTACACTCTGTAGGATGATTTGCGTTCGCTTAAATGCTGCTGTAGAGTCGGAAATAGAATATGCGCTCGTTGGGAGGATTGATTGTTTTTGCAGGGCGCGGAATAGGGATTTATGAGGCTCGTGAAAATCGTTCGGTTATAGGGGTTCATGTTTACGTTGCGAAGACTTGTTGCTACTAATTTAGCCTGACAGCAATGTTTCGTATAAAAATTTTAAAAAGGCATCCTTAACGAAGATATTTATAACGTAAATGCTAATAGCAAAGATTTGCATCAAATTAAAAACTGTCAAATTATTAAAATAATAAACCGCACTAAAAATTAAAAAACTAAGCAGGCCGAAACTCGAACAAAACGAAAGCTGAAAGCTTTAAAGCGAGATACCAACGATAAACAAAAGCTAAAATTGCTAACGATTCATTTCACTAGAAGCCCAAATCTGCATCTGGAAAAAAAAGAAATGCTGCGAGACGCCGAGACGCGCGATAAAAGACTCGCGTTGAATTTGCCTCTAATATTTTTAGAATCGGCAATGTACCACGTCAGTTTTGATGCATCACTGCTACTGCTGCTACTCGCTATACTGATCCTAACACTGTGTACACATTCACTGCAGGCTTTCTTCGTCTAAAAAAGCCTTTTGTTCACGCTACGTGTGCCTTCGTGTGATTATATCTCGGTGTGAGTCCGTGTGACGTAGTGACGCTCATTAACAACCACCAACAGCGGCTTCTGATGGTCGATAGCCATGGCGTAAGTTTTTTTTAGAAATAACTTATGAGCTATTTTCAAGATTGAAAAAATTAAATCCATGAATTTTCATATTTTTTTTTTAATAAATATATATTTTTTAACGGCTTCACAACCCTTTACAATATTTAAACATACAGTTTTTACAAAATGACAAAATTGAAATCAAAGTAAAATCACTGATTCAATTAGGAATTTAACCCTTTATATGAATAAGTCTACAACTTTTGAAAGTAACAATTTATTCGTTTATTCGTTAGCACCATCACAATCATCCGAGAACCAAAGGAACGCAGACGGCGAACACTATCATCACAGCGGCCGGATAACACCGCCGGCGACGAATTTGCCCAGGTTCAAGAAGTACGAGGTTACAGATTTCAATTTCCTCAAGGTACGTTTTATATAATTCACCAAAAATTAATCGAGTATTTTCATAGTTATTTTTTTCACGGCCCAATAAACATTTTATATTGTTGATTATAATAGTGTCAATTATGCATTTTTGTATGATATATTAGTTTGATTATTAAATTACGGAGATAAAAAGTTATAATCAGTGATTAGTTTCGTTTTGTAAAAAACTCAAGAACAGAAAGCGTTTGTATAATGCATCAGGGATAGGTAGCTGGTACGCTGGTAGGGTGAACCCATGGGGAACCCCAGAAACTCTGTTTGAGCACTCGGCCGCTAGGAGGCGTCACGTAAACTTTACTCGCAAGTGGCAAGAAGTCAAGCGATTCGTATATATAGGGCCCCACTACGCGCGCGTTATAAGGTGGTCCGATGCTTCCCGGGTATCGATTGTGTCGCTATACTCGCAGTGTGGCTAGTACCTGACAGGTATACTGAGTATGTGACCCCGCTTCTTAAACGGTGTCTTTTTCGAATTCACTCGGTAACTGCTACATCACCGCTATGTTGTTGGCGCAATTAGATGTAATTGTGCGCAACTAAGGAGAATCACATTGTAAATATAAGGTGTCCTTAAGTGCAATGTGTAAAATTGGTAGCGGTGTTTGGAGTTAAAAAGTGAATAAGAAATTGACCAAGCGAGTCGTGTGTTGGAGTTACGTGCTTCCTGGCAGGTATCCTGGCAGTGTGGCGGCACAATTGAAAAGCGGTGGTGCTATGGGTTTAATTCGCGCAAGGCGAATGTCCCGACCGTGGTAGCGACTTAGACACACCAAACCTTTTTGCAAAAAAAAAAAAATCGTTATTATTATATAATATGCAGATGCCTGAAAAAAGATGTTTATTGATGAACGCCTGCAGTTGCTGCATATTTTAAAAAATCATGTTTTTATCTTTATTTTACTTGACGAGTGCTCCGAGGATTTCTATGCAAAAAGCGAAAATTAACTAAAACAAAAGTACCATACTACTTTTATTTAATTTAACCAAAGCATATAAAGTATTAACTCGCACATTGTTCCTCCGCAGGTTCTCGGCAAGGGCAGTTTCGGCAAAGTTCTCCTGGCGGAGCTTCGTGGCACCGAGTGCGTCTACGCCGTAAAATGCCTGAAGAAGGATGTGGTCCTCGAGGACGACGACGTCGAGTGCACCTTGATCGAGCGCAAAGTCCTGACATTGGCAACGCGTCACCCGTACCTTTGCCACCTGTTCTGCACCTTCCAGACGGAGTCGCATCTGTTCTTCGTGATGGAGTACCTGAACGGCGGCGACCTTATGTTCCACATACAGAAGAGCGGCAGATTCTCGGAACAGCGCGCCAAGTTCTACGCCGCCGAGATATGGTCCGGATTGATATTTCTACACAAGAAGGGCATCGTCTACAGGGATCTGAAGCTGGATAACGTGCTGCTGGATTTCGAGGGACACATTAGGATTGCCGATTTCGGAATGTGCAAGCTGCAGATTTTCTTGGACAGGACTGCCGATACGTTTTGCGGAACGCCAGACTATATGGCCCCAGAAGTAAGTTGGCTTGGACTTATACTGATTTACGCACGTAATACTAATAATAAACTTCGATTTTCAGATAATAAAGGGGCTGAAGTACAATCAAGCAGTCGATTGGTGGTCCTTCGGCGTGTTGCTCTACGAGATGCTGACCGGACAGTCGCCGTTCTCCGGTTGCGACGAGGACGAGCTCTTCTGGAGCATCTGTAACGAAAGGCCCTTCATTCCGCGATACCTCAGCCAGAGCGCAACCGACATTCTCGTCTGTCTGCTCGAAAAGGACGCTGGCAAGAGAATACCGGGCCACGAGATTGCCTGCCATCCATTCTTCTGTGTAAATATTATTGTACTTGCTGCTCGTGTCGTGCATTGAGATTTTGGCTTCAGAGTAGTATTGATATGTAACGGGAATATAATCCGAAATTTTTTATCAGATATCGTTTTAGAACTTGAAATAAGCTAAGTAAGTAAGGAGATTTTGTTGACTACATCACGAGCAAATTTTTTGATTCTATCTATTCCAATGGCCACTCAATGGATGAATAAAAGTTTGAAATTAATAATCATAACTGTTTCACGAATAATCAATAACGTCTCTATTCCGCAGACAATCGCCTGGGACAAGCTGGAGAGACGCTCTATGGAGCCACCCTTCAAACCAGCAGTCGAGCACACTCTGGACACTCGGTACTTCGACACAGCCTTCACGACAGAACGACCCAGGCTCACACCTGTGCCCGAGCAAATACTCACCTCCATGGACCAGGCGGTCTTCCGCGGATTCTCGTATACGAATCCTAACGCCACCGACTGAGAAGATGCACAGCATCCAGTAGATTTCGCCGAATCATCGGACCCACCCGCGTGTTTTGGAGACACTCCGGGTCGGTGTCGCATGACGCCATGTGGTGCCTTTGCTGGTCGTCCCGGTTCGACGAGTTCGAGTTTCAGAATTTACGAATGTAGTGTGCTGAGCGAAAAAACTGTAAAAGCACCTCCTCTCGAACTGGGACGCGCCAAAGAGTCAAAGCCTGATCGACGCAACTTATTGTCGGAACACCTTCAGATTAGAAGCGCATGTCGCGGCGACTCGTCTCCAGTCGAATCGAGACGAGTATTCACTGCGAGCGCGAGTTCTTCCTCCTTTCGTGGGCGAAATGAGGAAAAAACCGTGTATATTTCGAGGCCTGTCGGACGCGCCTCCGATAATGTATAGCTCCGCGTACAGCGTTCTAAGAGATGCCAGTTCTTTTTTTACCGGGCGAGGGGAAAACGATTGTCGGCGATCACCTTGACACTTCCGTATCGCGTTTGTATCTAAATCTGATTTGAGGATGCATTTACGATATTTTCGATGTGGAACGCTCGAGCGAGGGAGATCTAGGGCTGTCGAACGCCTACTCGGAGCTGCTTCTGTCCGACGCTGTAAATAAAAAGTATTAGATTATAATATACGAGATGTTGCGCGTCTTGAGATACGCGAGATTGCATAAAGGATATTTATACGGATTTTCTTATTATTTTATTTGTCTCTGATTATGTTTCATCTTTATCTCCCACCCGCATATTTATTATTATTAATATTGCAAAGGTCTTCCGTTGACTGATATGTACACTTTTTTGTTATGTTTATGCCATTGTTCATTGTTGCAAATTTTAAAGTAATATCTTCTATCTATGTGATAAGTCAGCCAAAGCTATATCGATTATGTTTGTTGAATTTCTATTGTTGAGAAATTGGGTACTTTGGCGGAGCGAGGAGTATTAGCACGTAAACGTTTTGTAAATGTGTATGAAATTTCATTATTTATAAGACAATCATCACTAACATTAAAAATTGAGCAATAAAAATCGAATAAAATAACGTAAACCTGAAGAAATATCTTTGGTATACTCCAACGAGAAACGCATTCATAAAACGTACAAAGTACGTACAAATCGGTACAACGCATTTCAGCATTTATGAGCCCGCATTAAACCGAAAAGCAGCTACTCAGCACTACTTCAGAAATAGAGAGAAGGGCCTATTCTACTTTTCGCAACGGCTCCAGACAACCCAGTATAATATTCCGGCTCCAGTGTGTAACACCCGCGAGACTTATACTTATTCAAGTCTAGAGAGAGAGAGAGAGAGAGAGACGCGGCCAGGTCGCGCAAGTTATTAATAGCACACCTAGAGCCGCGTCGCGACGAAGCGAAGCAGTATAGTGCCTTATTATTTTTGCCTCGGTAGATTAAGTTCGAGTGGCCCGTGCGCGCTGCTTCATCTATATACACCAGCGCTTATAGCGCACGCGAGTGAGTTTTATCGCTGCGGCTTTTTAAGACTCGATGAGCAAGGGGATTTCGTCGGCGGGACTCGAGCGGGAAATTTTTTCAGGAGTCAGATACGTTCGGATATAGGCAGAACTATACATCGCAATTCGATATACCCCGATCTCTCCCAAAGATCAAAGGGTCAAGCGTCCCGCATCCAAGCGTCTCGCGGAGCTCCTCTCGCACTCGCACTCGCTCTAACTTTAGACCCTCAAGGAATTGGCATAGAGCCTGCAGCCGCTTCCACGTTCGCTCGCCAAGTGCCGTCGGCGTTGCGGCCTGCTTCTCTCGTTTTGAACTCGAGAAAATCGAGTTTAACGCGTCGCCACCGCCGCTGCGCAGCCTACACGGTACACGAAGAACGAGACGAGGAAGGAAAGAAGGTACACTTATATATATATTTACACTGTGCGGTACGTATTTTTGGGGAGGATAGAAGTGCCGACGGATTTGTGGGGAGGAGCGCGAGCGATATTAGTTATTTCATTTATCGCTTTGCTATCTCGTGAACTACAAAACGGAATAAAAGCTCGACGTCACGCGGAGTTCTTTGGACACCGCTCAAAACTACCACCTCCTCGACGAGTTCAAAACAACATACCTATATATGTACTCGAAAACTTTCTCTCT
Source organism: Pteromalus puparum (assembly GCA_012977825.3). Classification (NCBI taxonomy): domain Eukaryota; kingdom Metazoa; phylum Arthropoda; class Insecta; order Hymenoptera; family Pteromalidae; genus Pteromalus; species Pteromalus puparum. The sequence continues at coordinate 691,566 of CM053170.1, read as the reverse complement.
CGCGCAAAATCCTCGCCGTCTCGCTCACGTCGAGTCTCGACGCGACAAAAAAGAAAAACCGAACTTACACGCGCGCTAGAAATAGAGACGCGGTGAGATTTCGACACACGCGCACACTTCTCTTCTCGTCTCTTTTTCTCTCCTCGGCTCCTTTATTTTCGCTTTCCGCGGCTGCGGAAGTGCGCCGGTTGATGCGCCGATGAAAAACGAGAGATATTCTTATTTATAGCCGTATATGCATGCGCGTATAGCTTCTGGAGCCTGTGCGAGACTCATTTTGATTGATTTTTCCGAAAATCTGTTTGATTCGCGCCGATTTGTGGGACCGTAAATTTCGAGCTATATAGCTGCACGGAGTTTGTGGACACCACGAGCGGTTAACCGAACGGGTAAACAAAATTTCGGGCGTGCTCGAGTTTGTTTGGATTGAGGCGTTGCAGTTGACTTTTTTAACGGATGGGATTATTTTCTTTTGTTGATTGTGTGGCTTTCGGATTAAAATTATATACTGTCTTTTATTTATACATGCGCGCAATTTCAGCTTGGAATAAGTACTTGATCAACTATATTATTTGTAAATGAAAATGATATCGTCGAGACCGACGGAGTTATGAGTACTCGTTTCTGTATTCCAATATTGTAATCATTGAATTATAAAGCTTATAGAGAATGTATATTACTTTTGGCACTTTATTAAGTTTAGTAAATTAGTAATCGAGTTATTAGAGGCATGCAAAAGGGGCGTTCGTAATTTGTAATTAGTATTAATTAGACTATATCGCCAGAGCAATATCAATCATCAATTAACAATTTTGGACTGGCCTTTTCGTCACCGCCGATACCGCCTAAAGTCTGCGTGTCTGTGTGCAAGTGCAAGTGAGAATATAGGTGGCGCATAGGCACTTTTCCATTTCCTTCACAACAATACGCGCCCCGAGTCTAGATATAGTGCTATGCCACCAATGCTAAAACTGCCTTTTCTTTGGCCTGCTACTTTGGCTGCTTAAGCTACAACTGCGCTATGATTATATATATATATATACATTAACGTACCATGTTCCGCTAGCTTGAAAGCTCAAGCTCGAGATCGACCGACAGCGGTCCTCGTATAAATACACTTATCCCCAAAAAATCATCGCCTCCCGAACACTTCCTTCGAAAGTAATATGGGAAAAAAAAGTCTCGCGCACGCACGCATCTTCATTCATCGAAAGTTCGCCGGTCAACGCTCGCGGCAAGTGCAGGCATCAGCCGTTCGGCTATACGCGGCTGCAGCGTCCTTTATAAATAGCGCGTGCCGCGCTCCCCCGCGAGTGCGCCTATTTCCGTTGCCGCGGACCTCATCTCTCGCTAATTTACCCGCGCGCGCGAGTGAGTGAGAGAGAGAGAGAGACTATTCTAATTTACTTTCTCAGCAGCGCCGCGTATTTAGTCTCTGCGAGAGTTGACTTCTCTCTTTTGTCTCGTAGTACTTACAGCCGCAGGCTCTGTGTCGCCGCTGATTACTTGTTTACGGAGAGAGTGTACTGCGGCTCGGAAAAGGGCTATTTGTTTTTTGAGTGAAGATGTTTGATTTGGAAAAATTCTGGCTCGTCTGATTAGTCTCACTTCACAGTTTCGAGACGCTCGCTTTCTCGAGAGACGGAAAGAGAAAACTTAATTGAGCTGAGAGATACGGGGAAGTGTCCAGAAATTAGAGCGGCTATATTTAAGAGGCTCATGTTTTTGTAGAGACAATTTCACAAGAATTCGTAGAATTGGCGTATGGAAAGAAAAATTTTAAAACTTCATAAACAGAAACTTGGCAAATTTGCCATTGGTAATTCCAGAAATCGTTGCATGAGCTTCGAATCCGCTCGATAAGTATCATCCCGAGGACTCTGTATTATACGCGCGATAAACGTCGAAATCTCCCTCGCGCCTACTCTTCGGTCCCTCATTCGCACGTGTTCCCTCCGTCTCTTCCTCCACTCATTCTCTCCCTCCATATCCGCTGCTGCAGCGGCATCACAAGTGCCTCGGTTTCGTCTCTCTCAGTCTCTTCTCTCAGTTCTGTCCGGCCGTTCGTTCGCGCCTGCGAGACGCGCGCGCGACGCCGTCTCGCCGTATATTTATCCCGTACCGTATCTACTTACACAACGTAATACGTATATCAACAACCGTTGTCGCGGAACGACCGAAACTCAGTTCTTTAGTGCAAATGTAAAATTATGTCGTGGAGTGGACGGAAGAATCGACGAACGAAACGAATGGTGATCATGACTATTCGAAGCAACGAAAAACGAAACTGAATTTAACGATAAAAGGAGCCACGGCGCTGGGATATCTGTGATGCTCCGGCATTGTTTTGGGTAATTATCGCCGGAACTGTGCAGTGCATGCGTGTGCAGTGTGGTGCACGTGTCGCGCGTCGAGGAGAAACTCGACACCGCAGCAGCTGACGGGGAAGGCTTTTATTTTGTCGTCGACTCGCGTGACGGATGTTTGATTTTTCGCCGTTGTTCATACTCATGCGGTCGTTCGAACGATCTAAAAGACAAGCCCGAAGTCAAACATCCAGCTCTCCGCGAAAGTTCATTACGCCGTCGAGCGCGCGTAATAAACACGATCAGTCGGCACTTGGGCGAAAAAAATCGCAAAGCTGTCAGGGGAGTAAAGTGCCTCGAGGGATAATTTATGTCGCGCGGGAGCTAGCGGCACATGCGGTATGGATATATATATAAAGAACTTGAACGCGATGATGTATATGTGCTCGCGCGCGCAGATGTATAATTGGACTTTTATTGCTGCTTAAATCAGCGACTTTATCTCTTTCTGTTTTTAAAATAGAGCGTATTATTTTCGAGGAGTCAACGGGACGCATGAGCGAAAGGGCGGAGTTGGCTTGAATTATGTACTGATGTTCTCGCGAGTACATTTTCCGTCGTCCTCGACGCTTATAGGGTAAACCTTTCCGTTTTCGATAGCCATTCTTTATTACTTTTACTCCTGTTTCAAAAGCAATACCGCCACAATTCATCGCACAAAGCTCCACTCTAAAAATCACCACATCTCCCTCTCTCTCTCTTCTCCAGAAAACGTCCACAACGAAGCCGGCCAGGCAGCCAAAGCTCGTCGCGAGCTTTTAATGTCCCGACGTCGCTTATTTAGAAGCCGCCTGCTGGAAGAGGAAAAAAAGTAGCAGACGCTTGGAGCGAGAGAGAAGAGACGCCCTTGGGGCGGTCGAAAAATAAAGGAGCCGCGAGAGAGAGAGAGAGAGAGCGGGCAAAATTCCGAAAGAAGAAATGGCCAAGATGTTCAGCTCGCTGAGGCTGGCGACGCTGCGCTCGCACAAGAAGGCGAGGCCCGGCAGCGTCGCCACCACCGCGAGCTCCGACTCCGCCAGGAACGAGGACAGCCTCGCCACGACTGTCGCAAACATCAACGGCCCGACTAACGGGAACAATAGTGGATTTTTCGGCCCGGGATTCATCGCCTTGGACGAGGTCACGGAGACCGGCTGCACGACGCCTACGAGCGTTACCTCCAAAGTCGCCCAGGTCAGAGAGATCAAAGTATTTTCGTAAGCTTTGCCGGTTCGAATCTCGATCTCATGAAAAATTACGTGTCCAGGTACGAGTAGAACGCGAGGGCGGCAGTCTGGGCGTGACCCTGCGCGGCGGCGTGGGCCGCGCCCTAGTGGTGACGGGCGTCAAGCCCGAGGGTCCAGCAGCAAAGGAGGGTCGAGTTCGAGCCGGAGATCGGTTGCTAGCCGTGGACGACGCCGAGCTGCGAGGACTGACGCTCGCCGAGGCCCAGAGAGCTTTGCGGCGAAGTTCGGAGGCTCCGGTCGCTTCGCTCACCATCGAGTACGACGTGGCGAACATGGAGGAGATCAGGGCGGCTACCGCGGGACCGCTTCTGGTGCAGCTCGAGCGGGGACCCTCCGGTAAGTTATGCAAACTGCTGAGATAGATAAATTCAAGCTAATTTTTCGTTGCCCGTTCGCAGGTGAGTTGGGTCTGACGGTGCGCGAGACTCCGAGCGGCGTCTACATAGAGAGTCTGCGACCGGCGAGTACTGCCGATCGGTGCGGCGCCTTGCAGCCCGGCGATCGGCTTCTCGCCGTCGACGATGTGCCCGTCCAGGACGCCGTCGGCGCCGCGAAGCTGCTGAGGAACACGAACGACAACTGCCGCATCGCGAGGCTGCAGATACTGCCGAGGCCGCCGAGCGCCTCCAGTCGCACGATGAAGCGCAGGGCCCAGCCTCAGGCGCAGAAGCCAAAGAACACCCTCTACATCAAGGAGACGCTGACGGTACTGCTGCGCCCGGACCACCGGGGTCTCGGCATCGCGCTCAAACAAACCGACGACAGACTCGACTACGTCGTGGACATCCTCGAGCCCGGTGGACCCGCGGAACGGAGCGGAGTGCTCTTGCCCGGCGACAGGGTCATCGCTGTCAACCGGAGAACCCTGCGGGACCTGCAGCCGGCCGAGGTCGCCATGCTCCTCGAGACGCCCCAGGTTCGTGTGCCCTTACACTTTTGTTAGACACTCCTGTTGAACGCGTTAAATCTATCCGAAAGTCAACTGTCGCCAGGTCGAGCTGGTGGTGGAGTACAACGTCGGCGGAGCCGTGGTCCCCTCGTCCGGCGTGTTCACGGTGCGAGTCGCGCGCCCCCTGGGTGGTCAACCCGACCTCGGCCTCACCGTCAACGAGGAACTCCAGATCTCCGAAGTTCGACGTGGCTCGCTCGCCTACCGAACCGGCAGCCTGTCGCCGGGTGATCGACTCCTGGCCATAGACTCGCAAAAGCTCGACCCGGGAGACCTGAGGCAGGCGGCGCAGCTGCTGCACAGACCCGGAAGCTCCGTGGTGGCGCTGACCGTGCGCAAGCCGGACCTGGACACGAGCGCGAGGTGAGTTTTTAATTTTATATTCGCGCGAGAGGCCGCGTCGGGCTTTAGCTATAAGCAGTAGGGGATTCCCACAGTTATCGCATTCGAATATCAGTTTTCACTCGTTGGACTCTTCAAAATTTTGCAAACTAAACCAATGACGAACCCCGACCCGGCGGAAATCAAAGAAACTCTCGTTTCTCGGCGGGTTTTCGCAGGGAAGGCAGCATCGCCGGCGACTCGGCGGTCCAGCCGATGCAGTACTCGAGCAGCGTCGGCAACAGCGCAATCGGCAGCATCTCCGGCCTGAGGTCGGCTCGCGAGAGCCTCCCGAGCGTCGACAGCGCGGTCGACTCGTGGGGTGAAATGGCCGACGTCACCGGTCCCGAGATCATGAGACTCTGGGAGACGGCCTCCATCGACAGCGGACAGCTGGACCTGCCCATGCCACCGTACCCCTATCCAAGGTGATTATATATGCAATATCTTGACTCGAAAGAACCTCAATACTCAAGCCCTTGACCCCGTGTGGCGCAGTTCCCTAGCCTCGAACTCTCCACGGCCTGCTTGCAGCTGCAGTCCCCAGGACAACCGGAGCCCGCACCCACCCCAGTCGCCCCTCCTCCAGTCGCCGCCGCCAGGACTGCAGCCACCACACGGCTTACCGCTACACCAGCAGCAGATAGTCCACGTATCTCTGCACAAGGACCCGGTCTACGAGGACTTTGGCTTCTCGGTCTCGGACGGACTCTACGAGCGAGGAGTCTACATCAACAGGCTGAGACCGGGCGGACCCTGCGACGGACTTCTCAGGCCGTACGACAGGATACTCAGGGTCAACGAGTCGAGCACCGAAGACTGCGATTGCTGCCTGGCTGTGCCGCTGATCGCGGCCGCTGGTGCCAGACTGGAGCTGACCGTCGCCAGGCCCCTTGCGCCTGCGGAGAGTCTCGCCAAGCTATTTTAGGGGACGATTATTCGGATGATCATAATTCACTTACACTGGTGCAGTTGAAGCACGACTGCTAGGACACGCGATTCTTGTGTACTTATTGATTTATATTGGCTCGTTCATTCCTCCCGAAATCGAAAGAAAAAATAGCATTAGATCAAGTCAAGGTGCGATAAGACTATCTTGCATATACACCATGCGGAAAGTTGGAAATACGATGAGAATTATTTTCTATGACGATGACGAAATTATTTGCAAATTTATGAACTTCTTGTATATTTTATCAACTCTGTACTGAATCGCCTTGAGTTATATCGAATAAATATTTTTTATACGCAAAAGTTTCTCTTCTTTTTTGTAACTATATAATCATAAAAGTCCAACAATCATGTTGACTGTTGAATACGATTCACCGAATAAGCAAGTGATTCGCCGTCAGAGATATTATTTCACAAAAATGCGCTTTCTCCGATAATTTGTCGGCGCTCTTGAATCAGAGATGGAAATAATAAATAAGTATTATTTCAAAATAAAGTTANCAACGAGTCGAGCACCGAAGACTGCGATTGCTGCCTGGCTGTGCCGCTGATCGCGGCCGCTGGTGCCAGACTGGAGCTGACCGTCGCCAGGCCCCTTGCGCCTGCGGAGAGTCTCGCCAAGCTATTTTAGGGGACGATTATTCGGATGATCATAATTCACTTACACTGGTGCAGTTGAAGCACGACTGCTAGGACACGCGATTCTTGTGTACTTATTGATTTATATTGGCTCGTTCATTCCTCCCGAAATCGAAAGAAAAAATAGCATTAGATCAAGTCAAGGTGCGATAAGACTATCTTGCATATACACCATGCGGAAAGTTGGAAATACGATGAGAATTATTTTCTATGACGATGACGAAATTATTTGCAAATTTATGAACTTCTTGTATATTTTATCAACTCTGTACTGAATCGCCTTGAGTTATATCGAATAAATATTTTTTATACGCAAAAGTTTCTCTTCTTTTTTGTAACTATATAATCATAAAAGTCCAACAATCATGTTGACTGTTGAATACGATTCACCGAATAAGCAAGTGATTCGCCGTCAGAGATATTATTTCACAAAAATGCGCTTTCTCCGATAATTTGTCGGCGCTCTTGAATCAGAGATGGAAATAATAAATAAGTATTATTTCAAAATAAAGTTACTATGTGTTTTCTTTTTGAGTGTATCCATGATAATATTATTAGTGACCTTTTTCTTTGAATTATTCGAGAAAAAATGAATAATGCGTTAAAAAATATTGCCATACATAAGTCAGAATTAATATAAGGGCATTGACGAATTCAATTTTTACAGGAAAAACTATTCTGTGCGCCTAATGTGAATGAATTTATTTCAAACTTGGAAAATAGTTTCTTGTTTTATTAATAGAACGCAGTTACGACAGAAAGTTAGGGAGTGCTTTTCTTCCAATAAGAAACCGAATCGTAGGCCGTATTTTTACAGGGTGGGGAGCTTTCTTTTTATACCTACATCTGATTTTCCGACGCTTATGGCTTTCAGAAATCCCGTTGACGAGTATCCGACCGTGAGGTTGATGCTCGATTACGGTGCTAATGTCAACCAGATGGTACCTTGGATATGATGAAGCTCTGCGCGAGATTTCTGTCCTAGAATTGGCATTGTGGCAAGGGCATCATTGGATGAGGACCGAAGATAACAGGATCACGAGAAATATTTTTTCGGTGAGTGCGAAGCCCGTATAGGCTTTGTCGAGAGTAGGATCTGAAGAACACCTTCACCAGAACGGTTGAAGGACGTAACTGGCGCTCTCGGTGCTACGAGGAGTTGAAAGCGATGCGCGAGAGCCAGATAATAGGCGAGAGCGAGCTGTCCTTTTTGGATCTGCTGCTCGCCAGCGCAGAAAAGACTGCTATGTGCGCGAAAAACAAGGAGCTGGTGAAGGCGTTTTACGCCAAAAAGGCCATGTTTCCGATGTACCAGGGAATGCTGGACGAGAAGCTTGCGAGGGGCTTTTGGCGCCGTAAGCTCGTCGAGTGTGAGAGATTTGCCGATCCCAGCGACGAATTCTTCGAGAGGACTACTCTGTCTTATTGCAGCAACGAAGATTTGCCACATGTGATCGAGGCAATTGAATATGTAATAAATAATCCTACTCTAAAAACACATGGTATAATCATTCTATTCATCCTCAAAACGTGAAAATTGAGATGATAACATTGAAATTAAAATTTAAAGCTTACTTTTAAACTTAATTTTAATGTTCATGGCTGAATCGATCATTTTATTGACTCCGAGGTACACGAGGTCATAAGGCCCGGTCGAAATAAGAATACTCCCAGGCCACATTTTAGGTCTGAAAACATGCTCACTATTTTGATCTGATGATTACAAAATTTTATAATTTTATTTCAATTTTTCATTCTAATATTAATTTCTAAAGCGTGTATGTGTACATAAATACTTGTGGTTTAAAAATATTCTATAAATACTGATTTTATAAAAAATATTTACAAAATTTAGTTGTAACTTGACTAGATAATAAATAGGTTTGAAAATTAATTTCTAAAAGAAATACAATACAATGCACATGCAATTATCTTGACAATGCCTTCTTGACAATTATACGTTGTCGTTGGTCAAACTTAACTTTGTTATAGCATATTACACCAGTAACTGCCAATGCTATGCCAAGAACATTTGCAGTTGATACTGGATTGCCAATGATAACTAATGTTACAGCTATCACAAATATGAGCTTGCAAGCACTAGCCACTGCAAAGGTAAGGGGTGTAAGATTAGACATGACTGAGAAAACAGCAATGTTGTGCAGCCAATTGAGAAAGCCATCCAGCAGTAACAATGCTAAAGTTCTATTGCTAATTTCAACTACAGTCAAACTGTGTAATATATTTTGCGCGTCGTATACCAACCAAACTGGCAGAAACATGAATAATGACAGTTTACTTATCATTGATAACAAGCTCAAATGATGGATACCAGTGTCGTGCATTACCTAAGCAAAGAAATAAAATTATTTGAATTTTAAATGGTATATTCTAATGTTAAAATGATTGAGAAATTTTTCTTTCATACCTTTTTTGAATAGATATTTTGTAATGAGAAGGTCATTGTAGAAGCTAGAGAACTAAGCAGCCCAGTCCAATTAAAACTAGTCTCAGTCACAGTAGCTATTGCCACACCACCAATGATCGGCACCAAACTCAGATAAATCTTTATGGTTTGATGTTCTTGTAATATTAGTTTTGACAGTACCACTGTAAATAGTGGCATCGAAGCTCTGACTGAAACAGTGCCAAATTCAATTAATATATGAACAATCAAAAAAACAAATAAATGTATGCATTTTGATTTACTTTTACTTATTTTTAAAGTATACATATAAGAGATTTAAAAAAAAAACAGTTAGAACTGAAAAATAACGTTATATCAGACAATCAGGCATCTCTCATCTTTAAAATTTACAAAAACGGTAAATCGTAAAAGAAATCAAGATATGTATACCGAATTAAGATAAGAACCTTTTAAAAAACTATAAATAGAGAAAAATATAAAGATAAGAAATTACTTACTCAAGCTAGATATAATATATACACTCACCGGTGTGCGCGTAAGAAACCGGCACTTTCCAGATGCTGACGTGGTTCAAAACGTTACCCACGAATTTGCCAAACGCCAGCGGCACGATGAACTTCAGGTAGTATCTCCAGCAAATATATTTATTTTCCTCGACATTTTTTCGACTGCCCCAAAAATTTGTCAGAAGCGACACCATTGCCAATTGGATCACCGTCACGGTCATGGGATGGGGAAACTCAGAAAGGAGGGACTTGGTCACGACGTTACTCCAGGTTGAAATGAAATACCAGAAAAGGCAGAGCAAAACCACGCTCGCCATATTTTGCTTTGTTTCGTTGGATGTTTTTTAGGTTAAATTTGAAAAGGATTTGAATTTTAGTTTATACTGTTTTGTAAAAGTCGAAAAAAAACGTTACTTGGAGAGAGTTATCCGAATTGAAGTTTGAAAATACTCGGATGACAATTGTCGGGTCGACGTATAAGATCACGATGCTGCATGATGCGCGCCGCGCGCTCAGACACTGAATGTCTACTGCTGCGCACGCGTGTACATATATAATTATATCTATATGTATATACACTTGTCATACAGGCGATTGAGTGGGGGATTCCCATCAGATCTCAACTAATGACTTCTACACCTCGGGAATTACACAACCTATATTATAGCAGATCAAATTGTGATATGAACATAAGGAGGTAAGGGTATTTCGAATAAAAGACACAAATAATTTCTTTTTTTACAAAGTGGAAAACTGTATTAATGATTATTACGAAAGAGCGAAACAGAGAACAAAACAATTCACTTCGAAACTTCGAAATAATATTCCAATACTGAATAACTTTCCCACTTTCGTACAAGCAATAACTTTGACGTCACGTATAGTATTATGTATATTACATGAAAAATTTACAAAAAATCTCTTCTATATTACAATGATTAAGGATAGCTCTTGCCTTGAATCTCGTACACAATGTTAGATTTCGTAAATGTATTAATAAGTTACTAGCTAGAGTTAATACTACTATGACCATACTTTTGAGTTAGAAAATAAATTAAAATTTTTTTAATATATTTATGTTCTTTATTACCGCGAACGAAAGGCAAGCACCATCCTCATTATTGATATATTTTAGTATATAGTTAGACGACAGGTCTGTGATTTTCAACGACTTGACAAAAGTTTGACTATGATGGATTCGCAATATTTACGGAATAATACAAAAGTTATTATTACAGTAGTTTAAACACTTATACAAGGGTACTTTGTAAAAAAAATTTGTTTTAAAGTCTAGTACTTTACGAAAATTACACATTATCCAGTCAAAGCGAGAAAAATCGCGAAAATCACATCTCTATAGACTTTGCATACCTTATTTCTTTCACAATAGTAGCCTACAAAACAATGCATGTTTCCCAAAATGAGAAAACAGAAATTCAATGAATTGTTATGATATTGTAATAAATACCGCAAGTCTCTACATAAGTCTCAATTTACTTTAATTGAAAAGTCTTCTTAAGACGAGGAATAAAAATTTGCGTTAATAGAAGTACTCAATAAAATTAATTTTTAATTTGCATAGAAGACGTTTCTTTTAAAGTGATTGTAGACAGTCAATTTCATTGACGATACGATTTCCGTTTTTTTTTTTGTTTTTATTGCTGAATCGCATAATGTACCTACTTTTCGACTTTAGATTTTTGTACGCATGCGTTTATTTATAAAAATAAATGTACTATAAAGATCGTTTTAGCTAAACATCTTCTCCCGCATTCGATCTCCACGTATACTATATAGAAATGCATTGTCTTCACGTAATACATTTCAGCACGTCTATGACTCACGTTCTTAAATGATACATAGAACTTATCTCTGACATTGCAAATGTGTACATCAGAAATAAAAATAATTTACAATTATGTACGACTCAATTTAAAAATTTCGAAATATTGTTTTATGTACTTATGACACTAAATGTTTGATCCAATTAAAGTTGAAATAGTTATTTCCTTTCAAGAGAAATATCTATTCCAAACATTGTAAGGAAATTCAATTTCTATTCAATTTATTAACGTTACCAACCTGTAGGTTTGCTTCATCAATCGAGCCAGCGATCGATATGTCCAGAAAACAAAAACTCACGTGGGGGTGCGTGAATTATTGTAGAATAAAATTTCATTAACATGATTTATACCTTTTGTGCAAAAGATTGAAATGAAAAAAAATTAATAGCTTTGTCATCGCGAAAATTTTCTCTTCAAGTTCATGATTTCTGTATAATTTATGGATTTCTATTTTTTGTTTAATTTCTAGTGTTTGAGTAAACCACAGAAATATTATTAGAGTTAATTTTATCACGAATAAATTACTTTTAAAACTTTTCTTATATTTCTGAACTATACTCAGTCCACTAGAAAATTCTGTGCGATTGGACAAAAAACAAAATAATCTCCTAAATTATATGATCATAGAGAAAATCCACACGAATCTGTCAGCAAGGAATAACGAAATCTATATGTCAATGAAAATTTTTGACTAGGCAGCAAACAGTCTGTGCTTTTCATTAGCCCAACCATTAACCATAAAAGTACTGTGACCATTTTGCTGAGGAGGAATGCTGTACTTGGGCAGTAGACTTCTCTTCTTCTCAGTCTGTCGCTGATCATATTTGGCCTTGTTGTAGCAGAGCACTCCTCCTATTGCCATGACCATACCAAGAACGTTTGTTCCAGTTACAGGATTGCCCAAGATAAACAATGTTACCGCTATCACGAAGATTCTCTTGCTTGCACTGGCCACTGCATATGTCAAGGGTGTCACTATAGACATGACCGAAAAAGCCACAATATTCTGTAGCCAATTCAGGATTCCATCAATCAGCAGTAATGTTATAGTCCTACTGCTGTTGTCTGTAGTAAAACCTGTGACCTGATCACTCATCAGACTTCGTGCATCATACACCATCCATATTGGTAAGAACATGAACAATGCTAATCGACCTAATATTAGTAGTAGCCTCAAATGATGAACTCCAGTATCGTGTAGCACCTAGAGAAATAAATGAATGATTAGTATCTATGAACTAATAAAGTGAAGTGTAGTATCGAATAGATTTTTTACCTTTTTAGAATAAATATTTTGTAGTGAGAAGGCCATTGTTGATGCCAAAGCACTGAAGAGTCCGGTGAAATTAAAACTAAGCTCTGTTAAAGTTGCTATAGCCACTCCAGCAACAATAGGCACCAGACTAAGATATACTTTGCCAGTTTGATGCTCGCGTAGAATTAGCCTGGACAGCACCACTGTGAATAGCGGCATTGTGGCCTTCACTGGGAAAGTGCCAAATTTTATTTAGTATTCATTGTCAAAGACGTTCTCTTTAGCATGAATCATTCAATGTCAAACAGTGAACATTCCTTAAAATATTTATATGTATCAGAAATCAAAAAGATTATCAATATAGTTTAAATATTCTCAAAAGATAAGAGTATTTTGAAATCTTAAATGAAAAGCCATTTTGAAGTACTAATCAGAGCTACCAGCTGATTTATAAATAGAACAAAGTATATAGCTAGGTATGTCATTTAAAACTTGAATATATATTTTCTTTGCCAAGAACAGTCAACATAATCAATAAATTTAAAATGTAAAAAATCATATCAGAGCATATAGAGTTTTATTTACAATAAGTTCACTGCAAGTATTGAATTTAATAAATGTAAAAAATCATGAAATTACAAGTATGGATTCTTGGCAATAATTTAAAGTGATTCTTAATTTATATAAATAAACCCAGAGCTCCTGCTAAGTTTCACTTGTAAAAACATTTACTCATTTTTTAAACATTCATTAACTTAAAATTATCGTTTACAATCAACGTTTCTCTTTCACATTCTTCTCGGGGAAAAAAAATCCCACTAGCATTTATCACCGCAATAAAATCCACCGCCAACGCCGCGACAAATGATAATCTTCTCGCGAAAAATAGTTGCGTCGCTACCTTTCACTCTCCGCGATAACGCCAAGAAAAATTACAATTCAGAAATAAAAGTCGTTACGGAAGCGCAACGTTGGAATTGGCGCGCGTCGAACACTTAAGTATTTATCAAGCACGTGGTAAGTATAAGTATACAAGCGTGGAGTAGGAAAAAAAGTGTATGCACCTCGTATCTGTCAAATCAAAATATATACATTGCCGATAGGTATGCAAGTTATTACCTTAGGCCCGTGTATGTGTACTAGACGATGTTTAAAAAACGAGTTTTTTTATACCTACTGTTGGGCGGGAAATGAAGTCCATAATGTTACATTTATAACATGACGAGGTACATTATCAATTGGCATTTCTCAATAAACACCACACGTGGAACAATGCCCAATGCGTATTGGGGACAAATTCGTGGATTCGCGCATATGCTATAATTGAATACATAATAAAAGATGTAAGATACAGGCTTTATTTTACTAAAATACCTGATCGTTTCGATTATATGCAGATAAGACAATTCGCGAATATTATGTAAATATCGTGAACCCCTACTGCCGTTCTTAACAGCTGATTGTATACACAGTTTGAACAAAAATAACTAGCCGTAATTCCACACATGAAAGATCCGGCGAACGCGTACTTATGTGTTGCCATATGCGCCCTTCGAAAAGAAGCGAAACGTCACTCACCAGTGTGCGCGTAGGACACGGGTACCTTCCAGATGCTGACGTGGCTGAGGACGTTGCCCAGGAACTTGCCGAGCGCCAGCGGCACGATCAGCTTGAAGTAGTAGCTCCACGTAATAAGCGTACTGCTGGTCTTCCTGACGCCCCACAGATTGAACAGCGGCCCCGAGAGTAGCGTGATTGTCGTCAGCTGGACCATCGTCACGGTCATAGGGTAGGGAAAATCGGACAGCAGAGCCTTGGCCACGACGTTGCTCGACGAGGAGACGACGTACCAGAGCAGACATAGGAAGATGATCGTCAGGAGCTCGCGGCTCTCCTTCCTGCTGTCGCCCGTCATTTTTCCGCGAATATTTTTAACTTTGATATTGTTGTACCCTCGAACCGACTGCTGCTGCAGGTGTTGGAGACGAAGAAGGGTCGGGCGCTTGATTTTTGTAGGTTATTCGAGAGGAGGTCGCGGTGATGCCATAGCGCCGAGGAAGCAGCAGCTCTCGCTCGCGGTTTACGCCAGCTCGACGACTAGGATACTGACTGCAGTATAATACCTAATCATCAGCAGCAGCGTCAGGAAGGTTGGGACGAGTGGTGAAAGAGCGGAGTTTCTTTGAAGGCTATATATCTATACGTAGGTTCAGTAATGCGTATGCGCGAAGATCGCGAGAACTTTAAATCAAACGCGGGAGCGAAAGGCGGCGTTATTTTATCGCCATTTTTTTTCTGATATATAAGAGAGTTATCGACTCCAAGTCATATACAATAGTATTCTGTCTGTATCGCAAATTTCATTTGAACCTGAAAAGTGCGCAGAAAGTTTGAAAGTTGGAAACAAAGGTCGTTTAATTAAATAAATAAAATTGAAGTCCTTTGGTAATGAGCATAAAAACTCAATTTATTGGGAAGTTTAAAAAGCTAAAAGTTTTTCATTGTTCACAGACAATAGGTAATTATACCCAATTATATTTGATCGCTGTGAATTCTTTAAAAATACACTCAAATACAAGTTTTTACATATTGAATTTAAAAAAGCATTGGTACACTTTCTTGTAATTTTCATCATATACATATAGCCTCGCTATTCACAGACATAAACACTCGTACTTAATTTGGTTTTTCAATCACACAACACTCGTCACATCTTCAAAATCATTTCAATATTTTTAGTTTTATCTGGATCTGGATAAAACTGTCATTTATAATGTATCCAAAGTTGTTCTTAACCTTAATGATGAATTCAAAGAATTCGTTATAGCTAAGATCAAACAATTTTTTAAAAAGCAACACACTTTTTTAAGAACTAATCAACTCAAGGTACTCAAGATATTATTCTTGTATTATTGGAGTGCAATTATAAAGTAAATATTAAAAAAATGTTGTTAATATACATCAGTATTAAAATGTAAATATAGTATTTTAATATAATCAAGCTAAAAATAAGTTAAAAAAAAATTAAACAAAATATTATTTTATTTGCTTTCCAAAAATACAAATCAATGGCTTAGAAAAAAAATGGAATATTGGATTGTTGAGTTATTCATATTTTTAAATGTAATTTTGATTTTTCATTACTGCTATAACAATAACAAATTTGCAGTCTATTATCTCATGTTTCAACAACTATTTATTCTGAACAGTCAGCCTAATAAAATGACTGTTCACTCGAATAATCGCAATGATAAATTTGGAATGAAACAAATGAGATAAAAGCAAGTGTATTTATAAAAACACTTATAGAAAATAATAATAAAATATAAATGCTTAGGAGTAAATTTGGTTATAAAAACAAGCTGTTTCATTACCTAATACTGGTGTATTGTTGACTATAAGTGCTAGTAAATACTGACTATATTGCCAACAAGCATCACACTGCTGTTTGTCTGCTATTAATGAACAATGAACGTGACGTGAATAACCCAAATCATCTTTCTGAACAACGAAATCCTTATCTACTTCAAATTCATTTGTGCAGATTCCTTGACAGACTTTTACATCGTCAAATTTCAATATAACATCTAGGAGAGTATCTATGTCATTTATTACACTGGGAGTATATGGACTATCAATGTTTAATATCTTGCCGTGAATGGAATAGTGTATATTTCCATGCTTGTTAATAACAATACTTTTCTCGTTCATAATAATCAATGCCTCATTCTCACAAACAGTACATTCTTTTGAAAATGCGAATACTTGATCTGTTTTTAGTGGTAACCTGGTTAAATTCCAGTTTTCAGGCAGTTGTGTAATGTAGAAACTAAAATTTTTATGTAAATGCTCGTATGCTGTTATTTCCTTCATATCCACATCTAATTCGGTTTTAACTCCCTCATCTGTTAAAATTTGTATTACATTAATAATATTAAATTTCAATATATAATTTGAACTTTGCCACAGAATAAGACTATAAATAATACTCACATATATTTTCATGTTTGACACCATTCTCTGGGATAGGAAACATTTCTTGTTTGATATCCATGAGGAGATTCTCTGACAACGAGAGATCTTTCACAATGTCTTGCAAAGAAGTTTCATTATTTGATGTTTGATTACTTAAACTATTATCCAAGAATGCACTTGAGACTTCCAGTGTGCTTCTGTCAGAAAGATTTGATGATAAATTAACTCCTTTTTTTGGTTCTTTACGACTATGCTTTTTACTATGCTGCTTCAATGGTATGACATTCTGATTTGGTACATTTTCAGTATCAAAAATGGTTGGTACAGCTTTATGATGCAGACGACTTCGCTGAAAAATTGAAATTCTATTATAATAGAGAAACAAAAATCGTCACACAAAACATAAACAAATAAATCAATACAAATGAATTGCATAGTAGATTACATCATACCAGCCATGATATTGTAAGATACAAATTCACTTACCACAACGTTTGAACTGTTCTCATAATATCGAAGGATAAACCAGGACTCAAAGTGCTTTTCGCACACAGTCTGATATGCAGTGAGCGGCTGGGTAATTCCAGGAATAGCTGCAGCCCATATTCGAGCTTTCTCCTCGTCCTTAGGTATCTTAAACATCGCCCGCTTCTCCGAGTCATTCTTTCCGCTGAGATATCTACAGCTCGGCACAATGCACCTGCGACCTTTGCCCATATTCTTCGACTTTAGTGTGCACTTCTTACAGCTTGTTTCTACTCTAGGTCTACCATGAAAGAATGTTTAGGTCGCAAAGATATTGTGGGTAGGCTTCGATTTTCGAAGTAAGGTTAGGCTGCGTCGCTACGGGCTGCAGGAACATGCACGCCACCGGGCGGTGCGACGGTCGGAAAGCGACTGGCCGTGGCGGCGTGGCCACCTGGCACGACCTCTCAAAATATGTAAAGGGCAGCATTCGCCTTGTTAAGTGACCCGTGGCGCCACCCCAAAAATAGTTGATTCTAATGGTACCAATGGTACCATTAGATTGGTAATACATCAACCACCAATAGGATAGTTCAATTTTTTGCCGCATCATCTATTTTTACATGGGCCAAATGGCGCTAGTTGTGGGTTAACACTGTTAACAAGGCGAATTTTCAGTTGACGGAAGACCTTTGACAAAATGATAGGTATCTCTTGTATCAAGGTACATACCTACCTACTTACCTAGCAAGGGCTCGTGGTGTTGCTACTTTTGAGAGCTGGTTTTCAGATTTGGATGACGGTTATTGGCTTTGTACGGACGCACCCTATGCGGGGGTTTAGAGGATGCGGTTAGAGGTCTCCACGATAATGTATATATATATATATATATTGTACGGACTACAGCTGTTTTCTTGCAGACGATTTTTTGACCAACTGAATAAGAATTTTTATCTACAGATTCAATGAGTAATCTTAGTAAAAAAATGCGCGGCCGAAGCAGCAGGTCAAACAAGGCAGTTTTAGAATTGGCACACCACTATATCTAGCCTTGGCGCGCATATTGTTATGAGAGAAATGAAAAAGTGCCTATGCGCCACCTATTTCCACCTGCCACAAACAAGAATTGACTTAGTAAAGAGCGAGTCCAACTGTTCAAAGACCAAAACTGATACTTTGTTTTGGTAATTGATGTCGCTCTAGCGGTTCGCACTTAACTAGGTTTAATTTAGGCTCGCAACAGAGTTTTCAAAATAGAAAAGTTTGGTATATATACGTGCAAGTTGTAATAATATGATTCCACGTCTTGCACTTTAAATTGCCCGCGTATCAGCTGATGACATTATACATGGATGACGTATCTTTGACGTCATGAAGCACTTTTTTTGGCCAGACAGTCAAAGAGCCCACATTATAGAGACGCCAGAGCCAGAGTGACAGTGGCCTTTCATGCCGAGAAAGAAGTATTTTTTAGAACGGATTCCTATGAAGGCATTTGGGTAGCCTTAGTTTTTTACTATTTTTTAAATTAACGATTAGCTAAGATGAAACACCTAAAATGTAGTCGGATATCCTTGTGTCTGCTCGCTTTCGTGAGCTTCGGTAAGTGGACTAGATTTAACCTATAATGGTCTGAGCTGTTATGAATCATAACAAAAATTTGTCATTGATTAAGTATCGGTATTCTAAATGTTTGTCTGTCGCATGTAGGAGCTTCAAAGTTTAATTATGCTTACTAATTGACTGCCTCTTTTAGTTGCAGCAAACAGGATAAAAGACATGTTATACATGCCAATCGATGGAGCTGCAGCTTGTTTTCGGAGACACAATGGAACTCATCAGTTTGGATGTTCATGTAAGAGTTTGCACTTGCTCAGTAAGTACAATGATCGAGAAAAGTTATATAATTATAATGGATATTTTGTTTCTGCAGCCAGTAAATCAGGTAGTGTAGGTGTGATTCACATAGTGGAAAATATGGAAGATGTGCAGTGGCTAGAACAGAATAGCACTGCTGGACCTTACACAATAGTCCTGTCATTTGATATGTTTAAGATGGATGTGTTAAAAAAATTCAAAGATTCACACAACGTGAATGGAGTTTTATTAACTAGAAATACAAGTTTAGAACGTCCTTCGAGTTATTCACCAGAAGATAGCTGTCCCAATAGATATTCAGGATTCAAATCATGCAATGAGCCATGGAATCCTTATGGCTCCTCATTGCTCTTAGAAGACTGGCCTTTTCCTATGTTTTATATGCAGGTAATCTATCCAACGAATGATCTTATAAATCTACTCAAGATTTGTATAATGGCATCAAAATAATTGAAATTTTTTATTCGTACAGGATGAGAAAGCTCTTGAGAAGATCAAAGAATGCTACCTAAAGTACAATGCACACGATCGAGAGAAACAGGCTGAGAGATCTCTGTGTGCAATTGAAATGAAATCCTTTATGTTTGCTGCACTGAATTCAGAATCTTGCATCAGGCGGAGTACATCCGGTATCAACTTTAACCCAAATGTTTTCTGTGATCCTCTTGGTGATAGGAATATTCACTGGCCTGTAGGGCCTATTACTGACAATGTCAAGAATGTCATCATGGTCATAGCTAGGCTTGACGCAAATTCTTTATATGAAAATTTAGTACCTGGAGCTGGCAGTACAGTCACTGGATTGGTAACTTTGTTAGCAACTGCCACTTATCTTCATTCTCTGAATGCTACAGTCAATAGTAATAACCATTGTTTTGAATTCTGTTTATAAATTAATATTACATATTGCAAAACTAATCCTAATGTTTCTTTCAGATACAAACGTAGTGTTTTCATTACTAAATGGTGAATCAATGGACTATATAGGATCCAGCAAATTAGTTTATGATCTCAAGGAAGGAACTTTCCGTTCTTTAGGCAATAAGCTTCTTAAATTTGAGCAAATTAGTCATGTCATTGAATTGGGCCAAGTAGGCGAAGGACAGCTCTTTTTACACGCCAATAATTTCCAGGATAGTCCAATTTTGGTGAATGTGCAGAAAGAGCTTGGTGCCGAGGTACTGGAGAACAGCGTACCTCCAGCATCTATACAGAGTTTTCTGAAAGCAAACTCGAGCCTGCCAGCTGTCGTTATTGCCAATCATGGCAAAAAATTCGTTAACAAGTATTATAACAGCCTCCTTGATGACGCCGTCGGACTTGCGTACTCCAGGTATTATACAATTTTATTTCTTTCTTGTTACTTGCTCTCAGTTTTTATTATAGTTAGAGACAAATATTTGAAATTCCAGGAATAAGTCGGAAAAACTGACATCCAGCCTGGCAAAGATCGCGACGACGCTCGGCAATGAGCTCTACCGGCTGATAACGAACAGCTCGATACCGCCCAGTACGAACACTAGCTTTGTTACTGAACTAGTGAGTGACCTGCTACCCTGCTATCTTGTGAGTGCCAGATGTCCCCTATTCCAGGCAGCCTCGCCTCCTGGTACGATCCTCCCGGATCAGGTGCTACCCATGTACGTGAGCGTCATCAGGTCAGACAACGCAGCGACTACCCTGACAGGTCAGCTGCTAGCGGTGCTTACTGGCGAACAATATCCTCATATGAATACCAGCACTTGTCTTGAGAAGCATTTACTCTGGATGGCTGGTAGGAATCTTAGCGGGCTTTGCATCAACGCAACGGTTAATTACAGTAATGCTGTCAGTCCAGCCTTTCTCATTGAAGGTGAGATTTGTTTCAAGAATTCAATTATTACCCTTCCTATACAACTGCTGAAACTGTCTTCTTGTGGCCTACTGCTTCGGCCGCTCATGCTATAACTGTCGCTAGTAGATTTAAGGTATTGATTGGTATTGATGTATATGATCGATTTCTATGCATAGGTTATAATATGAAGTCAGGTATCTACTCGACATGGACGGAATCAGTGTGGCAGAACCTGGGCATGAGAATGCTTCTGAAACCATCAGCAGCAATGGAAAGGCTCAGTTTGATCCTGGGCAGCACAGTTGCCGGTCTGTCGTTTATCCTAGTGTGGTTCATCACTTCTCGAGCTGATACTTTGTTCAATACAGGGTAAGACATCCAATTTTTGATTTAAAAATATCAATAGATACAGGATAAGAAATTTATAAAATGCTGTCATTTATTGTACAGATCCGTGGATCTATAGGAATACGAGATGGATCGCATATCATTGACCAGTCCAGACTACGAAGAAAGTGAGCCTTTCATCTAAACTAGTCCAAAAGTCGTGAAAGTACACGGATAAGTGCACACTTGGACAAATATAAATCAACTTACATACTCCTCCGTTTCTTATGTAATACGGAATTATTAATTTTTTACAAAAACTTCGTTGTAACGATCGTTTCGTGCTTGAATTCCACTTCGAAAAATTGGAAATAAAACGGAGCATTTATAGGTTCTTACTTGAGTCCTACGATAACGTTGAGTTGTGTCAGTATTAGGGACGAATAAAGTTTTCAGCAGTCTGATACAATATCGAAACAGGCATTACTAGGATTTTTAATAAAATTACGAATGCGGAAGAAAAAAAGTGAAAAATATTTATCTCTTAGTAAATTTTGAAATATAATTCTGTAATTATTGAGCATTTTAATCATGAAATTTATTAGCGTAGACTTTTTTTATAAATGATAGAAGTTTAACAATTACTCCTCGCAGGATTTATCAATACTTGCAGCTCTCTGATTGAGTTGGAAATAAATGTTATTTTAATATTAAAATATCATTATTGTGACTATTAGAAATCAAACTGTTTATTATCAACTACCGCTTTATTTGACAAACATTAAGTTTTATTTTTTTATCTTATGAAAAATGTGGACTTTAATTTATAGAAATACAAATAACTTGGTGATATCGATTTTTTAAATAAAATGATAATATAATTTTTATCTCGTTGTAATTGTCATTTTGTCTTAAATTGAAAAGACATCGAAATTTATTGATTCAAAATACAGATATGATTGAGGTAAGAAAAATAAAACACTTATTTCAAGCGTGATGGCATTTATTATCGATAAACTTAATTAACAGGGCGTAGATTTACACGAGAGAGAATTAATGCATTCGCTTATGCCTTGCTTAATATGCGATGCGATGAAAAGTCTATGTATACGTTTAGCTTAGGACTTAAAAACTGTTTATCTGGAACTAGAAATGGTCCAAAATCTCAAGGACTATGAACATGTTTTTTTATCAGTAATCGGAATACAATCGCCGTACTTTTCTCTTAAAACTAATTCAACAAAAGTATTGAAAGACTGGTTTTTTTTAAAGAATTTATCAAAGTAATAATAAAAAAGAAAAACGAAAGTAGGTGTGTCTCGTTTTCTGGATCATTTTTAAAATACAACTTTTTCGTCATTTTTCTTTAAATATTTAAATCGAAATCTTAGGCAGGATTTTTTTTTGGAGTAAACAATATACGCAATATCTTTTACTGACGCGCATACATTCCATTTAGGACGAAATGCTTCTTTAATTACTTTTCTTCATTATTTCTCTTCTTCGACATTTATCGCTTTGTTTTTACACGTGTGCACATGGACAGAGAGTGTTGCAGGTCTCGTTTGATACTTTTTTCTGTATCGTTGCTTTATATTTCATGAGTTTTTGAAAAACTTTCGTTTGTACTATTAACTAAATAAAATATTCATTTTTAGAGGGATGTAATTACAAATTCGGGTAATTATATTCATCTCGAATAGGTAATTGTGCGGTCGAAGAGGTTGTAACATTATACGAATTATATAAATTAATACAATAATTTTGTAGAAAATCAAATTATAAATTGCATAGTTTACAAATAAATCACATCAAATTTTTATAAAAATGCATAAATTCATAAATTGATAATAATCGTCAACTGAATTCGAATTATATTGCTTTGTCAGGTGGCTGTATTATAGATAACACACTATTTTCACTGAGAAATCAGCCTTTCTTTTTCAAAAATTACCACAAATTATTTTGTATAACATTACAACCACCACGTAACCGACATTCGCATACTTTCACATGCCGAACTGAGCCTCGAGAAATCATATACGCGTATCATCAGTTTATTAAAAAAATAAAATTTCCATTTTTCAGAAACTCTCTTACTTGTAACAGAACTTTCGCTCTAAAACATTACACCTTTCGCAGCAATTTTCCTTTGCGAGTCGCTTCTTTTGTCTCTCTCAACTTTATCCGCATTTTTATTTTACTCATTTTTCAAGTATACAATTATTATTATGAAGTAGGAGGCTGGGCACCGCCCACCGAGTTATCACAGTTGTCTGGTGCCGCAGCACATACGTATACGTGGTTCAGCCTTAAGACCTACCTCTTAACTTCTACCGTTTAATTCTTAAACACTAAGCTTTTTTCCCTTCCTCTCATCTCTCTTCGATTACATCTCCCTTGTTTAATCGAACGAGGTGTATTCCTTGATTCACTCTTTTTGCTTAATTACTTTATTTTTCCTTTCCTCGTTATATTTTCACAATATTTATTGCTGGTCGTCGAACGCGGAGATTCGACTTTTTTAAATTTTTGCTTACGCTCATCTGACTTTTATGCTTTATATCTATCTGATTTTTATGCTTTATAATATAATCGCGAGAAAAGACGCGCCAAGTATTATCATTATCGTATATGTAGAGCTAAAAAGGAAAACAAAGAGGAAGAAAGTTCTTATTAATATTTTTTCTTCTAATCTTTGAATCTCTGTACAAAAGGAATTGTTCGTAGTATTTAATGTTTTTTTTTTACGATATTACAACTAGGTAAAAGAGGAACAGAGCCGTTTCTTTCTCGTTGATCGCTTTTCAAGTCGTCGTATGACTTTCATTCCTTATTTAAATAACCAATTTTCTCGTATTTTGCACAGGCAATAAAACCATCAATTGTAGAAAATACTCCACTTCATTCAAATTATAAACATAATTATTTTTTCTCTCTTAAAACAAAAATTGTCTGTTAACTTCGTATACAATTGTGCAATTACTTCTAATCGCAATAATAACAAACTAAAATTTAATAACAAAATCATTCAGTTGATTGCTTATTCAAATAAAAAAATATATTCAGCTAGAAAATTATTATCAATTCTTTCTGTAAACAACGATATTCTTTCGCATAGAAGATGAATGCGCTTACAGAAGTCGGGGTTTTCATCGGTTCATCGATTTTCCAGAACCGTTAGTTGCATTGTTTGCGTCTTTCCTTTATTGTTTGCCCAAATCATTTGAAGTCAACAATATTTTTTCTCCTCACTTCTGTATCGCAGTTAATTAATTATTCAATAGTATTGATCGTATATTATTTACAGCATTGCACCGAAGAAGCCGAGGGAATACACTTATTCATTTATGGATTCAATTCTTACTTGATGCTCGTTCTCCGTCGCAGCTTCTGGGTGCATCCACAAAAGACGACACTTAGAATTTAAAAATATAATCATTATATGTACTTTTATATATTTCAAATAGCGCTTATATAATCAATATCGTTATTTGTTGATTTTTTAAAATTTTTTAAATTCATTTATTTTGCTTTATACCATCATCGTTTCTTTAAGACGTCCGAGGCGACGGAATTACGTACGATCATGTTTGTGCCTCGCGTCGCTCGAGTGCGAAAGTTGTCTTTCTGTCGAGTCGTGCTAGCGAGTCAAAGCTTAGATTACAAGTATAAGTACGTATGCATCTGACTACATATAAACATGTATAATATAACTATATGACTACTATGTAAGTATACAAGAGTATTTAAAAAATTCATCGAGATTGGCCTTAAGTAAATTTTACGTACATATAATATGTTATTTAACAGCCTTTGCCTAAATTTTGAAAAAGAATCTTTGCGAGCACGATTGCACCTAGACAAGTTCCACACCCGGCACCGAGCACAATCATAAATAATCTTTCAATGTATTATTTCGCCCCGTGATCACTTTTTCAGTTTTATCGTTAGCACAATTATTGTTATAATTATTATTAGTATTATTATCTTGGATGGACAGCACTTTTGCTACGTCACGACGATGAGCTTCAGAGCTGATCAGAGAGACTTTGGCGTGGAAGTTACCACACTCTTCACAATTATTACATGGCACAATGAAAGTGATACCTATATTCTTTTTCTTTTTTTTTTTTTTTAATAGCTTAATCGTTACAGTATGACAGCTGTCAGCTTTTTCCATCCTACCATTTTCGTTTTTATTTAAATTTGTTTATTATATTTTATATTTGGTGTTCTATCGACGAGTATAACTTATGAGAGTGGAACATTTCCCTATTAAAAATCTCAAGGAGATGTCAACGATGAAAATCAAAACCAAATACATTCGGTATAGAAAATGAAGATGTATGTACTTGTTATATATGAATTATATTAGTCTACAACTAGTCATTTACGATTCTTTACGTAACTATATTGAATAAGTAATATAGTTACAAAGTCGCGCATAGTTAAATAGTTACATATAATCCATATATAAATTACGTATACTGACTGAATAAAAAAATTTGTAGGAACTTATCATTTAAAAACATAGCGATCATGAGGTTTATCGTGTATCTGAGACAAAAGTGAAATTGTATATTTAACACTATACCGTTTTCATCTATAGCAGAAAAAAACTTTTCTCTTCAAGCTCAAAGAGGATACGCCTGTCTTATGCGCTAACGGAGTTGTTCTATAATCGAAACACGAGAAAAACTGTGTGTTCGAGAACTGGCTTTAAGGAAGTCAAGGATATATGAAATGCATTGCAAAATCATGTTGTTGTCTATGCAAAATTGAACACAGATCACGGAAGTCTATCAAATTAATTTTAATAATAAACATTATTCCTCGCAACATGAATAAATCATAGAAATTACAAGTGAATCCATAAACGCAAAATAATAATGATTGATGGGCGAGCGGTATCACATTCAATTGATAATATTAAGGATTGGCGGAAACAATAATCGCACGCAAGTCTCCTGAGTAGTGAAAATTGTACACTCTTAACGTTTATCCGTTTCAGAAGTAAAAAAATCCGTACCTGTTTGTATATAATGACTATATACGCGCGAAAATCGAGCGCAAAGGTGAAAATGCAAAAACTGTACAAGTCTTGGCAGATCGGCGGTGTCGATCTTGATGTATACATATATGTAATATTGAACACAGGCAAAAGAAGTAACATTATCGAAGAGTCAGTATACCAATGATTTCAAAAGCGTAATAATCGTATCTAGTTATCATGCTATTCTTTTTCTTCGTATTACAAGGCGCTTCTGTTGGAAGGTTTTGAGAACAAAGGTACCCTAAGGTAGGCAGCATGTTGAAATAAATCTGGCATGAAATATGCAAAGAGTATTAGATTACGTAATTCGAAATTTTACTGAAATATTTAGCTGTATTACAATAAAATAACCTTGCAGTTATACAGACTTCCTTTGCATATACTATTGACTACAAAATCTGCAAAAGACGCTATGGCATAATCGAATAAATGACCAACAATCAACGTACTGCCATCTCAGACGAGGCTCGCGCAATATTCTAGCGTTCGTACATCACATATCTCGGGTGGGGGGAAATGTAACGAAAGTTAAATTTGCAGATCAGTAAAAATATCAAAAGCTGAAATAGCAGAAAAAAAAGTTACGACGGATAAAAATGCCAATAGTTTAAATTGCCGAAAAAAAAGATTTGGTTAAAATAATTAAGTATAATTTTTTGTTTTAACCTATCAACATTTATTTTCGGCATTTTATTTTCAATATTTCTAACTTTCGGCATTTTTACCCTTCGTGACATTCTTTTTAGCACTTTTGAAAATCGTATATTTTAATCGTTGGTACTTTCGACTTTCGGCAAACCAAACCTTTGATAAAATATATTCCGCATTTATACCTATCTGTAAATTTAGCTTTCGTTACATTTCCCCCCACCCCATGTCTCATATACGCAGTTCACCAAATTAGGCATTCAAAATTCTTAATGTATACACTATAGCATCTCCTCCCGTTTAGTCGTATGTATTATAGAATCGTCGAAGCTTAAACATCGAGAAAGTACACAGGTAAAAATAAGGAAGAATCACATAAGGAAGTAACGGGAGTCCGAGACAACAATACAAGTCCGCATGCGCGCAGACACACACGATAAGAGCGTGATAACTTCTAGTCGAGTAGATAATCCCTGATGATTTTCGCAAGAATAGTTTTTTTACGTATCTGACAGTTAAAGCGGAATCTACCCTCGAATACCTTAATACTGTAAAGAGCGACGCTATCTCGTGGGATTTGGGGAGGTGTACGCGAGGAGGCTCGACGTGGTCAGTGAGCAAAAGGCTTCGTCTCTTCGATATCGATGCCACCGTCCTCGCTATCCTCATCGTCGTCTTCTTCAACCTTGCTTTGTTGATCACCAGTACCCAGACCTACGGCAATCGAGAATCCTTCGTTATCAACTAATTTTATCAAACATGGAGTACAGTAATTATAAAAGAAATTGTCGTACTAACCGGAGTAAGCACCCTCAGCATCGCTCGACCCGTTGGACTCGCTGCCCGAGTCCTCGGATTGCCAGTCAGCCTGTTGCTGATTACCGGCGCTCCGAGGCTTCGAGCGCTGCTTATTTGAGCCGCTGACGCTTCCACTGCTGCTGCCAACAGTTCTGACTTGGGCATGGGACTGCTGCGACTGGAGCGATGGCAGCTGGGATTGGACTAAGGTGTCCGTCGCCCCAGCCCCGTCCAACATAGGTTGCAGTATACGTCGGCGGGCATTGATGAACCAGTTGTTGACCTGGAGAAGGGTAAGGTTCGTATCGTTGGCTATCTGGCGTTTTTCGTCTTCTGTTGGGTAGGGATGCTGCAATAACGAATTTGATTTAGTACCTCTGATATACTTAGATGCCTCTTTTTGTTTAAAAAACGGTTGCAATTTTTTCATATGCACGATTACAAGTTCTCTTTTATCTCAAAGAACAGGAAAAGATACCGCTGACTTCATACGCTTATTATCTACTTGATTCGCTCACATCTGACAATCCAACACTAAATTTAAGATGTCAACATTGGTTCTCACAAATAACATTGGACAACAAAGCTATTACTATTATCTTTGAAACAATAGAGTACAGTACGACACAATAATAATAATAATAATAATGGAAGTATATACATAATAAACATCAGGCGAATATTGGAAATTTAATTACAGGACGATTGGACAAATACTAACGACTAAATGCTGGAATAACCATGCACGCATGATGTTGGTGGCTTGCTTGGGAAGGACACCCCTTTTGGGCTTTGTTTTTCTGCCACTGAGCGAGCCAACGCCAGCCGCAGCAGCGACGCCGCAAGCCTCTTCATCGTCCTCGCTCTGCATAGACGACGGAGAGCCTGCAACAGTAATATCTAACACGATTGTCCCGGTCAATTTATGCATTCTCTCAACAATCCCCCATTTTCATTCAACAATTTTAGTCTCTCGCAAATGAATTTCGTTAGTCTTATAATAAGAACGAAAAAGGATATTAGTGAAAGAGGAAGATGAAGGATACCGAATATCATCAACGGGTTACGTTTCATTTATATTCAGATTAGGTGAAGGAGGATGAAATGTTAAGTCTAACCACCAAAGCCTCGTTTGTTATGCAACGCAGCGATGCCCACAAATTGAAATTCATTCTTGCTTCCTTGCACTGCAAACAGTCCCCAGTAGCTCGCTTCTTCGACGTAAACTCTGCGATGTGGTAGTGCATGAATTCTCGTCGAATGAAAGCTTAATGGATCCATCTCTACAAATCGGAATAACGGCACACGCGCATACATTCGTACAATAGGTCGTTATAATAATTCGCCTCATTCATTGCAGCTTTCATCGACGTACTGTATTCTTAGATTGTAATTAAATCGCGCTTGACAGTACGTCGATCAAGCCCGAACCAACACCATCATTGACATTGAGCAAATTCTAAAATCCTCTACCGGTCGAAAAACGAAAAGCCCTACCTTGGCCGAGGTACATGTCGGTGACAGGGGCGTGAGCTCCGATCTGCGAGAGAGGTGTACTGCCATGGACGCTGGGGGGCGAGGGCCGGTCATCCGGGTCGTCGGAGTAGGTGCGCTTACGTTGATTGTGATGCTGCAGACTAGCTCCGCTGCTGCCACCCGAGGAAGAGGAGGACCTCGCCGAGGACGGCCGATTATACTGCTGCTGATGCTGTAGCTGCTGCTGGTGTTGGGGATCGTCCAGGGGCTGGTGTCGACTTCCGCTGCTGCCGTTCTCCGAGGGAGCCTCAGGCCGACCGCTCACTCGGAGTCCGTTAGCTCCCGACTCAACATCATTGCCTGTAGATGACAGCACCTGGCAAATATATGTTGCAGCTAGCTGTCAGAGAGCAGGGGTCGGGGTTCTAACTGGCCGTAGCTTACAAGAGGCGCGCACGGTCCGCGTTAGTTTGTTATGCTATCTATTAGTAGAGACTAGATTCAATTTTCTTTCGACAGAGGAGGTACTGAAATTTCAAATAAAAAAAAAAGTTTATAAAATAAAATGAAGCCTTTGAGGAAAAATCTTTCAGTACCTACTCTCGATTGATTACTTTTATATGGTTAATTTAGAGTACAACAGTTTTTATTATAGGTGTTAATTATAGTTATCGAGAACAAGAATCGCGAGCAGAGTTGTAAATGAAAGAGCTGGTAGATCCTGATACTCCGTTAGACCACAGGCGCGACCGAATCCCCATAATTCAAAGATTCTCATCGATAATTCAAAACTCCGATTCCGATATTGGCAAAATTACTCCCAAGAAAACTTCCATCCCATCGATCCGCGAAAAAAGAAGAGCGCAATTGGCACTCGCCCACCCAAAAAAGGCTCGGCAAAGCAATTTTCAATGACTCTACAACTCCCCCCATCAAAAGTTTCTTCGACAATACGTAAGAGCGGCAATAAAACGCAGGCGTATACATCATCCGGCTCACAATGCGTCTAACGGAGTGCTAAGAGAAAATCATTCGCCATTTCCGCGACGCGTATACTATATAGAGCCTCGGCGCGCCTCTCCGTACTATCGGGATGTCTACTCGGACTTGTCGAGGAGCAAGGATCAAACGTTTGCTTTGTGTACATGTGAGGATATTCGTGTGAGCGTATGCGTATGTCGTGTACAAAAGAGTTTCGAGGACAAAGGAGATAGAGAGAAAGCGAGCGACGCATTGAAAACTAAAAGGATTAATAAATTTGGGAGATCTATCGACTCCCTCGTTCTAAAACGACCTTTTTAATTTTGTGTCAATCATTTTTACACCGCAACACTATACTCTTTAATCTCGAAAAATACTAGATTAATCTGGATGAAGCGCGAGAAGATTAGGAAAAATCTATTGTCAAGAGAGCACAATAGAAGATATTCCCGTAGAGACCGTTGAAAATTTAATAATCCTTTTTTCGTAGCGCCGCGTCGACAAAGACTGCCGGTGCACAGGTGTTTGTTTATTGGAGAGCGTGCCGCTGGTGGAATTGAAGCGCTTATAAAAATGTGCAATTATAAATATACATGAAATATACATGATTATTAGAATGTTAAGAGAACGAAAAGAAAAGTGAAAAACGGAGGAGATTTCACGCGGTTTTGAAATAGAATCAGTTTCCAGTTTCATCCACCGCGCAAAAAACTTTGAGACCCATCACCTCCAAAATAAAAGAAAAGAAAAAAAAAACAACGACCACTCAGCCGAGGTGTCTAACCTGCAGGGGACTGCTGCCGTTGCTTCCGCTCGACGGCGCTATGCCGTCGTGTCCACCGCTTGCCCCGTGATGGCTGTAGTCGCTGCGCAGCAGATTCTCGCTCTGCATCTTGCCCTTCAGACAGGTTATGTAACGGTTGCAGAAGTCCTTGCAGAGCTCCTGCACCTTCTCCAGCTCCAGAAGATGAATCCGCAGCACCTGGATGGCCTTGATCATCTGCGAGTGCAAAAATAACGCGCTTGGTTAGTCGCCGAAATAAGCGAGGATCTCGCGTGATTGCTCCTTTGTTTTTTTTTTTTTTAATCATCAAAAACTTGATCGTTTGAAAATCACGGATTTTTTCCGGGAAACTTTGCCGATTACGCACAGCCGCCTGCATAAGGCGCAAGAGTTAAGAGCGTATAGTCATTAAACGCGCAAAGTTGCATTCGAAGTTGCGGGTATAAAGGATTAAAACGCGATACGCCGGGATTCCGTATAAAACTTGGCGGCGGCGTCTAAAGTCAATGCGGGATTAAAATAGGTACCCGGGCTAAGGGAATTTTATACTTTAAAAGAGGAAATTTCCATCTTATAAGAATTCCTCTCGCGGAGCCTGGCTGAAGCGATAAAAAGTTTGAGGCGCTCTTTTTGAAAATTCGCCTGCACGGATTCGGGGAAGCGGCGCCCTTTGTGTTCGGTATCCGATGAAAGTCGAACTAATTGCGCGTGCAAGGCGCGAGCTTTTCATATCGAGTTTGTCCGATTGTCCGAATTTCCCAAAAACGTAATGTTTGCGATGACTTACCAGGCCGTCAATCTCGGGGTCATTGATCAAGAAGGGCTTTCGATCCCTCTCCTGGTGCTGGACGAACGCCTGTATGTCCATGTTGAAGCTCTCGCTGGTGGAGTTGTCGGAGCCCTGTGTCGCCTGCTCGCATCTCTCGAAGAGCAAAGCGAGTAGGGGGAAGAGCGGGTGCTTGTAGACGGCGCGTTTGTCCGCCTCGAATTGCGCCTGGTCCTGGTGCGACGCGTAATCGGCTACCCCGCTGGCAGGGTCCTGATCGTAGCCAGGGGTCACCATGGCTAGCGCCACCGCGGTGCTGCCCTCTTGCATCCTATCATTCCTCATGGGGAGCGCCCGATGACCTCACCATCATCGGACACACGGGACACCGCGCGAGGAGCCTCTCTTCGATTTGGCGGTAACTGGCAAACTGGCTCTCTGATGCTGAAACGACAATTCGATCGTTAGTGCTATGCATTAAGTGACGCCGTTTCAAATAACGGCGAGGGAACGAGGAACGCGCTAGTGCGCCGCCTATCGGCGCTATCCCGTAGCCCTCCCTCAATTTTGATAAAAAGGGCGTCGATCTCGATTCGCGGCGTGAATGCAGCTTTATCCCCTGCACACGTATAGCGCACACTCCTCCGAACGCGCTTTATACGCGCCAGCAGCAGCAGCAGCAGCAGCAGCAGCAGCAACGAGAGAGGCAGCCGGCGCGCGCGCAACGGAAGAGGCGCCGAACGAGCGCTACTGCATTTAAATGTCATCATTAGAAGCTTTCGCTGTCGCCGCCGCCGCCACTGCCGCGTCGGCTTCTTCTTCTTCTTCTTCTTCTTCTTCGCAGGCTCGACGACGTCGTGCGCGGGGAAAGAGAGAGCTTTCGTAAAAATTCCTGAGTGGATTTGAATTTTTGCGCGAGGGGGATTTATGCCGGGTGGAATTTTGAGTGAACGCCGAGCAGTATTCAGGATCGAAATTGAATTCCACTCGATTTCTGCGGAGCGAAAAACACGGCGCCGACTCGCCTATATTAATCAGCGGCAAACTCGAAAACTCGCTCAGTCGCGCCGGCGATGAATTATAGAAGGCCTGCAAACTCCCCGAAAAATGACTTCCTGCACTCGTTACGCAGATACAGGCTTCAATTTTTAAAGCTCCCCTCTCCTCTGCTCGCGCGCGCAAACAGCGAGATATACACACGGCAAAAGTGTCTGCACTGAGCAAAGGATACAGCAGCGGTTCGGCTCCGCAGAGGATTCGCGAGAGAACGCCTTCGTCGCGTGAATAAGTAAAGCCCGCGAGTGGGAGCTGGGCACGTGACGAAAAGGAGGAAAAAGCGAGAGACTCTCCTGGCTGCTTTGGCGCACGTACGAGTTTTGTTTGTGTTTCTTTTTTTTCCCCGAGTCCCGTGGCTTTTGGCTTTAGGAACTGCGCTGCCTTGTGTATGATCTGGATGCGCAGAGGGTTTTGAAAAATTTAGGGAGATTTTCGGGAGAAATTCAAACTCTCTACGCTGCAAAAATCGTACGGAATCGGAGCAGCTCGGAAAAATAAATCAGCTCGTTTCTTACGCAGCCTGACAAAAAATAATCAAACGAATCGGTTCGAAGCGCGCGCTCGCGCAAACTTTGAAACCCAACGCCGCGACGCGCGTTGAGTAATCAAACGCCACTCTCTACAGCAGATGCATGTTTTTAATTAAAAGAATTTTCGCACAATGTAGCAATTTAACACCGAACAAGCGAAACTCGTTAACTGAAAAAACGCGCGAGCGTGTTTCACACGTATAAAAGCCATAAGCACTCGCCTAAATTCGTTGATCATCCGCAAAAAATTAGCAACTCGCCGATGTCGCACGCGTACATGCATAATTTCGTTTCTCGCGAAACTCTCGCGGCCGAATCAATCGGCATTCAGTTGCGAGACTAGACGCGTGCGTATTGTACGTACAGGTAAATCAGTTACAGTGCCGAGAGCGTGACTGTCGCGCAACGTTCGTTTTGAAAAATCAGACGGCTATTCGCGATCGAGAGAGACGTATAGCTTTTTTTCGAGGTGACGGTGTCGCTGTCTTCGCGGATATATGACGTACGTGCGCGGAGTACGCAGGTTGTTGATTGCGGAGTTTAATTGGAGTGTTTGGGAGTTTTTTGCAAAGAGTCGAAAAAGCGATTCTTTCGTTTCATCTTCGCTTTTTTCTAAAAATTATGTAAAATCCCTCTTCAAAAAAGGCGTGAGCGTTTCGGTATCGCGCAATAAAGCACACGCAGCGCCTATAAAATCGAAAAAGACCAGGAGGATCCGAAAAGCCAATAAAGCAGCAGCACGGCAAAAATCTGAGAATCTTCTCTACACAAGCCGTACAGCCTCTTGGAAAAATCAAGAAAAACGAAAGCAGCCGCCCGCAGTGGCGAAGGAGAGAGAGAGAGTGTGGCCCGTGTCTCCGCAGGAGGGCTAGTATAGCGGAGGCGCCATTACTCGCAAGTGGCGCTCGCCGCCGCACCGCAGATCTCTCTCCACAGCCGATATTTATCGCGAGGAGCGTGCTGGGAGTTTCATTTAAAAATATTAGCGCTGACGGGGACGACTGGACGAGGCCAGGTTTTTCTTTTTCAAGCATTGGGCGAGGGCTGTCGCGAACTTTGGTCGTTTGTAATATTATTATAAAAAGGGTAAAGCGCTCATTTAGATTGATTTCGAACACCCATCAAATTCGTCAAACCTTATACAAGGCGCGCGGACAGCGCATCAGAGATCACGAATTTACCGCTTTAGCGCGTAGCTCGGCTAATGGCGAAAAGCGCGGAGGGTCGCAAAATTGCCTTCGTTTGCTTCTTTGCTCTCTCGCTCGCGCTTGTTTGCTTTTGTTCCACGAGTGCTGCAGCGCCTATACCTCCGCTCTTTTGCTCTCTCGAGCCATAATTACTCTCATAAACTTTATTTAAGAGATAGGGGGACAGCAGCCGGGGGATGTGCCGCGGAATATTGACGTTTCGCGTTCTACGCTTTGCCGTACTTTTCTCTCCGGCAATTAGCGCGAATCCGGGGATTAAATTCATTTATTGCTCGACTACGCGCCCCAAAATTACTGCTTTATGTTTTGACCGCGCGAGTCACTTTTGTTCGACAAACATAATTTTCCGGATAATCGACGAGCGATTGCTTATCGGGATGCTTCTCGTGTTGAAAATCGTAAAATTAAAATTGAAACCATAAAGCCCCGGATCTATCGTAATTGGAATAAATCATTCCGGTGACGATGGTATCATCGTATCAGACAGTAAATCATAAAATTGAACCGAAGGAAAGCGTCAGCGCCGCCCAACGGCTTTTATAGGTCTAACCGATTTGTTTACTCTCTGCAATCTGCATTCTCTCGGCTAAAGACGCCGGCAAGATGTACGACCTCGGAAAGCGTTTCACCGGCGTCGGGGATCTACGCACCTCTAACTTTATGTACTGCAGAGAAACGCTGTGTATAGCTATATGTGCATAGGAGAGAGAAGCTGTCGTGAGAGCTCTATATATATATAGCGCGCGGTAAACGCGCGGCCGTAAATTCAGCGCGAACGCCTCTTTACGGGCGTCGAGCGATTTGTCATGTAATGAGCAGTAGAGTCGAGAGCGCTGTACCTTATACGTCTGTGTTGGTATATGTAGGTCTGTACAGTCGCGGTGGAGTAGGCTATGATAGCGAGACACGCGGTTTTGTTTTGGAACCGACGCACGTGGTTCTGATAAAATAATTTTTCTCCTCTCTCGAGTTTCAACGAACGTTCACTTTGTCTCGGCGCGGGAGATAAAAGGTCTTGAGTGAAAAAACAACGAAACAGCTTGCGCCTTCGCAGAGAACGCAAGTATTTTTGCAGTGGAAAAGAGAGCAGAACAGCGTCGTGCAACCGATGAAATTTTTCTCGTAAACGAGGCTTCACGAAGACCCATGCAATCATATTCTACTTGACCCGACGCGCGACGCCTTGCAGTATAACACAGTCCTTCAGAAGACGACGTCCTTCAAAAGACGCATCAATTCAAAAGAATTGAAAAAAGGGTATTTATAACCGGTGGCAGAAAGAGCTTTCAATTGCCGCTATTACATTACTGCCGCACGAGTGTCTTTACGAGTTTCACACTCGAATAAATTACATACATATACGCGTCGCCGATAGCCTTTTACGAAGGTGATTCCGATTCGTTATACGCTCGCAGTAATTTCAGCCATTATTATGAACGAGCGACACTTTTTACTCCGACGTCGATTGGTTATTGATTCGCGCGACGATTTAATATGAGAGGAACATAACTCGCGCGGTGATTTCGAAAATTTATGATAGAGAAGCTCGAATTACGTAAGGCCAGCCGCAGTAAGTTCTGGAGAGATATAGTTTAGGAGCCATCGCCGGAGAGGTAGAGAGAGAGAGAGAGAGACTTTATCCTGTTTGGTCTGCAAACATTGGGTCACGTGTGCTAGATCGTCATAAATGTCAAACGCGAAATTCGATACGGGGAAGAGCGTTTGCCGATATCGCCGGTGTCTGGAAAATTAAAATTCGAACAATCGACTTCTGCCTTGATTACATTATCGAAATTTTGTTCTGGAAACTACGTGGAATGCTCCGATGATTAAAGGCAAATTGTTTATTGAACGCTTCGAACCGAGCGCTTTGTTCGCCCGTCAAAATATTTTTATTATCGCGAAGAACGAAATACGAGGATATTTCCCTGCAGCAATGGGAACCTTTCCAAAGCCAAACGCCAAACCAGCTCCCCATAGCAGAATACAAACAAACAGCCAAAACAAGTCCCTTTCGAGGCAAAAAGAAAAGGAATCTCTTGCGTCAGCACGTCGGAGGACACGAGAGCTCGTCGCCGCTGTCGTCCGAGTCACAATATCGATCGCATCAATCTGCAATTCTGTCACGAGATAGAGAAAGAGAGAAGAATATATCCCCCATGCCGCCGCCGCGAGAGAAATGGGCGTTCACTGTCGCTCTGCACACACAACACTCTTATCCCCGGATCGGTGCGCGCAGCGATGACTTTTTCGCACTTGGCGGCGCACGAGCTAACCTCAAAACGCCCGCCGCGCGCACGCACACATGTACAGCAGTGTAGAGCCCCGCACACAAAACCCTTTCTCGCGCGTGTAGCTGTCTCTCTCCTTTTCGGGGGGGGCCGATGTTTATCCGCCTCTGCGTTCTTTATTCTCGCCAAAGGTCTTTCTCTCTCGCTCTCGCTCGTGCGAGAGCGCGCATATTCACGAAAATTCTTCTCCTCCGCACGGCGCACGTTATGGTGTGCGTGTGTACATGAGAGGACATCGCCAGCTCTCGAAGGGTTGCGAGACTCTCGTCCGAGAGATGCGTACGTAAACGAAATATGTTGTGCAGGCGGCGAAAGAGAGTATGGTATCGATTGCGTTTGAGTAGCGAAGAATCTGCGCTGGCTCCTTTTTTGCCCGATTTACATAATGCCCGCGCGTACTGGAGCACAAGATTTTTCCCGATTTTCGGAGCGTAAATACGGAGGCCCTGCGAACTTTTAGGTTATGCGCACCGGGAAATCGGAAGCAGATCGTCCTCGCAAAACAACAAAAGCTGCACACACGCACAAAGAGTACGAGTCTCACCTCAGCTGCGCTGCTCCGAAAAATTCGCGCACTGATGCCTCCCCCTGCACGCACGGGCTCCTCTTCGGCGAAGCGCGAGCGGCTCCAGGTGGCGGAGATAACACTCTTCTCTTATCCTTCGGCTCCACGTGCTGCCTCGAAGCCGAGCCTCGTTGGTTGGAGCGTCCGATAGGTATCTCTCCCACTGCTTGCGATCCACTGCAGACTCTCTCTCTCTCTCTCGTTCTTGTCTCGGATAGGTATACTCGCAGACGGACGGCTGGCCGTAGACTAGACTCTGCGATGTGTATAAACTCTGCAGTAGGTACAGATAGCGGGCTCTCCTACACGGAAATACACACACACAGGGACGTGGCGCGCGTTTCGAACGGGCAGCACTTCACAGCAGATGAAAAAAGCAGCACGCACACGCGGCGAGACGAGACCGTCTGTTTGCTTTGCCTCTGCAGAACTGCAGTGTCTAGACTCTTTGCGGAGAGAGACGAGTACGATGGGACTCTCACAGTCAACTACTTATCTCCCTCCTACTCCTACTCTCTCGCCCGACTGTATAGTGTATGCGAGAGGCGCGTGTGGTGTCGTCGCTTTTGTGACGTCACCGATTCAATACTTTTCGCCACCGAGAGACAGAGAGAGATGGGGTGAGATGATGCGCACTCTAGCTGTTCACTGTTGGTGTCGACGAGCTAACCGCCAGAGCGCGCTTTTTTTGAACGAGAGAAAGGCGTGCTTCAATAAATTCCGGCCCTAAAAGTTGGCAGTGGCGCGTGGGTGATAAGCAGCGCCGCCCCGCGAAATTCGAATGTTTAATTGTTCGAATTCGAAAAATATCATTGAAGTCCAGATTAAATTTTTTTGTTGTTTCCGGTGTTCATAAAATAAAATTATAGTAACCGTCGAATTTATCGGAGACAAGCGAGGGATGAAAAAAAGGCTATCTATTTTATCGATAACAACGCACGAAGGATAAAATAAGAAATACAGAGGTTTTCATCGTAGTAGACCGGCAGATGGCTTGAAGAAATCTTACTCGAATATACACTTCATAATAGTTTTTATTGTGCAGTAGATACACATATACTTTGATAAAAATACGATCGATAAAACCCCGAGCTTGCATCCGCAGTCGCTCAGCTAGCACGCAAGAAAAAAAGATAAAGCGGCAACAGATGGTGCCACGTTTCTGCGGGGTTGCCGAGGGGAGCGCGAGATTTGAATTTTCGCAAGCTTCTCAAACAGAAGTTGCTATACGTAAAGCACTTGCATATTTTGACTTATGCACTTTTTCTGATCAACCAAATTTTTAATGACAATTCCTAAAATTTTCATCGTGTATACAAATTGTTTTACATAACTAACTATATATATACAGCTCGTAATTTGAGCTGATAATTCTTTATCAGCCTGTGCTTGTTTCGTGAAGCGCCTTAACAGATAATACAATCTTAACCATCGTTCCAGAATCTCAGATAAATCCACGTAAAAACGCACGCATCAAAAAAAAAATCCTAATAAAATGTGTCATCACGGAGAACACCTTCCCTTTCATCCGTCATCAAACACGAGATTCCAAAATCTCCCACAAAGCAAACTCATCATTAAAAAAAAAAAAAGATCCACTGCGCACATCAACACTCACGATGAGCATATAACAATAACGATTCGTCGCAACACACATGGCTTATCTTATCTCTCTCACTCTGCCCACCTATGCCTTGCGTGTCTTATCATCGTCGCTAGTCAGCCGCAATACACCTTCGTATAAAGCACGATAGCAGTTGTCTCGCGGATTTCACGATATCGTCGTTGCTTTGCGCCATGAGGGCGAGTTTCGCGGTTCTGTTGCTGCTTCTGGGCTTCGTCGCCCTTAGCGAACAGCAAAGCGACCCCATCTCTTCGACCGAGGCTCCTAAGTCTTCGTCGTCGTCAACGACAACGACCGAGACGCCGAAGGTTCTGAAGAAGGTGTGCGATGTTTGCGATTGTGCAGGTCAGTGGGATGGTAAATCCGTTATCCAGTTTTATTGTGGTGTTGTGTATGTGCAATTTCTAGAAATTTTCGAACGTTTTGTAATGTTACGGGCGAGAAAATTCGGTGATATATCCGTGCAGATTACAGGCGATAACAGATAAAGGATTTAAGCGAGTACTTTTATTGTGATGAATCAGTTTCGAACAAAGTGAAATGATTATTCTCTAAAGAATAAAAATGGCTATATATGTAAATACCTACAACTATTTTTAGTAACTCTCCGACGATATACACTCTTATTGTTTTCTCAACGCCAGTTAAAAATTATTTTATCGCGTTTTTATCGTGATGATATTTTTAACTTCAATGTATAGCTACGTACGTGTTACTTTGTACAAACTGTAAGTGGTTAAAATATATTGTTTTAAACATTTACATTATGAAAAATAATTTTGCAGACTTTACAAATCGATCAAAAGAATCAAGCAGATCGATTATTTGGTAAAAAAAAATCAATCACCAAACTCCGCGCTTAATACTAGGTCAAACTATGAGTAATCCGGATATATATCGAAGGCAAACATTTTTCAGACGCCTATAGATAAAACCCGTATACGAAGATAAAATATTGCCTATAAAGTTTATACGGAGCGTCTCTCCGATTATTATTCCATGCTGATAAAGCTTTAACAATGTTTTCGCAGAACAAATAATTGACTGTTCGAACCGTAAGCTCGAAACGAATCTAGAAGACCACGAGTGGCCCAAAGGTCCTCTTAAGCTGATCAGCTTCGAGAACAATGCGATCGTTCGGGTGAAGCCCTTCCCCAACATAACGGTCGCACAGCTTACTTTGCACAACAACAAGATCCAGAAAGTTGACCGAGAGTCCTTCAAATGGCTCAAGAACCTTACGCTGCTTGATCTGAGTCAGAACAAGCTGAATTACGAGAATTTCATGCCGCACGCGCTTGAGGTGAGATAGCGATTGATTTGTTTTTAACGCTTGATACGCGTTCTACGTTATTTGGAGATTAACCAAGCTGCTAATTTTAAATCGTAGCATCAGATATTGGCTCAAAATTTATGATTCGTTGTATAACTGCACTATATGCATCGTTACGATCTAATTGCGTAGTAAAGAATTTTGCCGAATATTAGCAGATTGAACCGATTTCGCAACAAGTGCGATAGCGAAGGTATTAGTCACTTATTTTGACTTTATAATCTGCAGTAATCTTCGAACGTCAAACAGCGCTCCTTCCGCTCATTTATTTTAAGATAATCTTAATTATCAAACGGTTTTCTCATCACAGGGACGCTTTGCACCTGAGGCTTACGAGCCGCTGGACAAGCTGAAGATTCTCAACCTGAGTGGGAATCAGTTTCACTCGTTGAACCGCGATCTGTTTGAACACGTGGAGGATTTGAAGACGCTAATCCTGTCCAACAATCCGTTCACTGTTTTTGATCAGGCTTCGACCATAGCCATCAGCAGTCTACCGTATCTCGAGGAATTGGACCTGAGTCATTGCAGGTTGGATAATCTGGCCGACACCACACTGCACACCGTGAGGTAAAGTTTATTTGGACCAAGGTCTACTTTCTAAAAATTACATACAGCATGACAATTGCGTAAAACATCGAAAACCTCAACAGGTATCTGAAGAAACTGAACATCAGCTACAACGAATTCAAGAAGATACCAGACGCTCTCCGCGACACCCCCTCACTCGAGACACTTATCCTCGATGGCAATCCCATTGAGATGTTGGGCATGAAAAACTCGTTCCCGGTCATGCCGAAACTGAAGGAACTGAATCTTTGTCACATGCCGGAGCTGTTGACTATCGACAGAGGTGCCATGTCCAATCTGGAAGCTCTGGAGATCGTGAAGATCGAGAACTGCACTTTGCTGCAGGAATTCGACGCCGATGCTTTCGCTAAACCGGTATGTCACGCATATACGATACCTTGAAAATCGAAAAAATAGTTTGATTGATTTATTATTTCCGTAACTTCCAGAACGACGTTGGCGGCACGACTTGGCCAGCTCTAAAGACCCTCAACATCTCGAACAACGCTCTGCGCTATCTACCCGGCAATCTGCTCGTCCGCTGGGACAGACTCGAAGAATTGCACCTGATGAACAACCAATGGGGCTGCGATTGCGACAATCAGTATCTCGTAAGTCAGCCGATGAATGCTTTTTTTTTTCTTCTCTTTCTCTCGCCCGATACACGTTCGCTTGTGTATATATAGCCTATAGCGCTTCTCTTCGTCATGCGCGTGATATCTACCTATGCGGGTATCGATCTGTGTGTATACCGTAGAGAAAAGTTTTATCTCGATATCCCGATGCAATTACCGAGAATATCCGGGAAATGCAGTCGGTGGAAGGAGTATAATGTCGTTTTCGCGAAATTCGGAATACGGGCACTTTTGAGGGCTGAGGGGCTCTGTATGCGCATAATATATGCCAATTGATTGTTTCTATATAATTTACCTGAAAAAAGAGGATGTGCAGCTGTGCATCGCGCTAATTTATTCTCAATTAGATGGTATTGAAAAGGAAGTTGTGATTCATACGTGACTCATTACGCATGTGCGCGCGGATATGTCAATAAATTGATATCGGAAATAAGCGTATTTGGATGAGTAACAATGGGATACGCGATGAGAGTTGTAAAATCGAAACAAACTTTTAAATATATATCTGTTGCGCTCTGGAATTCCTGATTAGTCACAAATAGATTCATATCATCATATTCGAAAAGAAGCATGACTCGTTCGCGAACCTTGGAGTTTTCGAGTATATCGCTGTCTTATCGATCGCGATCACTATCTCCTAAATGACGATTACTATACACTCTATTCGATGTTTCCAGATCGGCACACTTCTCCCGCAACACGGCAAGCGGCTGATGGGCGGCGAAGCGGCTCTCTTGACCTGTGCCACGCCGATCGAGCATCAGAACAAGACCCTGGCAGAGTTGGCCGGTCGGCAGCTCCGCTGTCCAGACGTGTACGGCGCCAGACCGGAACGAGACGCAGCCGTCCTCGTAGGTATGCTCATAGGGGTCCTCCTAGCCGTACCAGCCGTCCTCGTGCTCTTCATCCTCTGGAGGCGAGGATTCCTCTTCTGCGGAGCCCAAGGACCCGCGAGCTTCTCCAGAGCTTTCTAC
This sequence comes from Pteromalus puparum, assembly GCA_012977825.3. Taxonomy (NCBI): domain Eukaryota; kingdom Metazoa; phylum Arthropoda; class Insecta; order Hymenoptera; family Pteromalidae; genus Pteromalus; species Pteromalus puparum. The sequence goes on along the minus strand of CM053170.1, from coordinate 649,247 downwards.
AGACGCGCGCCGCCCTATAACGACGATGACGTCTAGTGCTTTCGGGTTACTTTCTACTGCAGGATGTGAGAAAGCAACTTTTGAGAACAACGACGACCGATGAAAATTCGTTATTTTCTTTAGCCTGTAAGCTAGTTTCTAATTCTATTTTTACTTTGATACTTCCGAACAAAAAGAATCCATGTATACGAATTACGCAGTTTTTTTTTACTAATAAATCGTAAAATCTATCTCTGTATTCTACAACCACAATCATCGCTCTATAAAAAAAAAAAAAAAAAAAAAAAAAATACCGGCAAAAATGTTTCCTCTCCCCGCAGCTGCAGCAGCAATTTTCCCATTTTATAACTCGCGTCAAACACGGCCGCGACCGCAACGTTGCAGCAAGAGCAGCAGGAGCAGCAGCAGCAGTGTAGGTCACAGCAGCGGTAGCGGCAGATTGCGGTGGCAGCCTGGCCGTAGTGTACGTAACGCAATTAGCCCGGACGTTAATTTACTCAATGATCGCGCGACGCAGCTACTCGGCCTACAACTATAAGTGCCGGCACGCGCCTACCCCCGGCTACCCCGAGAGCCTACTGTCCGAGATGTGCATATAGGTGCACGCACGTGCGTCAGTAGCCCCTGGTGTAATTGATCCGTGTATAAGCGAGTTGTGGCTGGATTTCGTTGAGACTTCTAGGTATACTATGCATATATAGTTTGATCCGCCGAATGCGAGTAAAATGAGTAAAGTTGGATCACTGAATTTCATTTATACGCGAGCGGAATCCAGCTTGAAAATTAATCGTCGAAATTACCCAGCAATTAGATGCTCCAATTATGCGTCCAGCAGTTACATTCTCAACCGAGTCTCCGGCATACTTTAGCAAAAGCTTCGTATTAAAATTGAGACTCGACTAAAGTCGACTGGGAAAAATGTCCCCCTTTACAAAGTGCGCGCAAGCGTATAAAAGGAGTCGAAGAATGCGCGCGAGAACTTCATAATCCATCCAGGTATACCTACGTACACATACTCCCACACGTGAGCGCATCCTTTTTCCGCGCTTCAAAAGAAATTTCATCAATGCGCCGCGCGCGCGCGCGCGAGTGGAATTCCCGAGTCGAGTCGTCCCTCTTTTTTTATGATAATATTGTTCTCGGTGCGCGGCGGGAGGGCTATATACTGAATGTGTGTGGGGAAAAAGTTGGACGCGCGACTATATACGAGCGGCATTTTAATTTGATCTGCAAGCGCGAATTAAGTCTTTGTCGCGCGGATTTGGGAAATGAAAATTTTCAGCGATAATATTCGCCGAGTTTTTTCATGATTTTATGATCATTTACGATTGTTCCTCGAGACGTATTCGACGAAATTCAAATTTCTGCATAGTATTCGAGCCCTCTGCCGTCTCGCAAAGAGAGGAGAGAGAGAGAGAGTTAACACGATAATCAACATCAACCACCGCGACAAAACAGATTTGCCCGCAGCAAAGCAGCCGGCCGCTGCATAATACCTCAATCTCCCCGCCATCCGCCTCCCTCTACCCCCTTCACTCTCTGCATCTCGAAATAAGCGAAAGAAGCGGCCGCTGCACCTATATACGCCGCTTATTCACCGATACACCCCCGCGCGCCTGCATCCGTGTATGATAGAGGTACGTAGATAAGAGACACACGCAGAGCTCGAGACGAAGCGCGTCATGGCAACGAGGGGTGAACTCCGCCCCCGGAGGCGTCGCGACTACGTCCAATGGCGAGCTTGCAGCCCTTGCAGGTGGGGGACGACCAGAAGCCGAGGAGGACGATTGCCACGGTCAATCGCGCGCGCGCGCAGGGTTGACGCACCGGAGCGTACGGACGGACGGACGGACGGACGGACCGAAAGAGAGCGCACGTGCATGATTTTCCCCGGCGCGAGAGAGATCATCGCGATGACGACGGGTTGTTATTGTGCTGCCACTGGTGTTCGAGTGATCGTTATTACGACGATTGCGGCGATGCGTGCGAGAATGAGTGCGGTGTGATCGGAAAGCTCGGCCGAGCTTTTGCTGAGATAGCAAAGTGCGCTTGATAACGGAGAGCTGTTATCGCAAAGTGAAGTTCCGACGTGCCGGAGAGGTGAGATGCTGGAGAACGCGGGGGTCATCGTCGAGCGCCGACGGAACTCTGATCTGCATTCGAGGTGAGGAGACAGTTGATCTACCAAATCGAATAGCGAGTTGAAACGTCGGCCAAGTCAGAGCTTCAGCCAGATCCTCGGAAATGCAGTCGACGTGTCAACAGCAGCAGGCGCAGCAGCATCAGCAGAACGCGAGCTCGGCCAGCCGTACGTCCTTTCTCATCGAGGATATCCTGAGTCGGGGCAACGCCGCCGCGGCCGCGGCCGTTGCGGCACACAATCAACAGCAGCAGCAGCAGCAGCAGCAGCAGCAACAGCACAACAGCAGCAACGGACACTCCGTTCACCATCAGCAGAGTGCACATCATCACGGCTTGTCGAGTTCGCAGCAACAGCAGCATCAACAGCAGCAGCAGCATCAACAGCAGCAGCATCAACAGCACACGGTACGTGCTTTGGTGGGTTGAGCTTGCGGTTGCCTTTTTATATAAATTGCTGTGTATAGGTGTGGTGCGGAATCTTTGATGACGTGCGATTGAATGCTAAACGATGATTTTTTTCACCCAGCAGTACCAGCAGTTTGCGATCAACAATCTGCTGCCGGGCTACCCGACGGCGCCGCCCGCCGCGGCGGCTTTTTTCCTCGGGCCGTTGTTCGGTGGAGCTGGTATGGGCGTCGGCGTCGTACCCGGTGTCGGTGAGCTTGCGGCGCTCAAGCACTGCCGCCGACGGAAAGCCAGGACGGTGAGTTTCTCGGATATTTCATGCTCTCCAATTTATTTTATTTTTCTGCAATTATTATATTTTTATATTGAACTGTTACTGTTTGAAATAAATCTAATTTGCATAAAAATGAACGATGCTTCAGGTCTTCAGCGACCAGCAGCTGGCAGGTCTGGAAGCGCGTTTCGAAGCCCAGCGGTACCTCAGTACCCCCGAACGAGTCGAGCTTGCGGCGGCGCTTCATCTCTCAGAGACGCAGGTCAAGACGTGGTTCCAAAATCGTCGGATGAAGCACAAAAAGCAGCTTCGAAAGCTGAGCAGTGGTGGCGGCGGCGGAAGCGGGAATACCGGGAGTAGCGGATCGACGAGTCAATCCTCGGCACAGGGCACTGGCCAGTCGGCATCGACTACGTCACCTGCTGGTAATTTCACTATTTTACTCTGCTGCGGAACGTACACGGGTGTGCAACCCTCGAGAAAAGCTCTCAAAAGCTCAAAATTTCAACGCATTTGAATATTTCAATCGGGAGCAATTCGAGCCCTATGAGAGCTTTTTTCCCAAATCAGTTTTGTACCAAATAAACTGAAAAACAGATCGCAAGCTTGATAAACTATTTAGCGTTCCGATTACGAAATAGGCTCATCAAACATCACCGCGTAAAAACCAAAACGATTACCGAATAAACGTCGATACCAAAAACCGAATGCTCAACTAGCCATCATCGTCATGCCGGCACACATCCCCCGCAAAAGTGTCCTCTGATGGGCTGCAACTAAAACCCAAAAATCGACAAGCGAATTTCCCGTCCGCCAACGCGGCGCTACTCTCTGCCATCAGCGCAGCGCAGCTCATTAAATAGTTCGAAGCGGCAGTTGCGGTTCATCGTTCGCGGCGCGCGACGAAATTTCGCCAACAATAAATCACTTAAGTTCGCAGTACCGTCATGCTCTATATGCACCTCCAACGCGCTACTGCAACAGAGAATTTTGTCATTATTGGCCTACAGTAATAATTATACACTTGACTCGCGGAAATTGCCTCGCGAATTTTCAATTTAGCCAGGCGCGCGCTCTCGCGAGTTGCCAATTAGACGCGGGAATTTTGCCCGATGCGCGCGGCGCAGCTATATAATAATCTCGTTTGCCAGCCAGTTGTGCGAGCTCGATTAATTTAATTCGTCGTCGCTAGCTGGACGGAAAGTTTTTTGCAACTTTATTACGGCTAATTTCGCTGCGCGCGATTTGCGTACAACTGACGACTGTTAAAATGCTTTAATGCTCGCGCGTAAGTTCGCTTAAGAGGATTAAGAAACATAGTTTTTACTCCGCAGTATTACAATACCGAATTCGATAATCTCTCAGAGCTTTATCTTGGTCAAAGCAACCACTTTTCGCGCGTCGACTATGCCATCATTATTAGCTACTTTAGCGCCGCTAAAAAGCGATTTGACGGCTTTCTCCACCGGAAATAAGACGACGTATACTTGAATCACCTATCCTCGCGCGCGATGTACGCAGACTATAGCTTACCGCAATGACAAAATGGCGCTTCCTTCCCCTCACAAACGCGAGCAAAAAAGCTCGTCGTTGTCGTCGTCGTCGTCGTTTGGGCTGCGCATGCGCATAAATTATCCTCGACATCGGGTGGCTCAGGCGAACGAGCTAATTCCCATTTCTGTGTGCGTCGCGTACGTGTGTATCCAAAAGGGAGAGGTTGCCTCGCGGAAGGCGGACGAGAAGCAGGCGCGGAATGAAATTATATGCGCGCGGGATATGATAGAAGCGGAGAAACGGGGAAAGGGGCTAAGAGCTAGGTGATCGAAGTTAACTGCCTGGCTTTGTAATTCTGAGCTTTCAATTAGCTGATGTGTCGTAAGGCGTTCGCTTCGTGGAAAAAGTATAGCATATTTGAAACATTTGCATTTTATAAAGTACATCACACATATCGTCTTCGCCGTGTCTTGGCATAGCCAGCCACTTGTCGAAGCCAAGATGGCTCCGCTGTTCCTCGGTACGCAGCTAACAAAGTTAGCCTTCGATGTCTTCTCCCTCCCCCTACCAGAGCCATTTTCTTACGAAGGAAGCTGCCTTCCAAGGAAATCGACCGCCTCGAGACGCCCGCGTATACATATATACACAGCGAGTGGAGAGAGACCGCATCGTCTTAAAGCTCGATTCGGGGTCTTCGAGCGAAATTAGTCAATTAGAGCGTCGTCTTCGTCGTCGTCGTCGGCGTCGTCGTCGTCGTCGTTTCTAAGTGCTATCGGACTGCGCTGGAGGGGAGAAGGATATAAATTGCTTGCCGAAACGAAATTACCGAGAGCGTTCGAGGCCGCGGCGACGGCTTAGCGGCAATTTATTCGAGATGAGGTAGTTCCGAGCTGCCTCGACTCGATCGCTGGATTCTTAAAGCTCTTTCTTCTTTTTCGCGAAATTCCGGATTTCTCTCCTCCAATCTATCGATCGGCTTTTTTTCGCATTCACAGTAGAACTGATTGCAATTTACAGAGCGACCGGTCGACTTCTCCCTGGGCGGCGGCAACGGTCGCTCGAGCCGCGCCTCGAGCGACGCCATGGCCGACTCGGACGACGACGAGATCGACGTCCTGGGCGACGAGTCGCCGCCAACGGGCTCACCCTCGCCGCCGAGCCTCCAGAGTCGACGCGGCAACGTCCCCTCGCCCAAGGACCACCACCCGCTGCACCAGCCGATCGCGACTCACCACCACCTCCATCACCCGGCCGCCGTCCACCAGCAGGTCATCGGACTCGGTCACCTCCAGCGGCATCATCGCTGAGGCTTGGACTGCTTGGAGTGAAGCGTGAGCCGAAACAGAGAACTGATGCACCTCTATGTATACACCGCTGTCGAGTCAATAGTTTTAATCTAGATCGAGGTTCTGTGCTTTGTATGTGCTGACTGATGAGGATTCGGTTGTGCTGCGTGTACACTGTACATTCACCGTCGCATGTAGCTAGTTGAATTTTTATAAACATTTATCGTGTCGTTTCGTTGTTTCCTTGACTTTCGTTTAGTGATACTTATAAGTATATTGTAGCCGGCCGGGACGTGTCACAACGCAGATGCGATTTTTATATAGGACGGAAGATAATTATACATATATAAGGAATCGAAGGATGTAAATATAATGTGGTCCTCGCTAACACTAAGGAGTCATCGTGTAAATCAGTGAAGTTAATTATACAGTACGAATAATAACCAGAGCAGTTCTGTCTTTTATCATCTTCCTGCATATATACACCGCCGACATACCTCGTCCCAGCTACACGAGACTCGAAGACTAATCGGCGAAAAGCTACTGCAGCATTATCCTCCGCTAATTGACCGGTGACGCGCGCCATTTTCGCCTGCAGAATTTCACGAGTTAACGAGCGCTCGATCGACGGGGATTTGTCGCGGGCGAGTTGATGGATTCTCGAGTCTTTAGGGATTTTTCCGGATATTTCAGCGGTTCTGCGGGACTGAAAGTTTTTTATAGTACCTTATACGCTGCACGTCTATAAAAGATAAAATTTCAATACACGCACTCCAGTCGCTCGCCTGCGACTTGCGCGAGTAATAGTCCGTAAAAGCCATCGAAATATGCGAGCCCCCGCAGCAGCAGCAGCGGCGGCGTCGAAAGATAAAAAAAAGAAGAAAGAAAAAGTCACATATCTCCATCCCTCTCGGTCTTTTAGCATCGCGCGCAGAGAATATAAGCGAATGAAAGGCCCGCTCGCGTCCCTCGTGCACGTGCGGCGCGTCGGGCGAATCCTAATACTCGGATAATGGGAGGTAATTGCAAGGGATCAGAGAGCGAGCGACCGACGAGTGCCTGCAGCGCGGATTTCAGGGCCGCCGAGAGAGAGAGAGAGACGGAGAAGGAGAACAATGTGACGCGTAGATAGAGAGAGAGAGGTAGCGAGACAGGGATACGCGGGATATAGTAGCTGACTTTGAGGTGGGCTAATGATTTGCGAGAGCTACGACGCGTGCGAAAATTCAAACGCATAATTTTTTAATAATTTGAATTTTTGGAACCAATCGGTTAAGCGTGATAATCCAACGTTGGAGTGATTACGTCTCAACTTTGAACCTCAGAAAAAAAAAATCAAATGATCCGTCAACGAAAAGCTCGCTTACACAAATATCCCAGCCAGAAATTGATCCGCGCGCCGCCTCCATGCCTCCGTTCTCTTACACACACACACACGCACACACACAAACGTGTGTGCGGGGGAATGCCGCGCTGCGCCTGCGCGAGGCGGAGCTCTCGCTCGCAAGCTCAAGCTCTCTACTTTGCGATGTAACGACAAGAGCATCTGGTGGGAGGTGCCTATACGCGTAATTTCGCGAAAGAGATCGATGGGGCTGAATCGCAGAGGGCAAATAATGCAATTATTAGTGGCTGCTGATGATGACACAATGACTCGAGCTTTTCACTTTTTCCATGGCTGCGTGCGGGAGGATTACGCATTGTTAATCAGGCTGGGACTTGTTGCTGGATTTTCATACTTGATGAGCTGCGTGTAGTATAATTACATCATAAACACAGTTTGCGCGACTCGCATGCGCGAATAACCGAGATTGCTCATAGTAGAGGCGCGAAAAAATCGATCTTTCACGCACCTCTCCCTGAAATTCCATTGACACTCGCGGGCACGTCTGGTCCTCCCAAAAAAAGCGCAAAAAAACCACCTCAAAGTTCCACACCCTCGACGGCAAAAGAGAGAGCTGACGCGCTGGTAATCGCGTTATCGGCTCGCGCGCGAGCGCTACGTGTGTGCGTGCGCGTGCATATACAGAATACAAAATCGTGGCGTTCAAAATTTTCATCCTAATTTGAAAATTTGATCCCTTTAAGCGTGCAGACGGTATGCGTACACAATAATTAAAAAATTTCTCGCAAGAGACGACTCGAGCTCTCGCAGAGAGCTTCCAAACAAACAATAACCGTTTACTCACGGCGCTCTTTCATAGGCGCGCACTATAAATGGACGAAAAGGACAAAGGGGCTGCAGGACAAAAAGCACGGGGCGGCAACGCTTCGGGATGTTTATTAGATTTCATTAAGACGCCTATTATTGCGAATCGCGAGACTCGAGTACGAATGCGTCTTTGCAATTCACCTGTTGTTATGCCGTTGTCGCGGCTCTTGATATTAATATCGTTACTCGGTGTATAATAATAAGGTCTTGAATATAATGTTTTCGGCTTGGCGCATATGTTCGCGACAACAAAGTTCGGATCCAACACATGCATCTGGCGATTGAGCGCTCGATCTACGCTCGAAACCATTCAGATTTCAAGCCAGGCCGAAAACGCCTCTAACCCAATAACCCGGTATTAAATCAACTCGCTCTTGCATAGAACGGCATCAAACGCCGACAGGCCATAACGCCCAGCAATCAGGCACTTTTACACCGCTGCGCGTCCAGCACAATCATTGATCATAAGCTCTCCCGGTGCCCGGAAAATATAATGAAAGTAACGCGAACACGCCCACTGCATTTAGTCCGGTGGAGCTGAACCCCTGTGCGCGCGCGGTGTATTGGGTACGTATATAGGGGAGGCTCCCGAGGCTCCTCTCTTCATTGTGCAGTGCGCGCATGTGAGCTACCTGATGCCACTCTCATTGTCCTTGATTTCATTAGGCTCTCGCGCCGCATTCCGGACGTCGCGACGTCTCTCATCTCTCTTGCTCTCGCTATTGCTCCCCCGAGCGTCGAGTCGGATGCGCCTTTTTCGACAAACAAACAGCTATAAACGGCCTCAGCAGTCCACCGGTGCGTAAACGCATTAGCCGCGGCATTTCGAAGGCAGCTCAGCTACATGCGCGCGAAGCGCCGCGTAAAGCAGACAATACGCGAGGCCGGCAGTACGTGATTCTTGTTGTCGCGACGCCGCCCCCTGTAATCTCGGCGTTTCACGGGGTTAAGAGCGCTTTTATATTTATTTTCGGCACCGTTTCTCAATACCCTTTGATTTTTTTCCTCCCTCGCGCCTGTTCTAATATTATGAGATATACTGCAGCGCGCGTCTCCCGTACAAGTCGCCGTTGCCGCCGCCGCGCAAATCGAATCAAGCGTAGGTATACACGGACAGGCTATAACCCTCGCAGACTAGCACAGACGAACTGCGAGAGGAGGTTATTTGTCAGGCAGTTGGAAGAGACGAAGAGTGAGCTAGCTCTGAAACGAGGCCAGATTGCCCGGTGATCAAGTTAAATGGCACGTGCGGCGCTGGTCCGCCCACGCGTGTGTGTGTGTGCGCGCGACTACTGCATCTATATATAGTCTATATAGGTAGTAGCTGCGTATATTTCGCGTCAGCTTGGCTGAGACAGGATTAATCGACTCTCGATGCCCGCGATTTCACGTTTGTCATCCCCTGTAGCGGCTAATTGCTTTATTGGAGCGACTTGCCATATATGAATACTCGACGAGGGTTCGCGCCCCGCGACTTTATATTCGCCGCGGATGAAAGGATTTCCCTCCTTCGAGCAGACCCAGCGATGCTGATTACCAGTGGGATAATCGAGTTTCTCCCTTTACCGGTGATATTTTCATTTTGACGCCACTTTGAGGGGGCGTTATTATTTTACGGCGGGCTGCTCGCGACCTATGTATAATATATATGATCACTGCAAATTCTTCCGAGGCCGAAAAATTCCAGCACCTCGCGGAACGAATAACGCTCATCATTGCACCCCCCCCCCCCAACAGCCCAACACGGCAACAATGCACGGCCTGATGTTATACACACAGCTATAGCAAACCGGAATAAAAGAAAGGCATTAGCCGCCTCTTTGTGTTGCACTCGCATGGGCGTGTATACACACACTTGCACACGCACACGTATGGGATAAGAGAAGAAGTGGTAGCCTGTCAAGTTAAATGCCGCGCGAATATAAACTCGGAGAGCTACGAGAGCTACGAGAGCTACGTTAGCCTAACAAGCTGTCAAGACGTCGCCGCGTGTCACTCGACGTCTCTCGACCTTTCTACTCTCGATAAATAAATCGCTCCCGCTCTGCGGTGTATACGGCCTCTTTCCCCTATTTTGCACTGCGATGCTGATGTGCGGCTGTCCCGAAGGAGCCAGCGGCGGATCGGATTCGCGACGACTAATGATGCGCCGCCGCCTGCAGCTCTGACGCGGAGATGCGTTAATTGAGGATCGAGGCGCATTAATCGACGGGGATTACTTATGCCAAATTGTAGGCAAATTTTTCCCGGTGGTTTTGGCTTACACTCTGGTTGCTTTGGCAATTTAGATTGCAAGTTGTTGGTTATAATATTGATATTTCAATTGTTTCGATGATTATTCTTGTGATACATTTTATGCTTTGAATTTTATATAGTTGAGTCATTCTTTCAACTTACAGTTTGCATTTGGTCTGGAAATTGGTTAAAAAACAACGTTTAGTTGTAAATCAACAACGCGACCATCATCAGCGTAATGTAAAAATAAAAAGTGTAATAAACTGTAATATATTGCAATATTAGGTTGAATTTTGGACTTACTTTATTATAATTCCATATAAAACAGTGTGAGATAAGACATAAATAATTCGAAATTTAATGTCATAGCTATACATGTTACCAGCTTCTTTTGGTCTTCATATGCATATATTATATCGTGCGGGCTTTTGTTTAATAAACTTAATTGCTATGTCATTTTACATTCAGTATAAAAGTGAATCCGTAATCTTTTACCACTTGGTTAAATGATTCAATAGAGAATCATTTTCACTATACTATACTCATTGGTAATTACAAATATAATAATGAAATGTAAAATAGTGATACCTGCTGTATTTCACAGCGTAGAAATTGTAAAAAAGTGCAGACACATAGGTATGAAACCTAATTATATATTATTACACTTTCTTACGCATTGGATAAATTAAATTGTTGGAAAAATCATCATCGTTAGAAGTCGATGCTTATAGCGCCTGCAATGTGGAAGCCAATCGTCACTTGGCTGCTCAAAACTTTACACGGCGATACTCCGCTACACTCTGCGATCAGGAACTTCGAAGAGGGCGACATCGATCTCGTCAAGTCCTTGCTGGAGCAAGATAACAGCCAAGTCAACGTACGCAATTCGAAAGACGAGACTCCGCTTCACGTGGCTGCCCAAAATTATAAATGCTCCGTGAAACTGATGAAATTGCTTCTGGACCACGGCGCCGATGCGCCGATGTCAGAGCTACGATAGCACGAAACGGTAACACCGCACTGCACTGTTGGGTTTCGACGGACGTCATCTATCTCAACAGCTACGCCGTCGCCTACAGTTTACTACGAGGTGGTAGCGATGTTAACGCGAGAAACTTGGAAGGCGATACCCCTCTCCACTTGGCACTGCGAAAGAAAAGACCTTTTACACCGATTTACCCTCTTCTGTGTTATGAAAAAAAGGCAAATGTCAACGCCGCTAACTTAAAGGACGATACTCCCCTTCACTTGTGTCTGCGTGAAAATAGTAGTTATAATACAGCCGGCAGATTGATCTGGTTTTTGGATAGACCTAATATAGACGTCAACTTCGTTGACGCCAAGGGCGAAACTCCGCTTCATGCGGCTGTCCAAATGTCAAGATGCTTCTGGATCGCGGAGCTGACGTCAGTATAAGAGGGACGCGAATGCCGTGAATCAGGATCGATATCGCAAAGCGGACCCCATGCTGAAGAAACTGCTTCAACCGAACGTACAGCAATACATGGATTCGTCGTTGCACGTAGCCTGTCTGTTTCACAAGCTCGACTCTGTTCACAGGCTATTGAGAATGGGTGCCGATGTCAACGCTGATGTGGATGAATCGGGTTTCCCACCTCTGATTTACGCGCTTAGCGCCTTTGGGGACGCCGACAAGTTCTGGACCGTGAGGCTGCTGCTCGATTACGGTGCCGATATCAATCAGCAAATTAATCGTTCGGATGCAGCGATGCTAAATTATTGGTATGGATATCGTATGCCTTAAGAGGCTTCAGTCCTGGAAGCAGCGATGTCGTGCGGAATAATGGAGTTAGTGAATAATAATTTTACTGAACATAAGCTCTTAGTGCTATATGAAAAACGACTGGAAAAAGGGATTGACTTGGAAGTATTATATAATCGCGACTCTCTACGCTATGATCGATTTGAATCAGAAAATTCCGGATGGATTAAAGAATATTATCATGACTGCCTCACTCGGTACTCCGAGGAGTTGAAAGTGATGAGCGAGAGCCAGATAATAGGCGAGAACGGGCTGCTCGCCAGTGCAGAAAAGACTGCTATGTGCGCGAAAAACACGCCAAAAAGGCCATGTTTCCGATGTACCAGGGAATGCTGGACGCGAAGCTTGATATAGGGAACTCGAGCGCCGAAAGCTCGTCGATAGTGCAGCTGTTGCGATGAGCGACGCTTTGAGATTCGCCGATCCAAGCGACGAATTTTTCGAGAGGAATTTGTCTTATTGCAGCAACGAAGATTTGGTACATGTGATCCAGGCAATGAAATTATGCGAAATGAAGAATTCTTAAATTCCAAAAAGACATAATTTGGCTGTTCATTAATTTTTCGAATTTGAATAAAAATTTCATTGCTTACTTTTATTTTCATGCGTACGTGTGGCGCTAGAGCGATATCAATTACCAAAACAAAGCAGTTTAGGACTTTTCCATTTTCCTCATAATAATAATGTGCCACCGCAATGCTAAAATGGCCTTATTTCGGCCTGCTGCTTTGGCGCTCATGCTGTAACTGCGTCTGTAAGGTCGCTGCTGATCTACGCGTTTATTTCAATCAAGTCATCGAAAGCCATTTTTCGTTTGACTATATTTCACTGGTTTTTTAAACATTGTATGATTATATAAATAAACAAATAATACAACTGATAACATGACAAATAATCGGCTTTTCTGCAGTGTACTTTTCGTGTACTTTCTGAAACACCTACATGCAGACACCTACATGACACACACAATACCTCTGGCCGCTCGTAACTAAATAACAGGACTAATTAGTCGGTGCCGTTGTCGCGCGTTGCGGCACGTATAGGTACATGATCCCCAGCCGCGGCGGCGCGGCGGTGGCACCGACGACGATGATTATTATGCAGCTAGAGAGAGACAGCCGAGAGTTAGGTACATAAAATGCCGGGGCTAATTGGAGTATCCCTCTCTCTCTCTATCTCGCTCGCTTGCTCTTGCTCTCCTCGTTCGCCTCCTATTTTTCCAGTAATCAGCGCTGTTAGCTGTGCTGCGCTGGTGCACACGATGACGTTACATATATATTATATGCAAGCATCGAACGATGGAACTGATAAGGGCTGTAAAGTGATCCCCTGCACGTATAAGGTGTAGCTATATTGCTATCCGTCCGCGTTGCCAGTTCGCGGCTTTAGTCAACAAAAACGGCTACTTCGGATACCATACCCATAGGGATGTTTATAAACTTTAATGAGGAAATGTCATTTTTTGTTAAAGCTATCTTTAATAGAAGATTAATTTATCAAATTTTCCTTCGTTTCAATTTTACATCTAATAGAAGATATTAAATTATCGCATATTGTTGGACATAATTGGTCACGTATACACCTATCAGTAATATTGAAAGGAGTACGCGCCAAATCGAGCAAAAACAAAGTTTTATAGATAAATCTCGTTTACGCAGATAAAACCTATAGGAGAAAACACACCTTAAGGTGTGAGAAAAAGGGCGACGGGCTGATGTCGAGTATACTGCTGCTGTGACGATAGAGAGAGAGAGAGAGAAAACTATGTATATCTAATATGAAATAGGGGGTGTGCAAAAGCGAGCGCGAGATTCGTATCTCCGACGACGTGTTTAAAAATAATTACCGCGGAAGATCCGACGATAGTCACGGAGTCGGCAGCAGCTAAACTCTCGAGTGTGGCTCTCGCGCTTTTTTCTCTCCTTTCTCCCGCAACCCTGCATGTGAGCTCGAGTTTTTTATTCTCCACGGCGTTTTTGTGGGACGGTTACATGCATGATGCTGTTGCGGGGCTGAGCAATTAGTTTTAAGCGCCTATAGCTTTTTTAACGTTTCGGTTCTGGTTGATGATTTGCATAAGAAATAGTATGCGAATAATTAAAGATTGAATTTTAAGTTTTAGTTTCATCAAAGTCTGCTCCATTTTTCCACTTGGCACATCCGTCTCGTCTCTCTCATACTGCGTCTTCCGGTGCATAGCGACGACTAGCGCGACTACGACGACTCGAGTGGTCCTCGTCTTTTTTTCTCGTCCAACGCACTCCATCACCGAGCGTTTAAAGAAGTAAAGACTGAAGAAGACCGCGCTTCCCTTCTCTCCTTGTCTTTCTTTCAGCGGCGCGTCACTTGATTTTTAAGGGTCGCGCCAGCTGGGTCGCGCCCGCGCGACTTTATGCGCCCCACCCCTTTTATATACACACGTATAGGTATACACGTGCACTCTTTGGATTGCGCGGATGCGCGCGCGTTATTATAGGTATAGTGGACGTGGGAATTGTCGTTTATTGTTGTCGAGTGTGAAACTTGATACGCAAACGAACTGTATATACCTACAGAGCTGCGTGGGTGCGTGTCACGTGTGTGCATCAGTGCGCTCGATGAGAGGGATATACATCGCGCGGTTTAATCGATGATGTGCGCCCCGTCGCGTCGCCCGTTTGCCAATCGTGATTCGTTAAAGTGCCGTGACCGAGCGCTCATCTGTGTGCGTGCGATAATAGAGTTTTCATTTTGGATTTGGACGGCGATATAGCGTTTATTTTTTTATTTCTTTTGCTTACATATTTACTAGGAATGATTCTTTTGTTTCGAGCTTGCGGTGCACGGACGTCTTTGCGCAAAATCAACCAATTACCTATTATCAAAGCAATCGTACAGCTGACAATTCGCCTTCTTATGTCGAAGGCACACTAGCGCCAAATCACCAATGCTAAATCAAATGCGGTGGCGGAAAATGGAATATACATTATTACATTGCTCTTATGGGAGCATCCTAATCATTTTTAGCATTGGTGATTTGGCGCTAGTGTGCCCTCGACAAGGCGAATAAGACATCAACAGTTCGAATTTCTCGACTCTGGCGCCATCTGCGGTCTGCGGATCACCGGATCGCAGCCTAGTCGGTAAATATTATACTCACACCAGAGGGCGATGAAATCACAAAAATATACTGATGTGCACAGTGCATTGCGTCAATTGCGTGTGTATATATTTTTGCGTGCACTAGCAGCGGCTGCGAGTTATTGTTTTCCATTGTTGTTGGCCCTGTCAAAATCATCTGCGTGCTCCGAGGAGTGCAGTATTTATCTCGCAAAATTCGCGCTCCACGATAATGAACATAAAGGAAAAAGAGAAGTACATTGAAGAATTCGATTTTCCCTACTGCGACGAGTCCAGCAAGTATGAGAAAGTCGCGAAGATCGGACAGGGCACCTTCGGGTAAGCTCTCGCGGAGACGACTCTCTTCTTTTAGGTTATCTCGAGATATGACGTCTTATTTATGCAGCTTTTTTCCTTTCCCGATTTTCGATCTTGATGCAGCGAGGTCTTCAAGGCCAGGGATAGGACGAACTCCAAGCGTTACGTAGCCATGAAGAAGGTTCTAATGGACAACGAGAAGGAGGGCGTAAGTTCTGATCTGCAGCTCTAGTTCACTTCACTATGCTCTCCTTGCACAGGCTTCACCCTAAAACTACCTTCCCTTATTCTTGCAGTTTCCTATAACAGCGCTGCGAGAAATCAGGATACTGCAACTCCTCAAGAATGAGAACATCGTCAATCTCATTGAGATTTGCAGAACCAAAGGTATTCAGGGCTGGCTTCCATTCCTTTTACCTCTGACTGTGCGATCCAGTCCATGATTCTTTCTTTTTCTGATTTCCAGCAAATCAAAACAATAAATATCGCTCTACTTTCTACCTTATCTTCGATTTTTGTGAGCACGATCTTGCTGGGCTCTTGTCCAACGTTAATGTTAAGTTTAGTTTAGGCGAAATCAAGAAAGTGATGCAGCAGTTGTTGAATGGACTGTACTACATACACAGCAACAAGGTTCGTTGAATTCCAGCAAAGATACTTGCATTGCTTACCAGACTTACTCTAATCAGTGATATGCTTTCAGATTCTGCACAGAGATATGAAGGCCGCAAATGTTTTGATTACCAAAAATGGTATTTTGAAGCTCGCTGATTTTGGACTCGCGAGAGCATTCAGTGCCAACAAAAAGGATCAGCCCAATCGTTACACAAACCGGGTGGTCACATTGTGGTACAGACCACCAGAGTTGTTACTGGGGGACAGGAATTACGGTCCACCCGTCGATCTCTGGGGCGCGGGCTGTATAATGGCCGAGATGTGGACAAGGTACGACAACGTTTTATATTGTTGCGAAAATAACAAGTACTAAAAGTAATGAGATGATAATGTCCAGGTCACCGATCATGCAGGGCAACACAGAGCAGCAACAACTGACTTTAATTTCACAACTTTGTGGATCCATAACACCAGATGTTTGGCCTGGTGTAGATGCTCTAGAGTTGTTCAATAAAATGGAACTCATTCAAGGTCAAAAACGAAAAGTAGGTTTATCTTTGAACTTTTGCAAAACTTGGCATACCTCCAAGACAAGGAATTAAAACTCTTGCTTTTTCGTTTGTTATTTCAGGTGAAAGATAGATTAAGGCCGTACGTTAAGGACCCATATGCCTGTGATTTACTTGACAAACTTTTAATTCTCGATCCCAGCAGAAGGTTTGACTCAGATTCGGCTCTGAATCACGATTTTTTCTGGACAGACCCCATGCCTTGTGATCTTAGCAAAATGTTGGCACAGCACACACAGAGTATGTTCGAGTATCTCGCTCCACCTAGAAGGCCGGGGCACATGCGACATCCACATCAAATTCCCGGTGGACAAGCGAAACCCAGCTCCAGTGTGGCAGACACAAGCTACCAAGATCGAGTATTTTAGCAGAATCGAAGTCTCACCCAAAGGACTGTTACTGTGTTCAAAAATGTTTACAATAATAGAATAAGGCTAAAACTCAACGGATTATCCACGTGAGAGGATATAGACGATTTTTCTTTTTTTTGTACGGCAAAAAATAATTATCTTTTATAATTAGGACGTTTATTACCTTGTCAGTCACTGACTGTCGATCATTTTCCATTGCGCTCTAATGGATCGGCATTTAACGCATCGCGTACTGCAATCATGCTGCAGATTTTATAAAAGTATTTCAGTTGACTTGTGTGTATAATGTATGCACGAAGCATTTTTATACAATAAAATTGTTGACCACTACATCGTTTAAAACCTAACTTGATGTTTTTGTTATTAAAATTTAAACAACAATCATCCATGCAGAGAAAAGCTGGTTTGGTATCTTCATAAGATACAAGAAAAAAAACTATAAGTAATGTTCAAGTTGTATTCTCTATACTTTTGCTAGATTACAATGTGCACTTTACTATGGATTAATCCGTGTGTGTAACTCAAATTTTTAATTACGAGAAAAATCTACCCTTGAAGCGGTAGTGGTGGTAGCGCGGGTACCTAAAAAATATGAGACGTACATTAATTGACAATTTGATGTATTGACTGAGGCTAATGAAAAAGCGTACGTTACCTGCGGTAGATTGATTCCCGGTACACCAACCCCGCTGATTACACCATTTGCGCCGTTTGAAACCGTGTCCAAAATAGATCCTATGGGTAAAGTACTAAAATCGACTGGTACGGGTACTTGCCGAGGAAACTATGAAAATTATTTGTTATCAGATTACTTGAAGGTGTAGAAACTTATTTTCTTATTCTCGACGCATAAAATACTTACTCGTCTAGGTCGTCCTAATTCTGACGAAGTGTCCTCAGCGAGCTGCAGACAGCAAACAATGCATTTTGTAAATTAATAAATACTCTGAACGTAAGATATACAAAAAGATGGATAAATTTGGCAACTCCACTCACAACTAGCGCTAAAAGCGCAAGATACATCACCAACTTGAACATGTCGACTGTACAAAGTGAGTATCTATTACTGAACAAACGAAAATGTCTCGCTCTCCTGCCATTTTATATTATATCCACGAGTAAGAATCCTGGTGCGGTGTAAAGTGAAAATTAAGGAAGAAAATTAGACGATAATCGCATTGTAATCGCGTGACAGGATGCACCTTTTTATGCGGACAGAAGATTGGTATTCTTTCGCAATGACGTGCTAAAGTTTGTGGATATGCACATCATGTTGGAGTGCAATGATTTTAATTTGATTTAGTCATCGTAGTGATGTAATAAATTACTAGCATCAACAGAGCGCGCGCATATTATTTTTATTCGATTGTTATGAGCAAGATACCTAGAATCGACTGACAAGGGGTCCATCAAGCCCGAAAAATTTTGATTTTTGGAAAATCCTCTGCCGTGGTCGAACCGATACCGCGAGCGCGTTCTAACCACCGGCATTCGATTCCTCGCGAAAAAACACAACTTCCTAGGCTCGACGGACCCCTTGTAGCCCTCATTGAAACATTGGCGCACTTTTGATTTCGATATAATCGCTCGCTCAATTAATATTAAGTATCAAATAGGATACGGTGCTCCAGATTATGCCTGGAGTGGAGTTTATAAATCAAAGGCAAGAATGTTTGTGCACATCATATTTTTTGTGACTTTAGAAAAGCGAACAATAATAATCATTATTGCATGTCTCGCCGGTCGATGAACGACTACTTTGCCCCTATTTTATTAGGCATGTGTCACAGCAAGGAATATAAGGATCCATGGGATTGAAAAGTAAAAAGTCAAACTCGTAATATCAGTTGCAGGAATATTTTATTCTTCTCTATTATAATAACAATAGGTAGTGGAAATCAAGGATCAACTGATGAATACGTGTTGTACATCAGTAAAATATGAAGTTCGAGCGCCTAGAAGCTTATCGCCCAGGCATACCCGGCATATGCGGCATTCCCTGACCTCCTGGCATCTACGGAAATCCCCAACTTAATATTCCTTTGTGGATAGCATGTGAGTGTTTAAAAAAAATATGCCATATCCCACAGGATTTGACAATTTTTGCCCGATGTATACTTACCTGTGGCATACCGCCACCCATACCACCTCCCATACCAGACATCATGCTACCAGCTGCGTTAGCGAAGGATTTTATCCCTGAAGATGCCATATCTGCTGGCACGGCTGCCATGGCACCCATAGCTGATATGGGACTGGGCATCTGTCGAGCAACCTGAAATTTCACATATTCTTATGAGGGACATGGAAAAATGCCTTCGCCACCTATTTTCACCTGCCACAGATACTGAAAGTTTAGGCAGTTAATAAAAGGTCAGTCCAAAACTGCTTCGTTTTGATAAATTATAAATGTCGCTCTAAATTTCGATATATTTATCGAAAATCTATTATCCTCCCTACTTGCCACTTGAGAAAATAATTTTAATCACTTTATATGTAATAAATTTCCTAGCTCTCGTATCCCCGATGGTACGACATTGAACTGATTAGGCTTATAGGCGAGAAGAAGAAAGCGCATTGTCAGTGGAAGTTGTCGAACTTGTTGAGCGACTACATTAACTTTAAGCGCCTTAGAGCTTTATGTATTAGGTTATCGCGTTCAAATAGAGAATATATTCTTTCCGTTGAGAATAATCTTAAAAAGAATGTTCATGGTATGTAGAGCGACTCGCACTCGAGATGTGTCATGTAAGTAGAACGTGACATTAAATTTTCACCTTACTTGTATCATTTGTCTTCGCTCTAACTAGTTCCTTATCTTTATTGATCTCTACTGTCATGCGTGCGCCGACCTATCATATGTATTACTTTTCTTATTATGTATAGGGCATTCCTGTCCGTTTAATTAATAAAATAAAAAATAAAATAAATAAATCTCAACCGAAAGAGGCAAGCTTATTGACATTTTAAAAAATTGGACTTTTGAAATAAGATCTCGCAACGTTATATATAATCTCAAACTTACACGAACATGGGAAGCCGGAGCCATGGCGTGCTCGCGACACTCGGCGATCTGCAATGAAATATGTGAGAGAAAATTTACGATCAATCATTTATGTATACGTCACGCCGTAAACGTGCGTGAAATTCAATAAAATCACTGTAATCGATCGAAACTCACAGCAAAAGCGCAAAGCGCGACAATAAACACTGACTTGTACATGATGAAGATTCAATTCTTGGCTCGTAAAATTCGAAACTACTGCTTCATCAAACTTATCCTCGGCTTTTATATTTTTACGAGCTTCTCGCGTGTGGAGAACAAAAATTCGTTTTTTCTCACAATTGAGCGGATGCTCTGATTTCGAGATTATCATAGTCGCGGAGAATTACATCTTGCGATGGCATGTCGCCTGGTAATGAACAAAAAAATAATAATAATACTAATAATAATCACGATGATTTAATGGCCGAATAATTACAGTTCGTTATCGCGCCTCGTAACTGCGTAACTACGTTTCCTGCATAATATTGGTTTTTCTCGCCATATTGTGCTTACGTCTTATTAAAATAGCATGAGCGCATAGCGACCGAAGGCAGTTTTAGCATTGGTGGCACAACAGTATATAATGCACTAGTCGAAAGGGCCAGTCTAAAACTGCTTTGTTTTTGTAATTGATATCGGTCTAGCATCACACGTGTATAAAAGGTCATAAAATCCAACATGACAATGTAAGTAGAGTGACATGAAATTGTAATTTTATATGAAATGAATTAACCAAGGGTAATTTAAACAGTTGCAATTAAATCTTATCTATATTTGCTCGACAAAAATTAAAAGCAGGCGCGCAGGGTAATGTCGGTATTGCGTGCACGCGCGCAAATAAATCCGGCAGTTTACGTAAAACTTGTTTGTTCCAACATTATTTTGAAATTTTGAATTTGAGATAGACGCGGTTTGTTCGTGATTATAGAGTGATTATCTAAGGCTGTGTCTATAACAATAGCGTGACAAGTGATGTTTCTCGAATGGTATTAGTGCGTGATATCACAGGTTGCAATAGGGATGAGAGGCTAGTACCAACCTCGTTATAGATGTCAACAAAATTTGTAACCTATACATTTTAGAGCAATATTGCAGAGACGATATATTCAATACGCAGACTTAAACTTGTTTGTGTAATTAGAAAAATATTTGGAAATAGGTATACCTACTCTCTCTCTCTCTCTCTACGCAGGCATCACATTTTCGGCTGGCTTTTTCCCTCTAGAGCTGTGGGGTAGAGAGCACAGGTAGACAGCCAAGAGCCAAATATTAGGGGCGGGGACAAGTGCAAGAGAACTCAGAAACATCTGCGCACGCGCAGGTTCATTAGTAGTTCATCTGCGCGTCTCCCCCGCATGCTCTTGGCATTACGATGATGCATCTTCGATTCCCGGAAATGTTCCAGGAATTTCATTCAACCCACCCCTCCATCCCCACCTCCACCTGAAAAGCCAATGGGTGAGGACGAAATCTGTAGTTCGTATGACGCGGTGCCGACGCATCCTACGCACATCAGTCAGTAAGCATGCAGTAAGCGTGCAGGTCGCAGCTAGCCACACGTGATTCATTTTACGGAGCAAAATGCTGTACTGGCAGCCTTTCTGTGATTGCAGCGAGGGCTGCACGGACAATGAGGATACAGCCCTCCACACGGCCGTGGAGAAGAACGACGAGGCAGCTGTGCGTCGCCTCCTCGCAGCCGGCGGCGGCGCCGATGTCAACGCCCGGAACTCCCGAGGACAGACTCCGCTGCACTTGGCCGCGGTTCGGCCCATGTTCTATTTCGAGAACTGGGTCCCCTACGAGCCCCTGGACGAGCGGGAGGTGCGCTCCAAGGTGAGAATCTCCGAGCTGCTGATCGAGGCCGGCGCGAACGTCAACGGCCTGGGCCTGTCCGTGGTCAAGCCGGACAGGCACTTTCCGGTCCTGCTCGAGGCCGCCATCTGCCAGAACGCGGAGGTTGTCGAGATATTGCTGCGGCACGGGGCCGACGTGAACGCCAGATCGCCGGAGGGCCGCGAGAACGCCCTCTTCTGGGCCGCTTTCACCTGCGACAACGGCGACGTGCGCGTCGTCGAGCGCCTGCTGAAGAACGGCATCGCGGTCAACGTGCCCAAAGAGCCGACCGGCCAGACGGCCCTCCACTGTGCCGCCGAGAGCGAGACGTGCTCCGTCAAGCTGCTCGAGGCGCTCCTGCGGCACGGGGCCGACATCAACGCGAGAGACGCCCGGGGCTAGAAGCCGTGCGAGGCGTACATTTTCTCTCTGCACACGGTTCGGTTCGACGTACCGAGCTCCGAGCGCGGCCTCGATCCCACGCTCCTGAGGATGATTCTGCCGAGCGAGGAGAAGATCGGCCCGCTGCGCGAGGCCTGCCTCTTCCACCGGCACGAGGCCGTCCGCGAGCTGATNCCGGCGCCGACGTCAACGCCCGGAACTCCCGAGGACAGACTCCGCTGCACTTGGCCGCGGTTCGGCCCATGTTCGATTTCGAGAACTGGGTCCCCTACGAGCCCCTGGACGAGCGGGAGGTGCGCTCCAAGGTGAGAATCTCCGAGCTGCTGATCGAGGCCGGCGCGAACGTCAACGGCCTGGGCCTGTCCGTGGTCAAGCCGGACAGGCACTTTCCGGTCCTGCTCGAGGCCGCCATCTGCCAGAACGCGGAGGTTGTCGAGATATTGCTGCGGCACGGGGCCGACGTGAACGCCAGATCGCCGGAGGGCCGCGAGAACGCCCTCTTCTGGGCCGCTTTCACCTGCGACAACGGCGACGTGCGCGTCGTCGAGCGCCTGCTGAAGAACGGCATCGCGGTCAACGTGCCCAAAGAGCCGACCGGCCAGTCAGCCCTCCACTGTGCCGCCGAGAGCGAGACGTGCTCCGTCAAGCTGCTCGAGGCGCTCCTGCGGCACGGGGCCGACATCAACGCGAGAGACGCCCGGGGCTAGAAGCCGTGCGAGGCGTACATTTTCTCTCTGCACACGGTTCGGTTCGACGTACCGAGCTCCGAGCGCGGCCTCGATCCCACGCTCCTGAGGATGATTCTGCCGAGCGAGGAGAAGATCGGCCCGCTGCGCGAGGCCTGCCTCTTCCACCGGCACGAGGCCGTCCGCGAGCTGATCGGCGTACTCGGCGCGGACGTCGCCGCCAAGGACGAGTTCGGCCTGACGCCTCTCTTCTATGCCGTCGTCAGCCGGGGCGCCGAGGACAAGTGCGCGACGGTGCGGGCGCTGCTGGATCTCGGCGCCGACATCAACGACATGATCGTGTGCCCGTACCCCCCGAGTTACACCGAGAGCGTCCTGGGGGCGGCCGCCCGGTCGGGAGACCTCGAAGTCCTTAGGATCCTGCTGGAGCACGCGGCCAAGCTCCTGGAAATCCGGGCCCTCAGCGACTTCAACATTCTCTTGATATTCGATTTCGAGAAGTTGGAGTTGCCCGAGATTTTGTTTCTCCCCAACTGGCCCGACTGGCCCGCTTTGAGGAACGATTTCGTGGACTGGGGCATCCTCTGCGCCGAGGAGTTGAGTGCGATGCGGGCGACCAAGGTGGGCAAGAGCACCGTTCGCTACTTCGATCTGCTGAACGTCGGCCTCAAGAAGACGACGCTCTACGCCGGGAACGAGGAGCTGTTCGAGGCTTTCGAGAGCGACAGGCAAAAGGGAAAGTTCCCTATCTATCGACGCTTCCTCGATGCCAAGATCAAAGCGGGACTCGAGCGACGGAAGCTCCTCGATGATGCGCTGTTTCAATTGAGCGACGCTATGAGCTTTTCCCCACTGATCGACGTCATCGGCAATACTCTGATAGGGTACTTCACCTACGACGAATTGATGATCCTCAGCAGGCGCGCCCCGGCATCTCCCTGAAATCCGCGCCAGTTGCGGAGGTATAATACCACCAGCCGATGCAGCGGCCGCAAGGCAGATGAGTATAGGAGAACGAGTTGGAAAGCCATTGTGAGTTGAGTATACCCAAAACTCGAATCTCTGCCCCTTTTATACGAATATTGATATCAGTTTCGCAATTTAATCGAATGTAAAATAATAAAATTTCGCATATGCTTAAAACAAATTTACGTCTTGTTTGTTGTTGTTGTTTTTAATTACACGTGCATCAAACGCGTCGAAATTTGACGGAATTAAAGTTTTGGATAAAAATAAATCGACGCCTTTATTTACTGATCATATAGTCATATATCATTTTATTCAAGCGAAGTGTTAATCTAATTTTTGGCAATGGTGTTTTCGATCCAATTGCTGAAGGACGAGACTTTGGTATAGGCTGAAGGCGCGTCGCCTTCGCAAGGGATGGTTCCCCAGGACGTGACGCCCACAATTTCTCCGCCCGCTACTAACGGACTTCCAGAGTCACCCTAAAACATAAGATCGGCGTAAAGACGAGATTAATTTTCTGCGGCATTCCGTGCAAAACTTCGCCTATAAATAAAGAGATAGATAGATAGCAATAACTCACATTGCAGGATGAAAGCCGATTGAAGCCTGGGCCAGTACACAGGTTGTCCACGGTAAGCTCGAAAGTCGAATCAGGGCTTTCGGCGGTGAACATCTTGCTGCAAGTTTCGAGATCGATGACCGGCATCGTCGCCGCCTGAAGATACGTGGGCACAATCCGGTCGTCGGTACGGGAGACGGAGCCCCAGCCTGAGAGGGTTGCGCTGCCCGGAGGTTCGCTTCCTTGAGCTGGAAGTCCGATCGCCCCAACGTACTCGTTGAATTTCAACGGAGCCGCGAGCTTTAGCAGGGCTATGTCATATGGTTTTACCGGACTTTTTTTTTTAAGAGGAATGAAGCATTTTATTAGTTGGCGCAGGTGATGAGAAAAGAATTATTAAGTATTTTGTATCTCATATTAGTGATGACAATCAAAAAGGACTACCTGCGAGAAAAGTTAATTTACGTATATAACTATTTACTAAACAACATAAATACGTATAATTTTACTTCTCTCAGCGTAGGTCTTTTTGACTGTACCATTTTTCACAAAAAAAAAAGGGATAAGCACTCTAATGTACCCAGAATAAAGCTCGTGCACAAAAGTCTCCTCGACAGGGACGCTCTGTTCGCTGTCCTCTGGAATCTTGATGTTGTGCTTGCCGGCGAGGACGGTGATCTGTCCTGCGGTGGCGCAATGGGCCGCGGTGAGGACCCAACGCTCGGCTATTATCGCACCACCGCAGAAGTGTCTCGAGCCAAGTTGCAGGGACACCTGATGCGGAAATTCACCTCGAGCGGCGTCTCGGCCGCCGACTATTCGGTACTTCAGTCGTCTGTGCGACTGGCCTGCAGGAGAATTTGATTTTTCTTGTCATTCTTCTTGTATTAACTTGCATGTAAATACTTACCATCGGAGAGTGCCAAAAGATAGCAGAAGAGCAGAACGTTGAAAGCTTTCTTGGATAGCATCGCAATAATCTATTCGCTATCTATTCGCAAGCAGTCGGCGGTCTATGCAACACCCTCGCAACACAACAATCCGCACTACACTCAACAGCTATATTAGTACAATAAGCAACTCTCGCGACCAGTCAGTTCGACGAGCGCCAGTGTTAGACTCCCGGCGTCGGATAATGGGCCCCAAGTATAAGTCCTCTCGTTATGTCCAGGAGACGGTGCGCTGTGTCAAGGCCCAGTCGCGACTACGACGCAACAGGCTGTAAAACTTTTTCTCGCCGCTTCCAAGCGTGTGGTTTAAGATTTTACGGTTATTAGAAAAATCTGAGGTGAACGGAGTAGAGTTATAGTTATACATATGCCCATCGATATCGTAACGCGCGCACAAGGGGCCAATAAGAATGATGACGCGTTTTTTCTCGCTGGTTCAATAGGGTACAAATACATGCCAAGAGTTCTAGTTCTGCATGTAATTACAGATTACAGAGATGATGTTCCCGTTTAGCATTTTCTTTTCTCTATCTCTGCTGGCGAAGAATATAAAAACGAGTCTAGTTCTCCGATCGTAGCTGCGTAAAAAACTAATTATCTGAATTTGACTCTTGTTCGAGTATACTATTTTATTGGAAAACAATATATCAAAAAAAGTTCCATTTATATACGAAACAGTGTTTTTAAAATAAAAATGTTGAATGATTACCATTACTTTTTTAGAGTAGGATATTATCTTAGATTAGTATAATACTTTCGAGTTTCAAATGAAATTTTAAAAAATGCAGCTGGTTATATAAATGTATATTTTAAATTTATAATATTATTTATTATTAAAATCTTATTACAACGATAGAGTTTGCATAATTACATATTTTCGTTATGCATAATTTATATGAACATTATTACATGAATTGTATCTTAATTACAATAATTAAGTTTTGCTGTCCTCTGCATTTACGTTATACACTGTGTCAGGCGTGTAAACACGCTGGCTGATTTCGCAATAACATTATCAAAAAAGAAAAGAAAATTGATCTAAAAAGATCATTACTTCTCGTCGTACAGGGAATCGCAGCTTCCGCAAGTCAAGAAATGATATTTGAACACAATATGTAGAGCGATATAATAATTAATAATAACGTACTAGTAATATTTTAAGTTAATTTTTTAATCGCGAATAACTTGATACATTCGCATATCAAGAGTAAAATAAACACAGCTGCGTGCAATGTTATTTGCATCGCGCTGATTCGTGTAAGTGTGCGATTTGCTAATTAATCGATTACCATATATTTTAAGCAAAATAAATATGTCGGTACGTCGCGCCGACGGGACACTGACACTCATTTGGCACACGTGGCTTTGCGCTTGATCTTGGCAGCTTTTTACTGCGAAAGTGGCGCTAATACTCGCTTTTTCTCGCAGTAATTTTTCCTGGGTTTGTAATAAATTAACGCGTTATTTCAAATTGTAAATATAGAAAAAATTCATCATAATATGTAAGTGATAAAGAATATACTTCGCTGGCAGTCTTATTGTAATTTTAGAGTCAGATCTGGAAATCTGAAAGGAATTAGTAAAATGCATCTGATCAATCTAAAATCTCAGCGCAGAGTACATCGCCAAATATGATCTTGAGAAAATAATTTTTCTTTCAAACAAGCTAATCATTTATGTAACGCGAGAGTTTTCAATAATTAAATATCCTTCTCTTCCTTCGCAGATATGTCACACGAATTTCATTAATCTCTTTACAAAATTATTTTAGTCCAATTCAACGCACGGCGGAACTGTAAACCTCTGCATCGATTCTCCCCTTATACAATAAAATAAAAAAAAAAAAAATAATAATGATAATAAGTTTCATCCTAAACTTGATGTTCTCGGATACCGAACAAGTAAAATTTCGATACAAAAATAAATATCCCACCGCGCGCTCCCCGCTCTAATAAGTCCGTTCGTGGAACTCTGAGTCGGCAAGTTTACTTTGACTTGGACGTGGTGGCTGATGCACGGCTTGCCCAGGAGCAGCGTTTCCTGCTGCCGGTTGCTGCTGGAAGCGCATGTGGCCGGCGCGTCGATGCGGGGTTAGAAACTCGAACATGCTTTGATTGTGCTGGGCTAACATCTTCGTAAGGTCGCAGGGCATCGGATCGGTCCAGAAGAAATCGTGGTTTAGAGCAGAATCTGAATCGATGCGCTTGCTTGGATCCAGTGTCAACAGTTTGTCAAGGAGATCGCAAGCGTAGGCATCCTTTATGTATGGCTTCAGTCGGTCAATAACCTGTAAATGTTGAACAAGATAAATTTACTTATAAAGATCACATTTTTTGGAAAAAGTTTAAATAAATTCACTTGGCGAACAAAATTTGCAGTACATTGAAATTAAAATCTTACTTTTCTTTTCTGGTGTTTAACAAGTTCCATTTTGTTAAAAAGTTCGAGGCTTTCAACGCCGGGCCAGACCTCGGGAGTAATGGATCCGCAAAGCTGTGATATCAGGGTCAATTGCATTTGTTCTGTACTTCCCTGCATAATCGGCGACCTGCGCATCGAAAATTTTAACGTCAAAGCTTGCCACCTACAAATCAATCATCATAATGATTTCAGTTAACCTACCTTGTCCACATCTCAGCCATAATACAACCTGCTCCCCACAAATCAATAGGTGGTCCATAGTTTCTATCACCCAGTAGTAGCTCGGGTGGACGATACCAGAGCGTCACGACTCGGTTTGTGTAACGATTCGGCTGTCCGTTAGCTTTTATGCTGAATGCTCGCGCCAGACCGAAATCAGCGAGCTTCAATACGCCTTTCTTCGTAATCAGTACGTTAGCCGCCTTTAAATCTCGATGCAAAATCTGCGAGGAACAAAATGAAACTATTAGCTTTGCTTTGAATGAACTTTTTGAGTGAATGAATATTGTGTGCATACCTTATTCGTGTGAATATAATATAAACCATCGAGAAGTTGATGCATGACTTTCTTTATCTCACCCAGGCTGAATTTGACGTTGGCGTTCGACAACAAACCCGCGAGATCGTGCTCGCAAAACTCAAAAATTAAGTAAAACGTAGATCGCCATCGATTGTGTATTGTGGCTGAAACCATAGATGTACTTACGTCAAAAATAAAATCAAAAATTTTTGCGGGCTCGTGTCGCTAGTATATTTTTACGGTACCTTTAGTTCTGCATATTTCAATAAGGTGGACGATGTTCTCGTGCTTAAGAAGCTGTAGGATCCTAATTTCTCTCAACGCTGTGATTGGAAACTGTGAAAAGGGAAAAGATCAGTACTTAATTCTAAAACTATGATTCTCTGCAGCGTCTATCCCATCAATTCAGTGATACATCGCGCAAGTCACCAGTATAGTCACGCATACTCACCCCTTCAATTTCATTGTCCATGAAGATTCTCTTCATAGCGACAAACTTATTCGAGCTCTCCCGATCTCGGGCTTTGAACACCTCACTGAAAGCAATAAATCAAATTCACAGAGTAGAAGAAAGTTGATTTATCAAGCAAAAAAAAATCAATGCGACAAATGCAGTTCCATCATAAACTCACCCGAACGTCCCCTGTCCGATTTTGGCAACTTTTTCATATTTGGCAATCAGATCGCAAAATTTAAAGTCGTATCCCTCGACGTACTTTTGCTTCTCTCTCATATTCATCTTGCATCTTTAATAAAACAAAATATAAATTAATTGAGTGAGAGACGGCAAAAAATCTCTGTACAATTAAGTAATCTGAAACGCGTCAATTCGTTCCGATCGACAATATAATAGTTATTTATATACAGAGCCTACAACTTTCTGAGTCGTCTGCTGTACCTACTCGTTGGTATGATACTCGGCGTGTAAGTGAAGTCAAAAGTAAACGGTTCTAAAAAAAAGGAAAATTCATCATTTGAAAATTTTCAATATGTTAAGTGTATGCGATATCTATGACCGAAGATCGTTTGTGTCGGAAAAATAGTAATTTAGCGACGATCTTTGCGTTTGTTTATTATCTCTGCTGCTACAGAGCGTTTTTTGCTTAACACGTGCTTACGCACAATCGTGGCATATTATTTTACTATTTATTTATTACCTTTGTAACGCACGTTTGTAAAATTAGGATCACTCGCAATGCACACCGAACTCAGCGGAAAAAAAGTAATTATAGGTAAGTACGGGTACCTACGCGAAAAATCAAAAATACGCGCGAAATCACGTGACGATGCACCCATACAGACGCGGATTCATCGGAGACACATCTTGCGACCCACTGGCCGTGGAATGAATTACGGAATACCTATGCCCCCGGGGAAGAAAGTCAATAAAATAGGACGAAGACGGCCTTATGCGAGAGCCAGCTGGATGAAGAAAGATGAACACACATGCACAATTTATTATTTTCTCTCGGCATTTCGGAGTAACTCACTTCGCAAAATGTAACCATCAACACCACGCGATCGGAACGTACTGGACGCTTAGAACTAGTTATTTCACTACCTGACATTCTTCACCACCATCGTTCTCGACTGACCGCATTATTTGAGGTTATGTTTCCATGAATGTCAACGTCACGTACATACCTATATATAAATATATATAGCGTCGTTGCCTGTTGGGGCAGCCACCGATCGAGCCGCACGAATCACGATGGAAATTGATATAAAAGTAGCGTCATGCGCGCGCGAAATTCGAATCAACTACATTCGTGCTCGAGATAAAGCCTTGCGTGAAAACAGGAATTGATCTTAACAAAATTTTACTCAGTGCAAGCGGAGTGCGTTTCAAACTCTTCTCTCTTCCGAGAAATCATTATTAATTCTTATAAAATACGTTAAATTACAAAACAATTTAACTCTTTTTTCTCTTATTTCATTCTTTTCTAAAAATAAAAAGTGGGTATGTACTAATTTGTCAGTATCGAGGTATCGGTATATATTATAACTTATGTTAGTGTATATCAAACAATTAATGAAGAAAATCAACTATCAAAACTTGAGCTTGAGCAACGATTTGCATTAAAAGTCAAAAAATATATCCTGCTATCCCGACGACTACTTTTTTATATTAATACAAATAAATATAAGTACTTGTTACTATAATTACCTATATCACACGACGTAGTTTCCGTGAAAAATATCCTGGTGCAAACAGCCCTTGGCACATATATTTACTCAGCAACGGTGAAATATAAGCGAAGTTCGATCTGACTCGTTTCACAGTTTAAACTAAACTGCCGATCTCCCGGACCGCGGACGCTCTTATGTGTTTCGTCCCCTCCACAAACTGTCTACTACTAGTATATAGAACCGTTACGAACATTCGTATTATAATATCAAGACGCCTTACAGCCGCCGCCGGCGCCACCCCGTCGTCGCTGGACCGCCGGGAAAATCCAAGCGTCGGCGACTCGGCGGACGGCCGGCGGCCAGGGGCTACTAAAGTTCCGCCCCTTGTGTCCCCCGCAAAGCGAAAAATGGTCAGCATTTATGTTGATGCATGATGCCGCATCATTCCGAGATTTCTCGGGTGTTAATCCGATGAGACGCTTCTCGTGCGGCTGTGCTGCACTACCGCTTTGAGGACTATTCGAGCCACCTGCGGCTCGGGGCCTACGGGCCGCGCTAATCCTTTTTATGGTAGGGTTTTATTATGATCAAACTCCAACTAAACGAATTTGTCGTTTTTTTTTTAAACTTCTATTTTTTAAACAATAAAACAAAATTTGAATGATAAAAATCGGATAATTTTTAGCTATCATAAATTTAGAATACTTTGAGAATGAGATTATTTCCAACTTGGGTGTTAAAATAATAATTAAGCATGCAATATTTCTTGTTTAGTATACGGTTAAACTATTTATTTGCAAAACGTTCGTACAAAATATTTGGTTTATATTAATATGATTTATATAATTTTAACAACATTTGATAAACTATAATAAATTTTGTTTTAATTCGCAAAGTAATACTAACATTATTCAAAATTTTTTTCACATAATTACTTTAAAGTATTATAATTTTCATGTAGAAAACATAGCTCTTCTTAAACATGTTCCGGTGACAAGCAACCTCTTTTATTATAAAATACCTAAGTGTGGGGAATATTGGTGTAGAAAATATCCGTGTAAGAAAATGCAGAGGTAGGATGTCGTGTAGGAACATGTAGAAAAACTTTGTTTTCTACATAAAAATTATATAGTTATATATTTTAAGTTTAAAAGTCATTAATTGAAAAAATTTTAACTAATGTTAGTATTATTTTGCGAATAAAAAAAATGTATTATAGTTTATCAAATGTTAAAATTGTATAAATCGTATATTATACAAACCAAATAGTTTGTACGAACGTCTTGTAAATAAATAGTTTAACCGACTAAACAAGAAATATTGCATTCTTAATTATTATTTTAACAGTATGTAGATAATATTAAAATTCTGAAAAGTATTCTAAATTTATGATAGCTAAAAATTGTCCGATTTTTATCATTCAAATTTTGTTTTATTTATTAAAAGATACTGAACTGGTATAACTGTATACCAAAGTATTGTTTAAAAAATAGAAGTTTTAAAAAAACGACAAATTCGTTTAGTTGGAGTTTGATCGTAATAAAACCCTATAAAAAGGATTAGCGCGGCCGTAGGGCCGAGAACTTGGAAAACCTGAGAATTCTCGTTGTTTCGAGATCTCGTCGTACACGAGACGAGACGCCGACGAGACGAGACGAGAACCGCTTCTCGTCTCGTCTCGGTGGCCGAGATTTACGACGGACGAGATCTCGCACATTTTACCCATAACTTGCGGTCTATAAATTATGATCAGTAATAATAAGTATACGCCGACTTCAAAATTAAGTATTTATGCATTCAAACATGAATTTTAATCTACGTGCGCATACACTGTAATACTACACGTAATTTATTTTAAAGGACACACTGCGATTTCACGAATAGTAAACGCAAAAAGATTTTTCTTTTTTTCGGAAGGGGCGGGCAGAATTAAAATTTATCAAGCTTAAAGTTACTAATTTTAAATATTGTAAAACTTTAACTTTTTTATCACATCAAAATAAAAAGAATACCAATTTTTGCATGACTGATTTTTTTAAATCAACGCCTATGACTAATGGTAATATCTCATTTAATTATCATCGCAAGTTAACATAAGTTTTAGGGTATGCTATTTATATTAAATCATGTTAAAAATATAAAAAAAAAAAATGTTTAACAAATTTTTTGAAAACTATTGAATTATACGTCAATTATAGTGTATTTTGTCATGTAATATAATAAATGATGTATTGGTAATTAAATGCATTCTATCAAAATGACAATAAATAATATATTATTAAATTCAAGATTTAAACGGCACAATGTGCCGGCATCCTGCTTATATAAATTTGAATGATCAGCACGCGTGCTGCCAACCTGCTAGCAGTCATATATATATATATAATATTCCGATCCGTCTCGATGCATCGGGGGCGCTGTGCTCAGCACGTGCTGCTATCTGGGGAGCGCTAGCTTGCAAACTGAGCTGACCAAACTCTTGCCGATCGAGGGTGTCGCGAGTGTCGCTCTGTGGTATTGTCCACAGAATCATGTATAGATGGAAAACTCGACTCTGATTGCGCACAGTCGGACGGGAAGTACAATCATCTGGACTCGGCCTCATCAGCGATCAGCGTCACTCGTTTGTCCGTGTTATCGCTATACTAAAGTATATATATATCAGTATCCTAACCATTTCCTTCGAAATGGATTCGGAGAAAATTAAACGTCGACGTAAAAGTTCATCGTCAGATAACGACGACGTAAAAGGAAAGCAAGACAAGAAGAATACAGTCAAACGGTAAGATATTTATTATTTGATTTCATAAAAACGTAAAGACACTTTTGACAGTTTTGTAGGTTAGACTAATCATGATAATACCTGTTATTTTCGGTTTATTTCGAGGGATTTTTAGAAATATTACGATTGAAGAACAAATTTTGATATTTAATACTATTTTGATCTATGCTGCTTTGTTAATAAACTACGATTTATCAATCAGAGAATTAAAAAGTATGCACATATTTTGATTATTTAGGCAGGGATTAAACCAAATTACACTAGATATTGTGTTAATTCATTCTACTAACTTTTTATATTACAGAGATAGATCTAGAGGCAAGGATCGGAGCAGATCCAGGAGCACAAATAGGGAAAGATCCAGGAGTAAAAATCGAGATAGGTCAAAAGGGAGGTATCGAGACAGATCTAGAAGCAGAGATAGAAAAAGAACAAGAAGCAGGAATCGGAACCGATCCAGAAGCAGGGATTACAAAAGATCTCGTGATGATGATAAGTCTCACAGGTATGAATCTTATTGGAGCAAAGAAAAAGAATTGGAAAAAAATGAAGGTAGGCATGGAGAAGTCAGCAGTTCGTATTATGGCACAGAGTTGAAAAAGAGTGACAGCTCTAATGGACAAAGTGAAAAAAGAAACAATGACAAATACAAAGAAAAGGAAAAAATTGAAGAGAAGCCTGAAAATCCAGAAGTAATCCCTGCTAGGCAGAAGAAAACAGTAGATCTACTCACTTCGAAAACTGGAGGTGCTTACATTCCCCCAGCCAGATTACGATTGATGCAAGCAGAAATTAGTGATAAAAGTGGGGCAGCATATCAAAGGATTGCCTGGGAGGCTTTGAAAAAATCGATTCATGGCTTTATTAATAAAGTTAATACCAGTAATATTGGTCCAATAACCAGAGATCTTTTAAAAGAAAACATTGTTAGGGGAAGAGGATTGTTAGCAAGATCCATAATACAAGCCCAGGCAGCTTCTCTTACATTCACCAATGTTTATGCAGCATTGGTGGCTGTTATAAACTCCCAGTTTCCAAATATCGGGGAATTATTGTTAACACGTCTGGCTTTGCAATTCAGACGTGCTTACAAGAGGAATGATAAGACTATGTGCATATCATCAGCAATTTTTATAGCTCACCTTGTCAATCAAGGGGTGGCTCACGAGATCCTCATTCTCGAAATCTTGACCTTGTTGGTACACAACCCTACCGATGACTCAATAGAAGTAGCTATTGCAGTTCTGAAAGAATGCGGCATGAAGTTGACCCAAGTATGTCGTAAAGGGATTGAAGCTATCTTCGAAATGCTGAGGAATATCCTTCATGAGGGGAATCTTGATAAAAGGGTAATTATATTTATTTTCAATACTTGATAATTTTTTAATAATTTTCTTTACTAAAACTTAATATTTCAGGTGCAATACATGATTGAAGTTATGTTTCAAATTCGTAAAGATGGCTTCAAGGACTTTGAATCTGTTCCTAAGGATCTCGATCTCGTAGAGGAAGAGGATCAATTGACTCATTTAATTGAGTTGGACCAACCATTAGACGATCAGAATATATTAAGTAAGTTTTTAAAATTCAAATATAATTAATTAATGTTTAAGTATATTAAAATTATTAATCATTAAAGTATGAAATTCATGTTAATCGTTTATTTTAGACGCATTTAAATTTGATCCTGAGTACACTGCAAATGAAGACAAGTATAAAGAATTAACCAAGGTGATACTTAATTCTGACGAGAGCGGTTCAGATAATGAAGAAGGTAGTGATGACGGTGATGACGATGAAGATTCAGATAAAGATAGTGAATCTGAGAAAGTAGAGGACAATGGTGTTATTGTTGACAACACTGAAACAAATCTGGTAGCGCTTCGGAGAACGATTTATTTGACAATCCACTCATCCCTGGACTTTGAGGAATGTGCGCATAAGTTGATGAAGATGCAACTGAAACCAGGGCAAGAAATTGAACTGTGCAACATGTTCTTGGACTGTTGTGCAGAGATGAGAACTTACGAAAAATTCTTTGGTTTATTAGCAGGGGTAAGTTACCTATTTGTTTTGTCAACTAAATACACATGCATATGTAAAAATAGTTCTTTACATGTAGTTGTATGTTGATGTCTCGTATTATCTTCTCTTTTCAGAGATTTTGTGCTATCAACAAAATTTACGTCCAACCATTTGAGACAATTTTCAAGGATTCGTACGATACAATACATCGGTTGGACACAAATCGATTGAGAAATGTAGCAAAGTTTTTTGCCCACCTGCTGATGACAGATTCAATTTCTTGGGCAGTGTTGTCCAACATCAAACTCAATGAAGAGGATACCACCTCTTCCAGTAGAGTGTTCATTAAGATACTCTTTCAAGAACTGTCAGAGTATATGGGGCTTCCTAAGTTGAATAAAAAATTAAAGGATGAGTATGTATCGTAATTCTGTTTAAAAAAATGTATATTATTCACCATTAACTATCATGTACGTATATGTTTTTACAGAGACCTTCAAGAATTTTTAAGTGGTTTATTCCCAAAAGACGAGGCCAAAAATACGCGCTTTGCTATTAATTTCTTCACATCCATAGGACTTGGAGGGTTAACGTAAGTATTCTTGGAAGGATAACGTAAGAAAACTCCGAGTCTAGTTAAATTTTAGTATAAATAGTTAATTTTTTTTATTTCGTAGGGATGACTTAAGGGAGCATCTTAAAAATCGACCAAAACCCGTTACCACTGAACCTATACTTAGTATAAAAAAAGAGAAATCATCTTCATCTGCCTCAACATCATCATCTTCATCATCGTCGTCGTCGTCGTCGTCGTCGTCGTCGTCGTCGTCGTCGTCATCGTCGTCAACAGAGTCTTCTTCCTCATCAGGTGAGAAATTAACTACCTATTAATATATTTTTATTTCACAAATGCTAGAATGGGTTCTGAAAAATAATTTTGTTTTCATAGATTCTTCTGAAGATGAGAGACGAAGAAAGAAGAAAAAGAAAAAGTTAGTAAACAAGAAAAAAATCGTCAAGCGTCGGGAAGAAAAGGAAAAGAAGGAAAAGAATGAAAAGAAAGAAAAGAAAGAAAAGAAGGGAAAAAAGGATAAAAAGGAAAAAAAGGAAAAGAGGGAGAAAAAAACGAAAAGAAAATAAAAATATTTGTAAATATACACTAAGTAAGTTGTAATATAATGTATTTAATAAGAATTGATAAAAAAATTTCTCGAATAGACCGTGATTTGTCGTTTAATTTTTAATAAATAATTTCTAATACTGCAAGAATTGAAGTTTTTCACTACTCTCACAACCAAAATTGTACCTATAATAGCCTACAATTATTGCAACCTTAAATAAAATATTTATATTACCTTGAAAATCTCTGTGTCTGTAGAGAAATTAAATGATTGATTATCTATCAGTTAGAATGTTGTAAAAAAAGAAAATAAATAACCATCTGTTTTGACTAATTATTTATTTTATTTACAACTTACGTATATAATAAAAATATACATTAACCATAATATAATCGTTTATTAAAAAAAACTATATTTTTTTTTCTAGATTATAGATTTACTATGTGTGAATTCTTTTTTAATTGAAAAATAGATTTTAGAATAAACGTTGGTAGTGATTAGTCTATACAAATAGATTTGTTTATTCTTGATAAGTCTATAGAAATTAATTTTAAAAAATTTCTTAATAGTAATTGTGTAATCTAACATAAGGACACTTCTGTGCGGATGCGTCTCTTACTAACAACATCTGTAGGGATTCCCGCAGAAAAAAGTGCAGAAAAATCTGCGGAGATCCCTGTAGCGACGTCTTTGCAGAGATTTCTGCAGATGACACAGCATGTTTGCAGATTGTCCAAATTTTCTACAGACTTTTTTAGTAAGGCTCGTGACGTATTTTAAGGAACTACTAGTTTTATCCATTTTCGTACACATTTTTTTCATCAGTTAGCTTAAGCAATAATCTCTTCGCGTAGCACCGTACAGTAATAGTAGCATTTCCATTTAGTGTTTAGGACCTAAATTAGACACATAATAAATATGTACATACTATCGTGTGTACATACATCGTCGTATAATACTCGTGTGCACCACATACGGCTAAAGCATACATATACATTGCTGACCTATCATCGAAGTGGATCGTGGTACAGATACATACTTGCAAGACGGCATAACGATTCACATAATATGACGATATTTCCTGAATTCCCTTATACCAATTGAAAGCGCCTAAATCGTCAACAAAGGTGTATTCGTTTGTCCCGTAATACTAATATTAAAGAAACTTGGTGAGAAATTCGTAATCCAGCCCGATGAATCATTGCGTATGTTGGTCGTCATTCTACAATGATGCATATTACAAAAATCTAGCACGATAGTAAACAATAGTCATATTATTAATACGAATAAATTCTAAAACAACAAGAGACGGGGATGATGAGTTAAAACTGAGAAACGTCGATTGAACTCGTAAAAACGTATTATCATAAAAGTCCAGTATTTCGCGAGATCGTTATTACATATACTTATAAAATATATATAGAGATATACATAATTATAGCGTGTGGAAGTCATATACAGCGGCCGGCTGCGCGACTCGAACGCGCCGTTCGTCGCTGCTGCTTTCGGCCGCCTTATCACATGGTTGAAGCGCGTCGCACGCAGTTTTCGCCTTCTACTCTGTATCCGGCGCTTGCGCGAGCTTTCAATCGTCGTCGTTAAGGAACTGATCGAGTGGGTTGGGACCCATTCTTTTGGGCTTCAACGTCGAGGCCTTTTCCGTCGAGCTGTCACCTGCTGAACAGGCATAAAATGAATATTATTTTCGAAAGTTGCGCAAAATATAATGTTAAAACCCGTTGGATTGGCATGTACCTGTAGCTGGCCGCTGGGCATTCAGACAGCTGAGCCATTCCGTCATGCTGATCTCACGATCGTTGTTGATATCACAGTACCTCGGCAGTTTCTTGCCGCACCTGCGCAGCTGCGGGTTGTTTGCCACCATCGTTCGGAAGCTCTTCCACTCCTTTCGCTCCAAAAACTGGAAAAGCACAGTATTCGTTATCGATAAATCAGCTTTCTTTGTTTTCGACGTAGGTATGCAAACTTGATCGAATGAAAGGAAAGCCCACCTTGTTTTTGTTCTTGTCAAGCATGACAAAGTGCCAGGTCGCGACACGCTCCTCCTTCGAGGCCTGCCACTTGTCCGTCGCCTCGTCCGAGTCTGTGCTCGACGCTTTCATCTTCTTCTGCATCAGGTCCATCAAGTCTCGCAAGAATTGCTGCTTCTTCGGCTCTGGACAACCTATACGTGTCCACGAAAAAAATATTTGTATATTCTTTGAAAAATATGTTTTTGCATTAAGATATCGCGAAATTGAAACTGTCACGTCTAAATGCAATACAAAAGATGAACAACTTAGAATGTCATTTCGCGTTAGTAATTCACCTTTCATGGGTCTGTCGGGCACAGGTACGGGATTGCAGTTCGGCGTGAGGTCCTTGGAGGAGGTTCCCGGTATCGGTTTGCCCGTATCCTGATAAACGCACCAGCAGTAGCCCGAGTAACACTGCACTTTGTGGTACCTGCCGTCCGGTGTGCACTCCGGAATATAGAATTTCCGGTCCGAATTCTGACGCTGGTCTTCCATCACCGACCGTCTGTCTGATATGCAATCGTTGGCTATTGCACCAGAAATATCACTTTTATTCAATTGAAATAATGATTTGGATACGCGAAGAAAAGTTTGCACCTGATGGAACAACCAGTTAATACAAATGCTTGAAACGTTGTAATAGCACTGACGACAAAATCTATGCGCGCAGATTTACTTTCGAGAAATTTGCTTAAATGCATGAATGGCAGAGCGAGAGCTGCAAAGAAGGAAACTCACCATCAGTGTCATCGTTTGCGTCCGGCGGATCGTCGTTGAACGTCGGCCGAGCGTGAACCGGTGACGGATTGCCCTGTAGTACTGCAAAAGCCAATTTCTCGGTTAATTCTCTTCGCGGGAAAGCATTGAAAATGATCTATTATAATAATAATGCTTTATTAGGTATGATCATCAACCAGTTATAACAAATATCCTGAAGCAAAACAAATTTCCCCGAGAACTACATAAAGTACTTATGTGTCGATAAACGCATAAATACAAAGAAATTGCACTGCGCGTATATATGTATATTGAATATCGCAGCAGTTTGACAAAAATCTCGTCATAAGAAAAAGAATCAAAGGAGAGAAACTCCTTT
Organism: Pteromalus puparum; assembly: GCA_012977825.3. NCBI lineage: Eukaryota > Metazoa > Arthropoda > Insecta > Hymenoptera > Pteromalidae > Pteromalus > Pteromalus puparum. The sequence goes on along the minus strand of CM053170.1, from coordinate 609,865 downwards.
ACGGCGCTATAATTTTGTAGCTAAATTGAAATCTTCCATAGTCGTAAACTTTAAACGAAGATCTTTCGTATAAGATGTATAGTATAACAAGTGGTTCACGTCTCGAAAACCTGTTAAAGTATAAAGAATTTTCCAAGGTGTGGGCCGATATCAAAATAATGATTTGATAAGTGACACGCTGGGTAGCTTCGTACAAAGTATGCTGCTGAATAAGTACACAACTTGAAAAAGTTCATTGTACAATCTGAATTTTCGCGCATCACACGTATACGGCTTTATCTGGCACCTTGAACAAAAGTGTTTTCAAGGGCACACACACACACACACACACACACACACACACACACATACACACCGCGCGTAATAAATTTCTTATCGTCTCTCGAACGAAATGAAAATGGCCTTTAAGGCTGCGATTTTATTGCTTCTCACTTTTGATGTGATACTGCATGCCTGGGGTTCAACGACCGATTTTGCACTTTGAAATAAACTGAACCGGTCAATTTTGCAATGCGCTTGACGAGGAAAAAATACAGAACGTTCGTTAAAAACGTCCCATTATCTCGATTTGCCTTGTATTATATTATGTACATTGTACAGTCAGTCGAGAGTGTCGGTCGAGAGTATAAAATTAAGCACGGCGCGCGCCGCATCCATCCGGCATTTCGCTCTCGGTTTACTACTTATGAATTGCAAAGAATCACCATTATTGTTTGATAGGAAAATTTTCATTCGTATACCTCGGAAATTATAAAGCAAACTATATAGTTTTTCTTAAAATGTCACCGGACTTGAGATTAAGGTGAATTTGAAAATTTTCCGCTAGGCTACATTTAGACAACTCAGCGTTTATTTCTCGCCACCAGTTAAGTTTCGAATAATTTGAGGCTTTTTATTGTTGTGTGTATATGCGAGTGCGCGCGCGATGTAACCACAGCTTTATCGCTCGACTTGGTCAACCGCGAAGATCCGACTAAGTAGCACGCGGCATAAACTAACGCGTTTCGAATACATTGTAAAAGCACTGAAATACAGAAAATAAGGGCAGTCAAAAACGTTTGTTTACGCGTACTAGGTATGGATTACACTGCATCAGCGAATTTGCAAAACTTACGAGTGAAATCGTTGACCAGACAAGCGCCCCATTCCGATCGCGAAAGCTTGAGGTCTTGGTTCAGGTCACAGGTACGGGCGAAGGTCCGGGCACACTTTTTCGGACGGACCGCCTTCTTAGCCAGTCTACGAAGCTCCTTGTACTCGTCCCGGTCTAGGTAGCCGTCGCCGTCTTTGTCCAGACTGATGAACTTCCAGGAAAGCACGCGCTCCACGTTTTTGTCCTCAGCATTATCTGTGAAAATGATAAAATACGCTCAGTTCTTAGTCGATAGACAATTGGAATCGAATCCAGGCCTGAAGGAAAAACCGGGAAAAACGTCTTCGATGTGAAGTTGAATAAACTCACCTTCGGCCGAGCTGTTGATTCTCCTATACTCAATCTTGAAATTATCAATGAGATTCCCATTGAACCTGGCCTTGTCGGCCCTGTCGCAGGTGTTCCTATGTCGGTTGCTGTACTGTCTCCTCTGCTTCCAATTCTGCGAACTCCTTCGTTGTCCATTGGCTCGGCTCCTCGTCTCGCCGGTTCCGGTTCCGGTGGCATTGGTATTGCTGCTCGCTGACTTACCCGCGACGGCTGCTGCGACAGCTCGACCGCAACGGGGTCGACCCTCGCGTACCGTCGTATTGGGGATGGGTCGACCCTGGGGCGTGACGCACCAGCAGTAGCTCGTCTCCGGGTGACACTGCACCGGTGCGTAGGTACCGTCGGGGCGACAGACTATACGGGCGCCTGGCCGAGCTGTCACCCGTGCCGACAGACAGGGCGGCGTTTCTGCGCAGATAGGAAATTCGCATGATTCTTTTTGCATTTCCAAATCTTTCGAATGATTATAATTATAATTCGTGAACAACAAAGGTGAAATACCAGCACATGGTCCGGTGTGCTTGACCAGGATCGACTCGCCGAGGCACTGCTTCGATATGACCCTGCACTGGTTCGGATAGGTGACTCCGTCGCTGCCGCAGACCGGCACGTTTGTCGACGCGTCCGTTGTGCAGGCGTTCAGCTTCCACCTACATTCTTCCTGCACAAAAGAGACGACGAATCGCGTTAAAAATAGTTGTATAAAGAGAGCAATTTTTTCGAAATAAGTCTGAACGCAGCAGTTACTTTTCGAGCATCCAGAGCCGCACGCGCGCACGCGAGGAATTCTCCGAGAAATCAAAAATACTCCGCGTCTTAATAGTCCAGGTTCGATTGTTTTGAAATTCGGAGCGCGCGTAACGGCCGCTTGCAAAACACAGCCGTAAAGCTCGTGTAGACCTGCACAGTATTTAGCACGTCATCGGCACAATCGGAAAAAAGAAACGACACTACGCGATCGAAGAAAAAAGTGTTCCATTTACACGCGATACTTATTAATACGTTTCACTCCTCAAAGCCAATAATCGAAGAGGAGTAAAAAGTGGCGCGTGCGCGTCTATTTCCAGAGGTTCGCACACCAACATTGTCGGCGCGAAATTTGTTGACTTGCCCCCAAGCGCAAAGTCATTGTGTTAAAGCAATATACATCGCGGGAGCAGCGCGTAATGCGCGAATTATCTTTTTCCACGTTAGCCGCGCGTCTATTTCGAGCGCGAGTGAATCGATTACTACTTTCGAGAGGAAAGAGGCTTCTGAGCCGCGAAAAAACGTTTAGCCATTACACAGTACGCGAGGATCTTTGGAAAGTGTCGAATTCGCGCGCAGCGCGACGAGGAAGAATCTTGGCGTCGCGTGTCGCGTCCGATCAAACGTGAGGCGCCACCGCGAGTTCGATTCCGTTATACACGCTCGTGCGTGTAATGTGCGCACAGCAGTCGAGCTGCGTACGGCCGCGAGGTTTTCCGTGAATTTCCTCGACCACTTTAAAAAAACCTATTGTTGGATTTCTCTCTCGCATCGCAAAGAACGCGACGAAGAACGCAACGAATCCTCTGATGAACAACAGCTGTTTCCAAGCGACACGCAGCAAGACAATATATAAACGTCGCGACGATTTCCCGAGAGCGCCGTGGCGCCTGCGGTTTTTCATCCCGAGCACGTGGTCTGTACTACATACATATATAGTTGTATAATATGTTATATTGTATACGTACACGCATACGATGCTGCAGAGGTCGGCCCCTCGCGCTCTCGCGAGCATTGCCTGCCAAGGCCGCGCGTATCAATTGCCCGAGTTGCGATGTGTCGCTGCGAGATCGTCGCGCGAGAGATTGATATGCTCTCCGAGTTTTGAGTTTCGGAAGGACCGTCGTCGAGCTCGCGTTTATTCAGCGGTCTTCGATTATACTACAGGAATAATCTACTCGATAAAAAATATCGGTTTCCGATCGGCAGTTCGACCGTAAAATGGAATCTGTAAAAAATCATTCCCCATCGTGTGCAGCACGATCCGAGAAAAAAGGCGATAAAAGCGCGGACTAGAGTGCATTTTTCATCTGTTCATCGTTGCACGATCTCGCGCTCGTGAACTTGAATCTAAATCGGCGTACACTGCACATGCGCGCGCGCGCGACGACGAATCGGAATACGCGTCTAATTTTCCACGAACAGGCTGAAACTTACATACTTAATTTGCATACGTAAATGCATGTATGCGATTCGCTACGCGTGGCGAGGAGAAGAAAAAATCGAACCGGCCTCTGCTCCAAATCGAAATTTCCAAAGAGAGAGAGAGAGAGAGAGAGAGAGAGGAGTCGTCCGAACCAACTGCATTCCTGCGCGAGATATCGGCGCCACAATTATGACGAAACCAGTTAACTCGGCGTCCGGAGGTTTTTGCCCGTATGGATTCGATGACGCACGTGCGCGCGAGTATAGATCTTGTGGCTTCCCTGGGGCGATCGGATTTTTAGGGGGAGAAGGTGCTGAAATCGCCGTAGCGGATCTTTTTTTCGACTCCCGGTCTTGAGCTCGATAATCGCTTCTAATAAAACTAATCTTCGCACCGCCGCGGCCGTCAATTCGCTCGCGACCGCCATCAAAATCAAACGACCGGCACAATAAAAATCAGCTCCTCCCGAGCAATAAAAAGCCCGATAAGCTCCCGTGCGAATTGTCGTAATAAACACTCGCGTCTCCGTTTCCAACGATAAACGCGTGCGGCTTTGCATAAATTTCCATAAAACCTACCATTACACCGAGCTCGTCTGAAATCGTGGCTGTGTTAGCTGTGTGTAATGTGTATGCACCGAGAGTAGCAGTCGATCATATCTGTGCGATGTAGCGTGATACGGGGAGGGCATAGGCCGGCAACGAACGCCGCCGGGAGAGACTTTATGTACGGAGGAAGCGAGGGTGGGACTGATTAGCTTTTGTTTCGTTGCTGCTGCGAGGAAATCGCTGTTTATCAATTCTCTCCCGCGGGGGAAAAATCGCAGGATCGTGCGAATTAAACTATTCTTTCTGCGGCGTAATGAAAACGACGAGGCTGAGGGCCTGTAAAAAGTTAACGCCGCCTCGGTGCAGTATACGTAAGGCCATTGTTTGATGAAATACCGCGCTCGCGAGAGATATTAATAAAGCAGCAGACACTCGTATCTTTATCCGGAGCACTTCGCGCTATTTCCGAGCCGCGTCTGCGATGCATCGGACGATTAGGTAAATCTGGCGCGCTGCACGAGTGCTTTCTGAATACCGGTCTATATAGATCTCGTTCCTTTTTTACAGAATGGATATTGTACGGTCTATTTCGAGTGGGTTCATCAGACGCTCATTCAGCGGTATATCGTTTTCCCTTGTCGACAAAAAAAAAAAAAGAAATTAAAAAAAAACCAAGCTAGAAATCAAACTGTCACACCTAACTCTACCGCTCGATCTGCAGGTTGCATGAAAATCACATCACAATCGCTCTATAATGCACAGCCTCGTAGGCTAGAATCGTGCGAAAGAAAGAATAGAGCCCCAGCAGGAGAGCGCGATTTCAAAAGAAGCCGCGCGCGCACAGGTGTCTGAAAGCCGCCGGCAAAGAATTTGCTCTCTCGCACTTGTGTACAACGCGTACATGCATACTCTCCCGTGTACTTGTGCATTATACAGACATACAAACGCGGATTTCGCAAGAACGCGGTTTGCACGTGCGAGCAGTGCTGGCGGACATAAGGAGGCTTCCATATGCCGATTGGACTTTTCGATACAGAGCTATACGATTCAAAAATCCGCGTTTGTCGTATTAATGCCACCTTTTCGCATTAAGAATCAGAATAATTTTGAATACATTCAAATGTCTGAAAAGTCAGCGATACCACAGTCGGTATCTCATGACTCGAAAACCTGGACCGTCTGATAGTATTGGGGATCGCTCAAAAATAGACTAAAGCTTCTCTACAAAGTCACGGTTTCCATGATACCCGCAGAACTCGAAAACACAATCCGCCGATCACGGAATCCTCCATATATCTATCGGCTATACGCATATATACTCGCGCGTTCAGGTGTTCTCCATCGCAGGAGAGAGAGATAGAGAGAGAGAGCAGAGGACCTGCCCAAACGGGTTTTCTCATACACAGAGGGAATATATGTGCCGGCACTTGTGCACGCGAGCCCCAGCAAGTTTTACATGTATATATGTAATACCGGTGCTACTCGCGGCGAGAGTTTCTCCCGGCCTCTATTAATTACACATTGTCGGCGCGATGTGCTTCGGAATCCGGGTTGAAAAAAGCTCCGTTTAGCGCCTCGAGTATTTTCGGAGCTACTTTTTTTTCCAACTGGAATTCGAACGGATTTTTTTCTCTTCCTCTTTGCCATAACGTTACTTTCAAAGATTTTCACGGAGCTCCGACGTGTGTATACTCACTCATAATCGCGCGTTAAACGCGTCGCAAGAGGAATCAAATATTTGCAGCCGCGGAGCTTTGTCGGCGCGCAATCTTTATAGAGCCGGGAAAAGAACTACCGCAGTAGCTCCGTGTGAGCATACCGGAGCTTTATTGCACCGTGAGTTTGCGCGTATAGATGTGATTTAGGGTCGGGTTATATTTAGGAGCTTTCGATCGCGTCGGGTGAATTTTGAAAAATCGCGGCCGCGGGAGAACAAGCGTATCTCGGCTAAATCTCGCTAGTTAACGTACGCGAGAGAGAGAGAGAAATGAAAAGGAAACGATAGACGGTTCCGCGATCGCGATTCGCGCCTCGCCGCTATCTATATTTATGTATCGACAGGCGTTGCGGCCAATCAGTGGCTCACAGGATTTACCAGCCCTTTAATTGCCCAGGATATACTGTACATATACACGTCTGCTCATTTTTTCCTGCTCCGCGCGCGGCTGCAGCGTGTCTATCATTTCTTTTGTGCAGCTTGTCGTTGGGAAATACCGATCGCCTCGTTCGATTATTATACACACGCGGACTGCGGAGCTGAATGTGGGCTCAGTCTATAGAATTTTCTTGCGCTTATTCGGAGCGAGGTCTTGCGAAAATTCGTACGGATCCTTGACAAACTGGGGTGGAAGACTAACGAGGGCTTCGTTAGCGACGTACGAACGATTCCAAATAAAATTGGTGAAAAAAATCGCAGTTTCTCAGACTTCCCCGTGCAACGTACGCGCTTTTATTGACCAATTACGCGATCGGGCGCACCCTTATCTCTCTCTCTCTCTCTGTATAAATGAAATTTCGACTTGCGTATACAACACACCTCCGTACGTGCATGCGCGGATAAGATAACGCTGGCAGACGCAGAAAGCGTATTCCCACGACGCAGCTCGATGTGTATACATATAGGTATATAGGTATGCCGCATGGGATATCCTTGAACCAACGACGCCGACCCCAATCTGCACTTTATTGAAGCGGGGAGCCGTGCGTGCAACGCGACAACAACTCGGCCGTTCCATGGAGGCTCGCATGGAGGTACGCGGGATGAGCAGTGATTCAAATGGGACTCACGGCTGCCGATTACGAGCCGAGGGTTTTCGGGAGATAAGTAGAATTAGGCTTCAATAAAGCAGTGATTTTCAACGGACTCGCCGAGAGACTGGAATGTTCCACAGGCGACATGGCAGCCGTGAGTCGAACAATGTGTGACAATCTCGTCGTCGCGGTGATTTCGTCTAATAGGGGTCTCGAACTGCAAGAGACTGCACATCGTCTTTGTACATAGAAGATGAGCACAGCCACAGCGCTCTCAATTCGCCGCGGCTCGCGTACATTATAGACATGCCATTTGCATAATCCAATGGGCCGCATTCCGTCGAGCTGCGGACAATTATAGTTCGATCTCCGATTGAGCGTATCAGTGCTCGAGCTGCCCTGATATTGATGGGCCGAACAACACGTTTACACGGCACAACTGACTCATCGAAAGTTTACTAAATATAAACATTTCTCGACCCTTATACAATTATATGTGCCTCGCCGTGTAGTCTTACAAAAATGATGTCAGCGTCGGTGCTCTGGAAACAATGAATCACGTATACACAACGACTGCGAGCCAGCACCGACTCGATTTCGCTCTAATTCAGGGCGAGTGGCGACCCGATCCCCCGCAAAAACTCGATTCGCTCGCCGCGGCGAAAAAAAGGAGGAAGAATCTTTCCACGAGCATATCGCACATCTGTTCCACATAACGGCGGACGGGCGAAATATTCGCCAACGAGGCATCGCCGGCGTTGAGTTTCGAGAGGCTACAAGGCTTTTTTCCCTGTAATCCTCCTCGATGCGCGTGTGTATACGTCGTGAGTCAGACTTCTCTCGAAAAGTTACAACATATACAATACACACTCGCGTCGGATTTAACAAACAATCGGAGAGGCTGCCTCTGATTAATCGCGCGCCGGCGATAAGCGCGTGAAAGGATAGAGCTGCGCGAGGCGAGCGCTCGAGCGCGCGAGCGAGAGAGAAAAAATAAATATGACCGGGATATGAATAGAAGCCCTCGTTTGGGTTATCGTTGTCGGAAGCTGTGCTTTGTGCGAGAGCTCTCGAGACACGGCCTGTATCCTTTGGCCTTTTTTTTTTTACTCAAATTCGCTAAGTTTTTCCGGCGACGGACCGAGGAAAATTTTTGTTGCTGTTTGTTCGATCACATGTGCGTCGAGATTTATGACGGACCTACAGATAAAAAAAAAAGAAACAACAAGCACTCGAAGGCGGTAGCCCAATCGTCGTATTCAAATGGTCGGTGCGAGGCGCAGATAACGGAAGAATTAGTATAGTGCGGCATCGTAAATAACGATCTGTTGACACTCGACGGGATTCTCCCGCACATATATATACAATATACACATAAGACACAGACCTATCGGCGCGTAGAGAGAGAGAGAGATAGCGCGCGCAGAGTTTATTGATTTCATTGCTAATCGGAGAACAGCGTGTTATTAGACCATAAACCCGATAAGGATTCGCTAATTAATTTCTCCGGCACATAAAAGTGGACATTCGAACAATGATTCAATTTGCCAAAGACCGGCCGAGCGACGACAATGACTCAGATTTCCAGACACTCTGATGCGTATAGGCGCTAATTGACCGACGAGATATTACATATGGGGGTTTGTTGTGTCTTTGTAATTGCGCGCGCACGCGGAGAGGAAAACTATCGAACGGCAATTTCGCCGTAACACAATCGGCGAACAAAATACACGGAATGACCCAGTAATTGACAGGCCACAAATCATCATACATTTATCGCAACTAAATTGATAAATCTTATCGGCTACTCGCGTTTATATACTAAAATAGCCATAAAAGCCGACGAGCGTCTCGTTTTTTTTTTTTATGCAGAGCAAATAATCGAACGCTACTTGCATTTCTAGAGCCGCAGTGGCATAGCGCGAATAGAAAGTATTGCGCGGATTGTCGGCACTCGGCGCGCGCCTAGTTTTGGCCGCGATATTCCGCGCATTTGGAGAGACATCTTTTTTCTGGATATTACCTCTACTGCGAGAGCGTGTGTCGATCCTATAACGCGTAGTCGGAGGCGCGTGGAATATTAACGATCCGCAATCGGTACATTAATCACTTTATCGAGACACTTGTTAAAATCAAACAAGCGCTCTTGGTCAAACACTCAAATTGCCGTTTCTCCGAAAAATCGCTCGATTTGAGAAGAGAACGCCGCGTCGCCGACCGATAACTTGAATTTAACATCCGACAAATATGAAACATTGATTTACGTACCCTCGCGGCATCGGCAGCCGGATCGGCAGCGACGATTCCCAGCAACAGCACCAGCACCAGTAACTTCATTCTGTCCGAAAACTCGCGCACCGTCGATCGCTTCTCGCTCTTTCTCGCAAAAAAAAAAAAAAAAAACAAGAAAATCACCAACAGCGAGGCTCCGGTCTCACTCTTCCATATTCCGAGGCTCTACTCGCACGCGATGCAGCAGCAGCGACAACACGATCGTCCTTTTGACTGGTGAAAAAAAAAACGCGCAAGTGTGTATGCGTATATATACAGCACGCAGAGAGACAGTCAGACACGGAGAGAAGCGAGCGCGTGTGTCCAGTCGCGCCAAGTGCTGCTGAGCGACTGAAAGCGAACTGGCACTTGCCACTTGTTCTCTCGGCCGCAACGTTGCCTATAGTGTCGAAGGAGAGTCGAGGTTGTGGCTGCTACTGCTGCTGCTGCTGCTGCTGCTGCTGTTGCTGTTGCTGTGGTGTGTGGTGGTGGTGGTGATCCGAGCGGTGCAAGCGCGGTCGGGATTTTCTTCCGTTGAATTATACCGGCGTGGGTGAAAAATTTTCGAGCGCTTTTCCAACGGCGAGATGTCGAGTCGTTTGAATACGTTACAATATTGCGAACCAGCGCAGAAAAAAAATAGAACGAAATTTCGAGGACCACCGAAGGATTATTAACTTGGCGAAAGTGGGGATGACCAAGATTGGCAGCGAGAGAAAAGGAGAAAAGGACGGACGAGGCGATGCTGCCAAGCTGTCTCGTCTTTTTCGTCCCTCTTCCGCCTCGTCCTTTTCGGGGGAAGCCAAACTTCGAACGAGAAAAATAAAAGTACGAAGTGAGCGAGAGAGAAGGGAATGATATTTTCGGAGGAGAGACCGGTTCGATGCGGATCTCTTTTCGAGCTTGGAAATTTCGTTGCGGGCGCAAGTTTCGTTTTATGTAAAACTCGTACCAACGACAATCATCGGCGGGCAGTGCATTACTTCAGCAGAAAGCGCCTAAAACTACAACGTACGAGACGAATAAATATGTCTCGAAAGAAACTACAAACGCGCAAAAATTCCCACACGCTCGCCAAAACTCGCGCGCAACAAAAGCATCGCGGCAGCGCAACCTTCTCTCTCTCTCTCTCTCTCTCTCTCTCTCTCTTTCTCTCTCTCCCCGGAATTCCGATCACTTTTCTGCACACCTATACACCTTATACACACACTCGCGCACTCGGTAAAACACGATCCTATTACCCCTTTCAATTCCTCCCTTTCATTCGAAATTTCACGCTACTCGCGCGCGGCATAAATTCCTCGGACACATCTCTCCCGCGTGTATATATCTCGTGCAGCGCAAGAGACCGATACAGATCGGCGTATGGCAGCAGAACGGCGGACGTAAAAGGAAACGCTGTATATATGCGTTGGGTTTCGTTAAAAGGCTTATCAGAGTGTGTACGCGCGCGGTTCAAAAGATCCAATGAGTCATCCGCAGAGGTGTGTGGAAGCCCAGGGGGGAGATGAGGCGATGAGGCGAGATTGTGCAGCGCGGCGATGGGCTCTTTCTAAATTTGTAGCCGAGGTGTGCGATAGCGAAATGGGATTTTTTTCTTACCCGCGCAGCCGTGCGATAAGGATTTTCGGACGAATCGATAAAAAGTCCGCTTTAAGCTTCATTTACTTTTGAGTGAATAAATTCACATTTATACATTATGCCAACTGTTTAGGAGATAAGGTCGTGACAAAAGTCACACACTGCAAACACGACGTCACAAAGCCACAAACTGTATTACAGCCGACTTGTACATTATACCCAACGTCGCGCGCAACGAAACAATGGACGCGACTACTTGCCTTGATGAATGTAGGGTAAGTGTATACGCGCACACACGCACACATCGGGCAGCCGCTGCTCGAGTTATTTTTTATAGAGCTGAATGAAAGAATCCAAAGGGGGAACGAGATCCGGCCGTAAATTAACGGGAGAAATTAGATTTTTGAAGCCTCGTTGCTCCGTCGACACTCCGCCAAAGGGACAGGAGTCGTAAAAATCGTGAGCACATAATATACAAGCTCGAAGACGCTGATGCGAGTACAGTGATAGCGAGGTTTTTAACCACGTCTTGAGAATCATTTCATCCGAGTGAATTTTCGTAAACAGTTGTTGAGACATTGACCTTGTGATATCATTGCAGTTTAATTTCTAAATTGGCGCGTCTTGAGCTATAATTGAAAACGGAGACAATATTAAACCATTGTAAAAAGTAACCAGACGATCCTAGCGATTCGAGGCCTATACTGCACCGAACCCAATTTTCCAATTTCACAGTCCGTACCGCGCACGTCAAGCCCGCAAGGAGAAAAAAGCCAAGACGAAGAAAACGCATCGCGCTATACATGGAACCTCATTTCCAAGCCGCGCGAGTCGTGTATATACGTGTATAGTTGTATACGCAATCTCTCCCTTCAGCTGCAGCAGCGACTTTTTCTCTCACACGAACACCTGTGCGCGTCGTTAAATTTCAATCGGATCCCCGAGATTTATGCTCTCTCCCTCTTGGGTATATATATACGCGCGATCCGGTATGTATAATCGAACCGCACGAGAGCGGAGAGATGGACGAAAAACGAGTTTCGGACTGCTCTGCGAGAGTCGATTCCATTATTGACGGGCCGATAGAGACATTTATTTTTCTGCGGGACACTGCGCACGAGTCGATTTCTTTTACATGCGCTCGTAACGAGTAGTGAATACCAAATTATGTGATTCTATATATATAAAAAATTTTGTCTTCATAGTAGGAGTACTGGAGTTATAATAGTTATCGAAACGGTATTCACACCAGATACACGCTATCTCGTAAAAAATCTCGCCAGGTTTCACCGCGATGTCGAAAAAGGTTTAACGTACGCGCGAGAGAATAATTCCGCGTCTCTCCTTTATTTCGCAAAAAGCGCAGCAGCGGCAGCTCGAAACTCGATCGACTCGTTTGTCTACTATATTACTTTAATACATACAATTAGTTATCTCTCGGCTAAGCGCGCGTTGAGTGAAAGTTTCCACAATAAAAACAGATAGGGCGATTTTTTGTCCGAGTCGCGAACGAGGCGAGTGTTAAATTTTATTACATCGCATAATATTTATCAGCCTTGGCGCTCGGCTGTAAGTTATTGTACAGACGCACACTGCACACGCTGCATAGCTAATGTGCATTCGATTCGCGATAAATGAGCGCGGATACACTAGCTGGCGCGCGATTTAAATTTACTGGGACGATTATCGAGTGATAAAGGCGCTATGAAATTATCGAAAGCGGAGAATTTTCGCATTGTTGGAGTGTGCATAAGACACGTGCGGTCTCGAGGGAAGGACCTCACAATCGCGCTCGACGATCGCTCGCCGAACAAAGGTGCGTAAACACGTTTGTGCCGAGGGTATATTCCGGATCGAGTTATTTTTACACCGCGAAATAAGTATTTATAAATGAATTACATCGAAATAAATCCTCTCTTTTTATTTTGCATAATAAAGTGTATGTGCCTGTTATCCCTTTCCAAGAAACGCTTCTTATTCGAGGTGTGTCTGGCCGCGCTATTTGCGCACACCTATGCCACTTTTAACGAGTATATCGCAGCTTATCGACGTTGTATATAAATCTGTTTTGCAGTCTAACGCAACTAATTTGACTGTATCTATATAAATATTCTCTCTTGGAAGCAGCAAAAGTATAAAGCTGTACGACCGCAGAAGCAAAATTTGTTTTTCATTACCTCGCACACACCCCCAGAGCGCGCGAGATTTCTTCTCCCCGCGCATACCTGAGAGAGCGAAAGAGAGAGAGAGAGAGAGAGAGCCGGTATCTGTCTCTCTCTTTCTCTCTCGGAGAACAGGTGTGCCGCAGACCAGCAGTCTCGTCCGAGCGTTTCCACGTCTGTGTAAGAGCGTTTGTGCGTGTGTCTGTGTGCGAGAGAGATGCTCGTCGCGGGGATACCCGCACCGATCGCTGGTTTCTCCAAAAGCCTTGTATGTGAGCGAGAGACGCGCTCTTTTTTAGCGATGATTTCGTTGGGGAGGTTTCCTTTTTTTCTTTGATTTCTGAGGGACGCGTGAGATTTCTGTTGTTTATGAGAGGAGACTGCGGGGTTTTTTCGGGTGGATGACGCTGATGGCCTTTGACTGTTTGCAGATGGTAGCGTTTTGGGAGAAGAGTGAATAAGATTTGGATAAACGAGAATGATAAATTCGCATTTTACATCGAGCTATTTAAGTGAAAAACAGTTGTGATCAACAGGGAGTGCACCAAAATGCAGCGTATTAAAAAGCAGTCGAGCACTTCAGCTGAATATATCTCATTACGCCCACAGACTCGAAAACTCGGGGCTCTCTCGTCATTTTTCTCGTGTCTCTCACTCCCCCACATCTCGATTCCACGCGCTCACGCCCAAGAAACTTGTTCTCCTCCCAACAGTCCCAACGCGCAACACACGCACACTTGAAATCTCTCCACTCTCTATTCTCCCATAAGAATCGAGCCGCAGCGCAGAGCCTCGGATGCGAGAAAGATAGAAGGAGAAGAAAAGACACCCATACAACGTAAGAGCTCGTGTGGCTCAAAGAAAAAGGGACAAGATGAACGGGCGAAATAAGAGGAAAAAGATCGCCGCCGAGAAAGAGGGAGAGGTAGAGGCCAGGCAGTCTGGCTCGACTCGCCGAGGGTCACAAGGATGCTCTTGCGGTGGAATGACCTGGTTAGTTCTCCGTATACGAGAGAGCATGCTGCGTGTGTATGTGTTGCGCTTATGTGTGTATATAAGCTGGACCGAGCCTTCCAGACAATGGGACGCCAAGAGTCGAGTCTTTCTTCTCTCTTGCTGTTGCTGCTGCTGCTGTGCTTCTAATCTGGGATGCGAGTCGATGCTGCTGCTGCTGCTGGTGCACGTGGAGAGATGAGAGAGAGAGGCTGGCCGACACCTACCGGTTTGTGCGGCCCTTCTCGGTTTCAGGGGGCAAAAAGGAGAATACACGAGCGAGAGAGAGAGAGAAGGGAGGAGGAAGAATGTATACTGCGTGTGTAAAAAGTTACCGTATTCTTGGATAACAGATTTCCAGTCCTGAATGCTGCGTCGTTGCTTTCTCATTTCTATGATGCTCTTTCAAAATCTTGGGCTTGTTTTTGAGTTTTTGAGTTGGTTTCCATTTCTGGAGAAGGAGCGGGCATCGATGATTCTCGGACTCGCCTGCGATAAATACGCCGTTCACTGCAAAATATACTATGCGTTAGTTTTCAAACGAAAGAATACAGATTCGTATTATTTTAATTTTAAAAAATTGACGATAACATATAGCTATGGAAGAATATCAAGACAGATTGTTGTATTCGCCAGTCCCAGGTCGTTCAGCCCTTGTGCACTTGGCCACAACTCTTTCGGAACTGTTATTTCGTCCTCTCCTCTCTGCATATCGAGGATCAAAGCGAGGATAAATGCCCGAACCTATTCCAGCGTGTAGATCAGTCGAGATTACGGAGCATACATAGTAGCTCTAGACGAAAAATCCGAGCCAAGCCTCATTAGGGTCTTATAATCCTCCCAAAAAATACAGGACCATCGGCAGAAATTAAATAAAGCATCTATAATCCCCGAGGTGTCGATCGCTGGACACTCCTTGACTTCATAAACACTTGGGCGTATAATGTGAAAACGGAGTCGAAGATTCGAATGCCTATACACAGCATATATACTGCGCTATTAATCACTCTCTAGGGACCACCTCTATTACGGTCCGAAACGAATCGTTTAGGCCGTAAATTCGGTCGGTATATGTGTGTCTCTAATGTTCCTTTAATGGGTCTTGGCTCGAGTTTTATTTAGAGTTCGGGTATAGGATGTTCCCGGGCTTTTTTTTAAGGTCCTCGGGAGAATTATTGCGTTGCTTTGCTTTTCAAATTGCGAGTATTTTTAATGCCTGTAAGAGGATTATTATTTGTTGCCAAGCTGAGAAGATCGTGCAACTTGTTAACAGTAATGATTTTTCGATACGTTTTGTAAAAATACCAGGTAGGTGGACGACAATTTTTGCTCGAGTTTGCAGCAATTTAATGCCTTTCTATTATCAACGTCCCTCGACCAACTTATTTTCTCCCTAACCGTATATCGTAATGATCATCCTCTTCTCAATGCTCCAGTGATTCTCCGGGTATACCTTTCGTAAACACTTGTAATATCGTTTCGGCTGCTGACGTTTTGCTTGAAAAGACGTTCCATCAATTCAAGTTTCATGCAAAGACGCGCGTGTTATTTCGACCTCGAACGAAATTATGAAAAGCAATCGCAAAGAATATTTGAAACAAAAAAGGTCAATTCAGACAGACTTTTTAAATTTTGTTATTTTATTTTATTGAATAATCGTAGAGTTCAAGTCGCGCGTCTCCCTGTACTATATATTATATATATGAAAAAGCAAGAATAAGTAATAATTTGCAAATTTTTCAAATCTCCTTAACTGCTCCAATTTCCGCCTCAACAAAAATCTCTATAATTAAGAGTTGATAGTCACCGACCCGTTCTAGATCTCTTGTTCCTCTTCATTCTCTTGATAGCCAAAGACTCTCTTGAGCACAAAGACCGGGTCATCCAGCCTTTTAAATTCCATTGCTTTCTTGCCATCGTCTCGTCTCATCCACACGCTGGCACTCATCTCAGATTCGCCTTCCTCGGACGAGATGTTCCAGCAATTGTCGAAGTACTTTCCGTAAGTCGCTAGACGACCTTGGTCCTTGGAGGAACTCGTGGCGCAGACGTGGACAGGCGTGCAAATAACCCTGGCGCATGAGTGAGCAGCGTTCAGAAGGACGGCGCAACAGCGAGCGGCGTGGAGTTCGCGGGAGGAGTTGCGGATGTTCCGGTAGTCGCTGAATGTGTCCAGCTCGTCGACCAGGAGGATAGATGGTGGCTTCTGGAAAGTCTGGAGACGAACTAGCTGGACAATCAGATCCTCGTAGGTGTGAGTGTAGCTGAAAATTTTAGATGGTAAAATTAAAAAGTGGCAATTTCTCTTTGGATACCGCCAATTGTAAAATGTACGTGAACGAGCCTCTCATCTTAGCGTGCTCGACCAGCATATGAAAAAGAAAAAAGGCAACAAGCGTATAGAGCAGGCACTTCCTCAATAGGAAATGCACGATAAATCGCAACCGGTCGTCGGAATTTCGGATTCACGCTCCGCCGGCGAGAGAGTCAACAGGCCAATCACCATCACATCATCGTACGCGGAGCCGAGTTAATACGCTTATTTGTACACTTTCTCCCGCATGTGCGTGGGTATTATAATACTCGAGTGAGAGAGAAGGAGATAGAGTCGAGAGCCGCAGTAAATCAGAGATCTCCGCATCGTCGAATGTACGCGTGTATCTCGAGCTTCCGTTTGCGTTGCTTTAACTATACAACTCGAACTCGCTGCTGGCTGCAGCTGAAGAGCGTTATGATGATTATATTCGAGTACGTGTGTTGCACAAGGCGATTCTTTTCGAAATGCGAGCTTGGGGAGTTTTGAATTGTACGTAATTTTATGCTCTGTTGGTTATAGTCGATACCATAAATAAAAATCTTACATAAAAGTTATGTTCTTGAGCGCATTCGCCGAAGGCTCGCTCCGATCGTGAAACACCGGCGGCAGAGACTCGAGCTGCTTGGACGTAAAGTAATGTACCTGCTGAGCCTCCTTTGCCCACGAGATTGCAGCCTGTGGAGGGATAGAAAAAAATGTTTAGATTCTCAGGATTTTTTCGTGTGATATTTCTTCAAGTAAGATTCCGATGTCACCATTCGTACCTCAAAGAGGAAAGCCTTGCCAAGTTCTGGCTCGCCACTAACCAAAGTCGTCCTGACGAGTTCGTTATCTGTCAACATCTTCCCGAAAACTTAATTGTAAACATTATTAGGTATACCCTACATGCTGATCGTCGAAAATCTAACCGTCGTTTCCAAAAACCTCTTCTACGCGAGAAAGAGACACCTTGGCCGCCATCTGCCGGACGCAGCATCCAACTTTGCTTTGAACCCTTTTTCTCCTTTCTCGATGATCTCTACATTCTCTACTCTCGTCGACTCGAGTCTCGACTGCCGATGATAGTGTCGATAATGCGTACTTTCTCTCTACGCAGGAGTGTATCTCTATATACGGCCGACGGCAGCAGCTCCGCAGCCAAAAAAGTCCCAAAAGCACACACACACATACACACACACACACACGCACGCACACACACACACACGCACCCACAACAAGCAAGCGCCGCGTCGTCAACTCGTCACTGCACAGTGCACACGCGAGACTGCGGGAGAGATAAACAAACCAAGCCACGCGAAAATGCAACCACGCTGATTCGCTCGGTCCGCGAGCAACAAAATCATCATCATCTTCATCTCGACCGCGGGACCTAACCTCGACGACCGCTGCCGAGAGAAAAAATTTGTGCGTGTGCAGTGTAAAATGTGCGCGGGCGATGATGATGTCAGTGAATGAAATGACTAGCGTGCGATAGCGTACGATACGAGATCGGAGATATACTTGCCCCGCGGAACTCACGCGGGATGATGACATTAGCGAGAAGCGTTATGTCGACGCTCTGGACCAAGTTCAACTAGTGCCGCGAGTCGGAGCTGTGCCTCGCTCAAGATGGGCAATGAGGCGCAGATCACTAGTATCCTCAATGAAATCCTGGTGAGTGTTTCGATTGTTTTGCTCTGACTAGCTCTCGCAGCATTGGCTGATCTATTTGCCGTTTGTGTTGCAGAAAGTGGAAGCGATAGAGGAGGCATTCAGTTGTATCATTGTACACAACCCCAGCAATGAGAAGGAGAAAATCAAGGGCTGGCAGTCAGAGCTGGCCATTGCCATGGCAGGCCTTGGTACTGAGCAGCAAGAAAACGCCATCCGAAGGTTTCTCTACATTGCTGCAGAGATTACCAATTACAAGAGAATGCACCTGGTACTCTCGTTACTTGAAAACTTGGTCTCTACAAATGTGTTGTCTGCTAGGTAAGCTTGAGAAATGTGGATCATTTATTGTTTTGATGATATTCATGCTTGATTCTTGCCGCAGATTGGTATGCGAGTGTATTCTTGGCTGTGAAAAGTTGCAGTATCAGAACAAGGAATTCTGGGTTGAATGTTTCACTCTGATTCGTCAT
Organism: Pteromalus puparum; assembly: GCA_012977825.3. NCBI lineage: Eukaryota > Metazoa > Arthropoda > Insecta > Hymenoptera > Pteromalidae > Pteromalus > Pteromalus puparum. The sequence continues at coordinate 591,463 of CM053170.1, read as the reverse complement.
ATAATTGGTGGAGTAGACTACAAAGGAGTGCGTGAAATTTTAAAGGTAAACACTTTTTCTTTTTAAATCCATCTACAAATGACAATCAAATGACTCAATTTTTCAGGCATGCGAGGAGAAAGCTCATATATTACCAGTAATGATAGATGCATCTGTACAGTCACAAATGAAAGCTTGTGAACGTCTAATAGAGTATATTTTTGATAGGAATGCATGCTTGATACCTAGTTATTTAATTTTAAACGAGCTCCAAAAGTTTGCCACTGACAAGAAAAACTGGCCACACTGGGTACACTTACGTTCACCTAATATGCACAATTCTAGATGAAAATATAAAACTAGTATGATTTGTTTCAGAAGCTTGCCAAGCTGATATCAAATTTCATAGATAGTTTTCGCAATGTAGTCCAAATGATATCGATCATTGGACATTCCAAGATGTTACCACTTGTTGAGCATTCTGGTTACGGCGACCACCTTGTAAGTCCATGGTTGCTTGACCGTAATACTTTACAATTTTCTCTGAAGGGACTCGAAAGTCTTCCATATGATCCAGAATTATTGAAACCACAAACAAACTTGTTGAGATACGTTTTAGAACAACCATACAGTAGAGACATGGTCTGTTCCATGTTGAAATTGCAAAAACAGGTACATCTGCATTATTTGCTCAGCAAGATTATTCATGCTATTTTAATGCTAACAATGCCATTTATAATGTCATCAGCAAAATCCCAGATGCAAAGCATTAGAAGAACAACTTGTGGATCTAATGATTAGAAATATGGAAAAGTCTGAGAATGAACCTACTCCTGCAGATGATTCAGATGGTGTGATAACCAATTATTGGCCGTGGCTGCATCTTTCTTCACAGTTAATACATTATGTCATCTTTCAATTTGTCAGTTTTCCAAGTTTGATCATGGCTATTCACGATAGGGTATGTTTGCATGTTTACATATTAAAACCTTGATGATATGAAAACCAACTGATTTTACTTGTATAGCTGGCTGGCAGAGAATGGAAAAAAGCGAGAGATCATTTAATGTGGGTTTTATTACAATTCATTTCTGGAAGTATACAAAGAAATCCCGTGAGTTTTTTAATCTTGGTTTTCTTAATGGTGTTTCCACTTGCATTTAATGCCCAAGATTTTTTGTCATCTTGCAGCTGACCACTTTCTTACCAATCTTCAAACTTTACGACCTATTGTATCCAGAAAAAGATCCTTTGCCTGTACCAGACTTGACACACATAAAATGTACGCATGAAATGGCTTTAATTTGCATTTGGTTGCATCTCTTGAGAAAAGCTCAGGCAGAAAATTCAAATTGTCATAGGCCTATACCGCACAACTTAAAAATGCACAATGAGTAATAATCAATAATTATTTGACCATTTCAAATATGTGCTTTTACAAGTAATTCTAATAAAAAATGTATGTACATCAGGTTTCTCCAACATGCAGTCACACAACCAAATCTCGTTATGGGTTCAGATTACAGAATAGTGCTACTTTGCAATGCATATTCTACACAAACTGCAAATGACTATTTTACTCGGTCAATAAATGTTTTATTCGAATCAATTCAGAAGGTAATGTTTCTTTAAAGACAAAAAAACTGGGTATTTGTAATTCTTGCTTTCTAATTTATAATTGGTTTCGCAGAGCCACCCACAGCAACCCCTACAAAATTTGCAAAGCAATACGTCCATAGTGCATCATCCCACAACACCGTTATCAATGTCAATCCTTGACTCACTCACTGTTCATGCAAAAATGAACCTAATACATAACATAGTTCAACACATGATGAAGAATGCGCATTCAAAAAGCAATATGACTCTTCCTCCTGCTCTTGTTGAAACTTACAGTAGACTACTAGTTTATACAGAGATAGAAGTCATGGGTATCAAGGGTTTTATAAGTAAGTAATAACTTTTTTCCCTTTTTTTTGTCTAGATTATTTTTACATGTGATGATTCATGAAATATTTTTCACTTGCAGATCAATTATTACCAACAATCTTCAAAGCTCACGCATGGGGTACTCTTTATACTCTGCTGGATATGTTTAGTTATAGAATGCATCATATTCAACCAACCTATAGAGTACAAATTCTAAGTCATCTTCACAATCTTGCAAGTGTTCCACAAACCAATCAAACTCAACTACATCTTTGGTAAATGAAATGACCTTGATTGCAGTATTACTTGGTATTTCAATTTTTCAAAAATATAAAAATATTGTGATTTCTAGCGTTGAAAGTACTGCATTGCGTTTAATCACTGGACTGGGTTCTGCAGAAGTCCAGCCTCATCTTTCAAGATTTCTCTCAGAACCAAAAACTCTGATCTCCGCCGACTCGGAAGAACTTAATAGAGCTCTGGTGCTTACACTCGCCAGATCAATGCACATTACAGGTACTGGAGCTGATACTGTAAGTGGTACATGGTGCCAAGACTTGCTGAATACAATCATGCAAAATACACCTCACTCATGGGCGGATCATACGCTGCAGTGCTTCCCGCCTATTTTAAGCGAATTCTTCCAAAAGAATAGTGTTCCAAAAGAAGAAAAACAACAAATAAAGAAAGCCGTTGAAGAAGAATATAGGAATTGGGCTTCCATGAGTAACGAGAATGATATAATCGCTCACTTCTCCGTTTCTGGGTCACCGCCATTATTCCTCTGTTTGCTCTGGAAAATGATTATTGAAACTGATCGCATTAGTCCAATAGCATACAAGTTGGTATAATACATGTTGAATTTTAAAATTGACCATCTCGAACTTTTCTCTAAAACCAACATACTTGCAACTTTATAGAATTCTAGAGAGGATAGGAGCCCGAGCATTATCTGCACACCTCAGGAAATTCTGTGATTACATTGTCTTTGAAGTTTCAAGCATAGCTGCTGATGGGTCATATGTTAACAAAGGTGTTGACGCTATTAACGATATGATTTGGAAATATAATATTTTTACATTTGATCGATTGGTTTTATGTCTAGTGAGTATACCATTTTTGTAACAATATCACGTGTTTTTTGCTCAAAATTTCCACGTTTGTCACGATTTCAGGCGTTGAGAACATTAGAGGGTAACGAGGCCCAAGTTTGTTTCTTTATTATTCAATTGTTGCTGCTGAAAGCTGCGGAATTTCGTAATCGAGTGGCCGAGTTTGTTAAAGAGAACTCGCCGGATCACTGGAAACAATCAAATTGGCATGAAAAGCACCTGGCGTTCCATCGAAAATTTCCCGAAAAATTCGCTCCCGAAGGGATCATGGAACAATCGTCTGGCAGTCCAAACCAGTATCAAAGTTTTCCCGCTTACTTTGGTAATGTTTGCTTGAGATTTTTACCAGTCCTCGATATAGTAATGCATCGATATCTCGAGATACCACAAGTCACTAAAAGTCTTGAAGTTCTCTTGGAACATCTGGGGTGCCTTTACAGGTTTCACGGTAAATAATTGCAATCAAAACTAGCTTTATCCTTTTTTTATTTTTTAAATGACCCATGTTAACTTGCAGATCGACCTGTTACGTATTTGTACAATACTCTTCATTATTACGAGCGACAATTAAGAGATAAACCAATTTTGAAACGTCGTCTTGTAATTGCCATATTAGGTTCTTTAAGAGAAACCAAAACTCCTGGCTGGGCTTTATCTGAGGCTTACCAAAGATATATAACTCGAGCCCCGGATGATCTTGCGTGGCAACCTGAACTCGATTACTATGTGCGTCTGGTTCAGCGTCTAGTCGACAGTAAGTATCCAACTAGACCGATTTTTATTTTTCATTTCTTCTTTTCAAATAAATTTTTCAATTATCTAGCTATATACGGAACGATTCAATTCCCACCCACCGATTGGAGATTTAACGAATTTCCGAATCCAGCAGCGCATACGTTGTACGTTACATGTGTCGAACTTATGGCGCTTCCTGTAGCTCCAAATATAGTTGCCAATAATCTTCTGGATGTTGTGGCTAAAGGGTAATATATAGTATTATCCAGTCATGAAAAATAATATTAATATAACCGGAACTTAAAATTTTTAAATGAAATTTCAGATATACTGTGATTCCGTCAGACGAAATCCATGCGTGGATTAACTGTATTGGCATCATAATGTCGGCGTTGCCAGTATGTTACTGGTCCATTCTGCACGAGCGGTTAGTGCAAACCGTATCCAGTTCGGGACTTGTCAATTGGCAATACGATAACTTGAGCCCATTCCAATTATTTAACTTTAATCTAACGCACAATAGCTTCTTCGAAAACAAGTATAGTTACATGCTTGCTTTAGCTCACTCCATATGGCATCATGCTGGTGTGGGTCAAATGGTTACAATGGTTCAGTAAGTATGGAATACAATAAATTTGTAATTCGTCTTGTTAAGCGAGAGCAGCGCTTAACACGACAATATTTGTCTTTTTAAATCAAATTTAAAATTTGGAAATATTCATTTCAGATTCATCAAAGAAAAATTGCAACCCGTTATAAATACTGAAGAACAGTTAATTTTTGCATGCCATTTAATTGGGCCCACTCTTAACCGATTCAATACGGAACGGCCCAAGTGCATCACTGATCTCACAATTATGCTGTATGAAATGCTGGAGCAGGTCAATCGAGCGCAAACCCATCTTCAACAGATGGATCCAATCTGTGATTTATTGTATCCTTTTGAAAACTTGGTGACCAATTTTATTTTCGTACACTCGATCATTACATAAATTCCTTAACCAGTAAAACCGTCAGTTATCACATAAAGTATATGTTTGTTGGCAACTCAATGAAAAACGAGGTTGAGACTATAATTAGAAGGCTCAGGCCTGCCTTACAAATGAGACTTCGTTTCATTGCCCGTTTGAGCGTCGAAGAAATTCAGTCTTCCTGAGACACTGAAGTCACCAATGATGGTGCAAGTACTTCTACAACCGCAACAAAAGCATAAACTTAAGATAGTACTTTGTTTAAAGTAATTGTCTGTATATGTAGAGAGCAAGTAATCTTGGGTGGGAGGAAATCAATAAGAAAATATTAGACGATTAAGCGATAAGTAGGTAATTTTTATTACTATTTGTACGTCATAAGACATTTTAATTGTATTTAAAAATTCTTCAAGCATCACATCAAATTCTTAAATATGTAAATATGTAATTGTAACAAGAAGAATAATGTGAATAACAATTTTTTTTTAAACTGATAAACGGTATTGATGAATATTTTGATCCCAAAGACAGTGTTGCAAATAGATATATGTTTGATATTCGTTCAAATACGCATTGTACCGTTATTTTATCAAGCTCCTAAATAAATAATTGGAAGCATTTTATTGTCTTACAGACAGAGGCGCGAATACACACTGCATGAAGCTCATAAGTTTTGTGATATAACAACTCACTATTATTGTCATATATTATTGTTCACTTTTGTAAATCAGTCTAGTTCCTACAGGAATTCGGAATTCATGAAAGCACTTAATACTTATCAAAATCAATATCAGAAAGAAAATTTTTTTCAAACTATATACTCTCAATTTTTTAAAAGCAAATTGTAAGAAATTGTTATATTCTTAAGTTGAACATCACAAAAATGGAAGTACAAAACTATATATATATATCTAAAGTAAAATAACAAAATAACAAAACACAACGAACCCCGTTATAAACTCTTGTCAAAACAGGAGAAAGCTAATACCCAAAACATTTAACTTTTGTTTTTCAGAATTTTTTAAAGAGAGTATTCTCTATAGGGAATTCTATTATATGTTCTAAATTATTGAGTTGATCAAGCATAAGTTGGTAGTCCTTCGCATACAAAAATTACAAAATTAAATTATATCACATTATAGGGCAATGTTTTAACATCACAAGCGTAGAGAGATGTACGGTTACTATTTACTATTTTAGATGTTGTCATAATCAATAGTTCCTGCATTGGAGGCCTCAACTACCTTTGCAAAAGTTTCGTATGACAGAGCATTTTCTTTTACAAAATCTTGATTTTTCATCTCGGCAATCCATTTCATCTAAAAATTATTTTAAATTGTACTTTGGCAAAGCAATTTAAAATTGCCTATTTAAATTTAATTTAAATATAACACTCACAGTGCACGGGAACTTTTCTTTATCAAAATCCAATGATTCTTTGTAGAGTATTGGAAGTGCTTTTGCTCTCTCAACAAATGGCCACATCAGAATGTCAAGCATGCCTGGTTTATCTCCTAAAATTGATTTAAATTATGTAATTATATGTAATTATATAAAATATGTCTAAAATTGCACAAACCAGTAAAGAAAGTAGTATTTCTATTCTTCAATTCATCTTCAAACTCTGCCAAGTAAGTACAGATTTCATCCACTGCCTCCTGAAGTGGTCTGCTATCTTTCTTATGGATACAATTGGAGAAAACCTTTACAATCTGCAATATATATTTATAAACATCATGTAAATGTATCAAAATTATTTTATGCAGATTTTAAACAAGTTATCACCTTATCATACTGGTCAAGCAGTTCCAGGTCTCGAGTGAATGTTGACTTGTTGTAAAGAGTTGGATCAGGATACTTTTCTTCTAAATAATTAACAATAACTGTAGAATCAACTACCACCTTACCATCAATATCCACCAAAGCTGGAACCTTGCCTTCTGGGTGAATCTGAAATTCAATCAAGTATTATATGACTTGCAATTATTATAATTATAATAGAAAAAAAAGTTCCCGGATATAATTTAGTTATAATTAAGTTAATTTACCTGCAAGTACCATTCTGGCTTAGCCTTCAAGTTGATGTTTACAATATCGTGAGGAATCTTTTTGAATGATAATGCAAGAAGAACTCTGTGAGCAAATGGACAGTATTTCATACTATAAACACGAACTTTTCCATCTACTCGTGGTGGTTGCTCAGAACCTGGGTACCAAACAAAATTCACATAAGTTTGAAACTCATACGTAATTCATATTTAAAACTATATGTCAGTTCAAATAATGGATGATGGGTAATAAAAACCAGAATGAAAATATTACACGTTATAACTCCAATCAGCAATATCTAACCCATTCATATCTGCACACACAACTTCCCAACTCAAAATCTAGACTGCAGTTAATATCTAAGTATCGTCAACTCACCGGGTCCAAGATGCAGTTTGCTCATCTTTGCCAAGCTGCGACGACCAGCGCTGTGTAATCGGAATGTCAATAAAATTATAACGAGGCTCTGCGGTAATGAGACAGACTCCACCCGCCCCAGATCAGTGCGGAACTGTAACTGACTGCACTTGTCCTCTGATCTGCCTACAGTGCACTAACTATGTCGCCTTCGATCTTCGATTATTCGAGAGAGAAACACAGAACACAGCCCAGTGTGGGAAACAGATATAGGACATGATCTTATATACGCGTATTCAATGTAAGTATGCCGTATATGAGGAGGAAGATATGTCACTCAGCTGTTTTTTGTGTCGTCATATCGAACTCGCAATGTGTCAACTGTAAGCTTTAACGTAAGTACGAATACCTAGAAAAGAGGATAATTTTCCGCCTAGTCAGAGAGAACACGGTCTTACCTCGTTCATAACTTTCTAAAATAAAACGGTTTTCGCTCTAGTTTTAGTCATTAATAAAATTAAGTCCTTATTCAACTGGAATAGCTCCGAATTTGAAAATACGATTTAAAATGAATATACTGAAATGACCTGTAATCTCAAAAGATTCCGTCTCTTCTGCACGCTATTAGGCATCGATTCCGATTTTTAATTTCCGAGCGATTGCAAATCGGAGCATAAGTATGAAGTATCCGGCATTTAAAAACGCGATGCACCTGCAAGTTTGAGCCCGTGACCGTGACGTCACACTTAGAAGTCATCACACTCTTATATATATATAATATCATCAAATCCATCTGTTGGCTGGAGAGCCAACTAGCGAAGACGCTTTTGCCCCCCCATTCCCCAAATCCCCATCCCCATTCCCATTGACCATCTGGTCTGCCCGTTGCAGGAGCATAAAAGCCAAGCTGCAGTGCTGCACACGTCACGCTTACAAATATTGTCATTCGTAAATAAAGTCGCGCCGCTTGTAGGTACCTATGCATTTCCAGCGTCAAAGCTGATCATCCTCTGGTTTATCCAATTTCTCATGAGATTCAGGCTGCTTCATGTGGTTGCAGAATGAAATTCACCGGCTATTTGCAAACGTGCGCTGGGTTCTTTAATCTGGTGCGTTGGCTCCCGGTAATGAGATGTTATAACGTAACCTCTATTTTGATACTTGACTGCCCCGTGTGTATACACACAGGCGTGCGTGTATGAGGCCGATGCTGATCGAGGTGTGCGGATTTGTTTGTTGATTTTAGGTGATCGATTGAGAATTGCGAGCCGTATCTGAGAATGCCGAGGATTAGGAGAAGCTTTTGTAGTTTTTAGGAGCTTCGTAGAGAGCAATTAGAGCAGCGAAAATGGGCAACGAGTCGCAGATCGTCAATATTCTTAATGATATTCTCGTAAGTGGTTTTAATAATGGTATGCGAATCAATGGGCTATTGAATTAAGCTGATTGGTTTTATGGCTTTCAGAAAGTTGAAGCCATAGAAGAGGCATTCAGTTGCATCATTGTTCACAATACCAACAACGAGAAGGCCAAGATCACAGGATGGCAGATGGAAATGACCAATGCTATGATAGGTCTGACAAGCGAGCAACAGGAAAGTGCCATTCGCAAATTCCTCTACACATCGGCAGAGATCACAAATTACAGGCGAATGCATCTCATTCTTACATTGCTAGAGAAACTAGTTTCCAACAATGTTCTGCCTGCTAGGTAAGCTATCTGAAAAAAATATGATTAATAGCTTTTCCAAATGGTCAACTTTGCAATTTATTTTTAGACTTGTGTGCGAGTGCATCCTCAGTTGCGACAAGTTGAAATATCAAAATGAAGAGTTTTGGATCAAATGTTTCACAATTGTTCGTCATATCATTGGTGGAGTGGACTACAAGGGAGTCAGGGATGTCTTGAAAGCCTGTAGAGAGAAGGCTCATTCATTACCCGCAAGACTAGATGCATCGGTGCAACCTCAGATGAAAGCCTTGGAAAATCTTGTAGAGTATATTTTTGACAGAAATGCGTGTTTGATACCCAGTTATTTGATCATAGACGAGCTTGAGAAGAACGCGGAGAACAAAATTTGGCCACATTGGGTAATTATACGATTTCTTATTTATTGTAAATGTTAATGGAAATGTGCAGCTTGCAAGATGCTACATGTGTTTCAGCAGCTAGCCAAGTTGATATCAAATTTTGTAACCAGTTTTCGCAATGTGGTTCAAATAGTTTCAATTATTGGACATTCAAAAATGTTACCAGTAGTTGAACATACAGGATACGGTGATCATTCAGTTATTCCATGGGTCCTGGATAGAAACACATTACAGTTTACACTGAAAGGAAATCTTCCGTATGATCCAGATCTATTGAAACCACAAACTGATCTTTTGAGGTATGTTTTGGAGCAACCATATAGCAGGGATATGGTGTGCTCTATGTTAGGGTTACAAAATAAGCAAAATACAAGATGTCCAGCATTAGAAGAGCAACTGGTAGACCTTGTGATACGAACTATGGAAAAATCTGAAAATGAACCTACTCCTGTAGAAGGTGCAGCTGATGGTGTGACAACAAATCATTGGCCTTGGCTTCATCTTTCCTCACAGATTATTTGTCACGTTCTTTCTCAGTTTGCTAATTTTCCTAGTTTTGTGACAGCAATTCATGAGAAGGTATATTTTTTATTTCAATAATACATTTCTTTTTTATGTGATGTCTGAATTATTGTAAATATAATACATAAATAAAACAGCTTGCAGGTCGGGAGTGGAAGAAATCGAGGGACCATCTCATGTGGGTTCTGCTGCAATTCACTTCTGGAAGCATACAGCGTAAACCTGTAAATATTTTTTTGTATTTAAAAGATACTGTATAAGTGAAGCATCTTTTTTTAACTTCCGTTTCGTTTTGTTTCTCTAGATTGCTGTATTTTTTCCAATATTTAAACTGTACGATCTGCTTTATCCAGAAAAAGATCCACTACCAGTTCCAGATCTAACGCAATCAATTTGTGCTCATCAAATGGCTTGTGTATCCATTTGGCTGCATCTTGTAAAAAAAATTCACCCAGACCATACCAATTTTCATAAGCTGATACCCTATAATTTAAAAACACATCACGAGTAAGAATCTTTCGAGTTTTTGCATTGATTGAATGTTTTTGACCAATAGCTCAAGTATTGGCAAATTTTCAGATTTCTCCAACATATGGCTGTGCAAAATACTCCCTTGTCAATGGGATCGGATTATAAAATAGCGTTGCTTTGCAACGCTTATTCAACGTCTACTGAATTATTCAGTAGACCAATGAGCGTTCTTGTCGAGTCGGTTTTAGGTACTCAAAAGGTAATCCTTTGATTTTCATAATTTGTTGCATAATATCATCAAAGAGATCATCTTTTTATGACTATTTTTCATATATCAACAGAATCAACAACAACAACCTTTGCAGAATTTACAAAATAACTCGGCATTGTCCAACAGTCCGACAGCTCCATTGCCCATGTCCATTTTAGACTCATTAACAGTTCATGTCAAGATGAGCCTAATTCACAGTATTCTTACGCATGTGGCAAAATCAGCTTCGACAAAAAGCAATTTGCCACTTCCGCCAGCGCTCGTTGAAACTTACAGTAGATTGCTAGTGTATACAGAAATTGAAAATATTGGTATTAAAAAATTTATAAGTAAGTTGATATTTTCAATTAAAATTTTTAATTTCAACATTACACATTCAATTATTGTTAATGATATTATTTCTTTTAGGTCATTTATTACCAACAGTTTTTAAAGCTCACGCGTGGGGCATACTTTACACACTCTTGGATATGTTCAGTTATAGAATGCATCATATCCAGCCAACTTACAGAGTACAAATTTTGAGCCATCTTCACAGTCTTGCTTCTGTTCCACAAACTAATCAAACTCAGTTGCATCTCTGGTAAGATTTCATTTACAAACATTTATAAATCATATTGCAAGTTACAGAGTTCTAAAAACATTTCTTTTCAGTGTTGAAAGCACTGCCTTACGTTTAATCACAGGTCTTGGCTCTGCAGAAGTTCAGCCTCACTTGTCAAAATTTTTGTCAGAACCAAAGACACTAGTTTCTGCTGATTCAGAAGAGCTCAACAGGGCGCTAGTATTGACTATTGCCAGGTCAATGCATATTACAGGTACTAATAGAGATGTTGATAGTATATGGTGTAAAGATTTGCTCAACACAATTATGCAAAATACACCCCATTCATGGGCTGAGCATACATTGAGATGTTTCCCTCCAGCTTTGAGTGAATTTTTCCAGCAAAACAGTATTCCAAAAGAAGAAAAGCAACAAATTAAAGTACGTTGATTATGATCTTTATTTTTAATTTAATAGGAAAAGACTTGCGTAATGATTGTTAATGAAATTGTAGAAAGCTGTTGAAGAAGAGTATCGAAATTGGGCTTCTATGAGTAACGAAAACGACATAATCGCCCACTTTTCCGTCCCTAATTCTGCTCCTCTGTTTCTCTGTCTTGTATGGAAAATGATCCTTGAAACCGATCGTGTTAATCCAATAGTATACAAGTAAGTTTAATCAAGTATGTATGAGAATCGTTGTAACATCAAATATTTATAAATAAATTCAGAATTTTAGAAAGAATCGGAGCCAGAGCATTATCTGCACACCTTAGGAAATTCTGTGATTACATTGTTTTCGAAGTTTCAAGTACTGCCGCTGATGCAATATATGTTGGCAAGAGCGTCGATGCCATTAACCATATGATTTGGAAATATAATATTGTTACATTTGATAGATTAGTATTGTGTCTAGTGAGTACAATTCTTGTAAAGATATCATGTGTTTATCGCACAAAATTTATACGATTGTCTATTTTTGTAGGCGTTGAGAACTCTAGAGGGTAACGAGGCCCAAGTTTGTTTCTTTATTATTCAATTGTTATTGCTAAAAGCCACCGAGTTTCGCAATCGGGTTGTCGAGTTTGTTAAAGAGAATTCGCCGGATCATTGGAAGCAGTCCAACTGGCACGAAAAGCACTTGGCTTTTCACAAAAAATTTCCGGAGAAGTTCGCTCCAGAGGGAATGATGGATCAATCGTCCGGAAGTCCGAATCAGTATCAAAGCTTTCCGGCTTATTTCGGAAACGTTTGTTTGAGATTTTTACCAGTCCTCGATATAGTTATGCACCGTTATCTCGAAGTACCACAGGTCACGAAAAGTTTAGAAATTCTTCTTGATCATTTAGGCTGCTTGTACAGATTCCATGGTAAATCCATAGCTTGTAACTCTATACTATTTTAAATGTAAATCTCAATATAAATGATTATAATGAACGATTCTTTTGCAGATAGGCCAGTTACGTATTTGTACAATACTTTACACTATTACGAAAGGAAACTAAGGGACCAGCATTTTCTAAAACGACGTCTTGTAACGGCAATATTGGGCTCGTTAAAAGAAATTAGAGCTCCTGGATGGGCTTTGTCTGAAGCTTACCAAAGATACACCGCTTGCCAGACTGATGATGTTAAATGGCAGCCAGAATTGGATTATTACGTTCGTTTGGTTCAGAGACTCGTTGAAAGTTGTTATTAATTTTATTATACTTGATTTTCTGTAAGAAATATTTTCTTCTTGTATTTATTATTGTTCTCGTATTATTTTGTTGTAGCAATATCTGGGAGAGCCCAGTTTCCATCTACTGACTGGAGATTTAATGAATTTCCAAATCCAACCGCCCACACGTTGTATGTTACGTGTGTCGAGCTAATGGCACTACCTGTTGCTCCAAACGTAGTCGCAAATAATTTACTCGACGTCGTAGCCAAAGGATATACAATTATTCCTTCAGATGAAATTCACGTATGGATCAATTGCATCGGAATAATAATGACAGCATTGCCAGAATGTTATTGGTCAACATTGCACGATCGCTTAGTTGAAACAATTACAAGCCCGGGATTAACTAATTGGCAATATGACAATTTATCCCCGTTTCAGCTGTTCAATTTTAATTTGACTCACAACAGTTTTCTCGAAAATAAGTACAGTTATATGTTGGCTTTGGCTCACTCAATCTGGCATCACGCTGGTGTTGGACAAATCGCAGCAATGGCTCGGTAAATTTGGCAAGAAAATGTTGACCAAATTTATTTTCACGCAATTGTGTACTAATATTTGTATATTTAATCTAGGTTTGTTAAAGAACGAGTACAACCCGTCGTTAATAACGAAGAACAATTGATCTTTGTATGCCACTTAATTGGACCAACATTGACACGTATGTACATTGAAAGGCCCCGATGTGTCAATGATCTTACAGAAATCCTGTATGAAATGTTAGAACAGGTTAATCGCTTGCAAACTCACCTCAAGCAAATGGATCCAGTTTGCGATTTATTGTATCCTTTTTCTACCAGATTTTATTATTTAGATAACTGCTATTAAGTAACAACAATATTTTTGCAAGTTCTATTTTATAACAAACATTAAATGATTTCCTTAACCATCGAATAGTTATCACATAAAATACATGTTCGTTGGCGACACGATGAAGAACAATGTTGATGGCATAATACGAAGGCTGCGACCAGCTCTGCAGATGAGGCTCCGTTTTATCGCCCATCTGAGCATCGATAACATACCGTGTTCTTGAGACTCAAGTCCTGGCAGCGCAATCGGCCTTGGCAGTAATCACACGGCAGCTAACGCAACGAAGGTACAAATGGAAGCCGGAAGCGCATCAATTTGATAGCATTTTTTTCGTACGTTTATCGCAACTAACAAGTCATTATCAGAGAGAAATTTCTGTAAATTTGTTTGCGAAAAATCAACTCAAGGAGTACAAACGGTGTTTGATACAAGCATTTTATTTTTCGAGTATTTTTACACTGTCAAGATGTGTAATTTATGGCATAGCGTTTACACGGACTTGCATAGATTAACATTTTTTTTCCATAAAAACTTGCAAGATATCAATTGAATTATTTTCAATCTATTATCGGTTTGAATAATGAATTAATTATTCAATTTAATCGAGAGATTTTTCTTTTCATTTTGATCTGATACTTTAATAAATCATCTTGATATCGTCAATCTATATTATTGTCAACAAGTGGGTTATTCTGATAATGACTTAAGCACGTATGGTAAGTACTGGTTTGAGACCGATTTTTAAAAAATCATCAGTGCAAATAGGACAAAGTAATTAAATTAGGTTGTAAGAGACAATATTATAGATTTTATTATACTATATTTACATGTGACTTAAAAACGTGTATATGACAAATTTATATACGTTGTTTGTGGCAATTTAGAATGTTTTTAATGAGTTTTTCAAGTGTCAAATTCTTGAATTATGTAAATATGTATTGTTTCAAGAAGACAGTGTGAATAACAAGTTTTCTTAAAAAAGAGATATACATTTATTTAATTTATTACCTAATATATGAGCCCGTAAAAATTTATTTGAAAAACAATTTGAGTTCTAGTGGGTTTGAAGCTCTTATTTTATTTTGTATTTTTCATACACAAGTTTACAATAACGTTTTTATAACATTCATTTATTTCGTAAAAAATGTTAAAATCTTTATCACTCATTTGGTCAAACAATTGAACTATTTCTAGAATTACTATTCTGGTTTTTTAAGTAAAAACTAAGAAAAAAAGTTCTATTTGAATGCATTTCTTACTTCAAACTTAATTAAATAGAAATTCTAGTTATATATTGAAGCAGTCTCGATTTGAGGAATAAGATCTTCATTTTAGCGTTTTGTACAAGTTATTAATTCAAGTCATTTGATAAAGTATGATGGATATTAAACCGGAATCTTTTATAACAATTATATCTCTTATAACGAATAAAAATGAATTGCTCTTAATTTTCATATCACAAAACTTTTTTGCACACTGCACATTCGACAACGACAAAGGTTGATGTGCAAAAACGAATTTTCACTTCTTACTGCGAGTGATTATCTGAATTCGTGATTTTTTTTCTTTTATGCGTTGGGTCTGACGAGGCCGAAGTCTGCCGCGTTGCTGCTTCACTCGGCGGCTCTTCGATGCTGATCCTGATTCTGGGAATGAGCACAACAGCGCCCTCGCTTGATTCGCCCGACTCGGGTGGACTGTCTCTAGTTCTCGAGGCTCGCCAGCCGTTCTTTCTGTAGCTGGCGGTTGCTTTTTGCCTCTTGGGTGAATCATTGGATTCTTTTCGAGTCGTTTCGGGAATCTGGTCATTTGGCAAGGATTCCTGTTCGCCCTCCGTCAGTTCACCGTTGTCGGAACCACCAGAGCGCTTCTGCTCGCGGTCTTGGATTATAGCTGTCTCTGCTATTGCTGCTGCAGCTTCCGCGACTTGGTCAGCTATGAGGAATTGTATAGAATAATTCATATTTTTAAAATATTTTTATTCATTGCGATAATGATCGTTATTTATTTTAAAATACCTTGACCGAGTTTTACTACCGAAGGTAGATCGATTGACTTATTCGTAGCTGGCAAAATTTTTTTCCATCTAGTAAACGGCGTGTCACGGTTTTCTAATCTCTTTTCCGCTATCTTGAACATTTTTCGCCGCTCTTCCGTCCGCTCTTGCCTCAGTTGAATCTTACAAGTTTATCACAATTTATTTTACTTTATTTTTAGTGTGTAAATTCAATAGAGGTGTAGATTAATTAATTCTTTTGGTTACCTTTAAATCGTTATTTGATTCTCTGAGTGAATTCGTTAAAGAAACCATGTAATAGATTATCAGAGCCATCAGAACTATCAGAGGAATAACGATACCAGGCGAAGCGATGTAGTCCAGAACCCTATAATAAAATAATGTTCCAACTAGATAAAAGACTAGAAAATTGGGTAATAAAAGACGAAGTAATAGCCTGCATTATATCGTAACTTGTACTCGTGAATGTAGGTGGGCAACGCGTTCCGCAAGCTAGATGTGGCCAAATAATAGATTCTCTTGTATCCGGAAAATGGACCGCAATGCCAAGACGGCTCGACCCAAACTATTGCGTAGCCGACCGGCAGCACGCATAGGAAGAGCATGGTTAACAGTAGGGCCAAGTAAAAGTTGTTGGACCTATGCAGCACAAGTGACAAGTGTTTTGAATTGTATTACATTAAAAAATAGAAATTATTTTCAACCAGCATACAAACCTAGAAGCTTTAAAGACTATTTCGTGTGGTACGTTACATGTGAGCACTGTCCAAGACCTCAAGTACATCAAGATAACCAATTTGATGACGTTCAGGACTATCAGTCCGGGACTGAAAAATATACCCATCCAGACCATCCCTACATTCATTTAACATTTAGTACACTGCGATGCTAATGTGTCAAGTGATGATTTAAGGCACGAAAAAAATTACCTTGATTGTTGACAAGATGTAAAATATTCTCGGCAATCTTGAAATCACCGTATTGAGGAAATTGCTTCTCAAGGTCCCAGCACCAGCAACTGTTCATATAGCGAACGAAGAGTGCCCGAAAGAAATCCATTCCCATCGTAGAGAAGATTGTCAGCACAAGGTCCATCATTGTTAGCTTGGCTATTTCCTGACCAAACATCGTCTCCCAGCACAAACCGCGCAAAAGCCGACGTGTCTTTATATCTAACGATGTCGTTGACACTAGATTTTTTTTTACATTCGAGATTACTCATACAAAATATTGAAAACATAAAGGATGTGAATAAATTGTCGAATAATGCTAAATAAATATTGTACTTTCTGTTACCTGAAAAATTATCGGAAGTGAACGTCTTGTTCGTGCAAATACGCTCGTAGCATCTGATCACTCTATCAACGTCTCCGCACGAATTAGCTGTTGTAGACACTGCAGGATGATCTGCTTTGTTACTCGACACAACACTTTGCGTTGTAGTTTGAATCACATTCTCAGTACTCAAACCCGGGAAAAAATTTTCAGTCTTGTTATCGACATCCAGAAACCCGTAATCGTTATAATTAACATGCGGATAATTGTCATCAATGTTAATCAAATTCTCGTCAACGTTGATCGCATTTTCGTCGGGGTTAATGGCATTTTCATCCATATCTATAGGGTTCTCGTCCATGTCTCGCAGGTAGTTACGAACTTTGAGTTCACTATGTGTGAAATTATCCAGGGAATCCCAGATTTCAGTTGCATTGTTTATGCTGGGTAGACTGAAATTTGCGAAATCAGAGAACACAGTGACGTTTGATTCAAGGATGCCTTCTTCCGTCGTCCAGTCTGTTAAAATACTATTGGCGTCCAATTCGTGAAGGGCCAAGATTTCCTGGGAGGAGTTTAGAGTGTTCTCTACTGGTAGTGTGTAGTTTATAGCTTGGTTACTAATGCTAAAGTATTACTATTTATATCAATCACATAGTCGATTCTTGAATATAAAAATATACATGATTTTATTATACCTGTCGAGTGTATTAGGCCATAATGAGTTGATCGTTTGATGAGAGTTTGAAGAAAAATTTGAGCTCAGAACGAGGCTCATAGTCGCAATGCTTGAAGCTGCATGGAAAATATTTGACTTGCAAGGCACTAGTCTATTAAAGCAGTTCTCCAAGGTGATCGAATCATTCGGCTTTAAACTTTGCAGCTTTTTATCCTAATAGAGAATAAAAAACGTTTGTGTCACAATACAACATTTTCATATAATATTATTTTACTTGCATCCGAAAAATTAACTTGCCGAGGAATTAATCTTCTTGAAGAGCGCGTAAATCAAGGAGTACATGTTGAGCAAATTCAAAACCATAATACTACAAAATCAAATAGAAAATTTGTAAAAATTAAAGAAACTTGGTAAGTTTATAGAAGCTATCGATAAAAAAAAAACATACCGTCCAAGTTGTAGTCTCAATTGCTTTCGCGGATGATAGCTCTCGATGATGCCTAGCACTTCGAACAGAATAGGAAAGCTGTAGGTGATGAGGGTCATGACGACAGTGATTTCATTCTGACGCCACCAACTGCTGTTTGCCGCGCGTATATCTTCGCTACGTTCGACAACTTCTACTACCGCATACGCCGACACTGCCAAGAGAGCCATCACAAGCATATTGACGAATACTCTTATGCTCATAATCTTCCAACTGCAAAATCGTTATATTATCAATATAGTACAGAAACAAAATACTTTTGAAATTTAATTTTCACACACGAGTCACACACTTTCGTTCATCGCGATGCTTCTCGGACTCTTCGAGCAGCGCTTCTTTGAGTCCAAGAACGATGCTGCCGATCCGATTATGAGCGGTTTCGGCGTTGCCAATCATAAAATCCCAGCCGGTGAAGAGCTTCCATGAAAAGGCGCACTCGTCCTCCTTTTCGGACAATTTACTCATTCGCGAATTCTTGGCCATTCTGCAAAACAAAATTTTCACCACGAGTTATCCATTTTGTCGTGATCTAGTACAGATGTAACTCACTTTCTCAAAATAGCGACAAAGCTGTAAGTATAAACGACGAGATTAACGACAAAGTAAGCGAGAGGCAGCTTGTAGGCCTTGTAGGTGTGTTGATTGGCATACCAGCCGTAAAAAAAGGGCGAGTACTTGAGATAGCCCTCGAATTCCCAGAGTGTGAGAAGGTGAGTCGACTTGACCTGTTCCTCGGGCAACATTATTTTACGTTCGCCGGCGATAGTTGCGTTTTGCAAAGTCGCCAAAAACTGCCAAAATCCATCCAAAGAATTTAGTTGTTGAAATTATTATTTTTTTTATGCTATGATTATTTACGATTATTACCTCTGGAATGGCGACGAAGGTAACGAGTGCTGCGGAAATAACGAGATTGATCCAGAAGAGCCAGCGTAGAAAGATAAAGTACGAAGCGACTGCCGAGCCGAACTGAGACTCAATCTGTTTTATGCGACACTCCCATGGTACCAGGACCGTTTTCAAATTCACAAGTTCGCGTTTGAAGTACTGCCATTTCTGCAAAACTCGATTTACCAATATAGAAATCAACAGTCATAATGCAACTACACAAAACTAATACCTTAGTGAGCAAAATCGAGGCACGAGCAATGGCATCGCGCGTGCTACGGGTCTGCGCGAGTCTCTCCTGCAGTGCTCCTTCGTGTTTGCGCACGTAGGCCTTGGCCTGACGCACAAGCTTGAGCTTCTTGCGTAGGGGCCAGGGCTGCTGTTTCACGCCGTGGAGCACCTCCTTGTGCAGCTTGACGTTATCCAGTATCTGTTCCTCCCCGCCTTCGTCTATCGAGATCGCAGTGCTGTGGATAGGTAGTATTTTTAGAAAAAATGGAGTTTAAATTACAAAAAAATAAATTTAAAAAAAAACACTCACTCGCCAGAGCTGGTGGTAAAAACCGAGGATCTCCTCCGCAACGCGCTTTCTGCGTCAGGGCTGAACGGCGAGGACGGTCTGCGCTTTCTGCGGCTGTGTCTGCGAGATGAGTTGCGTCGCTGGATTATCGCGCACGCTGACGCCGAGTAGTCGTCCTCCTCAGCCACCTCTTCGCTGTCTACTTGAGTGTTTATGAAAAAGAAAATTAACAGAATACATATATATAGCGACCAAGTGATTTACGCATGTATGAGCAAGTGATTTTCAAAATAAAATTACACAATGTTTTTATAGTTTGAAATCGCAAAACTATTTATTGCGATGGATCGTTTCTTTCATAATAATTCGTTCTTGAGAACTTAAGTCACAGATTATTATTAATCGCTAATTATTATTTATAATAGGAACGCTTAATTGCAGCCTAGCTTCTTATTTTGTCCTTGTGCACGATAATAATTTTGTCCCTCTTCAGCTAATTTTACATAGCAAGTGAATGATTATACAATGCTTTAGTGGTTTAGAATCGCAAAACCTTTTATTGCGACAAATCAACAAATAAAAAAGATAATAAACAAATAATCATAGTCTAGTTTTAAAATTTTTATACTACGTAATACAACCATTTTTTTATAACAAGTGATTAGTTATGAGGATATGGTTATACAATACTTTAGTGGTTTTAAATCGCAAAACCTTTTAGGACGATGAATCGTTCGTCTTTCATAACTCGCTTATGAGAACTCAAATCACAGATTAACATTAACATTAACACGAATTATGTATGACAACTTTAATACAAATTATTACAATCCTACGCGTTTAAATATATTATGTGAAAGCTCGGTGTAAACGTTAAACACAATCTTTGGTGACTAAACTGTTCGATGTATATACATCTTGACTACAATCAGACAAACACACGTTAAATAAATATAATTCAACTAATATTGGACAATCTTCAAAGCATCCTTTTCCTCTTCCTCAACTTCGTAGTGAAATTAACCGGCTCGGCCGTTCTTCTACCATTCAGTTTCGCCTTCTCTAAATTCAGCAGGTTTCTGTTCGACAAGTGCTCACAGATGTAAGTGGCAATTTCTGTGGGCAACTTGACTGGCGCCAATTCGACGAGTTTCGTTCTGGCCTGCTGTATCAGACTTGACCTCGTCTTACCCCTGGTATAGTTGATCATCAGCAACATGCAATAGTAGCGGCAGTATACAAACTTGTACTTCATTGCCTCCATAGTCTCAGCAACGTCGACGTTCAGCGCGTACTTGACCAGCTGACGTCCCTTTCCCGTTAACAAATCATAGTAGAACACATTGCTGTTGCCAATCTTGGTCTTCTGCATCAAGTGAATCTCTCGGAGACCGTGTTGAAACATGGCGAAGCAATCCGGTCTCGAGAGAATCGTATCGACGTTCTTTACTCCGATGAACTGCTGCCTTGCTGTCATAAGGGCCATGTGCCGCACTAGAGTGAAGCAAGGCTCTGTCTTGTGTTCATCGTAAAAGGGAGAATCAAAAATCACCGTGAGAGGGGTTAAACCTTTTCTGTTCTCAGCACACACATCCGCGCCAAGGGTCAGCAGTTTTTTTACAAGATTAAGGCTGGCAACGGCGCTACCAAAGATGAGTTTCTCCACCGCCAAATGAAGCGCTGTGTCACCGAATCGGTCTTTCAGATTGATGTTTACGCCGCGATTGAGTAGCAAGTTCGTCACTCGCTGCAGGCCATTGCATATCGAAGTATTTAAGGGTGTCCGAGAAAACATGGAACTTTTGTGTATATCCGAGCCCTGATCCACAAGTAGTCCAATTAGCGTGAGCCGATTCATTCTGATGGCCTCGGAGATCAAAGGCTCCGCATTTTTCGGATAGGCGGCCGAGTTCTCGTCAGCAACGGCACCGTGCTTCAAGAGGATTTGCATCCACGTCTGACTGTTTTGTTTAATGGCCACGTGCAGAGGAGTAAGCTGATAGGAATCTGCTGTATTCGGAGATATGCCATGCTTGAGAAGAAGATTCAGGAGTTCCTCGTCACCGACTCCCAGAGCGATAAATAGAGCCGTGCGCCTGGTGCGGTTCTCAGCATTTATGTCGAGGCCGTTTCTCAGCAGCAATTTGACGAGATCAAGTCGCTTTACACCTAAAACAATATTAATAGACTCATATGATTATGAAAATTATATATAACTTTGGATACAGTGCTTGAATGAATTGATAACTGAAAAGTACCAAGTACTCTACAATACCTTTGCCAACCTTTTTCAGGGCATAGTGTAAAAGATTATCTCCAGCATTGTTGATCACATTGACCTCGGCACCATTCTTTATCAGCAACCTCATCATTTTCAAGTTGCAATGCTTAATGGCAGCAAACATTGCTGTGAACTGAGCTCTGGTCTTGCAGTTGACGTCTGCTCCCTTGGAAATCAAATAATTTGCCAAATCAATGTCATTCAGTTTTGATGCTAAGTAGAGCGCAGTTTCACCCATTTTATTCTGAAGGTTGATCTGTGCACCAGATTCAACAAGTGACTGAACTATAGACATTCTTTTAGTGCCATCTACCAAATCTGTTGTAGCACAGTGCAGAGCTGTCGAGCCATTGTTCATAGTGAGATTGACATCCATCCTAGTTTTAAGCAACAAATTAATGTAGCTCTGGTTACTGCTCAGAACAGCTATGTGTAATGCACTTTGACCGGAAATATTTTGGGCAGCCACATCAAGCGATTGGCTCAACAGGAACTTGACTAGAGCCTCATTGTGCTGGATAAAAGAAGGAGCTTGTTTAGCTTTTGCTTTAGCTGGATTATCATTGTCCATTGCCAAGTGTAATGCTGTTTCTTTTTTGTTCGTTATCCTGTTGACATCAGCACCCAGATTCAACACAAGCTTTGTGAGGCTCAAGTCATTTTGTATGACTGACAAGTGCAGAGCAGTCTGCCCCTTGGCAGTCAAGGGTATGTTTATGTCTCTTCCTTTTGCCACGCAGCTTTCCACTTGTTTCAAGCATCTTTTGTTCACAGCACTGAGGAGCTCCTTGATGTGGTGTCTTCTAGTCATGATTGATTTTTATCTGCAACACAAGTCGTCCATATGACTAGAATCATGGTACCTACTTGGCACACACATCAAGTCACTATACTCAGTAGAAAGGATTTTTTATTTTACTTACTTGTTCGCGAACTCGCAATAAGCCACTAACCGCGTTACGGCGACTCTTGAGATCTGATCGTAAAGAGTAAACAACGAATTTTTCGGACACAATAAACAGAGGCGATGAGATTGTCTGCAAGACTTGTAACAGATACACAAATATACGAGTAGCAAGACAAGTGAACGCCGGTTTATACTGCAGTCGTCTAAGTGATAACTCTCGTGATCACTAGTTGGCCATTGTTTACACCTATGGTATATACTTTCCGCTGGAATCGTATGGCATTTCTACTAGCTTTGTTTATGTCTAGCGGCGAACTTGCTGATGGTGCCGATACTGCCGATTGCGCGGTTTGTTACCTATCTTCAAAAGTCAAAACAGCAATAGAGGAAGAGGGGGAAAGAGGAATGACGTGATCTGACTTCGGCAGTCATGCCAACATGAAGAACTTTCTAGTATTTAAATCGTGATAAATTGTAAATATTTATAGTTCTAAAATTTCATTTTAATTTTTTTCAGCATAATAATCTTTGCGCGCCGAATGTGCAGTTGGGAAAAGAATATTTAAATAATTTTTTTATATAAAAATGGCATAACATATAGACAAAGCTAGCTGTGATATGATCCTAATATGAGTGCTTTTATGTTACGTGTGTGCGAGTCTTTTAAATAGTTTTCGAGTAAAAAGTCATAAAACGAAACCAGAAGTATTTTTATACTTGTAAAGATTGAAATAACACAATTGACTAACCGAGAGTAGTACGCTGCATATCAGCCGAAGATCTGGCGCCAGTGGTGTCGAGAACAAAGGCGCGTCGTCGCGGATGATGATGATGCTGATTGAAGTCAAAATTGCTGGTACCCGCTGGTAAGGGCGGCGATGCCGGGGACGACGGCTCTTGGCCGTCGCCGTTGCTGCGCTCGGCTATCGCAAACGTCACCGAGAGTCGGTCCACCGACGGTTGCGGTGATGACGGTTCCACCTGCAGGAAAGTTGTTGTATTTTCTTTTGTGCCTTTCGTTTCAGCAATAAATCATCGCACGATAATAAAAGTGGCAGCAAAAAAATAAAAAAATAAAACTGAAATCACAAAATAACGCACTTCTGGCTCATCCCTGCTGTGATGCGGGAAGATCAGCAGCCGACTGAGATGCTTGATCGCGTACATCAGCTTCACCGAGCAAAAATACAGCAGTAGCACGCAAAAACCGCACAATCAGCGCAGAACCGATATGACAAGAAGAAAGAATAAGGAAACAATGTCAGGATCCCGCACTAGCGGAGGCATGTCTTTTTAGCGCGAACAAGAGTCTGTAACTGGCCGCTTCTTCCCTTTACGCGCGGCACCGGTGAGTCCGTCTCGGCCGCGCCTATACAGCTTCGGCCCATCACTCATCCCTCGGGTCGCTCCGCGGATGGCTTATGGAAGGCGTATTATGTGTGCGAGTATATTAGTACGCGTGTACACACTCGACAACCTACAATCACGATTTCGTCGAGGGGTGGCTTTGATTTTTTCGAGAGATAGGCCAGCTAGGATTAGGAGGTTATGGTCTGGTGGGTTGAATTTGTGCGATTTTCGGTTTTCAAATCCTTCTCCTATTATTATATGATTGACATTGTTGCGTCTGTTCAATTTTCAGTATTTAAAAATCATGTGTGTGTATAATGAGAAGTCATAAAAAGTACATTCGCGCGGAGTTCATTTCACGGAAGAATATACATTTTAAAAACTCAAAGCTCTTTACGATCCAGTAAAGGGTTGAATTTTTACCGTCGTGCCATAAAAGCCAGCCTCGCACGCAGTTATGTAAAATTAGCCCAAAGATTCGAGTCACCTACTTACTCGAGCTGCACACGCGATAATTCACCACGGACGTACTCTGTTTATTTTTTTCTTCTACAAGCAATGTTTTGCGCCAAGCTCGCGGTGTCAACGCTCTTCCATATACATGGAAATCGTCGCAGGTAATTTTCGTCGCGGGACAAAGGGGTCGTTGAGTAGGCCGTAAGTATATAGACTGTTCATGCGAAGTAGCGCAATTTTAGAGAGCGACTGGAGAGCAGCTACTTTTTCTGAGACGGCACACCCTCGACTTGGAGACTTATTACGAGCTTCGACTGGTTGTACACAGAGTATATGTATAGCCCAAACGATGCTTGCGTATACAAAGGCTCAATGAGCTTTTTTAAGGATCATTGTCGGTAAGATTTATGATCGATTTCAAATGTTACAGTACACACCAGCAGGCAGCAACTGCGACTATGAATTAGCGTGAAAATCCCTCTCCAAACCTGTCTTAAAACTAAAATAAATCGATGTGGGCCAAGCATATTATACAGACTCGCATCATCGATACCCATAAACATCAACACACGAACTCATCGCGACGTATAATAAATCACAAAGTATATAGCGATGCTTTAATCACGGCCGATGAGGCATCGCAGCTATGTTCGCGTGATTTTTCCTTTTCACGTGTCTCGACCTCGTTATATCTCGTTAATTCCGCGGCGATACGCGCTGTGTGTTCTCTATATACGTCTTTTTTTTTCGACGGGCAGAGAACTCCGGTCGTTATTAACTATATGCGTAGGTCAGCTGATAATGTGTGCGTCAGAGTCTGAATGGGACATGCTGACAATTAGAAAATGAGCATGCTTGTGGGAGATTTCGGGAGAATTGCTACAGCTTATAAAGCGCAGCTAATTAATCTACGCGTCTAAAAGTACGCAGTGACATAGTCCAGTTGAAAATATTCACGTGTTGCACGCAAGCGCGACCATTTCCAGGTAAGACCCATATGCGCCCGAAAAATCACCGTTCATTATAATGTGTGTCGCGTGCGCGCGCGAGTTGACCTCGTGTCGCTCGTCTCGGAAAAAGAAAAAAAATATCATTAGACCCTTACATCTACACTGTACGCGTTGTGTGCAGCTAATTTGCAGTCGTTTTGAAGGATGTTCATTAGTTAATAGGCCGGAGGATTGCGCTTGAATTACTTATGTGGGGTGATGAGGTGTTGATTGGCCTACGTTTGAAAGGCAAGTGCGGGGGATGTGATTGACGGGTCAATTATGATCCGGGATATTTTTTTCTCAGAATATCAGGTAGCAGAGACTATAGCTGTTATATCTTGAATGTAATTTCTGCTTTTGTATAGAAAAAAAAATCATCGAAATCCTAAATTATGCTACGTGTATTTATATGGTTGAAGGAAAAAATGTACGAAATCCAAGTCCAGCACATTCCCGCCGAATTCCAAAAATACCATCACTCGTGCGTGACTTAAAAATTAAATAACTCGAAAGATATTAAATCATCGCGATAAGCAAATATCAACCCCGCACACAAATCCCAATTACACCTAATGCGAAATGGTAATTAAAGATTAAATATATCATATGTTCGTGCCCACTGCGACCCTGTGTGTGACCTACGCACCATGGCTGAGAAAAAATTCTCGTAAAAAGCGGGAAAATTTTGAGCGGAGAGAAGCGTGAAACCATCAATAACGAATATAACGCGAGGCACACCCTAACAAGTGCGAGTCACGCGACTATACCCATCACATGTGGCGATGGCGCCAGCTATACGATAATCTTACGTATACTTGTGTATACTGTGTATTAAAAAAATATTATCGGCGTAAGGTCGAGTGTTTATACTCCGCGGGGTGTGCGCAGTCGCAATTTTTTCTACGTGGGTGAGTGCTGAAGCGCACGCGGGATGTTTTCACGCGTTTCTAATACTTTAAAGTGCTGGTGAGGGCAGTCTCTCGAGAGGACGGACGGTAATTGTTACTGAACTAGAAACCAAGGTTTTGAGTTTAGTGACCCGGATGCCTACTTGTTTAAAAGATGTTGTAAAATTCCATCTATATCGTTATATATTGCGCAATTTATGAAGTTCTTATCTGTGTAATGTGAAAAGAGTAGCCGGGCAATACAACGAGAGTAATATTTTGAACAATTCAAAATGCACTCCAATTTTAATTGGATATAAAAAGTAATTTTGTTCTAAATCATATCGCTTATGCCTACTGCAACGTACTCAACCCTCTCACCTGCGAAGGCGTCAGCCGCGGCACGACGATGGTATTGCGATTAGCTCGTGACTGGCTGCCGGTGTCGACCCTCAGGATACCTTGAGCTTGGTGTCTGGGTCTCACGCTCATCGGCGCGCTATTGTCCGAGAGCTGCTGATGCTGCTGTGCCCCATCCGGTGACTGCGTCGACTCGGTTGATGAATTTTGACTCTCTTCCATGGCCAATCACTCTCTTGTTTTTCGCGCAGATTCCTTTCACAAGGGATTCTTTTTTTTTTAAAAAAAAGCAACGAATTCGTAGAGAGGCCAGCAAATTGTTATTCAAAATTAGATTCGTGCGCTTGCGACGATTTAGATAAATAATTGTTTAAAAATGAAAAATTTAAGTCGTAATTAGTTTGCAGCAATCAAACTTGAAGTTACCCTGCAATAATAGAAGTGAGCCCAGGACGAGAAGCGATCGTCACCCCAGCGCAACGCAACTTAAACTAAGCAAGGAGAAAAGCTCGTCGACTAAGCACAGCCACCCGGCGTACGCACTTTTACGATATAATATACCCCAACTACTTACTCCCACACTGCACGACTCTCCTCTGGTCCAACAAAACACACGACTAAAAACCCCTCGTGGTGCCCTCGACGCAGCTAATGAAGGGACGTATCTAAACGTGCAGCTCTGTGTCAAAGGGACATATGTGACTGTCGACGCGCCGTAAGGATGTGCAAATTGCCCGCGCGCAGTTGAAAGAAAAATAAAGAGCTACTCGAGCGAGTGAGTAGCCACACAGAGATAAAAGGATGCGTGACGCTTTATCCAAAGCCCTTGCTGGCACTCCTCTGCCGGGTAAACACGCGCTGGAAATGTGAATTAATTAGAGTACATTCGTGATGCCCCTCTTTCTACCATCATTATGAGTGGTTAATAATAATAAGAAAAGCTCTGAATTTTCACGCTTCTGTGACACTTATATGCATCGTCCACTTGGATGTATCGGGCCACGGTATAGGGCTACTTCGTATAGTGTTTCGAAATTCACGATAAGCAGCGATTTATTCCTTCGAATTTTTTTTATTAGCAGCATAGCAGCAGCAGTGTGTATATATACAGTATACGCTTCAGATGAGTACAATGGGAAGTTCGGTATACATAGTGTCGGATTTTCTTGCTCATAACGTTAAAAAAATACTGTATCCTAATGTATTCGTGGGTTTACAATTGCGGTCGGTTGATGTATTGCTGAACAAGTGTGCGCGGCTATAGTTCGCAGTCGCATATCAAGTATGCTTTATTTTTACACTTGTTGGCATGCGTATCAAGCGCTTGAGATAATATATCGAGTATTATATCGAGTTTAACAGTTGCTACGAGAACAAGAGTGGCTTTGGCAAACGTCATAATACTTTTGGTTGCGGTTTGATGTACAAAAAGTTTGATTATCGAACTCGGGTTCATTCATCGTCTAGACAAACTTATAGCAGAAATGTAGTAGATAGAATATACAGTGTTGGAACACATACAGAGGAGTATAGAAAACGGAACCTATACGGTATACGGAGTGGTATCGTCGATTAACTTATATAAAATTATATAACAAAACGGGCTCACTGGTACATCAAGGCAACTCACAATAAAAAAAAAGTTTTACGGAAAAGGTTTCACCCCATACACAACGTCGCAAACTTCCTATCACTCTACACGTCGATATTTGGCCATTCAATTATTATCACCGTTGATGCTTTTTGAACCTTAGATCACTACATTACATGTCTCGCACAGTATACATGAGTCGAAAAACAGTACGTAAAAATCGCTGTATTCATATAGTTCATCTATTATAGAAGCTATCACTCGTTCACAAATCTAGAACCGTTCGTCGATTCCCGAGTCGAGTTTTAACAACAGTCCCATACTCGAAAATCGGTCAAGTTCGCTCTTCCTATTGACTATTGCGCCGCAGGAGCACGGGCAGCTCGGCGACGTCGTCGTTCCTCTCCTCTTCTCCGCTATCCTCACTCTCTACGATTTTCGGCATACCATCCTGGCCACCCTCTGCCCTCGACTCTGTCAATAGAATCACCGGGCACTTGCTGTTGCTCTGAGGCATGTAACACGGCTCGGTCTGGACAGCGATGCTCAGATGACCATTGCAATTACTTCCCTGATGAAGATTGCGATTACTGTTTCGTCCGAGAGGCGGCGGGTCCAGGAC
Source organism: Pteromalus puparum (assembly GCA_012977825.3). Classification (NCBI taxonomy): domain Eukaryota; kingdom Metazoa; phylum Arthropoda; class Insecta; order Hymenoptera; family Pteromalidae; genus Pteromalus; species Pteromalus puparum. The sequence continues at coordinate 562,585 of CM053170.1, read as the reverse complement.
GAGGGGACGCATGAGCTCGTGCAAGTTGTTCTTCAGGTTGAGACTGGACGGTTTGCCGGTAGTGTTGGTGCTCTGGTTTCTGGTGTTGGGCAGCGGCTTGATGAAGGACACTTCCTGGGGCTCACTGGTGTTGAAGGGACGTTCCAAGGAACGAGACCGCGGGGTCAAAGGTCGATGTTGCGGCGATTGTTGAGGTGACTGTTGGTAGTTACTGTTGTTGTAGGAGGAAGGAGATCGAGGGAGACGAGATGGACGAGGTAGAGTCGAGGAGGGAGAAGCTGGAGGCTGAGCTGAGCGCTAAAATTAAAAAAAAATTATTGTTTCTTTTATTATTTTATAAATGCAAAAAATTGTGGTCATAGTTGTTACTACGGTTTGGGCGCCTTATGCCGGAAGGTTGATATTGTTCCTTTGCCGACGCTACACATCAGGGTTTTAATGAACTCTGACTACTTATGGATCGGATCCTCTCGTTTAATTCGTGTACTTTATTTCATAATTTTCCTTTCTCATCGTTCTTTCTCATTGTTTCCTTTCTCATCGTTTCTTTTCTCATCATTTGCGTTTCTTATATAAGCAAGTATATGACGTGCTTGGCACGGTACGCTACGTTACGCTACGTTACACAGTTTTTCGAGATAACCAGATAGCCAGATAAACCAGAGACAGCGAGACTGAGATAACCATTTTTCTAGTACGTTCGACGATGGAAACGACCATTTTCGAAGAGAGAACAACCTGAATGCAGCCGCATATAGAACAACCTTCCCGAGAAACTTCGGACCACCTGACAATATGCTTTCGAAAAATCTATATATACTGATCGCGCAAGAATTTCAGCACTTGCGAGTAAGAGCGAAGGGCATTACGCCACCTAGCGGCCGACTGCATTTAGGAATCTCTAAGACGCGCGCATGCAGGGCGCCCGGCGCAGGTCGAGCACGTTATTTGAATTTGCCCGTATGATCTTCTAATATGTACATAACCAGCGCTTGTAAGATGCCTGTATTATACAATCGATCATTAAATACTTATTGATGTATTTTTTATTAAACTCTGAAATTAATGGTGGTTTTTAATATGAATTTTTTTTAATTAGATTAGATTTCTCGGCTATAAATAACCATCAGTATTAACAATTTGTATAATTTATTGCAAGTAAAGTGCATAATATCTACGACCATAGAATCACCGGTATTATGAAAGGCGAGGATTTGGTTTGCGCTTTAAATATTGGGCTAAAATACACGAAATGTAAATTGAGTGTCTAACTGGGTTTTAAAAACAAATATCAAGAAACTTACAGGTCGACCAGTGGGCGGTAAATTGAACCCAGGCGGAGGTGGCTGACAGTACCGTCCCATCATCGGGGACCCAAACACCGGACTTGCAGCAGCCGTCCTCAGATTATCCCAGATCTGAGACTGGTATCTTAGCTCGTCGACATAGCCATTAACGTTTGGCCGAGGCGTCGTGGGATAGCCCAGAGGGCTGTTGATCGCAACTGCGGCCGCGGCACCAGCCGCCATCCCCGAGTAGTACGACTCTAGTGGAGAATAGAGGTGAGAGGAGCAGACGGCCGCCGGCGAGTGAGACGGATCCCACGGTGAGATGTACTGTGGATGTGTGGAAGAACAGAGTTACTCGAAAAGATATAGGTAATGCTGCCTGTTCAGATAAGTGATTTGTTATTATGAATAACAGATTTTACATAGTATACATGATTTGAGAAAATAAAATAAAAGTACGTTTGAATTTTTTATATAAAAATATTACCATACTTTTTTTAAGCAAATCAACAAAACTATAATCTATAGATTTAATTAATTAATCTATAAAAGCCAATGTTATACTAATCAATCGTAAGTGCGATGATACTCTAAAACTATATTATAGTGATTGTGATATGTGAAGTAACTATAAAGTAAGCTGAAATGATTTTTTTGTTATGATACATTATATTATAATACTTGATGATGTTATAGAGTTAATATTGAAAATCATTACCTAACAGTTGTTGGTAGCACAAACTCCAAAATCTCGTGGAAAGACCTGTTAGGCAATTTACATTGTCACAGCAGCTCTTAGTACGCAGTTATTGTTTATTCGTTCAAGCAGCTCTTTCGTCAAACTCACACGCATAATTTGCATTAATTTTCTTACTGATGGCGATTCTTTATAAGCTTCAAACCACGCTTAAAAATGTAAAGAAAAATATATTTTCAGCATTTAAAAGATAGTAAAATTGTGCAAAAATCAACAGTAAGCTGCACATAGAACAATTCTGTGACGCTTCTGCAACAGTTTTACACTTTACTCAACGGCATAAATCGATTCAATTTTATCAGATTTGATGCAATACAAAAAATACAGTAATCGTCGATATAGAGCAAATCATAAAGGTAAAACAAAATAAAAGTGTTTCTATAAAAAAAAGTTTATTATAAAACATTATAAAAGATAATTAGCGTACATGTTTATGTGTAACGTAAAAGTACAAAAACAATCTATGGCGATCGCAAGAAAATGAAGCTGCACCGTGAATGATCAGAATTAACTTATTACCGAGATTCTAAGTAAGACGAGTAGAAATGACAAAAACTCATTACTGTATAAATAATTAATGGTTGTACTTTTAATCATGAAACGCTAAATACGATTGCACATTTAGTGTGCATAAAAAATGTATTGCCTATGACGTTGTCGAAATGTACAATTTATTGTATACAAAACGATTCAAGCTATATATTGATTGTATTTGATTTCATAAATTTATAATTACTCAGTATATTTAAAGTTAATAACGTAAAGTGCAACTTATTAACAGTGTTTTTTATCAGACTTTTTTCTTTTTTTTTCTTATGAAAGTTAAAAGTTATTGTTAAGTACAAAAGCATTTAATCAACTAATTATTAAGTACTCGAGGCTTTTCTCATCTTTACTCGTGCAATCCAAGACATCTGAAATCCCCAATTTCGCGCATCCACGTAGTCAATATTTCACTACAAATTTTCTTACAAAATTTGTGAATATTGATGATTGTGAAAATAATTTTAATTTAGTATCAGCTTGCGCACATTCTTACGCCCTTACGGTGACAAAATGCTTAATTTATTGTTTCAAAACAAACAAAACAAACTGTCTCTACTAATTACAGACAAATTGTATATGTATGCTAAGAACTTCGCACAGTTGCAGAAATAAAACAGCTTCTGACAGTCAATTAAAAATAAAAATCGCACATTAAACTTGCAACTTCCATTCAGTCACTCGAACGAAATACCGTTCGGTCAATAAATGCTCATCCGGTCTCGAAAGAACCGTGTAATCTCGTGCCCAGCCAAGCCGGACACACGGAAATTATTTTCCTATATTGTAAGTGAATTCATGCATGTGCAGTACAACACTTACTCAAAAATCAGTTTACTTAACTATCGTACACTCGGCGAAATCGTCAAGCACCTGCACGTGAACCATCCAAGAGTATATTCTTATACTGACCATTACATCTGGTCCTGCAGCGCGTGCCAACTTCGCGAGAGCACATTTTAAAGCTACACGATACTGAGTCTACCTATCTACGGACGAACGAGAAATTATCCTAGTGCAGATAGCACAAACAACACAACACTGCGGCACATGGAGATTACAGTGAGCGTCAGGGAATGCGATAGAGGGTTACCTGGCCGAGGCCGGCGATGTCTGGCAGGGCCGTAGGTGGACCCGTGCTCGTGATCTGGCCGGGTCCAGGCGGTTGGCCTACAGCCGAGGAGGTTGTCACCACACCGGTGATGCGCTCGTGCTCGCGTAGATGACTCACTAGTGCGGCTATGTGTTCCAACAGTTCTTTGTTTTGAACGAGCAGCTGGTGTGTACGAGCCTGAAAATGAAATGTTGATTCAACGATTACATTTGATTATTTAAACACTGGCTAATTTAATACCAAAAATCATATTAATATAATAAAACAACAATCCATACAACTGTTCTCTTTAAAATCGAACTCTCGCTATATTACGTCACTCGACGCAGTTTCTCCCCCAACAAAAGCCAAGGAAAAAAGGATCGATCCCTCACCTGAGCCTCGACGCGAGCTGCGGTCTCGGCGGCGAGCTGATCCTGAAGCAGCCGGGCGTGTGCCACTGCGGCGCGCGTTTGCTGGCTCTGTTGGTCCAGTCGCTCACGCAGCAGCTGAATCTCGTGTTTCAGGGCGGTCAGTTCGCCGTTCATCAGCTGGTGATCCGCGATACCCTGTGGATATGAAAAGAACTGTTTTTTTTTTCACGATTTTTTTTACGTTTGATCTTGAGCTATGAACACTATAAGTGATTGGCGCGATGCGTCTAATAGACTTACTTATAATAGTCATTTATTATTCAGCGATAAAGATCATAATGCTGTGTAAGTAGAAGCGACAAGCAAATCGATAATCATTAATAGTGAACTGCCGCGAATTACTCGATGAAATAGCGTTTATAATATTCTCGGATTTATATTGTATGTTTTCAGATAATAAACCTATTAATATTCATATCGATAACTCTTAAGTCCAGCCTATAATTATTGAGCTTCCGCGTCAACAAAAATACTCATCGCGTGGAACCGTACGACTCAGCGCACAGCCAAGAAGGCGTGCAACCGCAGAATGTTATAACAAGTGTCCTCTTCTTCTTCTTCGGAGCGTCTCCTCCACGCGTCGTGTCTCGGTCGTTCGGTCGCAGTGTCGGGTTTCGACGGAAGCTCGTGACACCGGCCTCACCGCTTTTTATATCGCTTCCTCGGACTCTCGTCTGAGAGTCTACCTAAGATGACTAACTTGCTTTTATGTACTGCACTTACTAGAGGTGATTGGCGTAGAGGCGATGCGGGACAGGTCGACGTCGGGGCCGTCGTCGTCGTCACCTCGTGATGCGAACGTAGAGGGTGACATGGCTGGTCCAGGATTGAGTCCTCTGCGTCTCCCAGCAGCGATATGTCTGCAACGAAAGATTAATTAATTAGGTTTGAAATGTAACAATCAAAATATAAAAAAAAAAAAAAACGAAAAAATGTGGTCGTAATTGCTTTTACGGTCAGACTCGTCGTCTGGTTTGTGGTTGCTCTGACGCACTGCCACAGAACACTTGGCTTTTATCCGACTCTGGTCATCTCATCCCTCGCTAATTAATGCTTTGAACTTTTTTTTGTTCCTTTCTACCTTAAGTGGTAAAGGACAGCGTTCGAATTCAGCACTTTTCAGCGAGAGAGGAGATAAAGGAAAGCCAAGCATTCAGTCGCAGCCGCAGAACATCCTCCCCGAGAAGCATCGGACCACTTGATTGCGCTTATTCGAAAAATTAATATATAGTGATCGCGGACTAATTTTAGCGCTTGCGAGCGCACGATACGGGCGGTACGCCGCCTGGTGGTTGATGCAAAATCCAAAAATATAAGTATGACGAATAATGGTTTGCTTGTATTTATAAAAAACAGGCATGAAAAACTAGAGTATAATAATTATGTTTTGACGTATTCCATGAAAATATAGCAAAAAGGAAAAAGACATTTGAAACTCGTAAATCTTAATTACAAAAAAAAAAATGTTTAACCAGCTAGAAAAAAAAAACGATATCTGTTCTAGTTTTTCCAACCGAAAATCTTCCGACTTTTCTCACGGCAAAAAATCTCATAGCAAGCATCACTGTACATTTCACGCGTAGATACACATGTATATACAGCGAGTGGCGAAAGAAAACAACCACTCGCAAGTCAGCTCGGACTTTCGCACCTCGTGTCGCGGAAGCAAAACAATGGCTGCAGAGACAAGGAAGCAGCGGGAGAAGAGAGAGCGAGAGAGAGAGAGAGAGAGAGAGAGAGAGAGAGAGAGAGAGAGAGAGAGAGAGAGAGAGAGAGAGAGAGAGAGAGAGATGGATGTTTTTGTTTTTAACTGCAGTGCAAGAGGCTTCCTCTAAAAAGGCTTTGTTTTCGTTGATTGTTGGGCTTCTAGCTCGTTTGAGGCCTGAACCAGTCGTTCTTTTGTATGAAAATATATGATTCAATAATCCATTCTCAACGAAATTGAATAATAACGACCAATCCGGCAAAATGTTCACGAAACTTTGTTTTACCTTCTTTCTTATCGAGAACCTACGGCTATAGGTACCGTTCAATCAAACTGTTTCCTCGCCAAAAAAAAAAAACCGCCAACCGCATCTCTCAAACTTTCGCAGACAAAACTTCCTCTCCACCTCATTGTAAAAATCCAAGATATTTTTTCACTTCCAAGCATCTTCCCTCACGACTAAACCCACGCGTCAAACAGCCATAATACGCGCAGTAACTCCATTCCCCGCGAACTTTTTCCGCGAACGGGCATTTCAATTCCTAATGGATTTTTTGCCCGTCGTTTATTATATTCAAATTTCAACGCGAGCAAGGGCGAAATAATACACACCGCGCGCAAAGAGTTTCCCCTCTAGCCGTGTCTGATACGATCGCGGCGACTTCCGCTGTACGTATGTGTATGCGCGTGTGTGTCGCTGTACCGAGAAACTACTACATTATTTATGACGCTGCCTGTGTTTCTCCTTTTCTATATCTCCTGTCCCTATTCTTTGTCTCCCGCGAGCAGGACAATTGACAAATTGATGCGCATTCGGCCGTCGGCTACAGTCTATCGCGAGACTATCATCAGCAATTCAATGGATTTTCTTATGGCCGAGTGTACTTATTTCGAATTTCCAGAGGCGGTGTTTGAGTTTAACCTAGGCGAAAATGATTTGAATACTTTGAATGCGCGAAAGGAAAGAAATGATAATTGAGAAAACAAAATGTGTGAAACAAGTTGCAGCTACGGCTGCTACATGTTGGCCACGTCAATTAATCTTTTTTTGCAGGAAGGACCATATCTGTTCCTAAAGAGAAGATCCCCTTCAGAAATTTTACGTTTGTAAACAAATAAGTTGTAGCTCTAGTATCAAACTTTGTCTGCTTTTGCATATAGAAAAATTATGTTAAATGAATAAACCCTCTATTTTTCCTTTTTTCCTCTATTTGTCCCTTATCTGTTCCCCATCTGTCATTTTGATAAGTTCGTGATTTTCAAGTCGATAAAACTGGAAACTTTTCAAGATTCTGACCTGTTCGTAATCTAGCTATGAAATTGTAAAAAACTCTATTTCCATCCCTGAATAACTTAGAAGGCAGGCAATCTTGATATCTCTGGAAGCGTTACTCCCAGACATAGTACCTACATTAAGTTTACGAAATTGGTAAGCAATTTAAAATGCTTCGCTCAAGTATCACATGTAAAAAGCGAAAAATTAAAACAACGTAATAACGCATAACTACAGTCAAGTGAAACGCAACTACGCTCAACTTAGAAAGGCTTTCTAAAATCGTATAAATAACCCCGCAGGAAAGACTCGGAAACGAAAGTTTTCAGCATCTCTGAAATCAGCATCTACTACTCAACAGTCCCACGTCCCCGGGAAAGTCAACAATTTACTCGGGAGGCATCGTCGCGGCGACGTCGTCGTCCCCAACACAGCCGATATTTATTACGCTACTTTCCTCGCGATGATACGCCTATACATATACAGTATAATGCACGTGTGCAGCCGTAAGTATACTATCGTCATTATTCGACCTAAGCGGCGGTAACGTGATACTAGTTGAACTGCGCACAATGCGCCGATGATGATTTCGCGATAGGCTTGCGGGCCAGCGCATGCATAATGAATCGGGCGGCGGCAGTCGCGATTATTTCGATAGGAGATATGTGTACGAGTGGAAAACGGTAAATTGAAAAATCTGGGCTATTGCAGAGTGACCTGTGGGGTCGGGGTCTACGGGATTCAGAAGTTTGGCCCCGACGGTTATTCGAACGATAGAAATCTCGCACGTTTTGATCGAGCAAATACGATAGAACTATCATTATTTTCCATTATAAAGATTACTTTAGCTCTGTTTTTCCTTAAATATTTATATGCTGCCTCTAAAACTTTGAAATATATTTAAGAAATATCGCTGTAACTCGAAAGCGGTAGATATTTTTTCAACTTCTCGAGTTTGACGGACAGTATTTTGACAGCGCGCCATTCAATACTCTCAAAAACTTCTCTCGCCGGGCAAAGCGTGATCTATTGCTCGGAATTATTTTGAAACCTTGGCAACGTAAAAACACTCTCTACTCCCGAACGAGATTCATCATCGGTAGAAGCAATTTTCCACACTCAATACCGAAGTACCGCACTCCACGAACGAAATGCACTCGACGCTAAATGCATCAATTCACCCGCGGGAACTGGGTTAAAAGACCGACTTCTCGATATGCTCTGTATACACACACAGCCGTACACATCACATATAACTGAATAACCCGGTAGAATCCACTTTAGCCGAGAATAAAGAAAGTCAACTGCGATTAATTTGATCAGCGCCGGTTCAAAGTGAATGAAAATTTGCATTTCTTTGACTGCGACGTTCTTGAATCCTGTGCAGCCGAATCAGATATGCGCATAGAGAGCGAGTGCGCTATGCTCCTCCCCTGGAATTCAGGACTCTCGGGATAAAATCATCCGTCAGAGTCGCGATTTACTCGGCGTATTAACTGTATTAACATTCTGAATCGTTGGAGGAATCCTGCGACCTAAATTCCTCTGTGATTTCCTCGAGTACACTTGTAGATAGAAAAAGTTAAGGATACTTTCAGACGATTTGCATTTTTTTGCGTCTGTGAACGTTTGAGAGGTTTTTCGTATTTAGAAAAGTGCGAAAACAATTCGAAGACTCGATGTCGCTTTGTCTCGGAGCTTTTAGCCCAGTTGCTCAAAGCAGATTTACTGCTTCTGCAGTTTAACAACCCAGTATTTCTATTATCTAAAAGGAAACAGCGCATGAATAAGCTATTGCCCATCACATTAAACCGAAACTACTCAAAGGTATCATATTTTCCAAGTCGTTCGGCAGAGAAAGAAACCGACCTTTATGAACGGACGAAGGCGAGGGCTGCGGCTGTAGACTGGCAAATTCGTCCCGGTCGTCTGCGTAGTGTTCGCCATCGTGGTTCTCGCCGTCGCAATTGCCGACCCTGTCCTTCTCGTTGCGCTGCTGCTCGTCTGCATTACCGCCCGAGGGATTGTTCAGGCTCAGCTTATGGCACACTTCGAAAGCCTGGCCCACCGTCCTCACGACTCGCATCGCCTGGCTCTGAAAAAGGAACGTTAAGTGGATGGTTAGCATTATGAGTTACTCCAACTGCTCTGCAATTTACTACAGGTACGAAAAATATTTTAGTCAAGCGTTTCTCGTTTGTTAAAAGGTACAAAAGTCAAACGAATTTTCTCCTTGCAACGCAGTGTTTCACAATAATCAAACGACTTCTTTTAACGCACGTGAAAATTATAGTGGGTCTCCCGGCGTAAGAAACTCAAGGTAAGGTGGCTGGAGCTTGATAAAGAATTTATCGCGAGCGTAATGAGAAGACTGAGTATCTCGCACATTCTCGAAAAAAATATCAAGTACACGCGCTGTGTTTTATAGTAAAGCTCCCACATTTACGCGCCTGACGTCGAAAGCCATCTCACTTTTTAACCCTCCTCCAGCTTGCAATATCCTCCGGGAAAACAAAGAGTGAAAAGTTCGCGCGACGGGATAAAAAGTCACGGCCGCGAAGAGAAAGAGAAAAAGGAGAAGAAGCGGAACGAAGACGAAGGAGCCTCGAATGAAAATTATATCGAGCGGAAAACCCGTTGCCGATTTTTACGATTCAGAACACAGAACTTTGCAAATGTCTTTCCAGGAAGAACAAGAGGAGAAACTGCGATAAAAGCCGGGATAATAAAAATCGGAACGGAGGAAATGTTTAGCGGTTGTTACTGGCTAGAGGTGCGATAGCATTGTTAACGAGGGGGAGGACTGTGCGTAATACCGTGTGGTGGCCGGTATAATTGTGCTGGAATCGTAGCGAGAGAGGGACTGGTTTTTCTCGCATTGGCCGTATGTGTGTTTAAGAGCGAATGCGTGTAATGGGAGAGGTATAAAGAATGGCTTGTAGCACTGGAAAATTATTTAATGGCGGTAATTTTCAGTTTGATCATTATAGATCTGGGACATGCCGTTAAATTTCAAAAAAACTATGTACGCTTTCGTTTTATCGGATGCGTTAGTAGAATTGCACCGCGAACAAATTCCAAATCCCTTTTCGGACCCTTTGCGAAATCCCCCTTTCTCTCCCAAGTTCATTAGCACCACAGCTGCAGTCCAACGAAAACAAGACAAAACAAGCTTCACACAGTCCTTCGCAATAGGTATACACACAGAGAGAGAGAGAGAGAGAGCACAGTACAAAGGCCTCTTTTCAAAAGAAAGCGCAATTAGCGTCGCTGATTTTTCCCTCGAACGCTGCATCCTCCCACGCTATACCTCGAGTTCCTCGAGTTCCCTGGCCCTGGTGACGGTCTCCTGCGGCTGAGCTTTCCTCGGAGGTGGCTGGAGACTTTTGGATCGCAGATGCTGCAGTTGAGGCGGTCGGCGCATCAGCGACATGCGACGAAAGCCCAGGAAACCCATGATCTCCGGTTCCTTGAACGAGAATTTCTTGCGGCCTTTCGGGGTCTGGATGCAGGGAACCCCTGGCGAGTCCTGGGATAGGGGGTCGCCCGGACTGGCGCTCCGGCCTCTTCGGGAGAGCATTTTCGTCGTCTATTTATTTTTTCGTCCAATAGCTTCTTGAATGAGTTATTCTGGATTTATGTCACTGGATTCGTATCCTCTTCGATGAGTTGGATGAAATTCGCGATTATTTTATGAAATACTTTGTATCGCGGGGCGAAATTTTATCTCGCGTTCTATAAATAATACACTGAAATGAAGTAAAGGCATTGTTTGCTTTGAGCATTCGAATATCGACGAATATTTGTCTTTTTTTCAGCGAGTTTGAAAAACATTAATTTGCTTTCAGAAATATTCATCTCGGTCAAAAGACTACTACTAAAGTATTGCAGTTAGCGGCAATTACAAGCGAGAGATAAGTCACGTTAACGCCACCGCAAGTACATACATTTTCAATTGCACCGGCGAGGCTAATCATTAGCATTGTCTCAAGCGCTTAACGAGCATATTCCGCCGACTGCGGGTTTATCTGCGCGAGAACCACAATTAATCTACGCATCAGCGTAAATCTCGCTTACGGTACAGTTTACTGTTATCAATGCGCGAATGACGAAGAAGCCTACATACTCCCGCGGGTTCCGCGAGATTTTCTCGTGTCTCCACTCTCCATCCCAATTCCACGCAGCTGACTTTTTCAGCTGGCCGGTCGCTAATCGGCTCGACACCCGTGTTGTGATTTACAACGAAAGCTGGATGCGAGAGTAATGAAACGAGATTTATTCACTTCTTGCTAATTGTTTTGACTTTTATGGCGAGGAGTAATTTATCGCTCGTGTTGGAGGCGATGATTGTGTTTACACTTGGAAATCACTCGGAAGAATAGGATGAATCAACGGTAACTGATTAAATGTAATTTTGAGAACTCAGCAGCTGCATCTTGCCTATATACCCCAGAAACCAAAAAACCCAGTAAACTCCGCGCCACTTCCCACACGTAGCTATAGAAACTAAGCTATATCCTCCGAGAAAAGTCGAGCGAATTCCCGCGCGAATTCCCGAGCCAAACAACACTAGAAACCCGTGAGCCTAGGCGCGACACTCGTCGACCACCTTTTTTACCTCGGCACGACCTCCTTCCTCCGCACGTTCTCGGCTAACTATTCCTATCCTGCCCCCGAAGGCACTAACGGATGCAGATGAATCGATCGATTCTTCGCCTCGGATGTTTTCCCGTTTCTTCTCGCCAAGCGAATCCGTATAGATGAATAATATTGACGATGAGCGAGCCGGATAAACACCGAAAGTGCTCTCGGTTACGGATACGTTTCTGCGTATATACTCTCGGCTATTTTCGTAAAGCGACGAGGAGAAAAAAAGCGATAAGTTGCGTATTTTTAGGCAACGCTAAAAATACATGCAAAGTCGCGAGGTTCATTAGGATTTCGAGCAATTCCGAGGAAGCGCGTCTTCGACTTTCGACGAGCGAAGCCAATCCCTCCGGATATTACAGTCGCAGCGGCGGACGTTTGATTTGCGGCCCGATAAGTCGCGTAGCAGGGAATCGTTCGTTGGCAGAGAGCAACCCCCGGTGGAAATATCGACGCTCGTTACGCGGATTTTAATTGCGTGCTAAATGTCGCAGTGGTCATTAGTGCGTGTGTTTTGCTGTCCACGGGATGAGGCTCGATGTACAGAGTCTGCAGCTTTGATGAATGATTACGCTGTCGAGCTGTGATTTGCCAACGTCTCGCGTTTCGTCATTTCCCCTATAGTATATGCTTTTTAAAAATAATTTCAAGCGTAAGTCAATTTTTCCAAAATCTGCAGAGCGGGATCTTGCTATTTATAAACACGCAGCCGAACTGCACTTCCCTGCCATTGTTTCTCGAACGAAAGCTCTCTCTCTCTCTCTCTCCCTACAGTCGTTTGACTGCGGTATAAACATTTTATTGTTTCCCTCGGGGCGATCGCGATTCGCGTCCACCCACGCCAACACCTAAAATCGAACACCTACAAATACTTCTTCGTCATTCGCTGCATCGGCCACTTCACCTCACACGACTCTACTATATACTCTCCCGCTCTCGTCAAATTGACGATCCTCTTCACTTCGAACCCACAGAGTATGTGCTCATATATACAGCAAAACCGAATGTATAGTTTGAATTACACCGTGGGATAAAAGGACCTACTTTCGCGCGTGGAAGTAACGGCGCGCACAATAAAGCGAATTTACGCTGCGCGACTGTACGTACAGAGAAAATTTTAGCTATCATCGTGAGCGGAAAATTGGACGCTCGTCGATTACAATGTTTGGAAAGTTATAACTCGCGCGCGCGCGCGCATTGAATTCTCCGCATTTTTGCGATATCGCATATACATACTCTCTTTCAAACTCTCGCTGCACAATAAAATCGTAAATTTCGCCCCATTGTTCTCAGCCTCGGTGCATTTCTCTATTTCCATACGTTATTTACACTGACGCGAACCGCGAAAAACTCAATTCTCGAGACCGGATAGAGCACGCGAACTCGCGCAAAAAGTCGGAGCGCCTCGTCGGCCAGAGGCAGCCGGCTACTACTGCTGCTGCTCTCCATCGTCGCCGTCCGTCTCATGCCATCTCCGAGCCTCTTTATTTATAGAGAGAGAAAGAGAGGGACCAGTGTATAAGTGCCGACTGTGCCTGTATATATATATATACACAGTTACACACACACTCGTAGAGTCGCGCATACCTACATAGGTACGCGGCGACGGCCGGAAAAGTTGGCGAGTGGGCGTCGCTCCGATGCACATGTGTTTTTTGTACCGATAATCGTCAATTCATACGCGCTTAATTGTTCTCGTACACTGCGCGCACGTAGTTCAGCCGCTAAGTAATATGGCGTTCCCGGAATTTAATTATAAAGTTGTCGCGGCAGATGTGTGTGCGGTAGCTTCTATCTCGTTCTCCTGCAGCCGAGCTGGCTCGGTGCCATCCATTCCCTTTTTTTTTCTTTCCTCTTTTTCAACAGTGTTTTTCTTCTGCTTCTTTGTTTGATCGCGTGCATGGGATTTATAATATGTTGTGTCATTTTCAAACCGCCCGCGGAAAGTATGTCATCTTATTCCAGAGGAGGGCTTTAAATTACGGCGCCTATATGAGTTATAGAGTGCTTATAAGTGAACCTCTTTCTCCCGTTGCGCAAACAAGATTTTTTTAGATTCCAACGATTGCGTCACGCCTCAAATGACAGCGACGATCGTGTTCTTCAATGTTCAAAATTACCGACCTTTTTACTGGACTTGAAGACATTGCACCTGAAGGAGTTGCCGCTGCCGTCTCGCGCAATGTAGCTGAAGATCTTGAGATCGTGGCTGTCGTGCGACACGTAGAATATCCTGTAGATCGGATGGTGCATCAGCGCGAGTTTGCTCTCGTCCAGGTAGTGATGATTCTTCTGCAGAATCGGGAACTGTGCAGGAAAATTTCACAGATTAAAATTCTGATAAACTTTGAATCTTCAATAAAGTGAGCGTCGCGGTGATAAAGAGGAGCTTTACTACAGATATTGTGAAAATTGACATCGTCGTAATACCAACTTCAAAGGATAATACCGACTTATTGTTACGACGTCAGTAACCTTCGGAGCTCAATCCCTTTTTTACACTGAATCGTCGAGAAGATCTATAAATAAGAGTATATACGTACCATATTACAGTCGCGAGTACCTCGAGCCAAGAGCCAAGAAAAGTCATGTCTGTTAAAACCAGTTTCCCATAAGTACATACAGCTAGCCCGAGCGTATAATAGCAACCCTTGACGCGTATATACGCTGATTAAGACAAAGAGCAGTGGATGCGCACACCTGAAGCTAAATTTAGACCCCGACGATTCTCATGATAATTTCAAACAAAGCAAAAAACCGCTTAAAAATAGCTCGCTGCACATTACTTTAGAATTGTGCATTCCTCGCTCTCGAACCGTGAGAATACTAAGCACGCACGCGCGCATCCCGTATCACGCTTCCTTTGTGTCGATTCGCGAGCATCCCAAGCAAAGCAAAATCGACGCGGCGTTACGAAACACTCGATAAAACTCGCCGACACGTGCCGAAAAAGCAGTCGGCGCTTGATAATATGCAAACTCTCCTGCTCTGTACCTTCTTCTTCCTGAGAGTGACCTTGAGACCGTCGACGGAGACCTCGAGCGTCACTTTCTTCTTCTTGATCCCCTTGGCCTTGAACTCGTACTGTGCAAAAAGAGAGCCAGGCATTAAGCACCATAGCATAGCGCAGCGGAGAGAGAAACGAGTTTCTCCCCAGCCGCCTGTGCGCGCGCGTATCTGTATATAGGTTTTATAGATGTGTTGTGTACACTTACGCGGATCCGGCGCATCGCCGCCACGATCTCCATTCGGCTGGTCGGTCGAGGCACCTCCATGGAGCCAATGAACTGCAACGTGAACAAATGCAGGTGTGAGAGTCGGGGAGGTGGTCGATTCGAAAAATGAATGAATTTTACAGTTGACCGAGGTGTGTGTGTGTCAAAGACTTTTGGCGTTGCTGAATGAAGCTTAAACACGCTGAGATTTAATGGATTTTTTTTTTTTCAAATTCTCGTAGAGATCATGAGATCTTTGACGCGTTTTTGGAATTGGAATGCGGGGATGATTTTAAATTTTAATCAATTCTGTCCGTATATCTGTAATACCATTTACTGCCTCTATATAATATAATATAATCTCTGCGTTAATGATTGAAGCGGATAATTTTGGAATTCCCGCGCCGACGCGAGATAAATTTTATATTTTCACCTCTAATTTTAAAAAAGACCTGCGGTTGCGGATGTAATATAGATGCGGATTTACTATTTTATAACGAGGTTTCCGCAAAGCCAATATTGCGTTTGCTGATATCTGGAAACTTACATTTTTAATACTGCGCGGTTTTAGAGCTTTGGATATCCGACGTTAAGTTTAATAAGAAATTCAGGTCAGCACTATTACCTATATATTTATCGGGGATATGGGATTAAGTTGCGGCTAGAAATGAAATAAAATACCGTGTACACTGTCAATATTAAATTTCGATCTCGGGCGAATTCTTTTTGCTAAAAATTTATAAAAATACCAGGCGACATGAAGCGCCAGCGTTTTAGCGGCTATTTAAAAATTGCCGTGTTTGTTGGGTTTACGAACTCGTTAATTCCTCTATCTCTCTCTCTCTCTCTCTGTAATTGCTCGCGAGCATGAACTTCTTCAACACACATAACTTGCAAGCCCTCATGCTTAAAGCGTGTAATTTATATCCACGCGGGAGCAGCAGACGCTTTTTATTATGCTTTGAACGCGTGCATTATTATTTTTATCAATTAATTTAAATCAGTAATGAGCTGCGTACGGTCTGCTTACGTGAGAATCGTTTGAAAAATCCACGGCGCGCGGAAACACCTGCGGGAAGAGCATAGTTTACGCGATTTTTTAATTTCAAAGCTTTGAGCGCACTCGAAACAGGGTGGAAAACTTTGAATCGTTTCATTAAAGCCCCTGTTTACTATGCATGGTGGAAACTAAACTTCATCTGCGTGTAGTTTCCTTTTTCGTTTCGAATTTCATAATTAAATCTCAAAGCAGACTTTACGTAGCACATTAAAACTGAAAAGCCTTGAAAAAGAATCTGCATAATTAAAAATCCGAAACTCATCTCGCGGTGCGAGCTGACATAAAAATGAACGAAGAAGTAATAATCAAGGAAGATAAATATCGATTATCGAGAAAAATTCTAGAACCGCGCATCTAATTAGCATCCGTTAACGGTACAACTAATCCCCGAACTCGATTAATTACTTTTCCCTCCTTCCGAAAGTAAAATCGGCCCAATTATCGGACTCTCCCAACTACACAAAAGCAATAAAACTTCCTTCTCTCTCTCTCTCTCTCTCTCTCTCTCTCTCTCTCTCTCTCTCTCTCTCTCTCTCTCTCAGCCGGCTGAAATCAAGGCGCGCAATCATCCCGGCCAGCGAAGCGCGGCGCAAAACTTGCTCGTCCCCTGCACACAAAACGGCTCTATCGGAATAAAAATAAAGGGAAAGGCTTCCTCTATACTATATGCCGCCGCCACCGCACGGCGACACAAAAGCTCATCGAAATCGGCCGCCTATACCGCGGTGAGGGTAAAAGTTTCGTATACGATATATGTTTACACGTGGGGCAGAGTCGTCAACGATATATACGTATACATCACAGAGTCGCGGGAGGAGCCGGAGCCAGACGGCGCCGTTCTGCTGCTGTTCGAGAATAAGGAGGGAAGGAAGGAAAGCAGCAGCGGGCGAAATTACAGGGAGAACAATGCGGGGATATATTATGGCCGAAGGAGTAGCAGCCAGCCAGCCAGCGTCTATATAGGTAGAAACTTGGAAGCGGGGAGGATAATTCCCTGAAAAAGGATGGACGCGCGAGCTGCACGTACTCGCGGGATTAAATAATTAATTTAGCATGTAATAACATAACGCGTACGTGCGGTCGCCAAGTACTTTTTGTCCGCGGGTGCTTTCCGCTGAATTCTGCATGAGGCAAATGCGAAATTTTTTTCCCTCCTCGTGTAATTGATTCACGAGGGAGAACGTGTGTATTTCGCGTCGTGGCGGCAGTGTCTACGGTGTGCAGATACTAAATCAGAACTCTGGAGATGCTTGTAGGGCGAGCGAGATTCGGATCTGAATCTAGATTCCGCGCGGGAGAGCGCAATCTTATCTCTCTCTCTCTCTAGTAGGTATAGTACCGGCGCAGACGTAACAGATGGAGGGCCGCAGGAACGAGGAAACGGAGGAGAGAAGGATCACGCGAGAGCCGCGACGATGAAAGGGGAGGAAGAGAAAGCTGCGGCGCGTGCAGCATGCGACCAAATTTCTGCGCTCTTTTTCAAAAGAAATTCTCTTCTTCTCGCACGGGCAGATGTGGCTGTCGGGCCAATCATTTGGAAAGTCAAAACTGCCTCATTACACGCGAGGCTTCGGGGAATTTATAAGTACGTGTACGCGTATACGCGTCGCCGAGTTTAAATTCAAAGCCCATCGGAGCCGTTGAATAAAACGGAGAATAAGTAATCTCTATGGAAAGGGGAAAAAAAAATGTGAGCGAGCAGCCGTCCGCGCAAAATGAAATATCATTCCGAGCATCTCCTTGGCACGAGCTCCGCGCCACATCCGTCATAGCGGAGAAATATCCGGAGCTGTGTGTGCGCGCGCGCGCGAAAGAACCTGCCGATATCTCTCTGCTCTCCTCTCTCGAGAAGTGCTCTGTACTTATATAGCGAGCGAGAGATGGAGAGGCCATACATATATGTATAAGAAACGCCAGCAGCTAGGATAAGACTCGAGAGCCGTAAAAAGTTGCAATAACGGACGAGACGTATAGACGCGGTACGTGCGAGATCTTTTTACGTCGCAGGATTTTGCGAGTGTAGTCGGACGTCATCGCGCCAGATACAAGGCTCGACTTTTCCGTGTCCGAATCGCAGTATTGCGGTTTGGCAATGCAGCAGGCAATCGGCGACCGAGATTTGCCAACACACTGCCAGTGGCGATAGCTTCGGCTCGGTTGATCGAGCGCGATGGGCAAACCTTTTAGACAACAGCGCGATTCCTTTCGCGCCCGTTTGAAACAGACGCGCCTATAAGAGATTATACCTCTGGGGGATTTACGGCTCGACTCTGAAATGAAAAATTCATCCGCGATTCCGGAGAGAGAAGAGAGAGGCATTTGTCAGAGAAGGATGTCCCTCGCGGGGTAGAAGTTTAAAAGAAACTTCTATTCCATTTTGTCTATGAATAAATAAGCCTCCGTAGACGAGCTGTAAAGAATCACTTAACAACCCCTGCGCGGCCGCGGCATTAAAAAGCTCACATCACATATAATGTCCGGCCATTAAAGCCCGTTGCAGCGATGCGCACGCAAGAGCCGACTAGCCATTTACGGCCTGGCAATTATCATTCGGCGCGCCAACTGCCAACTACACGCGCACACACACGACTTTACATGTATACCTTGGCGTGGAAAACGATTCCGCGATGGAAGGCCTCCTCGCTGTGCAGTGGTATCCGCGTGTCGTACTCGTCATTGTGCACGAGGTTGTACTGCTTCTTCGAGGGCATGCTGCAGCTTCCTCTTGGCCCAGCTTCATTCGGCGGTTGCCGCCGCTACTGCTACTTCTACTGCTGCTGCTGCTGCTGCTGCTGCTGCTGCTGTAACTGAGAGAAAAAGAGTGAGCATGAGAGCCGGAAAGTTTGCCTTGGCGCGTTCGTCTGCTTTGTTTTGTTTTATGGTGCGCGCGGACGAGCTTTCTTTTCCGCGGGGCGAGTTGCCAGGGTTTCTTAGGGGATGCCAATTCGTTTTGTGGAATTGCCGGGCTGTAAAGGGAGGCAGCCGAGCGGAGATGCTTTTTCCCACATGACTGCCAGAAGTCGCGGAGGACGAGCTTTTTTGGTTCGTTCGCTTGTTATTCTAGCCATCAGGCATGGCATACTTTTTTGAAAATCCAGCAATTTACAAAGCAATTTCCACCCCCTTGGCTTCGCGCACCTGCCCGAGCCCATTGTACACGGCTCCCTATCCCCATTCTCCATACAGCTATAGCCGGCAGCCCCACACTCACTTGGAAACGCGACTTATCCACACACAGACCGACTCGTCCCTCCCATCCGCGAAATGAGCGAGGGAGGCATATTTACCGGAGCGTCGGCAGGGAAAAAATTTTCTGCCGTCGCAGCGACTTTGGCCTCTCTCTCTATAGAGAGAGGAGAGTTTGCTCTCTGTCGAGGGGGGCATCTCTGCCGCGCGCGCGCGCGCTGAGGGAAATGTGTATCGGCAAACGAGAATTTATGGCTGTACGGGTTGCGCATCAGCAGCAGCGCGAGCTATTATTGCGAATTTTACGAGGCATCGGTTTTATTAGAGAATAGAGACAGAGACTTTGCGGTGTCGATATGAATTTTATTTTTTGCCATCAGGAAGTGGCCGCGGGTTATTATTATTTATTGCCGAATCATGGAAAAGCGAGTCGTAAATATTGGATCCTCCGACGAGAGCCCGATCCCCCGAAATTAGCATGTCCCGGGAGCGCGCTAACTTTCCTTATCTGTATTTATGCGATAGATTCATCCCCGTATGATTCTCGCCCCGGCCAGCCGCATGAATATATTTGGCCAATTGAATCTAGCTGTAGCTCTCGTAACAAGCCTGCTGTAACACGCACTCGACAGTTCAGTGAACGCATTCGCTGCGTATAAAGCAGACCCAAGTGAAGGGAGATGCGCCAGATAAGAGAGGGCTACGGAGTGGAGGACAAAAAAGTCGTGCCGCAAAATAGAGGAGAGAAGACACGCGCGCGGGAGGTCAGAAGAGCGCTGAATTACGCGCGGTGGTTTGAATAAACAAACGAGCTCTCTCTCTCACTCTCCTCCGAAACGGATTTATTCTCGGCTCCTTCTCTCTCTCTCTCTCTCTCTTCGAGGAATGCGAGAGAAGAGGGTGGCGAAAAAAGGGAAGCGCGCGGCGTCAAAGAAATTTGGGTGAGCAGTGTGTGTGTGCAATGTGCTTATGTGCGCTGCAGAGGGTCCTCTCTTCTGCAGTGTGTTTCGAGTTTGCGGAATGCGCCTTTGAGGAGTAGAGAACGAGTTATTTAGGCTGCTCCGCTGCTCTCCGCTCTGGGGATTGAATTATGCCACTTTGCAGCCGTACTCGGGGCGAATGCGTGTTTGTTCTTTCGAAAAAGTAGACTCATCGCATATTAGAGCTACTTTTACGCTGCCATCATACACGAAGCGTCCAGACGATTACGATGATTTTTTGCGCATCCGGTGCGCGAGATTAGAAAATGCTTCGCAGCGATGGTATTTGATTTACGGTTTAATCACCACACGCGATACGCGAGAAAGTACAATGAATGTAAATCATTCGCCGCTCCTGCCGTTAATTAAATTTTATTGTCTTGCGCATTTTTATGACATTCGCCGATACTAGGTTTTTTAATTGCGCGACTTGTAAATTTCCGATACACAAAAAAGTCTTATACATCATATCGCAAATTGCAGCAGAGTTCAATCCCATATCCTATAATATATCCCCCGGCGCGCGTGCACCTTCTCTCCCGGCGATGGATGAATCACCACCTCCGAGTCGCTCGAAAGGAAAAAGGAAGCGACAGTGACACACCTCGAATTCTTCTTATATATTACGGCCGTATATCTGTAGTGTGGCCGAGCTCCTATGTACACAGATTTCGTTTCCATACGGATGTAGTACCTCTGCCGGCGCATCGGCGACTTCTATTAGGCTGGTTCTCTCTCTTTCTCAAAAAGCCAGAGGATCCTCTCGAAGGAGAAGAGAGATAGAGAGACGGCGAGAGCAGAACCAGTCATGCAATCGACGACCTTGCTGCAGAGAGATGCTGCGCGAGGAGAGGAGCCTGCCTATACCTATGTGTACTTGTCCAACTTTCCAGAGATCAGTATGCGAGATCAGTAGCTTGTGGTCTTTGCCAAAGTTCAATATGCAATCGCGGTGTATCGACTCTTTGACGAAGCCCGGCAGTATTGCAAAGC
Source organism: Pteromalus puparum (assembly GCA_012977825.3). Lineage (NCBI taxonomy): Eukaryota > Metazoa > Arthropoda > Insecta > Hymenoptera > Pteromalidae > Pteromalus > Pteromalus puparum. Next base: position 541,410 of record CM053170.1, on the reverse strand, counting down.
TAAACAACGGTACACTCGCTATCTCACGCTCGTCACAGTTCCAGCTAAGCCGTGACGCCTCTCGGTTCAAATGTTAATTCAATAATTCGGAAACTACGTCAGTCCTCTCTCTCGACACACACAACTCTCCTCTTTTCCGCGAATTCACGCGAATCCGACCAAGAGCGGCGCGGCGCCTCCAAAAGCGATTTATCCTTTTTTTCGCCTCTTTTCGGATCCTTTGTGCCTCTTCGGGCCCCTCTCTCGTTTGCTCCGATCCACTTTACACAAAGCCGGCCTTTTCAGACTGGCTCTGGTTACGTTTTATCCTGCACACTTTAGAAAAATGTCGCGCGTCTCGCTCTTGGTTTGTAATTTTCTCACGTACATAGTGCGCTTGATTCATTCATTCTCAATCGTGCTTAGCGAAGCTACTTTGTCGCGCGCGCAAAAATTATCGATCGATACACTGCGCACAGCAGACAAGCAGACAGACGACGAGCAGGGGGAGAAACTCGCCTACTCCTGCAATCAGCCGCTTCCCACAGCGCCAATCATCCAGCTTATATGTTCGCTTGTACGCGTAATGCTGAAGTTTCCTGAGCGAAGCCACCCCGCGCCGCACTTATTATTTTACAAGTAGTAGGTATACACGCCTCGATGCTGCTTATTAGTTGTTGGAAATTAGTCGATGCACGCGATAATACGGGTTTCGAGTGTACTGTTATGGATACTTGTTTCGCGATTTTCTCTTTGTGCGGATGGCTCGATATGGCCGGAGTTTAATTGTTGGATGGAAGTACATCTCTCGAGTTTTCCTCTCCTTTAAGACACTGTAACTCGTTCGAATGAATGAGAATCCGTGATTAATCTGCCCGTATCTAAATTTAAAACGTAACTCGTTCTACATCAGCGGAAAAAAAATCCCATAGCAGCATCGTCTTCCGAACCTGAACCCGCTCATTAAATCATAAAACCAAAAGTCCAGCAGCGCGCGCCAGTCCCATCCATATATATCGGAGCGAGAGTAGCCTCTCTTAGCCGGCGGTACCTGGCGGTACAACGCGAGCGATCTTAAAATCAGTCGATCGAGACACATACACACGCGCGTGTGGGCAGCAGCAGCGGAAGGCAGCGGAAGGCAAGGCAGCTCGAATTCCACGCGCCACGGCACGGAGGATGATGCACCTTTGCTTTGTGTGAGCTGTGTTTTATATATACCCTACCTATAGGTTCGCTCGTACTCTCCGAGTGCTCGAGCACCTGATTTAAGCGGCATTCACCTTGAGAGCAGCGGCAGCTGCTGCTGCTGCTGCTGCGTCGCTGCTATAATATCTCCGTGCGCTGGTAATTTCTTCGAAGACTGGTCGTACGTAGACTTCTTTTTCGTTTGTTGGTAGATTAATTGAAAATCGAATAGCGCAGAGTTGGTTATTCTCTCGGAACAGTAGATCAAGACGCTTTGATCAGACGTCTCAATAATAAAGCATCTCGATATAGTCCGATGAATCAATCGAGGCGACGGACGACTGTAAGCCACGTACTTGCACGCTCTGCTCTCGTCGTCGTTCTTTATAGGTGTACACACGCGCGAGTCTCGCTCTTTCCTCGGCTCGTTCCTCGGCTCGTTCAGCTGCAGAGCTGATTAATGCAGCCGAGCGTGACGACGGCAGCGACGCACGTGGTGTGTGTATACTGCTCTGTTGCAGCGCTTTCGAATCCGCGCGAGCACGCGTTTGCTCTTTTATGGAGACCATTAGCTGGCTGCGTGCGTATGAGCTGCTACTGCCGCGCGACGTTTCCGTTTTGCGAGAAAAAGGGGACCGAGGCTTTGCTGCTGCGATGCTATTTTTGCAAATTGGTTTACAGCCGATGACTCGATTGTCCTCGATCGACAGCTGGCTAATTTTGTTGTTTTACGCTTTCGGTCTTGAAGGCTGAGCGTCGCGCATACCCAAGCCGTATCACTGATTAAATGACAACCCGATCCAACTCTCATATCAGCGCGAACGGCCATCAACGTGTCTGCGAGCAGCGGTACACAAAAACTTGATTCAAAATTCCTCGCCTGCCTCGCACAGCCATGTCTCTATCTTGTCCTTCCTTCAGAAGCGAATGAAAATGTCCAGGAAACGACGAGAGGTACTTATGGCTGCGCCGTATATCTATACGGGCAGACGGTGCACGAGTTGACCGCCCCGCTGCATCGCGAGGGGGACCACCAAAGACGAGAGCATTGTCTCTCTCTCTCTCTCTGCTCGCGGTGGGCTATGAGGGCGCGCGGAATTTTCATTGTTGCTGCGCTGCTGACGTTCGTGCGTGGGTCGCGAAATTTCCGACGAGCGATAAAGCGTTTGACGGGGAGTTTCTTCTTGGGGAAACAAATTGGCAGACCTAGACAATCCAATCCCGGTTCTCCTGCCGCGCGAAAAAGAAATCAACCAGACCGCGAAGAGACGTCGGCAGAAAGACCCTAGCCAGAGAGAGAGAGAGAGAGAGAGTAAAAGAGAGCCCGCAAAGATTTTTACCCTCGCGCTCGGCGGCTCCAAGGGGTCAACGCCCCCTGTATATATATACTCTCTTTCCTGCAGGAGGACTTCTGCGGATCCTCCATACCTATCCCCTTCTTCTGCTTTTGCTTGCCTCTCGTCTCGCTGTCTCTCTTTCTCTCTCTCTCTCTCTCTCCTTCTCGGTATACGGCGACGACGTCGTCCAGCTGCACCCCCTTAATTATACGCGCGCTGCCACTGCCCCTTTTTCCTCGTTTTTTGCGATTACGCTCGAAGGGCTTCTCGGAAGGATTTGCACACTGCGTACCTTTAAAAGGGACGGAGGTTCGCCGAACCTCGGGGGTGTGCAGTGTTTCGAATGTTGTTTGTCAAAAGCTTTTAAAAGCTCTATCGAAAAATCGTCGCATCAGTGCATTTTCTTTCCGCTCATTCGCCCCGCAGCTGCGCGTGAAAAAGCATGACAACAAGCCTGCAAAGACGTAAACACTCGAGAGCAGCACACGCTCCAACGTATATAGCTGGAATGCCTATAGCGCAAATTATGCGAAGGTTAGAATTCGCTGCGCACCTTTCTCTTTTTTTATTGTAGGAAAATTATATTATCCTCTCGCTGCACTCGTTCGCATGCAAATTCGATTTTTTCACGCCCAGTGCTCGTCGAAAAAAGAAAATCGTCCGAGGGTAGAATAAAAATAGCGGATCCGCAATTAACCAACCTCCAACTGAAAACCTTCCCGACTCAATCAACCGGGCACGAAATCACCCTTCGCAGAAATAGCCGCACTGGCCGGACACTACACGCCGCGTGCGCGCCGTAAAAAAAGAAGAGGAGACACCTTCGCTTTATAGGTTAATCTTAACCTACCAACCTGTTCGTCACGCTTCGGAATTCGCCATCTCTGCACCCTCTCGTCCAGTCGCGACGTCGGTCCACGAGTGCTCGTCTATCTTTCCGTAGGGGACGGACACCGAAGCGCGGTGCATCTATGCGCGCAACAAAAACACGCTACTTATTACACTCCGGGCCGCTGCTGCTGCTGCATCCTTTCACATTTCACGCGTCTCGCGCACACTCACTTGTTTATCCTCGGAAACTCGCTTGTTCTTTGATCATCGATATTGTTGCACGAGTACTTAAGTATTCGACTGTTTGTACACAGAGGAATCGGCGCACCACGAGCACACAAAGGCTCGTACCAGTTACTGCAAGAGCGCGAAGTAAAGAGAGGAATGGGAATGGAATAACGAAAGAGAGGCTCGTACCAGTCGTACCTCGGCGGCGGGCGAGCCTCGAGTGCCGACTGCCGCCGCGGCGCGCTCGGCTCCTTCGTATACTTGCGTAGCGCCGCTATACAGTGTGTTGTATGCCTGCTATAGTGCGGCGAGTATAGCTATAGCTCTAGGCTAGGGGGTGGGAGCTGCGTCCCTCTCCTTTCTTTCTCTCTAGTATCTGCTGCGCGAGAGCGAGTAAGGTACTACCTATAGCGTGTGTGGAGGGACAGATGCAGCGACTAGTGCTTCCTCGCATTCAAGGACTTGTGCCGTCGTCGCTGCCTGCAGGATTTATCTCGAGAGTTGAAGGTACGTGTGCTTGCTTCGTCCCAGACACCCAGAGATCTAGATCTGCTCGTGAGAGGGTTGATAACTAATTGTCGAAACCATATCCGCAAAATAAGTATCTGCACAACTATGGAGAGATAGATAGATGTGCGGCGTTGTTCATGTGTACACATGTGTGTAAGTACACCATTGCACAGCTGCTCGCGGGTGGTTTGGGTATTAGGTATCATAAGGGCAGGTACTTACTTATATAAGTAGATATTGCGGAGAAGGTTATTGCTGTTGGGACATCTGTTGGGAGATGCTAGAGAGAAACAGAGCCGCACGTGGCGGGACCGTCGGTAAGTCTGATGCATGCTGATAAGCACATTAGCAGGATCCTTATCAAATTTTCGATTCAGAATTAATACGAAACTTATCAAAAACTCTAGCAGGTACCGTGTGTTCGAATCTTTAATAAAATAGCTGCAGCGATAAACTGCAAGTTAAAATTGATTAATTTTTTTTAAATTCTACAGCACTATATACCTATATTAAACTTTCAACAAGCAGCATTTTCATTTAAATAAACAATGTCAAATAATTCAATTACAGTGGGAACGTGCTTAAATTGTGATCTAGAAAAAAAACAGATGAATATAAATGTCACTTACTTTATATAATTAAAAAATAATCTCTTAAAAAGTATGCGATGTTTATTATAGTAAAATTTAAAAGAGTCTAAGCTAGTAGCGGAAGATACGTAAAGGTAGTTTAAATTGAATGAAGTTTAAATTAGCTCTAATGTCAAGTATAACCAACCCGCACCACAAATCTACTGACTCTCTTTAACTCTGCAGGAAAAAATACAGCGCATGCTTGGTGACCGGCTTACACCGCGGGAATGAAATCGGCCCACGTGTACCATACCTATCTGCAGCATAAACATACGTACTTATACATATATATTGTTCATATTTGCACGTAAATGCGAGCCGGCATATGTCGATACTTGAAACGAGGACACTTTAAAAATATGCGTTAAATTGGCAATAATTAAATGAATCGTTTGACGTCTTTAAACTTTTTAGAATAACGACTGAAATATTTTATCAGTATAAAAACTCCAATAACAGTTAACGAACTTCTTAATGATTTGCGCAAATTTAGAAAAAAAAACGAATGAGTGTCTATACTTAATTACAGTAAAAATACTCAGCCTACCCCCCAAATCAATCGCATCAATAAGCGCCTGCTCGACCATGCAGCAGCCCAAACCTCTCATGACGTCAGCGCTCTCTCAGTTGTAATAGCTATAGCTACACATACAACTATGCGCAAGCCGTTAGTGCGGAGAGGGGCCCCGAAATAATCGCCGCCGGCGCGTGCAGCGCGATGTCCGTCGCTCATTCCAGCGCGAGACGTCGTTGCGAGCGCAACAACGCAGGCGCATCATCATCCTCACCGTCGTTTCGAAAATGAGCATCACCGTTACCTGCGTCGCGCCGGTCAACATCGCCGTTATCAAGTATTGTGAGTATCCTGCTTTCCATAAATAAAATTCTCATTCTTTTTGTTTATTCATTTTTTTTAGCTTCAATTACTTATACTCGACGATTTATTTTATCGAGGTGTATTGAGATTGTGGGATTTCACGAGTGGAATGTAGTTTACAGTTAGGTATGATCGGATGTATATAAGTGCATGTAACGTGGCGCTGACAGCTCGCGCTTAGTTTGAACATTTCGCACTTTTAAATAAATAGTCAAGGATTGTTCGAATCGATCGCTTTGTTGAAGAATCATTTCGAAAGAGTTCGACAACAATGTCAACTTTTTTACGTCTATTCAGAGAATCTTTTTCAAAGAGTTTTCCGTGATTCGGATCTCTGCTACGATTTGCATGACTGAGGCGGAACTAGTTTTTACGCTCTTGTGCTCCGAGTTGTATGAAGTAGCGATTATTGAATTTTAAATGTAGTTTTAAAGCGACTTTGTTCGCGTAATTGCGAAAGTAATTTATTTTAATTGTTTTCAGGGGGGAAACGCGATGAGGACCTCATTTTGCCCATCAACGACTCGCTTAGCGCGACTCTGGATACGGAACACGTAAAATACCTTTTTACGATTTACTTTCTCTCATAGGACAATCTGATTCAAGTACTGTTCCTTATTTCAACGCGATTTTTCATTTTCAGCTTTGCGCTAAAACAACTGTGAGGGCCAGTTCAGAATTCAAAGAAAACAAAATATGGCTGAATGGAAGGTAATTTATCAATTCTCTATAAATTGTCTGAACAAGCTACATATTTCAATAAGAGTTTTAAATGAATTTTTTCTATTCTTAGGGAAGAGTCCATGGAAAATCCAAGACTCCAAAATTGCCTGAAAGAGAGTAAGATAAACAAATTCAAATATGCCTTGCAACTGCATGTTGATTTTATTGATTTCACATAAATTTTCAATTTTCCAGTAAAGAAACGGTCTCAATTGTCAAAAGATATGGAAAATTGGAAACTTCACATTCGTTCAGAAAACAATTTTCCAACAGCAGCTGGTCTGGCATCCAGTGCAGCAGGATATGCATGTCTAGCTGCTGCACTTGCAAAACTCTACAAAGTAGAAGTGAGTTTTAAAAAAAATTCTAAGCAATTCTTAATGATTTATCAATAATATCTAATAAATAAAATGTATCTTATCATCATAGGGAGATATAAGTGGCATAGCAAGAGCTGGTTCAGGATCAGCCTGTAGAAGCGTTTACGGTGGTTTTGTCAGATGGTACAAAGGTAGTGATCCAACTGGCATCGACAGTATTGCAAAGCCAATTACACCTGCCTCTCATTGGCCAGACATGCGTATTCTTGTACTGGTTGTGAACGACTCCAAAAAGAAAGTATCCAGTGCAGTAGGCATGAAGAGGACTCTGTTAACATCTGAGTTTCTGACATACAAGGCTGAAAAAATCATTCCCAAGAGGATTGAACAAATTCAAGAGGCTATTCTCAACAAAGATTTTGAAACCTTTGCAGAGCACACTATGAGGGACTCTAATGAAATGCATGCAGCTTGCTTGGCTGCTTATCCTCCTTGTGTTTACATGAATGACACTTCCCATCTCATTGTTGAGTTAATGCATCAGTACAATTCTACCAGCGATAGAACTAAGGTATTAATTCATACATTACAATTATTTTAGTACAAGTATGTAGTCCTTTCACTCTGATTTTCAGTAAAATATCATTTTTTGTTTATAGGTGGCATACACATTTGATGCTGGGCCAAATGCAACATTGTTCCTGTTAGAGAAGGATGTTGCAGAGCTACTTGGAATTCTTGATCACTACTTTCCTCCTGCTGCAGATAATAATGTCGAGTACAGAAAAGGAATTTCTATTGAGGTTACTCCACCTTCACAGGTTTGTTTATAAATTGTTTGATTTCCTCAAATTACATGAAAAATTTTCATACTGAAAGTAAACGTGCTGTTTTCATTCCAGGATCTTTTACAAAAAATAAACTTTCCAGAGCATCAGCCTGGAAAGCTTAAATATATTATCCACACTCAAGTGGGTAGTGGACCAAAGCAACTCCCAGATTCTGAAGCTCTCAATTTCCATTAATAATGACAATAATTTAAGACAATGAGCAACTATATCAAATTGTTATTAGTCACAAATTCAGGGGTTAGATTCTCTTCCAAAAACGAATATTTATAGGCTTAGACCATACAGTACTGTATGGTCTAAGATGTACTGTAGTATGTACTGTAGTACTGTATGGTCTATTAACTTAGACCATACAGTACTGTATGGTCTAAGTTAATAGGTATGATATATTGTAATATAACATTGAGATTGCTTTAAAAAGCAATATTTTTTAAAGTTTTTAATAAATTTGTTACCTAAAAAAGGTTATAAGTTTATTTTTTTGCGAATCAACTATCCCATCTTGCAATGTCAAGATTGCACTATTACAGCATAATTGCAACCGGCAATGTTTACATACTCAAGACTTGTACCTATATATATGTATATAGCACATAGACATTTCTAACCTTCAATGCACACACTTTTACGATGATGGCTCGTCGCGTGTGTGTGTTGCGCAACCGGTAAACAGAAATGAAAATTCATGAATGAATAAGTTTATTGACTTTCAATAGTCACGATTCATCATTACGAACTGATTTTCGCGCAAGGCAAGAGCTAAACGATCAAGATGTCCAAAGCTGCTGGTGAACTTATAAAAGCTGTTTTCGAGAGGACGAGGACGTCAAAGACCTTTGGTCGAGTTTTAGAGAATGTAAGTAAAATATAGTGAAGCTGTTAAGAAATTATGTATTTTTGTTATTAATTAACTTATAGTGCTTGACACCTATTGTCTATTAAATAATAGCATTATTTTGCTTATCTTGAAGGTTAAACTAATTTCTGCTGGTGAGGGAAAATGCAAAGCTGAGTTGAAAGTCGACGAGGAGCATTTGAACCTAGGTGGAACTCTGCATGGAGGTTACACCAGCACTCTTGTAGACTGCATTTCAACTTACGCACTGATGACCCACAAAGCTGGAGTTCCAGGTGTTTCTGTAGACCTACATGTTACGTAAGCAAGACAAGAAATCCACATCATAATGCAGCGACTACTGTCAGAATTTTTTATTAAAAAAACTGAACATTTTGAAATTATGGCCCACAGGTTTCTGAAAGCAGCAGTTCCCGGTGATGTGGTTTCCATAGATGCTAGGACCATAAAGGCTGGCCGAACACTGGCATTTTTGGAAGTAGAGCTCTCAAAGAAGGACGATGGTGCACTGATTGCTCGTGGCATCCACACAAAATTCATCGGTGGATAATTCTCTTCTATAAAAAAGTAATCCTCCTCTCTTAAAAAAGTTATTGACTTTTTGAATTATTGGAAGCATTTGATTGTGATTGGTCTCCTCGTTATACGCAAACGTGAGTCGCCTAGTTGGTAAATTTAAGAATAAGAATCACATGAAAACAGACCGCGTCCTTAGATTTTGTAGCTTGAATTGTTAAAGACCTGAACCATCTGAAAAAGTGGTTTAATATCATGTTATATGTGAAATAGTGACTATAAAATAATTTAAGTGTTAGTTGTTTTATTTATTGGTGTTGATTAGTGAGTTTACAAAAGAAAATTGTTAAATACTCAAATATGGAAGTTTTTTACAATTTAATAATACACTTGGGCAATTATATCTATATTTATGGTATAGCAAATGAACCCACTGCCTACAATTTATATTAATTTATTTTTATAAAACGATACAAAATATTTATTTGCATTTCTTTGTCTAAATCTCCAATACGGAGCTTAGAGTACAATCTCAGTAGTTTGAAAAAAGTACACCTATTACTAAAAAAAACTTAACGTGTATGTACCCGATTAAAGCAACAGCGATTAAAGCATATAGACCAGCTAGTTGACATTTTTCACATCGTCCAGCAAAAGTTTCATCTCTCGGATTCTCTGGCTCAGTTCCCTCAACACTTTGCTGACTCTTCCATATTCCTCATTGGCGTCCTCGAGAAGCTCCTCCACGTACTTGATCTTTTCGTCGCGACTGCCGTGCCCGGTTTTCTCGATTTTGAGTTCATTCGCCGGGGCGAGATACTTGGCAGCTGCAGCGCTTCTCCTCGTCCTCGAGATGGTGTTGCTGCTCTGGTCACTGCTCTGTTCGAGACACTCCTCGCAGCAAGCGGACCAGGCTCTCAAGTCTATCGAGGGAATCTCGTTGCAGTCGACGAAGTTGTTGTCGGCGTCGGGCAGAAGGAAGACGTCCCTCTGGATCCTGGTGATGTTGTCCCCGTTGTCGCAGAGGACTCGAGCCAGGCTCGTCTTCTTGATCTGGGCCAGTTGCTCCGGCTGGAAGGTCGTGGGGTTCTCCAGCCAGAACCTGTCTCCGTCCCTCATCCTCCTGAACTGCTCGGACAGGAGACATTTGAAGAGCGGTCCCACCTTGGCATTTTCTACCTGGTCCTCGAGAATACCGCCGACCCAGACGTCGATGTTGCCGGGATGCCCGTAGAGCTCCTTGAGCTTCTGCCGGACCTTGGCATCGCTGATTTCACCGGCCAAATCGTCGAAGCTCTCGACGTGGGACATGTTGCAGTAACTCCTCCAGTCGACGTACGGAGGGATAGCATGGTCTCTGCCTCTCTGGATGTTCATCGCCGCCAAGTCCAGAGCCACAGCGTGAGCTGTTCGGAAGAGCTGCTCCGTCAGTTCCATGTTCAAGTTCTGCTCGGGTTTCTTGAGCTTCGCAGGAGTGACGAACATTCCTCTGAGAAGCGGATCGGTGCCACCTTCGTCGACCAGCCTCCAAGGGGCGAAGAAGGCGTCTCTTAAGTGTAAAGGTCCTTGAGGTATGGGTTGGAGGTCTTTATCGAGTCGCTCTAGTTTCGGTTGGATCAGAGAGTGTCCGAAACGCAGAGCTGCGGTGGCGAAGACGTTGGCGATGCCGGCGTCGAGGTTGCTGTCGTAGCCTCGGTATGGGCCGAACAGCTGCTCCGAGCTGCCGCCCAGAACTTTGGGAATCCAGTCGCGGTAAGTGATCAGTTGCATCTGGAAAGAGAAATTTGCGAGTTTCAGCCCGATCTTTCACGCATACATCTCAAAATCGTTAGATCGGCATCTCGTATTACCTGAGCGCCAATGATTTTCCTGGCCTCCTGATACAGTTTCTCTCCTCTCCAGTGTGGATTGATCAGCTTCAGTCTCCTGGCAATCCTGTTGTGCTCTCTCATCCAGACGGTGTGCATGACCGTCAGTCCAATCTGCTCGTTGACTCTGAAATCCCCAGCCAAAAAGCAGTTGATGTCGCTCTCGGTGACGTTCCTCCTGCAGTCGATAAACTGTCCATTAGCGTAGGGTAACAGCGCCTTCCGACCGGGGAAGGTCGGTCCTTCCTTCAGGAGTCCCAGATCATTGCTGAAGTCGCGCAATTCGCGAGCGGTGTCGTCGTCGTAACCGTAGACCTGTGACGCATCGAGATAGCTGGTCAGCTGGTTCAGCTGTTCTCGAGGGGTCAACTTGCCCCAGAGAATACTCGTCATTCCAGAGCCTGCGGATGTATAGAACATTGATTGATTTTTAAATAGATGTAGAGTCATCTGTACGCGATCTTTCGAATTCTGAGAAATATCATGTTTGCAGTTATGCATTTTAGCTGTTGCAAAATATTCATAACTGATGTCTGTCTCGTGTATATCATATCTCAGTAGATCAAGGTTGAGTTGAGTAAGACATTGTAATACTTGTGTATTTTTAATTTTATAGCTTCTCGCATATAACAAGTTACTGCTAATTCTCGTGTCAAAATATATACGAGATGCGGATAAATTTTCAAGATATGATAATGTTCATACGATTTCGATTAGACTCACCGCAAACAGCGCTGGTCCTGAAGAAATCGATGCACCTCCGATTTTTGATCCTAGGGTCACCGGGTGGTACCTCCATGGGGAAGCAAGGCGCCGCGTTATCGCAAGACTTCTTGCAGTCGATCCCACCCCACGATTCACTGGACACAGCGGGTAGCGCGTGATCGAAGTCATGGTCGATCCACTGTCCCCACTGCATGACCATGTGCGTGATCTTGTCATCGGCAGTGATCTCGTCCGTGGCGATGATGCTGGTGGAGACGAGTCTCGCAGCTGGTTTCGGGTGACCGTAGTACAGTCGAGACTTGTCCCAACCGATGGGCTGCGAGAAGCCGTTTTCGTAGATGGGTTTGAGGATTCGACGGAAGCCAGTGTAAGAGGAGCCCCAGGTTGGATGCGCCAGATTGTTGCACTTGCCGTCCATTGTACGGTAGCGGTTGTGGTAGCAGAGATTCAGACACTCGTCGGTGCGGCGGTGAGACGTGCATCCAGAGAGACGCTCCAGCTCGGTCAACTAATTTTTGTTATTTTACAAATTAATTATTAGATATGGTATATTGAAGGTTACGCAAAAAGATATTTAAAAATTAACATTTTGCAAAGAATATTCGGCCTCACGCCTATATCAGTCATTCATTTACAAATTAACAGGTTTTTAAAAGCCGTTTAATTAATTCTCTTATCCTATGCTGCACAACCAATATCTTAAAAATCTCGATCTCGTCCTCACCTGTTCAGGCGTCAAAATCTCCTCGTAGCGAAAATCATCGGTAGCATTGGCAAACGCTCCCACGTCAACCATTTTCCTGATGTGCAAGAGAGTCCTCTCGAAAAGCTCAGCAGGCCTAGCAGCTCTTCTACCCACGGCATCTGGGAACCTGGAAAGCTGGAAGGGGTTGCCCCGAGACCTTGAATTCGGATTGAAGAGCATCTCCAGGGTATTGTTGATGGCCCTGTCGATCTCCTGGGTAGCCTCGTTGAAGGCTCGAAGGACCAGTCCATCGCTGGCGGTCGGTTGGCGGATTCGGACCAGGGCCGAGGCTGTCGCTCGGCCGTGATCGTTGGTGGCTGAACACTCGTATCTGAGAAAGATCGATCAAGCTCGTTACTGGGGGGGGGGGAGGTATTATTTACAATTGTAGGTTGTTTTAATTGTACAGTAATCAACGTCGCGCCGCACGATGATTACGATTGCTATCGATCAAGGTCTACCGGCTTGAACTTATCATTACGCCAGGATAATGGAGTGTCTCTATTTTTTTTCCAACATCCTAGTAGTTACTCGATTAATTCTAGAAACAATCCTCACCTACCGGTATCCACCGCAGAAACGTTGTACAAGTAAAGGCTACCGTGCTTCGACACCCTGGTTCTGTTTCCCAAGACCAGTTCCACCAGTGTCCCGTCTTTCTTCCAGACGATCTTGGGTTGCGGCTGACCCTCGGCCCTGCAGGGCAGCTCGACAATAGCCCCAAATTCCACCTCCATGTCCTGAGGTTCGTAAATGAGCCTGGGTGGTTTGTACTCGGTACCGACGACGTTCAGGTCCGCGCTGGTTTCGGCGAAGCCGTGGGAGTTGCGAGCTTGGCAGACGTAGCGAGCCGAGTCCGACTCCTTGGCTGCGAGAATTTTCAGACTGCTGTTGCCGTCCTCAAGGAGGATTCGCGCGTGGGGACGAATCTTGGAGCCGTTTCGCCACCAGTCGATGTGCGTGGTGGTTTGTCCCGCTGTCTCGATACGACAGACCAGGACTACGTCTGTGCCGGCACGGACCTGTGAATTTTTGTCCATTATTGCAATTTTTCATAATGAGAATCGGAACACACGTGTTGCTTCGATAACGTATGACGTTATCTACTCCTCATTATGTCTACACGGAGACTCGAGAAAGAGAGTTTAATCGAGAGTAGATTGACGCGTGCAAAAATCACTTCGATAATAAGTATAATTATGATATTGTGCTCAAAAGCAAAACCAACCGTCTGCGACTTGGGGGTTTCAATGAACCTCGGCGTAGGCGACATGACCACGAGAGTCCTAGCCGATCTCGATTTGGTCTCCCCCATGTCGTTATGCGCGACGCACTCGTACTGGCCAGCGTCGCTCTCGCTGACGTCGCTGATAACGAGACTGCCGTCTTCCTTGATGAAGTACCTCTCGTCGTCGCTGGACACCTCGTTGGAGTCCCTCATCCACTTGACGCTGGGCTGCGGGTCACCGGCGACTCGACACCTGAACACCGCCGTTTCGCCAAGCTGGACCTCGACGTCCTCCGGTCCTTCCATTATCACCGGTTGACCTGGTACATCGAAGCGAGAGGATCAGTTTTATGGCCTTTTGATTTTTATCTCCCGTCAAACGAGTCTCGTCATTGCAGTGTGTCGTAATAATCGATTGTACTCGTGATTTATAGCCCATAAATTAACGCTAATGGCTTTTTCACGCATAATACATATGTTGAATTGCGCGACACATCGAGTCTTCCCACACTCCGAAATCGGATACGCGGAGACATTAAAAACCGGATCAACGCGGGTGTCGGAAAATTCGTCGGCCGTTAATCTCGATCGTCCGCATAGATAAAGTCTCGGTAAATTAACTGGTACCGCGTCTCGGTCTCAGCAAACGAGTTCCTGTCGATTGCTTCTCTGTGAGAATATCAAAAACTCAACTGCAATGGAAATCCGCAGGCGTCATCCTGTCCAGTCTCTTCCCCTTCATCTCGTCGGGCGCTTGACAGACCGCTTCCATCTCCATCCGGTCCTTGAGCTTCTCCAGCAGCCAGACCATGTCGCAGTCGCACACCAGGGCATTGCTGTCGAGCCGCAGCTTCGTCATGGGCCCAACGTTTTTGAAAGCATCGTGGGGCAGCCTCTCCAGCCTGTTGTTCTGCAGATACAGTCTCTCGAGTCTCGGCAGGTCATTGAAGGTGTCGGGTTCGATTCTCCGAAGCTGGTTCGCGTGGAGGTACAGCTGTTCGAGTCTCGGCAGCCCGGAGAACGTTCCCGGGGCTATGTACTCGAGGCTGTTCTTGTAGAGGTAGAGGTAGCGGAGATTCGGGGCCGATTGGAATATCGACGGGGAGAGTCGACGGATTCGGTTGTCGTTCAGCAGCAGCGTGTGCAGTTGCTTCAGGTTGTGCAGGTCCCCCGGACGCAGCTCGACTATGTTGTTGAAGCGCAGATCTCTGGAGGTCAAAAATTATTCGTGGATTAAAAATAACGTATATACTCGCCTCGATTTGAAATTGAGCGGAGCCAACGCAACGAAAAGAGACGCGAAATTAATTCATATCAAAGTGTATAACAACCTCACGTATAGTGCTGCTACGGTCATTCATCAAGCTCAGTATTAATAAACGCACGAGAGACGCCAGATATTAATAGCCGCGCGCGAGACGAATCGACGCGAATCAAAGGTCTGGCTTTTTAAATACAAACTACATTGTTTATTCTTCTACCCGACACGTGTATTATTTCGTCTATTGCAACACGTTCGTATAATCTATATTTTCTTTCCGGCGTTTTTACCGATAAATCTCTGTTTACCCGGAGGTATCGAATTCATGGAGAGAGCAAAGTTGAATTTCCAGGGGGAAGGGTGTATTTTAGTCGTCATTTGTTTTCTATCCAGAAATAACGACGAGGCTGAAATGCGAGGGATTGATCGCGTTAATCGTGCACTTGCAGTTTTGAACGGCTCTGGATGTTATAGACATCATTTCTCTTTCTGAGCTTCCTAGCTGTTATTTGCGAATCGATTGTTTTGCAGACAGTGATTTATGCTAACGCGTTGTTCAGCGTCTAAACAAAACTGTACCGCGTCTGCGTCAAATAAAGGAACGCGTGCTCGAGGCGCTGAAATGGAAAAGCGCGCATACGTGTAATAGAACACGTCAATCAAAGTGAACCAACGCATCTTCGGTCCACGACGAAAGACTCGTGACGAAGCGTCTGGATTTAGAGACGCGAGAACGTGACTCGATCCTCTTCGCGCGTATGATGTTATACGGGCCGTCGCTCGAGCCGTGTTTATTATCTCGACGAGGCAATAATTTTGCCGGAAAAGCGAGTCAGCTGGACGTAGTTGCGTTTACACAGATAAGCGATCGTTGTGTCGTTATTGCGATGATTCGAGTGAATGTTATGCTGGATTTGCCTTTGACAAAGTGTTCATTCCTATTTTTCGTTGATAATTTTATTATAGAATAAAATTTATTTTTACTACGAGAATATGTAGTTTAAGCGATATTTTATTCGTTTTCCTTTTATACACACGCCGCATATAAATAGACTTTTATAAATATTTATAAAATCAATGAATCACAAGTTGTATAAAAAAAATCTAATCTCAGATTCTTGAAAAAATAATAATAATTCTCTGACATCACGGTGTCTTAATTCTTCAGTTGCAACAAAACACACTTCAATAGAGCATTTCGCATCCGCGGCGCTTTCAATGAATAAATTTGTCGACGAGTTAACGACAATAATACCGCACTGAAGAAAGAAAGACGAAAAGACGATAAAAAAAGGAGCTCATTCATCAAGAAGCTTCTATTTAAGAGTCGGAGGTGTAATAGACGCGTCGTAAACCGGCAGCTTTACGAGGATTTCGAGTTGGAATTGCGCGCGCGAGCTTTCATATGTGCGACACGACTTGAAATAATTTTATTTGCGTGAGTTGCAGGAGCATAAAGCCTAAAGAGGCGAGATGAACGTGTTAGAGTGTCGATCTGGGAGTTGGATTCAGGCCGTGATATAGCTTTATATGAGGATTGGAGAAGCTAAAACGGGCTTCGATGGTTTTCGAAAACTGATACATCGTCGGCATTATAATTACAAATTCAAATTCCGAGAATAAAGAGAATTCTTTGTTAAGTCAACAACAAAAGCCAAGTCATAAATTCCGATTCTTTCACGCCTCAACAAAGCTTTTCTCGCGTCCGTAATCTCGATGAAAATATTATTCGATTATAATAAGAGAAAATACTCGTGGATACAGTCATTATGACCACAAATCAAAGTTCACTTAATAACGCGTGGCTCGAGTGACTCGTGAAAAAGGAAAATAAACATGACATCACGACCCGCGTTGAGATGTCTCGAGAAAGTGTGAGATAATAGAGACGATAAATATTTTTCATCGAAAAGTAAATCGGTCGATAGGATCAAATCCACGCGACGATTTCACTTCGGAAGATGCAAAATAATGCGACTGCACAGCTAAAATCTCAACCGCGAGCTGACCCTGAAACCAGGTACGTAGGTATGTGTGTGTGTGTGTGGGGTAGAGAATCTGAGCGCGCGAAAGCGACTCCTAAAAAGGAATTGGATTCGTATATGCCGATATACGCACGCACTTGAAATACAACTTTTCTTTCAATGTCACGAGTGTATCGGCGTCTTCTTTCGCCGATTTCAATTTGTGCACGGATTAAAAATCGTTATTTGAATACCATAAAATACATTAATTATCACTCGACTCGTTTTCAATGCTTATTACTTTTCGCTCAAGGAGCCGCAGCTTATGCGCGGACATAAATTTCAGGCTACTGTAACGCGGCTACTTATTATGTCACGTGCGGTACTTAGCAACACCCCAAAAAAAACCTTCTCTTTACGGCACGAGATTTCGTAAGCTTGATTTATCAAAACTGCGTCGGGCTTATCGCCGATGAATCACTTTCCACGCCCAACTTTATATTTATAGAGCTCGAAAAAAAGAAAGTGTATCACCGCGAGGATTCCGTGAATTCCGTATCGCGACGCATCCTCGAAAGACGAGGAAGAAGAAGAAGAAGAAGAAAAGAAGAAGCTTCGCGGCTGCACGAGCCATAAGACGTGCCCACACGTTCAGCGACGAGGCACTAGACGCGGCTCTTTCGCAAGATCCGCGGATTTACGGCTGTCGTTTGGATGTATGTATTTGTTTAGAGATTTTTTTCGAGTCAGCCCTCGATTAATTCTTCCTTTATTTTTTCTCTTTCGTGCTATTTATAGCGGATTTTTCAATCCCGCTCGAAAGTGCGCGCGGATTTACATAAGAGCAATTTGAAAAATATTTTCTTTCTGTATCATTATGGTAAACGCTCGACGATTTCATCTTTGGGTTTATCTATAATTATAGTAGTACACAGACTGCGCACGCGGCTGTGAATTTCAAAGCACGCGCGTACAGAGAGCTTTGTGCTCGAAAATTGCTGATGTTGTCAATAAGTCACGATGGTTCGGCTGTGTCGAATTACTACAATTAGCGATAAAAATATCTCGCCGAGGTATTTGCTTACTCTGCAGAGATTGTAATAATGCTATTCGCGCTCGAGGAGATCGCGTATCGGATTTATACGGTGCACCTTATAACTTCTTATGGCGATTGCATTTTGATTGAGCGATTTGCATACTTTGAGAACTTTGCCCGACACTTTGATTTCGTTTTAATACCTTCAACGCAATTTTTTATTGAATTTACATTTAATTTGAAAAGGTGGGAGGTAAAAAACGTCCCTGGCTTATGCTGACTGACGCGATTGCAATTTATGCCTCGCTTCAAAGTTCAAAGCGAGCAAGCTCTGCGCATGAAAGTCGTCGTTCATAAGCCGCGCAGTCTTAAAGTGGAAAACCCGCCGGACCAGTGGTCTCCGCAAACCACAACACGCTCTTGAACTCGGAGCTTTGAAAACTATATATATGTGTACTTACAGCACGTTGGTGTTGGCGGGAACTTTGGGCACCCGGTTCAGCTTCTGAAAGACGCATCTCACCGTTCTCGGTGGCGAACACGTGCACCTCGCCGGGCAGGGCTCGGCGTTATCCTGTGCCTTGGCGATACTCGCTATCAGGAGTAGCGATAACACCATCAGCAAGGAGAGATCCATTCTCCCGCGCATTTTTCAAACTACACTAAATCTATACTCTATATCACGAGTTCCTTAGGAAAGAGAATAATAATAATGTTGCTATATTGTAGACACTGTGGACAAGGATTAGATTCGCCGATTCGAGCGAGGAGCCATCGCGTCGTGGTTTCCGGGCGGCGGCTCGCGTCGGACTGTGTATGCCGGACTGGATCGCGAGTCTCGAGAGCCGCCTCCGCCGACGCCGAAGAGAGAGAGAGAGAGAGAGAGAAAGAGGTATGCGGTCGGTACACGTACTGTTCTCGTCTCGGCCTCTCAGTAGTGGTCCACGAGTTGGGCTGCGTTGTTTTTGGCGTTGCTGATGAAGGAGAAGTCGTGTAGAATGCGGGGAAGCAGAGGACTTGCCTTTTTGCGGGATGGGTTTTTTTAATTGTATTTTTTCGAGGGAGTTTCGCATAGAGAAGATTTATTACTCGCAACTCGTCTTTCATTTTGCTTTTGATATATTCTTTGCAAGTATCAAAAACTTTCATCGGCCCGAATCATCTTACGCGAGTATGTCAAAAGCTTCGACATACTTTGTAATAAAGTGTGCGGTTACGCTATAAGCTCTTTCTACTCTCAAAGTGCTTCAATGTGTCTAACATCTTGCGCACACAAACCTGCAATACTTCTAACACCAAAGTCTCTAAAAACCATCGTTTTCTCTCTTTCACGATCTCCTTGTAGACTCAATAAATTACCCAACACAGTCACGCCCCCGGATCCCAAAATCATATGACTTTATTCCAAAATACTCCATAAATTAGCGACGCTTATTCGTCTACGTGATAATACAAGACAAATTAGCATGAAACGACGATTTAGTCGTATAACAGTATTTATTTATACGCCGGTGGGAGTCAACGCACGAGCACATCTTGCGTTTTTTTTTTTTTTTTTTGACGTGGCGGCGAAAGATGCAACGACGCGTGTTTCGCTAATAAGTCGTCGCCGTGGGACTGTCGGAGAGTGGCGTTTGAGGTTTCCGTGTGGTCTGTCAGTCTCCGACGGGATGTGATGAGATTTTATAGTTGAATATTATGTTTTAGAGGATTTTACAGTTAACGATTGTTTTATCAATATCAACATACGGATATAGTCGAAATAGAAAGTCTCCATTAAAGTCAAACTAAAAACCCACGATATTGATTAAAAGCTCTACGGTGTCGATGGCGCAAAAAACTTTGCGTGATAGCATCAGATACGTATGCATGTGGTATACCCATCAGGACAATGGAAAAAGAGCAAGTGCAAAACTCCTGGCACAACAAAGATCCAATTCATTAGGCGCTGCTGCGCCTCGCAGGTGATCAATTATCGCGTTATGTTATTCTCCCCCGCGAGAGTATCAGCTGTGCGACTTTTTTTGCTTTGCGTGTCAAGGCTGGATCGGTAGCTGTAGTCGCTGTTTTACGGAGACTGGTGTCTGATATCGATATCACCAGGAGAAGCTTTCACCCGAGAAGAGGCAATGAAAAATTCGGTGTGATGCATCAGGTGAGAAACCGCGCAAGTGGTGTCGGTTTTCAACGAGTAAGGAAGGGACTTTCCTGTTCAATAGATCAACATTTATTTTGCTAAGTATAATTAATTTAACGTTAGAAAGTTAAAAAAAAAAATCTTTAACCAAAGCCAGCTATTTTTACAACACTACAAAGCCAATAGCTTCACAAAATGCAACTCTACTCGTAACTCGCAAAGCTCGCGAGTAAAGACACCGCGAGATCAAACCAGATCTACTAAACTTGGCACTTTAGCGCACCAGGAAACGCTCGCACGGCTCTTATGCAGCCGCCAATGAGCTGTCTTTATTCGAAACCCATCATATTCATAAAAGCTTTGCACTATCATACCCACTCGATTTGCCATTCGCGCGCACAAGTCCGCACCGACAGCATAACGAGGCGAAATTCGCGCAAGTCCAATGCGTGGGGATTACACAATATAACACAGGAGAGTCAGAGAAACGTCGACCCGGTTTCTCGCGGTCGAGATGATGACGAGATCGGTCGAGCGACGCGCAAGCATAACATAATTGATTCGTTTTTCGGACTCCGCGTATATTGGCCCGAATTTTTATAGCTATAAGATTTTTAGTGGCCCGGGGATGGCTTTTGAATTGCGCTTAGATTAGAAGTTTAAAACCAGCTAAACGATTTCGCCTTCTGCTCTGATCAATTTCGTCGGAGACCTATTGCGCTGCCTTCTCTGCATAATTAAGCCATAAAATTCGGGAACCGCCCAAAACAAAAAGTCGAGACCCACACCCACTCGTATAATTATACCAGCGAACATCCTATACTCGTGTATTCTTTTATTTCACGTCGAACGTAATCCCGCGCGTATACACGGCTGACTAGATTACGTTCCGAGGCTTTGTTCAGCGAAAGCGTCGCTTCTCGTTGTCATGCACGGGAGGATTTCCAGGAAAACCCTTTGGCGCCGCTGATGCCGTTCGTCACGCTATAAGTCGCTGTTAAATCTTACGGCCAAGCATTTGATACGCATATGCACAGAAAGGTATACTTAGGAAAGACGTGACGGATTCGTCGTTCGTAATAGACTTAATAGAGTAGTGCGTCGAAAATAAGCGTCGTTGCGCCGATTCTCCAAAAATTGATAATCATCATTCTCAATAATAGAATATCGGCCAGCCAAACGCGGTATTTAGTTATTTTAGGCCGCAGGCCGTGACCGACTCCCCCAAGTCCCAGATTCCGACGAGGAATCATTAAACTTTTAAGTTCCCGCGCGACGAGAGCGGAGCTTCTAATTGGCGCAGTAAAAGCTGGAGCGTCGTATTTTTTATTGTTTTTGATATCGAAAAGAAGAAGTATTCGAAGCCAAGACAAAAATGTCTCTTGTGTACATATAATTTATCGTTTATTAGTCGTTAGACTGTGTGATGAAAAATCTGTCACAAATCGAGCACGACACGACTATAATAAACATCTCCACTAAAAGCCTAAAATTACGTCGATAGCGTCTCTAGCTAGAGGTACACCGTAGAATTATCTGCGATCTAGCATCGGAGAAGCAGGTACTTGGATAAACTCAGCGAGATGCAGCTCCGCGAGCTTATCTCGCGCGAAGCATCTGTCCGAGGGACAAGGAACAAAGAGCCGGAATCCTTATCTACAGTTGGATGAGCGTTTACATTTCGTGCTTTGACAGTATTGCAATTTCGATGACCTTGAAATTGGCAATTTATTTTGCAAGAATAGTATACTCGAAAACGCAATCTGCATTTTATATACACGAATGATATAATACCGCCTCTGCATGATCTCTCGGCTGCAGAAGAAGCGCATCGGCCCTCTCAATTTGCATAGCATCTCGCGAGTGTATAAAAAGGAGAACGAGAGTGCCAAATCACACGCCTACTGGGATATTTCAATCGAGCCTTCACATGTGCTTCTGGATCATTGCTGAGTGCGGATAGAGCCTAGGGGTTAATATTCTCGTTCAGTATAGACTCTCTCGAGATCGCGCGTTACACCATCATTTGCATATTGCAGGGAGTGTAATATTGTTTATGATATCTCGAGTGCAGCGTGAGAATAAGAGCGAGTGTATGCGTGAGCAATTTTAATTTGCAAGTCGTTATACTTATACTGATATCCATTAAGTGCGATATACTTTGCTCCCGCCTGAACATCGTAAAAATCGCCAAAGCTTCTTCTCCCGCCCGTCATCATCGCTCGACTATGATAAACCGTAACAGCTCTCATTCTAATCAGTAATCGCCGGCGTGGAGCAGCATCAGTAGAAAAAGACGATGCAAGCAAGACTCGAAAGCCCCGAGTGTTCTCAGAACTGCAGACGAGTACAAGCGGTGTACAAGTGGATATTTTCAACTTGTCGGTACACGCGCGAGCTCAAAGTGGCGATGAGTGCCGATATTCGTATTTACCGTGCGAAGGACGTCTGCGGAGAAGAAAAGGACGATAGATGTTATTCTCGAAACAGGAATACAACTAGCTTGCATTTTCAACCGATGAATTCCAAGTATTTTCAGATAAGCGTCATACAGCTGTAAACTATTTATAGCCGTTACCTAAACGGACAAAAAGCAGGTTACGTTTCTTCTCACTCATTAACGAACAATCCATTGTACAAAGACTGTGTAGGAAAAAAAATCTCAAAATTCCCGCCTCGTACCGGGCGCGCTAAATTTAAATTCCGCTGGAGCTTCCGACAGTCCCAGCTCGTCGTCTCGCGCATGTATAAACAATTGACTTTTCGGCGGTTCTTTGTTATCGTTTTAAATAGCCCGGAGCGAGGCGAGCTCCGCTTTTTAACGACTCGTGCAAAAAGCAAACGCCCAACACTGGGTGTAAACCGAGCGACCGCGAGTTAATGGCAGTGAAAACACGGTCTCCCATGCGTGCGCCCTATAAATACGGCGTATTATAAATTTAGACGCGCCCCTCTCGTTTCGAAAAATCATAAGTTTGCGTATTATTAAACAATTGAGCATCGCGGAGAAAATTAATGTGTTTACCATGAAGAACGACTCATGGAAAATTAATTACAAACTCCCATCAGGCATTGAATATACCCTCGGCAGTCAATCTGTCGGCTACTAACGACGCTGCGCTCATATATGCTCTCTAAATCATACTCGCATCTACTGGCACTGATAATTTAATCCTCGCGCGAATTTTCCTCTCTGCAACATTGCAGCCGCGTGTAACAAATCGCGGACGATAGATAGGCGACATTGCGAAAGCCGCGATTTGCGCACTCCTGGCTATTAGGCTGGATAGTACTATGTAGTGGGATAAGAGCGATCAACTTGTGTATTATCGGCCGACGGCTCTATAGCGTAGATCAAAGTGCGCGGAGTTCTCGGATTAGAGGCTGCTGACTGAAGGGGTTACAGAAATAGTCGGCGGGTATTTATACGTGCGTGAGAAATTCCGCGGTGTAATTGAAATCGAGGAAGAGCTTTGACGATCCGTTTCTATGATTGGAATGATTTTTTTATGCCAATTTTCAAATGCAATATTACCATTTGTATTAGCGAGATAAAACAATCTTGAACAATAGTCATAACAATGCTGTCTTGCGAACGCGATCGAGTGTGAAATACTTACGGTGTGACGCAAATGACTTTTCGAAATAGAACGCACCCATTTCTAATCACTTTTATTAATTTTGCTCTAGTATTGTTTCGCAATACTAAATTTATGCAGAGTAACGTGCCTCTGAACTCACTTACTATGCATTAAATATGTAAAAAAAATTATACAGGTATATTATAGGAATTAGGGTAAGCGTAAATGATGAAGCAATCAATTTTTATGATCTTTGATATAAATTTATTGAAATCAACGTTATAACTTGCTCGGAGAGATCCTCTTATGTTCAACATATTCTCAAGAAGTTGTAAGTTTATTAAGTGCAAATTAAACTATCTTTCTACTCGAAGATACCTCCTGCACACTTTTTTCGCAATATAATTCCAAGTATACCGGGTATTTCTTTATCGTCTTCTTTTTTTTTGTACATAAAACGGCTACTCGATCGCGAAGCTAAGTTTAATATTTACAGTGCGTTTCGAGTTTTGAAAAAGAAAACTATCGACACAAACGCGCCCAGTTCGTTCCGGCACATTTTCCTTGCCATCTTTGAATTTTAAAATTATTACCGTCGCTGTGCCTCCGTTTACGAAAAAAAGACAGCCAAATAAAGCACTCAATTTTTGCCTAGGATAAACGAACAATACTATTGTACATGTACTTAATAATACGTCTAGGTAATGCGCAAGTCTTCAGAACGTAAGATCTCATTGGTCCGTGTGAAACATTTTATCAGTTTTGGTAAACTCACTCTTGGATAAACTAATTTCTACCATACCACACTAAACGCAATGATTATCCTGTTCGAATCGTGTATTTACAAAGTTGAACTCGTGACTGAGCGACAGAGTTATTAGGCTGCCTTATCGCACTGCACTCTACGCTGATTTCTGGTAGGAGAAAAAAGATCGAATCAAGTATGTACGAAACTCAAGAATCCATACGCTAGTCAATGATAAAAATGAAATTGTCGTCTGCGATCTAAATCTTTTAGTCGTACATGGATTGCAGTCGAAACCTGTAAAACGTTTATACGTTCGTAAATCATTTTTCTCCTTTAATGCAATCAATACATTTGACCGTTTTTCTGTGTTAATATTCGGGTTCATACCGCAGTATGAAAGAAACAAAATTCAACCATTTTTACAAAGCAATTTTTCATTTGGACTCCCAAAAAAATAATTTATCCATCAAGTGAAATCCCGCATCGACGTTCGATGCGCACTCGGTTGCAAAAACAATAAATTAATCGTTAAACCTGAAAACGGCGATCGAAATAAAAAAATATATCTCTAATCAGTTTTTCATCGAAACTTAGGAAATGCATGAAAAAGTCTGCTGATGTGGTTCAGCAGACGATTCAACGTTAAAGTGTTGAACGTCGTCGCTTTGTTGAGACGCGTGACTAACCTCTAGACGTGGACACGCGTCTCGAGAGCAGTGGCTCTCACTCACTTGTCGCCGTCGTCGTCGTCATCGTCGTCTATGCCATCGTCCTGCTCGGAATCAAGCTGATCTCAGGCAATCTTCATGTAGATCATGCGATCCCTCATCTTGCGGTTCCTCAGTTCGCGGAGCGCTCGCTGAGCCTCAAGTGGCGACGTGAACGCGACTCTGGCGTCTCCGGTGGGCATGCCCTTGTCGTTGTACCTCCTGATCACCTGCTCCCGAGATACTTGAAAGTCGCCGAAGAAGTCGATGATCTCGTCGATGTCGGCCTTGAAGGGCACGTTTTCCAGAGACAAGACGCAGCCGGGCTTACCGAAGCCCTCTAGATGTGGTCCGGGCAGTCCCGGTGGTCCCGACATAGGTGCGGCCGGATGGCGGCCCATCATGTGTCTGGGTGGGATGTTCATCATCGGCGGCCCCCTCATTGGAAAGTTGTTCATTCCAGGAGGGAAACGCATACCCGGATGGTGCATCGGCGAGAATCTCGGCCTTGGCTCTCCCATGAACATCTGCTTGGCCTGCGAGTGCCCGTCGATCATCTTGCTGGTGCTGTCGACCATAGCCAGGGTGTCTAACATCTTGTTCCTGTTGACGAGCTCGATCGAGGGCACGTTCTTGCCGAGCGGCACGCCGTTCTTGGCGGTGGCTCGCACCGCCTCCTCGCAGGAATTGAACTCGCAGAAGCACTCGCCGGCCGGCTTGCCGTTCTGGTTGAGGAGCATGTGAATGCGGTGCGGCACCAGCCCGATGTCCGAGTAGTAGTCCAGGATGTCGCGGTCTATCGTCTGGTAGGGCAGGCCTCGCATGATTATGCAGTCGAAGGAGGCGCCGCCGTCGAGGGAGCCACCGCCGCCACCGCCGCCACCGCCGCCGCCGCCGCCCCCAAGGTGCAACTGCTCGTGCTCGTTCTTGGCCTGCTCGAACTTTTCCTCGCTGATGGACGAGACCATGACGATCTTCGAGCCCATCTTCTGGGGCTTGGACTGCGCCAGCTTGGCGTCGTCCAGCCTAGCGAACTGCACGTAGGCGTAGTACTGCATGCCGTTGTTCTCCTTCTTGCTCGTGATGAACAGGTCGTTGATCTTCCAGTCCTGGAACATCTTGGCGATGTCCATTTCCTTGACAAAGGACGGCAGGTCGGAGACTAGGACGCAGCTCGAGGGAGTCGGGCTGATGTCCATGGCAACGTCCTCGATCTGGTCTCTGGACCTGTCCGAGCTCTTGAACGAGTCGTTCGTCTTGTCGAATATCGCCTCCTCCAGATGCAGGACCTCGACCTCGGAACCTCGGACGTACTTGGTGCCCTTGAGCGCCTGCTCCTTGCTCTCGAAATTGCCGAATTTGACGTAGGCGATGCCCACGCGGTTGCCGTGCGTGTCGGTGATGAGCTTTATTCCGTCGTTCCGTATGTAGATGCCCTGGAAGGCCTGGCGCACGTCCCCGTAACTCGCGCTCATCGGCATGTTCCTGATCTCGACGCAGTAGCCGTTCTGGGATTTCTCCTTGGCGAAGCGGGAGTTTCTGTCTCTGTTGTCCCTGCCGTCCCTGTCCCGGTCTCTGTCTCTGTTATCTCTGTTGTCCCGGTTGTCCCGGTTGTCCCGGCTGTCCCTGTTGTCTCGGTCCCTGCCGTCCATCCTGGGGCCGCGATCGGGCCCGTTGTCGAAGGGTCTGTGGGCCGACTGGAACGCGTTGGGGTTTCGGCGGCTGTCCAGCTCCTGAACCTTGTTCATGAACGGGTTGTTCGGCGAAGGTTTCATGCCGGGCCTGAAGCCCATGCCACCGGGGTTGCCGTTGCTGTTGTTGAAGTTCGAGTCCTGCGAGAAGGGACTGGCCCTGTTCGGGTACCGGCCGCCGTCCATTCGGTCCATGCGGTCGTTCCAGTGGTCCCCGCGGCTGTTCCGGTTGTTCATCGCGTTCGGCCCGCCGCCCAGCGAGCCGGCCATGCTCGAGGCCAGGGGGTTCTGCATCGACAGGCCCAGCGGGGGAACCTGGCCGGGAAGCAAGCCGCCCACGCCGTTCATTCCGTTCATGCCGTACTGGGCTCCGGAGAGCATCGAGCCCTGGTTCATGCCGAACGGGCCGGACCTCTGCTCCGCGTCCTGGGACGGGATGACGGAGGCGGCCACCGCGTTCAGCAGGCTCGGCACCAGCGCGGCGGCCTGCAGCTGGTTCTGAGGCGGCACCTCCCAGACACCGTTGTCGGGCAGACCCGGCTTCTTGTTGCCCGGGCCGCCCATGGGCCCGACTTTGTCCTTGATCGTGAACTGGCCCACGCAGACGACGTCGTTGTTCGAGTCGTCCTCCTGCGCGGCGGCGGCGTTGTCCTTCCGGCGGTCGTTGCCGGCGCCGGCGCGCTTGGCGTCGCGGTCGCGGGAGCGCGTGCGGTCGCGCGAGCGGGACCTGTCGCGCCTGCCGCGCCTGCGGTCCCTGCGATCGCGCTCCCGGTCGCGGGATCGGCTCCTGTCTCGGCGGCCGCCCCTCCTGTCCCGGTCGTTGCGGTCCCTGTCCCGGCGGTCCCGGCCGCGGTCACGGTCTCGGTCGCGCGACCTCGAGCGGTCGCGGGAGCGCGACCTGTCGCCCCGGCGGTCCTTGCGGTCCTTGTCGCTGTCGTGATCGCGGTCGGAGCGCCGAGCGGTGCTCGCCGCCGCGCTGCCGGCGCCGCCGGACTCGCTGGCCGCGGCGGGCTTGCTGATGGTGGGCGGGTTGGGCGCGACCGCCACTGGGGCGGTCGACTGCATGAACGCGTTCTGTAGGTTGAGCGTCTGCTGGCGCGCGGTCTCGATGACCTTTTGCATCTCCGTGCGCGAGCTCAGCAGGAGCTTCACCTTCATCTCCTTGATCTTGCCGCCGTCCTGCATCATGGCCTGCCGCGCGTCCTCGTCCGTGCTGCAAGAGAATTTTTAAGGATAACGCTTTTGCCTTCTCTTTGCGCGGAGTCTCCGCGTTGACTACTCGTTGAGAGAATAACGAATAACATTTTTTAGCTTTTCTGATAGAGCGAGACTGTCAACGATTAAAAAAGAGCAGCATTACTTTAATCAGACCCGAATTCGACTTTGCTCGAGTAAAAGAAAAACGTCCAAGTCTCTCACCTAAAGGCAATGAAAGCATCGCCCAGTTCGCCACCAACGATGTGTACGCCGCCCTCGGGTATGCTGAGGCCACGGAAGAACTGGCGGATGTCCAGCGCGTTGGCGGACCACGCCAGGTTCTGCAATCTGATTATGACGCTCATTTTGACGACGGCGCTGCCCTATGAGAAATCTGCAAGCCAACAACAAACGGAAGTTCGATATTACAATCTGTCGAGCTGACCAGCTGGATGTAGACGGAAGCGCAGCGATGATTCTCGTATAGACTCCAACTGTAGACCGAGTGAGTGAATTTCGTTGCTAAATTAAAGGTCAGGGATTTTTAAATTGTACGATCCTGGAAATATTGTATTACGGAACTTTATATCTATAATTATGTTTACTCATCGATCACGGCCTGTCTTTCCAGGGAAAGGTGCACGTTGATGGGTATAAATTTTGAGAATTAATTCAAATAAACATTTAGTCGCCAAATAGACAAAATATTGTCTTCGCAATCGTCGCTTCAAAGCCAAAGGAAGCAGTATAATAAATGATTTATGAAAAAAAGTAATAAACTGATTCAGCAACAAACAAAAAAAAAACATTGAGTAAAGCGAGGTACTCCTACAGTTGTGATGCTCGCCCTTGACATTGGAAGCGTGCACAAGCGGTGCATACAAATACGCGCGCATGCGTAGGAGTACTTCGACTGCTTTTTCCAACAAATGTGCAAAAATACAGATTCAAGATTGAATTTGAAAATAACGAATAATAATTTATTTGCACAGCGAATGAAAAAAAAATTCAATTTCTTAACCAGCCGCGTTTTTGTACTTTCCAAAACATCGAAGTAAGCACTTTTGCACTCTTGCGCACTCTCCTCCAACGAGTTTACGCGACTCGCTCTGGCAGGTACAAACAACGCCCACCAGAAGACGAGAGATCTGGTTTTCGCCAAGAGCTAGCCTCCGGCGCTTTATCGTATGTATATACTGCACGCCGGGCGCTAAAAAAATCTACGGCGTTCACGCTCACGCGCGCACGTGATGTGATGTTTTCTTGCGTTTGCGTTGCTCTCCTTTGGATGCGCGCAAATTCAGAGCCGGTCAGAGGTATTTTGGCTCATCGATTATTCATGAGTTATCGGACTGTGAGCGCTGATGATCGGTTTGCAGATTTTTTTTTAAAGTGTTTTTCATTGGCTTAGGCGATTGATTAAGTTGTTACGAATGATTAAACAAATTCTTCAGCCGTTTACTTGAAATGAGTTTAATTTTTAAATTCAAATCAAATACTTATTATGTGCCGGATTATTCCAGAATAATTTACTCAACTGATAATTCGTATTTTGGTTAATGGTAGTCTGTCATTAAAAGATTTTTGTACTTAATTATCAACATATCCATCAAGCGATAAAATCTTACTTATAGGATACAACGTCTCTATACACATAACTTTGATAAAATCAACCAATTTATACTGTCTACATATTAAAGAAAGAAATTAGATAGCGCTTAAGATTAGATCTTGATGAACCATCTGAAGTATGAACATTTTAGGAATAGTTTTCGCTGCATGACGTTATCTTAGCACGATTCAACATATTCAGCAAAAATCGTTGCATAAACGATACAAATTCTGAAAATTGTTTAAAATAAATTAAATATGAATTACAAAAATTCTTATCTGGCTTTAAATGGTTTAACACGTACAAGTGCACTATTGAAAGTCTCATAGGCTTGCACTACAAAGTGATAAGCCTAATCGGAGTACATGAAAATAAGAAAAGTAACAACGCAAATAAACCTCTAAAAGAAAACTCTAAAATCCCCGATACTTTCACTTTCACATTCTGCCAGCAGTCAAGGCCACAGCAGTTCAGAGTGCCATCGCCAAGACAATGCATATCAGTAGTGTAGCAGTTAGCAGTTATCAATCACCCGTGGAGTCATAGCCTCCGCACGCTGGCATGTCTTCGAAGAAAATTCAAATGGCATCGCTCGATTGGATCACCGCATGTGAGAACTTATACACATATCGTCTCACGACCACGATTGCGCGTAACTAAACGTGTGTATATGTGACAGCTAAAGAAAGCACGTGCGTGGCGGCGAATGTTTAGACTACGACGCCTACGTGATGAGACGCTCATGGCAAAAAGCACTTCTTTCGTCTCTTTATGAGTATACGTTATGGCGTGTATGCAGCGGATTAATTGGAAAACAGCTGACCGAATGACGAAACGCTGTCTTTATGTCTTGGGCATCTCTAGCTTCAGTAGAAAGTTCGAAATTCCGTTTATTTTTTATTGCTGCAACTTAAAATTAGCGCTATATGAGGAAGCAAGTGCTGTTCGAGGTACTATGATCGTGTAATTTATCATATTCGCGAATAGAATAATTAACAGGGATTTATTGTAATCTTTATAATCATGTGCATATATAGCAGAAATATAAGTACTCAATATTATAGGCTATATGTCATTATAATTCTGCCTGCGCATAAAAGATCAACAGCTTGCATTCGAATTATCCTATTTTATATGATGATAAAGGGGAAAAGAATTAAGAATCTAATTTCAGTAATACAATTTTGCTGGATAAATAATTGTAAATTTATGATCAAATAAAACATTATTTAAGTGTTCATGGATGGCGATTGTAAAAGAGAAAAAAGTCAATCATATAGATAATTATTCAGGTGAATAAGTATTCTACGTATATCTATGTACTCGTTGGCATGTACGTAAATTTGAATATTTAAACATCTACTTGATCATTATAAAAATATGAAATCTGATTATGTTCATATTCATAGTTCATATATACGACTCTGTAAATAGCAACTGCTCCGTGCACAGTAAAACTCCGCGTTTGTTTCGTAAAATGAGGTTAGGTTACGCTTGCATAACCATACAGAACGTTAGGTTTTACACTGTTCATTTTTGAAACAGAGAATCACATTCTGAATCAGTTATACATTGCAGCTGGGAGTCCAAAATGCCTGACTCGTCAATGACACTGTGTATTATTGATTTTTATCTACTTTCATACGTTAAATATTCGAAAACACTTGCAATTATTTTTGTTTGCATGCCGACGCAAATCTGAACATTTAACAGTTAACAATTCATGCACCTCAAAAATTATCGAGGTAACAGTAACTAAACCAGTTTAAGATATTATTAAATGTAAACATTTTCGTAAAACTAAAAATGCTGTAATTCAACTTTACAAAGTTTTCTCAAAGCCTGTTAATATAGTTTTGCAGACTTGATCAATTTTTAAGATACTATAAAGAGTGTACATTTTTGCGTGCAATGTATGCTGTATGAAATGTTAATTGTAACGGATAAGCATAATAAAATTTGACAATTATTGAAAGCATTGTAATTTCTAAATTTTAATATGCTTTTCTGTAAATTTAGCTCTATTTTTCCGCCTTAAAAAATTTGTACCATCAGAGTGGAATCAAGTTCCACATGGTAAGTATTGTAGAATAAAGCATAATTTGTTGAGGACGAATTCTAAATACGTATAAATTAAAATATTTTGAAAAATCAATGGAGCCCACCCCAAAACATTTAAATTGATTGTAATAATCATGCGGAATCTTCGCGACTGCTCAGCATAACCAACCATAAGTAAGCATGGAAAACTATACACAAAGAATGAAACAAAGATCGTTAGAGAAATCTTGAATAATCGGGAATCTGCTGCACGGCGATGAAGAGATTTTTCTTTCTGTTTCACGGCTCGGTCGATGGACTTGTAGCTATTATGTTGCTGCAAAAAGATGAGAATACTCGACTTTTTCGGTGATCGCTTATATATTTGTAGACTTTAAAATACGAAACTACAGAAAACTAAGCATGAATGACATCGTCGACAACGAAGAGAAAAATTGTCCTTTTTTTTATAGATTTTTTCAGTAATTTAAAGAAACGAGTATACCTAAGAACCTACTGACATATTAAAACGATTTAAATGCCAGTTGTTTTTGTATTTTTAATTAGCAATATTACTATAACATATTATTGCTTATAGGTGATCAATTGAAGACTTTTTTTCTTATTTGTTCTTAATTCTGATCTATACTTATGCAAAATCTATGTTTATAGAAGATATCTTTCTAGCAGCTAATTGAATAAAGACAAATTTTTTTTCTTCGCAGCATTATACCATGGACAGCTGCTTTTGCTGGTAAAATTATGTAATTAAAAGATTTGCTAAATGCAAAATAATATTTGAGGAATATCAACCTATACATCACTTGAAATTATAATATTTTTGACAAAAATCTCGAGTTTTTATCAATTGTTAATTTTATTTTAATTGCAAAACTTTGACAACCTTGAACAATTATCAACACCTTCCGGAGTAATATAATATCAAAAATAAATGCCTGATGTTAAAAAAAAGAAAAGTAATTCTTAAAACGTAAAAGCTTACATTAAATCAGTCTTGAAGCGTATAAACACGACACTAAAGTAAGGTAAATTCAAGGGCCATACATCAAGACGTAAAAAAAAAGAAATAAAATGAAAAAGGAATTGGAGCACAAAACAAGTAGTGCGCGTGGTTGGAGTGTCGTCATAGATCAAAAACAAAAAATCCAAGCGAACGAACGAATGCGTGAGACTTCGAAGCGGCGCCGCAAGAAGTTTTTCTCGTTGCAGTGTTCTGACTTATGTGAATACGCGATGAAACGGCAGCCAAAGAAAAAAAATAAGAAACGAGGAAGAAGATACCAGATGAGCAGTTTTGCTCTTTCATTTTCTTTCCCACCGCAAAGGGAAGAATGCGTTGACGAATTGCTTTTTCATTGCTATAGTTGCAGTCGTGTCAGCGAATCGACACGATGTTGAGGTCCGATTGTGATTTTTTTTATGAATTTAATGGTTGTTTTACAATTTGTAGTATGTGATTTGGCGTCGAGTTACTTTGACATTCAAAATTATTAATCATAAAATTGCCAAATATTGTTGTGTGTGCATTTAACTTTCTTAACTCTATTGTTAAAACGTTAAGATCTTAGTCTTCAGACTTATTTAAAAAAAGGTAATATTTAATTTCAAATTTTTCGCTAAGCAAATATTTCCATGAATAAATTAAGAATCCATATTTGAGTAAATATTGTTTAAATCGGAGTAAATAATCGTAAAAAGGATAAAGTAGATAATTAATAGTATGATGGGATGTAGAATTCTTAACAATCTAGACTGATAATTTTTAAGAAAACAAGTTTTCTTATGCCTGAAATTGTCAAGATAATTTTTATCAATTTGACAATATTTATATACGTCTAGAAATTATGTATCTTACAATACGATTAGCTTATTTTCGGAAGTCTTAAAAAAACTTCATCTCCCGTTGATAAACTCAATGCGCATAGAGTACTGAGATCCACATTCATGGACCATTGCACAGTACCGCTTGTACGAAGATAAAAGTGTTATTGTTTATAGATTTGTACTAACTGAATTTAGCGTAAGCTCGAAGAGCCTTCGTTTTCGTTCTCCGCACGACAGACTTTTCTCCATCCTCCTGCTCGTTCGTCGCGATCGGGAGTCCGACCGGCGGTGGTGCGTCGCAGCGCAAAGTGACTTGACATCGAAAACCGTGAGAGAGCAAATGAGAGAACAGCTGAATGCGGCATCCAACTGGATTCTACACTACTGAGTACTGCTGCTCGGCGAATCATTGCAGCCCCGCGATGACTCCTTGCGATATTTTCTCGTGGCTAGGGGTTTTCGCTTTATTCTCTTTTTATTCAGTAATGGAATTCGGCGATTCATGATAAAGATAGTCAAGGCTTATCTGTCTGGTGGAATTCTCTGGTTATTAATTTAATTAGAGGTTTAGGTATGATACCTCTTGGACTTACCTTTAAAGTAATGGCAAATTTAAGGGACTACTACTAAGTTCTAAGTGGATTTTAAGCAAGGAGCATTGAATCTAATTCACTGATAGACACTTGCGAATGTCTGTAACACCTAATGACTGCTGGTAAATCAAGGAAGATTATTTTTAGTACTTAGCATAAAAATATTCCTTTATGTTGATTTAAACATCGAAAGGAGTTTTTATTCGTGTAAGCAGGGATAATCGGTCGTATGAATACATTTTTATTATATTGTCTGACCTTTTGACAATTACTTACCACTCACTCGGTAACTTTGAAGTCTATATTTAAATGTAAGATTACTATGAAGTACTGTGTAATGATAACTTTAAATAGTTTTTATAATGATAATTTCACAAAAACAAAAAAGCGATGAGAGTAAAGAAGTAAGTGACTACACATGAAATCACAACACTTCCCTCCCAAATTAAGAGCTAATTTTATTACGTTACTAGTAGGAGAATTTTACCTTTGTTTTCTAGAACCTCGACAACCTTCTTTCTTCGTTAATGCGTCACTTGGCTAAAAGGTATGATGCGAGTTAAGAAGACGACGCGAATTTAGAAGACCAAGCAGCAAATTGGTAAGTGACAATGAAATTCAGCAAAGATGAGGAAAACAAAAGTTCAACCGCAGCACTTTTTCATTTTATTTTATTTTTCCTAAAATTTCCAGCGCTGAAACTCCAGTACCTTATCTCCCTCTCTTTTGGTCACCTAACTCACGCGAGATGCCTAAGATTCCTGCAACACACACCAGTATTTCCACCCTGTACCTCAAAAACATCATTTGTATACATGAAAAAAATTATATTTCACAGAAGATGTATGTTAAATCATGCATTTTTCAAGTAAAACTTCTAACATACATCTCGTGTAAAGTTAAAATTTATAAGCATTGGCAATCAAGAACTAAAAGTGTAAATACAACTTGAATTGAATTGTTCCTTGTTTACCTAACCTCAAAAACTACATTTTTACTTTTTTATCGATTAAGTTTAATCCATCCTACATACGGATATACGCAATCAATGCATGTATACCTTTATAAGACTTGCAGAAAAGCATCGCGTCAGTTGAGAAAGTTCCGAAACTCAACCGTCCTTAGTGCACGTAAGCGTAATCACAAGCGCACACAACGCGTTCCGTCCATTTTTTGCCAACTACTTACTTAGGACTTACAAAATGCATAGCGTTTTTTTGCTCCGAGGTCACGACGCGATACGTAATCTCTCCCCCTCGACAAACGCTTCCGTGTATACACAACAACGCGACCAAGAATGAAAAGTTTCAACTTTAATACTTAGCAACTCGCCGACGAGAGCATCTGCTCCAAAGAGACTCGACAACTTTTCACAATCTTCGTATCTCGAGAGCCTCGAGTGAACTTAACGCGCGCGCCATTGTGGCGTCCCGTGGAATAATCGAGAATTCTGTGTGCGTGTCGTTGTATCAAAAAACCTTGGACTCACCGCTATCGGACTTACAATATTAGGAATGGACGCGGCGACTCTCGGAGAAGGGAATTTCCGCCGAGTATTGAAGGTGTTCTTATTCTCTCTCCCTCGTCTTGGGGTATGCTTCTTGCGGAGCGACGACGAAGACGACGACCTGCTGCCGACGTCGCGCCCGTTGCGAGTGTGCAAAATGGCGGAACTTGCCAGCCGCAGCTCGCAGCAACGATGCGATGCGCTTGGCGCTTGGCGCTTCCTCACCGCGATCTGAGCGACCTCTTTTGTTGCTTATACTACTTGTCAAGTTGTCAACTTGTTGTTTTATTTTTATATAGATATAGATTTGAATTTCGGACTTTTACATTAATTGAAGTTATTTGGAGTATTGGAATCATTTAATCTTCCAAAAGGTTCGTGTGGTTACAGCACAGCAGATAAAAGTAGAGAGTAGCGGCTTTGAGAGTAGGGAAATCAAACTATATATAATATAGAGGGCAGCAGCGTACAGCCCGGTATATTTTCAGATCGATTACATGCTTGCGCTGCAGTTTGTAGGTATTATACGGTAAAACGTGCGTTTTATTAAAATTAAAAAAAAAAAAAAGGAAAAGGTGCCACTATTATACACGATGCAATTACATAACGTATGCCCTGCGACGATATACTGCAACCATCAATACTTGCTCCTCTGCTCTCTGCAGCCTCCTTGAAAGACGACATTTTTGCAGTATGCAAAATTCTCGTCTGTACATAATTCGGCGGAAACTATATCGTTGTTCGTTTTTAATATGAGTCTTATTGGCAAAAAACTTGATTGATTAACAAAGAAAGGCACATGAAAATAATGTTTGGTATACTCATATGTTGCTGAAATCAAATTGAACAAGAATTATCGCGACGATGGGGACCACGCTGGGAGCTCGAGCTATTTTATACATATGGTTCTGCGGCAACTCAATAAGTAATATGCGTCTTAAATGCATACTTATAGACCTGTTCACTATATAATTACAATCTATCCCGGGAATTTCAAATTTCCCTCGCTCTGTGCGCCATATCAAAAATTATATCCGGACAAGCCGTCAGCCAATCAATTGCGCGCATCCCTCTCTTCGAGAAAATCGAAGCGAAATATCTAGGTTAGGTTTCGTCCGAAACAAGCCGCTACTGAAGTTTGACGCGCGCGTGTTAATAGAAGAACCGACGCCTCGTTTGCAAAAAAAAATTCTTGGCGCTTCGAGGAAGCCTACCTACCTACCTAGGTAATATAGAGAGCAGCGAAGAAGCCGAAGGACGAGAGGAAGATGACGAACCAGGTGAAGGGCAGCGGCTGGCCCAGGCGCTCGAGCAGCAGCTCCTTCGACGGCAAGCTCCCGCCCAACCCCTCAATAGCTGGCAACCGGACGATAAATCTGTAAGTGTTGTTGGGTAGTCAGTTGCGAGTCGGCTGCGTTGCCGTGCGGTTGTATGTGCGAGTAAGCGAGAGAGAGAGCGAGTGAGAGAGAGAGAGAGATAGAGACAGAAAGAGAGAGACAGAGAGCAAGAGACTCTTTGTGTTCCGTGCGGTGGTGAGGATATTATGAGAGAACGAGCGTCGCCCCAGGATATGGCTTCCTCGAGCGGTAGCACCGTGACCGGCGGAAAAACCATTACGATGTAAATAATTACAGCTGCTATAATCATTACTCGTTTGTATACTTTTCAAATTTTTTTTTCTTCACGACTATAGGAATGGGACGTGTATTGTTGTTGTAGACACCTAGTTTGCGCCATAATACAACTCCAGCGTCTGTGGTGTTATATATTCTTAGCGACTCGAGGTTTTCTCGTAAGGGAAGTTTTCCGAGGATTTTGAGGTTAATTTCATAGCTTTTGGCGTCAGTTTGAAGATTTTCGTGTTATTGATTTTTCCAAAAGCTTGACCTAACCTCTAAGTCCGAGGAGACTTCCTCTGTGTAATTGTAGGCTTTGCTGTTGTGTTTGTTTTACATCACTTGAAACAGCATAGCATATAACTATGATTTTTATTTCAATGTTTATCATGACTCTTTTTGTAATTGAACCATATTATATGTTATTGTTTTGACACAACTTTCTTACTATCAATGACAGAGTACATATAAATGCATGCTATATGAAAATTTTTGTACTTATAGAGCTGTTATATCAGCTATTCAAGTCATTTATATATAAATCAACGATTGTATTACACGACCACGCTACTTAAAGACAAGACTATTCAACAAAACTTACTAAATTATTTATATCAAAATCGTTCGACACATACTACTGTATTGTTGTAATAAACTGAAGAGTATGTTATATCATTATGTAAACAATTGTATTACTTAAAAACTGTATTGATTGGACACATGCTATTGTTTAATTCACTGGCTCTTCTTGAGCAGTTTGATGGGATTTAGTTTTGTACTGCCAAGCACATTTGGTCTTCTAAATATGTGAATTAACTTTGTATTTTTTTGGCAAACTGGAATTTGTAAATAATTTTGTTAGTGCTTGGTATGCGACTGTTAGGAAATCCATTTTAGTTGTTGATAGATATTTTATAAGTAACTAAACCAAACCAAAAACTGATTTAATATAGATACCCCTTGACAAACTATAAATTTGGAACAAAAGAGCCACTGTTTGAGAAAGATCCATCTGTACCAGCGCGATTCCAACGCATGAGAGATGAATTTGACAAGATTGGAATGCGGCGCAGTGTGGAAGGTGTCCTTCTTGTGCACGAACATGGACTACCTCACGTACTCATGCTTCAACTTGGAACAACCTTTTTCAAATTGTAAGTTTTCATTGTACTGCATCCATTAAATTATTGTCTATGCAATTTTTTACTTAAAATATTTCTTTTTCAGGCCTGGTGGAGAGCTAAATGCAGGAGAAGATGAGGTAGAGGGCCTTAAACGGCTCTTGACAGAGGTAAAAGTTCGAGTGATATCTTGTGCCATTTCAATGGCCATGAATTATTTAATTTGTTAAAGTAGCTTTGAATTCAATTCAATATTGATCAAGTTAATGCTGTATTTTTGAACATAAGAATAATGTATTTCACAATAATTATGTTACATTAACTTGATTTTTTAAATTTGAATTGGAAATTGAACTTGAAAGTTTGTAATGTATGATTATTGTAAAATTATTCTTGATGCTAAATAACCAAACGTTTGTCTCTATTGTAATAATTATGTCTACTTGATTATTCTTGATCAAGTGATTACACCACACAGCTGTGTTAACTCTTATGCATAATGTATAAAAAATGTAAACATAATTGTATTCATGGTACTGATGTATGTATCTGAAATATTTGTAGAATCATTGTAACCAGACCTGTGGTTCAACTAAACATATAAATATTATGTTTGCATAAATTTACTGCAGGTCTGGACACTTCAATGTTTCTAGCTTTTGTGTAATACTAGGTAAACATACAAGGAAAATGTTCGAGATTGCTCAAATGGTTTTTAAATTTCGTATTTTAATTATAATAGCACTGATGTATTCTGATGAATGTGCGCTTAGAAATAATGTCATTATATTAATGTATAAACGTTGACATCAAAATCTTTTTAAGAATTACAGGGTTTACTTTGTGTTTTCTATTTCAATGCAAAATTTGTAACTAAACTTGAAAAATTTTCGAAAAAAATATTGTTTATAAAAATAATCTAACTTTGTTTTTCCAAATTCTAGATTCTTGGACGTCAGGACGGAGTAAAGCAGGAATGGCTGATTGAAGATACAATTGGGAATTGGTGGCGACCAAATTTTGAACCACCACAATACCCTTATATTCCACCACACATAACAAAACCAAAAGAACACAAACGTCTGTTTTTAGTGCAATTGCAAGAGAAAGGTGCGTACGGACAATGTAAGAAATTTGCTTTTAAATAGCTATTATGCAAAAGAACTGGACCACAGACAAAATTAACTGTAATTCTTGGTAGTTCAATTTTACAAATTACCATTTAATAATTTTATTTTTTGGTGTTAAATTGTAAGCTGTATTAGCTAACTTTTTCAGTTATCATAAATAATATTTTCAAAACATCTCATTGATTGTATTTTCGTTCATCTTTTACAGCTGTTGTTGCAGTACCGAAGAATTACAAATTAGTAGCAGCTCCGCTTTTTGAGCTGTATGACAATTCTCAAGGATATGGACCAATAATTTCATCGCTGCCACAAGCATTGTGCAGATTTAACTTTATATACATGTGAAGAAAGAATGTGAACAATCCTTAATTATAGATCTAGAAATAATACAAATATCGTTTTAAGGCGAATACTTTGATGACGAATAAATACCCATAGCTATTTGTTCTTTGTAAAATATGACGCAATATAAATTAAACATTTTTGTAATTAAATCATTGTTTTCTCTGATAAAAGAACATAAACCTTTGCAGGTATAGAATTCGATAAAAAGCAGCATTAATTTTATCGATTTAAGAATTTAAATTATCTGAGATTTCGAAATCTTATGTGTTCTAAAAATCACTGAACTAGAGTTCTCACGTGGCGTCCAGTGTTTTGACATTCAAAATGGCGTCCCGGTGATACCTGTTTGGCTGTTAATAAGAGTTTACAGTGCAATTTATTTGCTTTTGTGCGGAGTATTTCGACTTTCTAAATAAAATGTCTTCGAAAAAAAAATCAGTTATGACTGAGGTAGTGATTGATCTATTTAACTTTTTGAATAACGTCATTCTATGATTATACATCAAAAGTGTCTGTTACAGTTGCAGAAAGTTCAAGATGCAATGCAACATACTTATCATCGTATAAGTGTTATAGAAAAGAAACTTTTACAACAGATTACTCTTGATAATAGAGAATCATTAGAATCAGAACTATCAAATGCAAAAGATTTGCTCAAAAAGAATGAAAAGAAACTAGCAAAATTGCAAAAAGACAATACAAAAAGTTTCATGATTGCTGTTTGTCTTATATTTGTTATATACTTACTTTATGGATTGTACTCAATGTACTCAATCGGATACACGTAATTGTAAGAAATTATTGTAAATACATTTTTTTACAGAATTATAAACTTTGGAACATTTATTTGTGAACATGGAACATAAAATTTACAATATTGTTAAACAATATTCGACAGTTGTGAGGCAACAGTTCTTACTTACATACATGTTATAAAAATGTTTGTGAATCAGTAGTGCGCTTGAATAGACTTAAGTTAAATACTCTGGTATAATTATGAGAACCAATGCTTAAATTATTATACTAGTAGATCATATTGTGGAGCACCAGCTTGACGACTCCTCACATATTTTGCATGTGTCTCAGCATCCAAAAAACTGCCCTTCACAGCTGGGTCTTCTTTCATGGCTAGTTTCCACTCCAGCTAGAACACAAATATTTGTTGAAATTAAAAACTCGTGTAATAAGTTGTTCATTATAGTTTAGAATATTAAAATTACTCACCAATCTGAGGAATCTCTCACGTGGAATAACAAACTGTTCTCCTCTGATGATTCTTATGACATCTGCCCTCTCACACCATGGCCAGATCATTAAATCTAGCATGCCAGGTTGATTACCTCCAAAGAAGGGTGTCGCTCTCTTCGCTAATTCTCTATCAAAGATCTCTAATCCTTGGAGTGCTTCATTAAATAAGTCTTTATCACCAGTTTTTCCTAAATATAGCTGTAAAATAAAATGAGTCACAGCAAATTTTTACTTGAACGTTTTTTCAATATAAATTGTGATTCAAGTGCAAACTACTAACTTTGTA
Source organism: Pteromalus puparum (assembly GCA_012977825.3). Classification (NCBI taxonomy): domain Eukaryota; kingdom Metazoa; phylum Arthropoda; class Insecta; order Hymenoptera; family Pteromalidae; genus Pteromalus; species Pteromalus puparum. Next base: position 500,330 of record CM053170.1, on the reverse strand, counting down.
CATAGTGGTAATAACATCATTGAATCTTTCGATAAGCAACTTGTCTTTTGCTTTTGCTAAGGGATCCATGGGAAACAGGTGATGCTCAGGATAGGCTTCATCCAAGTACTCGGCTATGACTAGACTTTCATAAAGCGTGTCCCCATTCTCCAGTTCCAGACATGGTACCTTACCCAATGGGCTCTTCTCCACCAGCCACTCTGGCTTCTGACTTAGATTAACATAGACTACATCATAACTGAAACAAAATGCATAAACTATATTTTTCTTCCATAGGTTTCACGAATGTTGCGTTAGTATTAAACCCAGTAAGTATTTTAGCAAGAAAAAAAAACCGCTTCAAAATCCAGTTCCCATCAAATACGAAAATAGCCGTGACTCACAATTCACATATACTTAGCTAACCAAGCGATTTTTACCGATGACTTCACGAGGTCGGTGGCGGCGTTACACTTTTCTGTCGTCAATGCTGTTTCTCGGAAAAAATACTTGGTGCACTTACGGTATTTTCTTGGCGTCGAGGACGAGGTGGATGCGCTGTGCGTAAGGGCAGAACCTCATGCTGTAGAGCCGGAGTTTTCCCTTCTCAACGGGTGGAGCCTTCGAGCCTGGTGTTATCGTCATCGTCATCGGGAAGAGAATGAGTAGAGAGAGCGAAAAAACGAGAAAAGAGATAAGTTAGTGCAGATCTTGCGTTTGTAAACAAACTTTCTGTATACCTATATATGCAACCGGCATTTTTCGATCGCTGCAGTTTATGACTTACCGACTGTCAGATGTTTCGCACTGTCCATTTTCGTGGATTTTGTATAAGTACTTTTTATAAGTATTAATCTTTGAGAGACGTCGGCTGTATACTAATTTAATTAGATGTACTCTGTAGGCACTTTGAGATGAAAATCTGAATTCTGGAATGCGCGATGAGTCGCAATCAGTAAGCGGCCACGTAGCGCCGAAGGACGACGAGTTGAGTTGAAGCTTGAGATGATGAGATTCTTGATTTTTTCCCGATGTGATCCGTAAAGTAATCTATCGTGGCGTCGCAACGACGACTGTGTTGTGATGTGTAAGTATTATATGTATATTGGTCGCTTAGTTGATATGTGGATATATATATATATGTTCGCGAACTCATCAAGTTTTGCTCGCGTATATGAAAGGTTAGGTTTGTATACATGAACGGGGTAAAGTTGGGTCGGCAGTTTCGCGAGTTTCTGCGTCGGCGCGACGTTTTCGCGGATTATTTCAGATAATTAAACGTCTAATAAGTGCAGTTGGGGAAACGCAGAATCTTTAGTGAATTCTCAAATAGGTAGGTAGTTGCTAGCAGAGAAGTTTACCTACGTCATGAGAGAAGCAGCATGAACCACACGCGAAAAAATGATATCGACATTGCCGTGGAATGCGTTGAGGGGTTAGAATGTACGAGGATGTTTTTACTATATAATATATTTCTCAGAACGTTGTTATTCATGTGTTATTGTTTGCAGTTTCGGTCGGAGTGAATCTGTTTGATGGAAACGAACAAGTGAGATTGGCATTGACGACTTACACACCTTACATGCTCCTTATAAGAGGTAATAAGTTTTCAATATACACGTCCTAATACATCCGACTTATTCTACTTGAATTAAACCGACATTTGCCTTTGGAAATCTATAACCGATTTAGGCTGCATAAGAACAGAACGCACGATATAAATAGAATTTAGAAATGGATAAATATTTGTTCACTCAATGTTTGCATTGAGCCGAATAAGCGCATTAACAGCGAATCATTGCCCCGAACGAATCGAACATCCGGAAAGTTTTACAACCCTCGAAAAAGCAAAGATTTCAATCTTTCCGCTGCTCAGCCACCGGCCTCTGACCATGTTAAAAAAGCGCACACATGAGCTGGCAATGTGGCGTTCGCTCGCTCGGCATCAGGTGAAGAACCAAAACACAGTAGGAAGGAAGGAAGGAAGGACGGAAGGAAGGAAGGAAGGAAGGAAGGAAGGATAAGATACACAGGCGGTGGTAGCCGCGAGGCGCGAGGGTGGGACAGGGACAGCCAGAAAGAGCGGGCAGACCGATGGCTGCTGCCAGCGCGAGAGGAGCCCGAGCTGCTCGAGGGGTGAGCTCGAGCGAGTAGAGAGGGAATCGACTGGCATAGAGGGAGAGAGGGATACTGGCCGCCGCGGATTGGTGGCGTCATCGATTAGCTCGCGCGCAAGCTCGTTTCTCACCAGCTGCGGCTGGGCTTTATCGCTCTGGGATGCACTGCCGCGTCTACTTATAGCTTTCGTAATTTTCGGAAGACTATATTTTTTTGAAATTCAACACCGCCGAAGACGTTCGGGAACTGGGAATGTAAAAAGCTCTTTCCTCGAGCATAGCAGCTAGCTTGAATTAATGTAATCCGTTGAATTGCTCGTCGAGTATGCTTTCATTTTAATAAGCACATGAATGTCTGACTCCTCTGGTCTCTTCCGGATTCGCTCTCGAGAGCACTTGCACAACGACTCGCGTATTTTAAACGTCTAGCCGAGCACAACGAAAACAAAATTGTCTCCGCGCATCTTTGCAAGCTCAATTTTTTCCCTCTCGCGAAAAACATCGGCAAACTCCTGAGAGCCCCTCCGCGAGCTCATCCTTGGCCTCCCCTCAACGGGACGACAAACATCCCCACCGGAATTTCCCAGTGCCGGGCAGAGGCTTTCCCGCAAGCTCCGCCTCCGATCGGCGCCGCCATGGCAACCCGCGCCTACCTCCAGCCAACCCTGGCCGCGCACACATAGGTGCCGTTCGTGTACAGGAGCGAGCCGAGTGCCGACGTTTATTTTTGTTGTCGTTGTTTTTGCGCCAGCAGGCTTTTCCACGTTCCCGCGCGCGGCCGGGCTATTTGTCTCCCGGGCGAGCCGCGATTTATTCGCCGGGAAGAGAGCTTGCAGCCGAGGCGCTTGTAATTAGTTTTCAGATTCTCGCGGATTTTTTTCTCGTTCGTCTGATGAAAGAAAAACAAAAAAAAAAACGTAGAAGCGGCTTTGGAAATTAATTGGAATCCGCGAGAGAGGAGTCAAGCCGACGGGCTGAAAATATTCTCATACGGAAAGCAAGCTTTCGTCGTTACGGGCTTTGTTTTTGCGCCTCTTTCTTCGCGCTTTCCATTTTTGTCGTCGTTTTCTCTTGCTCGTTTATTCGGCAGTCGCGCCCCCATTTGTATATGTCTGCTCCCTGCTCGGCGCAGAGAGAAAGCTAAATTGCGTTGGATTCGAGCAAACGCCCTCGGGCTTTGTTCGCGAAAACTCGAAGATTTCACGCCAGACGCGCGGCTCTAGCGGAATATTTACATTTACATCGCGCCGCGAACAAAGTCAAGGCTAGAATTAGAAATCTGACGCGGCGCGCGGCTCCTTCGATTCCACTGTGTACATGTACATTTATAACCGGAGCGATAAGAGCGCCGGAGGTTTAATTAGAGCACAGCGGTGGCAGCGACTAGCGACTTCGATACAACAACCCCCATTTTCTCTAGAGGGCTCCTGCAGGTCGTTACGCATTCGCGATGACTATCTATTTTTCGCTCCTTCGACGCCGGCGCTCACTCCTTCGCTTTCGGAGGGTCGCTTATCTGCGTAAGCGAGCGAAAAAATCGGCCGCTCCGCCTACTTCTTCCTATCCATCATCCGATTGTCATTTCGCCTCGGCTCGTAATGGAGTCGTAGGTTATATAACGCCGAGCGTGTGTTCGCTCTTATTTGTATACGGTGGAGAGAAAGCGAGGCTTTCTCCCTTCTCGGAATACTCAAAGAGCCTATGTGTGTGTGTGTGTGTGTGTGTGTGTGTGTGTGTGTGTGTGTGTGTGTGTGTGTGTGTGTGTACAATAAAACTTTAATTTTATTCATATGAACAATGAATCACATTTATTTCATATTTAAGATGAACATTGTATCATGGTGGTAACAAATAATTCGACATTCAATTAGCTATTTTGCGGATAATGATATTGTAGATCTGTTTGGGGGGTTGAGGTCTCATGCCCGCGGAGAAATGAAAACGTACCTTCAAAAACATAGATATTATTTACAACAAATACTTTTATTATACTTCCAAGTGATTTTCATAGTTTTTCGACTTTTAAAATGATTATTGCTATTCGCATTATACACTCATAAAAAGTTTCTTATATTCTCGCTCTATGTGATAGTGTGTCCTCTTTTTATTCGCTCCAGTTTATCTCTCCTCGTCTTTATAAACTTACAATAATATCATCGATTAAAAAATGAAAATTCGTTCCTCGTTTTATACACTATATTTTTGTCGGTTGTCGATTCTGCGCTTCAGGCAGAATCCCTTGGAATTACTGCACGTAGCTGATAAACGAGAGAGAGAGAGAGAGAGAGAGAGAGAGAGAGAGATTGTGTGGATACGCCGATTCTTTGGTATTTCTTTGTTCTGGTTTTGTTCTTTGTTTATAGTTTGCTTTTTGCTTCGCAATCACTCGCACAGCCATTTATACACGCCGAATAAAGACTAGATCATCTAAACGTTGCTATACGCTACACATGAAAACACCCTATCTACATCGGTGCCTCGTCTCGCACCTCGCGGCTTTGGACGCTCTTATGCGATTCAATTAATATTACACAATCGTATGGTGGTGCGCTTACATGTACGCTCTAATTATATACTCGCACGCGATACAAACTCTGAAAACGTAACAAAGATAAATAATACAATGATACATAGCCTATGGAGAGCTTTGTCTTTGGGTAAGTGACTATCAATAAATTATAAATTATATTCGAACGAGGATAATAGGGGTGAGCAGAGAATCGATATTTTTCTAAATTAAGCCTACATAATATATATATGTATATTGTGTGCAAAAAGAGCGTCCGGTCCAATTCCGCGAAGTCAAAGGGGCGCATATATCACTAACCGTTAATATAGTGACTTCTATTAATGCTTAGGTCTTAAGTGTTGGTATGATACAGTATACGACTTAGGAATTACGCATCATCGACAGAGGTACGCCATATTTTTTTGTCTTGGGTTTTACGTGATAAATTTCTTAATTTTTCCCTTCGCTCGCGGGAGCCTTACACATTAACATAATCGTTATATTTATTTTGTTTATCTTCCCTTCGTATATATTATATTATGCAGGCGAGCTGCTCCTGGCGCGCTTTGATACATAACAAATAATATCATTGTTAAAAGAGCTTGTATGATACACTCTCGTTAGTTCGGGTTCGGCGGCGAGCGTCGGATACGCGGTTCGGCTGATTACCTCTGCAGAAGTGGCTCTCGGAGCACAGAGTTTTATTTCTGATACAATTTGGAGTCGAGTCCTCCTTGCGCTCCTAAGAGTCCAGCTCCCTTTGCACCTGCGATATGACGAACTCGCTATCTTTTGCTTTTCACGATGAACCGTAAAAAATATCTGAAAACCTTTGAAACCCTTGCAGGCAAGGAAAAAGTCGACGTATCCGTCGCTCGCTCGCTCGCTCGACTAAGCTTACGTATCGGTATATCACTTAGACGTCTCGCTATTTACAACGGGTTACACATTCCTCTCGTGGTCGCGCGTCGCTCCGGGAATGAGTTCGCGTTGTCGTCCCCGCGTCTGTGTAACGTCTTTCGTTACATCTATACGTATCTGTACGTAGCATATACGCGTCGCGATTTCCCGCACACCGAGGAAGAGGGTGAGGGAGCGTTCAATGGCTTATAATCTTATATGGCACACACAGAGAGAGAGAGAGAGAGAGAGAGAGCGTCGCCGCGACGACCGGGCCCCATCCCCGAAGCGAGCCGCGCGAGCTGACTAGCGAGGAGTGCCGAGCGCGGCGCCCCAGTGCTCGGCGGCCCCCGGTCATGCGTAGTGGGGGTAGCTGCCCAGATGGGGCGGTACGTGGCCCGAGGCCGTGTGGTGCCCCGTGTAGAGGTTGGCGCCCGGGCTCGTGGACCAGTAGCTCGAGGCCGACTGGAAGAGGCCGCCCGGCACCGAGACGGAGACCGAGGCCGCCGGCGGCGGCATCAGGTTCAGCTTGGCGTGCCCGTAGCCCGACATGAAGAGCTCGCTCTGGTACTTGTAGGCCGCCGGGTCCGCCGCCGCGGGCTGCGTCGCCGCCGCCAGGCCCTGGAAGTCGAACTTGTACGCGTACCTCTTGCCGTGCACCTTCGTCATTATGTTCTTGTCGTAGTAGTACCTGCAACAGAGATCGTCGACGCTTGCCTTTAGTCGTGCAATATTTTTCTGATAGCTATGCCAGTGCGACTTAATAGACGAAGCCAATGATTGATTAGATTTTTGACGCAAAACATTTCTAAAGATCAGACTAACTAATCAGTGCGGCCTTTTGTTATCATCAGCGGCAACACTTGCAGCTCACTGCCTCCTATCCCACTAATACGAACCTAACTTTATCCCTATAGCTTTTACGCTATTTATTCGGGCCCTAACTACAGCCTTGCACGACAGTAAGTAAACGACCAATCTACGTTTGTATATAGTTAACCTGCAGGACAGCATCGTCAGATCAGAATCCTACTTATTTCCCCAGAGAAAATTGTCTGCTACTTGAACACCATCATGTTCTGCCTGAAGAGGGACGAGTACGACATCTCCTCCATCGACTCCAGCCTCTGTACTCAGGCTACTTGGCGGCTGGGAAGAGGGTGGTGCCAGGTACTCCAGAACAGCGTCCAACCCCATCCTCTGTAAGATGTTCGTTACCGAGGTCGTGGCCTTCATCAGGAAACATGGTTTCGACGGACTCGACGTCTACTGGGCTTACCCTACCCTGCAGGGCGGCGTCGCGACCGATAGAGAGAACTACGTGAAGCTTCTTCGGGAGTTGAGGGAAAAGTTCGACGAGGAGGGCCTGATCCTCAGTGTCGCTGTCAATGGCTTGAGGACATACGCCAGCGTATCTTACGACATCCCCGAGATCGCCAACTACCCGCACTTCGTCAATTTCATGGCCATCGACATATGCCAGATCGTGACAGAGCCAATCTGACCCGAATTTCAGTGTGGTAAGCGAGACCTGTATCCTTGACTCGTACGTAAATACTCAATACTGATGCGGGACGGATTAAATGTTTCAGAATGGCCAGGTACTTTATTGGCTCGATAACGGCGCCCCAGCAGAAAAACTGGTTCTCTGCGTTCCCTTCTACGGAAGGGGATTCACGCTGGTCGCCTCGTTTCCCGGTCCCTACACGCGTATGCCTGGCATGCTGGGCTACAACGAGATTTGTCAGAAGATTTTGTACGAGGGATGGAAAGTCACCTTCCAGACCGATCAGTGGTAGCCAGTGGGAGGGCTACGACGATCCAAGGTATAAGCATACAGATCCCTGTCAAGGCCCTGGGTCTCGGCGGAATGGCAGCCTGGACCCTCGAGATCGATGACTCCAGGGGAGCCTGCGGCGAGAAGTATCCGCTCCTCAGGACTATTAACAAAGCTCTTCGTAACCCACTGGTCGCTGCAAACTGGTCCCAAAAATACATATCTGCGATGTATACCTATGCACTGGCTAAAAATGACTATAAATGTCGTCAGGAGTCGATGTCTTTCTTTCTGAGATCCCTCGCTTCCTTCTTCTAAAATAACAGAATTACGTTCGACCTAACCGTCGCGCGATTTCAATTTCCATAAAAACCGTTCCATTTTCGCGAAGCTGGAAAACAAAATGAAACTGTAAAGCCCGCGACATACGCGAAAAATCCAATCGCGCAGCACCTGCGCAATCGAGAAAAATGTCGAAGCCCAACTTCCGGCAAGCGTGCAGCCGGTAATCCGGTTAAATTTCACGTTCAACCGCTGAAATTCCCGTGCGATTCCTCTCGCGCAGTTTGTCATTAGTCTTTCGTTCGAATACGAATATTCGATCATCGGCCCGTCCCGTCTCCACCCCGTCCGAGCGGTATATCTATACAGAGGATTTTTAAGCGTCGCGGGAAAAGAGCGATTATCGGGACGAGAGGGAAAGAGAGAAAGCGAGCGTCGATAACGCAATCAGGGAATCTGATCGAAAAATAATAGACGCGCCTCCGTTTCCTCTGTTTCTCTCTCGCTCTCTCTCACTTTCTCTCTGCCGAGGCACAACTCGATGATTGAAATTTCTGTCTCCCCCCAACCTAACTGTACGAATGTGTCGGCGGTGAGCGCAGGACGAATAGGGCGACCTTTGGCTTTCCTCCCATTGCGACTATATTGGCCGAGAGAAGAAGAACTGCTCTTTTTATTGCTCTTGCCGGCTCTTGCAACGAGTAATTTATGTTTTAAACTAGAACCTAGAACCTCATATACGTATAGTTATATCTCACCTTAACGCTCTGGACAGTTTGTCGTAGTTCATGTTAGGCTTGGACTTGCGCTCGCCCCATCGCCTTGCCACCTCGTCTGGGTCGGTCAGCTTGAACTCGCCGTTCGTGCCCTCCCACGTGATGCAGGCGGCGTTGCTCGAGTCCGACAGCAGCTCCAGCAGAAATTGCCAGAGCTGGATCTGGCCTGAACCCGAACTCGCCAGGCGGCTGCTCGTCGCTCCGAACATCTGATACGGGTCTGGAATCAAGCAAATGTCCAAGTTTTATTTTACACTATACCATGCAAAATTAAAAACTATTTCCGAGCACCAAACAATACACCCCTGACTCAGAGCCGCAGTCCAGTCTCGAGCTGTTTTGTGAAAAAACGTCCACAAAAGTGTACTAATTTCCCGCGGCGAAGTTAGCAGCGATACTCTCGTAATATACACCGCAGCAGTACAAGACGAGCTCGCAATTAAAGGCATAACCGTCCGCGGAGACTTGCGACCGAGAGAGGGTATTTAGCGCTAGCTCGCGCAGGAGCGAGAGAGAGAGAGAGAGAGAGAGAGAGAGAGAGAGGGAGGCGAAAAAAGAGCGGCCGTAGAAGGGCTGCGCTTGAAAATTATTGTGATCCAAACGAACTCCTATTCTAGGGTAGGGTAGCTGCGATTATATCCTTTGTGCGAGCGAGAGAGAGAGAGGACACTCCAGCCGTCGGTGATGACGCATTGTAAAGGCCTTTTAAGGGGACTGGAGTCGATTCGCGCTGCTGCACGGATTGGAGGGACTGTGTATAGCTCTGCTGTTATACCGCTGAGGAGAGACGGAGAAACAAGCGAGTAATAAATAGGTATATGTGTGGGCCGACTGCTGTTGAGCGCTGTCGTACAGTGACAGTCGAGCGGAAGCGTCGAGGCGAAATTTTCTGCTTCTTTCCTTGGCTTGTTTCGAGGGAAGCTATAGCTCTGCGGATTTTTGCTGCGGCTGATTTGACCGATTTTTTTTCTCTCAACTATTTTCGCACGAGATTCGTTAAAATAGTATTGCGCGAAAATTTGGCTCATTCGGGCCGTTGAATCTTTGCCAAGAAGCAATATTAAAAATGATTTACTTTGCTCAGGCAGTTGTGTAGCACGAGCACAAGTGGTAAATCCGTAAATCCGTAAATCGCCTACGCGCCACCTATCTTTACTGGTCCACTGGTTTGTTCTTACTCTAATAACAATCTTCGAGGTCCGAATGAAACTTTTCGTTCGTTTTCGACAACAAAAGCCAGAATAGTTTGTTCCAGCGAAACAATATCGGCCCTAACGAGGTTATGAAAAAATCGATGCGCGACGTCTCACTCCCTCCGCCCGTATCGTTATGATTCAGATTCAAAGGACTCGTAAAAGGGCCATCGGGGCTTTTTACTCTCCCGTTGCCTCGCTTATGTGCGCGGATAAATGGGCCGTCCTGACAAAGACGACTGTACTGTTATATGAGAGGGAAAGAAGCTCGAAATCAGCGACGATTCGAGAAGCGATTATACGACTCGGGGACGAGGAAATGTTGCGCGCGTGTAGACGGCTCGTTTTATTCCGACGACAATTTTTGTCAGTTTACTTTTTAAAAAGCCGAAACAAATACGTATCCCATTGATACCCAATCGACAACTAGCATTTCGTTATCCCCATTCCCTGCTCCCTCTGTCTCTATCTCGGCGCAGCGGAGCTCAAAGGTCGTTTCTCCGGACTCGTTTTCCCGTACACACATACGCGATTGCTCGCAGTAGCAGCGGCAGTGATCGGCTCTCGATCGAACGGTAATTCACTTACGAGTTAATAATGGGTCGAGGGGCGCGGTACACCCATTTATTCGGCTGGCGAGGGAAGCGGCCAAGCTGCAACGCAGTGAACAAGTTTGTTGTTGGTTCGTTGTATTCGACTACTTTTTGCGACTTGGTCTATTTGAGTGCGATCGGCACCTTAAACCGAAACGTGACGCATCGATACGTGAAAAAGGGGGCAGCTTTAAAGAAAGTCAGCCCACGTCTTCGCAAACACACGTGATCGGGCGTAAGTACATACGCGCGCGGTATACGGAGCAGCTGCAGCCAAAGAAGTAATTTTTGGGCGTGTCGAGAGAATCAGGCCGTCGGGGCTGGTCGATTAGCGGCTCGAATAATCGTGCGTGCCTGTTATGCATCACTGCTTGGCTAACGATTACGTCCCGCTGACTTTTACTATTCTCGTGGGAATCGCGGTGCAGTCGTGCTTTGATTTCGTTCATATACTCATACCCTCATGATATACGATCGACCGGACCTTTTGCTCTCGGACGTTGAAAAAATATATCTACCTACTACGTACCAGGCTGCCGGAGGTGTGAGTGTGAGTCCAGCGCCGACTTGGACAGGCTGCTTCCATATCCTGAACAAACAGAAAGACAAGTAGCGATGAGAAAAGGGACAGTGTTTGACGTGTTGGGTAAATATCGCGTGCGATTTATTTATAAACGTTTTTTCCAACAGATTTATAACTTTTATTTGTTCATGTTAAAGTAATCTTCCTCCATATATAATTCGTCTTTTTTCCACCCAGAAATTCGATCGCTAGCGTCAATCGAAGACGAAGCGAAAAAGCGAGAGCCAGTCCGGAACTGCTCGCGCTCGGGCGCGCGAATCCGCCAGAGAGGATTTCCGTGTAGGCAAACATCGTGGCTCTCATCAGTGCCACTGAGAGAAAAGACCCGCCACCCGGAGCCGTAGAACAAAACAGTTTTGGACTGGCCCAGACTCATTCTGGCTCTCCAGACTCTGGCCAGCGACAATAGGTGGCGTGTAGTGTTATGTAAACTGCGAGCAAAACTTTTAAAAATTCTGTTCGAAACAAAAACTACTTTCGACGAAATTCAAAGGCCACTCGATAAAGCCACCCTCGCGCAGTCAAGCCCCAAAAAATGTCTCGCTGAAAAAGAAAACGGCGGAAAACTTAGGCGAGAGGGCAAATTGCGCGCGACTGCGCCCCCAGAAAAGAGGAAGAAGAAGGAGCTGTATGCTGTCTGCGCGAGCGAGTTTGAAAGTCAAAAAGTGGCACAAGTTTACCAGCCAGCAGCACCCCGATCTCGTCGAGATTCGCATTGTGCGCGTCTGAAGAGCGCAGCGGTGCGGAATGGCGGCTCCTTTGATCCTCTCCTTCTCCGGCCCTGTTCGAGCGTGTAGTACCTACATAGAGAGAGAGAGAGAGAGAGAGCAAGAGAAGACGCAGGAACAACGCGCCAGGCTGTAACGGGATTACCCCGCCTCGCGTAATTGCTCGTGAATACGACGTGTGCATGCAGGGAGTAGAGGCAGAGAGCGACAATTGGACTAGGAAAGGGATCAAGAGTTTTCTGTGGATTTCGAATTTTTCACCATCTCAGAAATGGAAATGGGTTAACTTTGTCAACCTCTCGAAACATCGAAAAGGGAAAAATCCCGAGCGAACGGCGGCGAAGGAAGATAATGCACAAAGGGTCGAAAAGGCGCAAAATAAACCCCGCGGCAGTGCTGATTGCGGTGCTAACGCCGTCGACCCTTGAATTCCTCCGTCTCTCTTCGAATCCCTTCGCTTATAGTCTAGCCCGCGCGGCCTTTGCTTCGGCTCCAATCAGCCCCGGCAAATCGAATTGCTTAACATAGACGAGCGCCAACTGCTACTTAAGCTCGGCATCTGTCGGAACGAGAGTCTCGGCTTCTATATACGGTAACGCGTCTTTCGGCAATTGATTTCCAGAGAATTGGCTTGTTTTCGGTTTGACGTTTCAAGTTTTGTCGCAGGTTAATTTATACTTTCGCTATTCACATTGACGAAGCAAGCGTTGACAGTCGCTCAAAAGCAAATCACATCGAATCAAATTCCTATCGCCCTCGTGCGACCATAATCAACTTAGCCGTATACCCAGAGCCCATTACAAATTCATCACACTCTCGTTAACCCCCAGCCATAAATCCTAAACTCCCACACCCCGCGCCTCCCTCTATACATATTGCATTACATGCCGCGCGTAGGTGTATGCCACTTTAAAATCTCGGCTGAAAACGCTGAAACTCGAGGCAGCCAGCGCAAAGCCAATTTATAATTGAGCCATTAGATCGATAAGTTATTATCGCTCTTACCTGCACGCGTGCGGCCCATTGTTTTCTATACAGTCGCTATGTGTGCGCTATGTGTGCGCTATGTGTGCGCTATGTGTGCGCTATAGGTACAGGCGGCACGTGCGGCGCACACTGCACACGTCCCAGTCGGCCTTTTCTTCGTGGGCTCCGGAAGCGAGGGGAGAATTTCCGCGCGATGCCGAAACCGCCTTCCGTGACGTCGTCTGGGGCTATATACCAGAGATACGTGGCTGAGATTTCAAAGCTCTCGGCTCGATACGCTCGTGGGACTTCTTGGGGGAATCGCATGCGAGTCCGCTGCCGCTGTTTTGTTTTCGGCCCGAGGTTTAATGGATTTTAATGGGCTACATCGCGGCGCGGCTGGTTCTGCGGACTACGGAGTGCGTTCTTCGAACGGCCGGCGTTTGCTCTGTTGTGATATTTTGAAGTTATTAGCAACTGCGTCGCTCGTGAGTCACTCAGTGATCGGCTATCGCCGCTCGCGCATAAATGAATAAAATTTACTGCAGCTGCCTCTCGCCGCGCATAAATTCTTCCGAAACAATCGAGTCACTCGCGCTCTCTAATTACAGCCAAGAGCGCCGCCCCGTGATTTTAAAATCCACATAAGTGACTATCCGCGCTCGATTCAAAAGGATCCGCAGACGCATCGGGCAATCTCTCGAGCGCGAAATCGGCCCCGCCGAGCGTTCTCGAGTGCCTCTGCGATACCCGACACACACGTATAGTCTCCCCATCGCAGCGACGCAAAAAGTGGCGTTCGGAAAAAGCCCGAGAGAGAGAGAGAGAGAGATGAATAGGAAGCGATATAGAGAGAGAGTGAGCGAATCGGGGGCGAGCGGCGATGCGTGAACGTGTCACGCATAGGCACGTGGCTGTGTATGTACTGCCGAAGACATAATACGTCCCGTGGGGCGGCTGGCAATATGCTGCCGCTGGAGGGTTGCTGCGCGAGATGCGTCGATTATTTCTTATTCTTTCGGCGGTGCGCGTGTCTTCTCGGCCGATTGCGCCCGATTGCGATGCTTCCTTCGCCACTGAGGCTGTTTTCGCGTCTGGCTCTTTGTCGTCGCGAGTTTTTTATTTTTAAAACTGGTGCGAGCCAAGCAATCGTCTGCTCGTAAAGAGCAAAGCTCGTCTGCAGTCGTCATTAAAAACCGCTAAAACCCGAAAATTGCTCCTTCCCACGCGCATAAAAAGCTGCCCGCTGCAGCGCCGGGCCACTCGACTTCCAAATCGACCTTTAATCTGAAACGCGGCGGAGCGCGATGCCGCGATCGCATTTTTTCGTCCACCCCAACCCCCGTCCGCAGGTTAGCGTCAGGTGCGCAGCTATATAGTAGTACAGCAGCTAGCAGCGGCGCCACCTGTACACGCATATAGATCGTCACGCCAGGCGGTGGCGGCCGAGGCAGGTAATTACCATAGCCGGTGTTCGCGGGAAGGAAGGAAGGAAGGAAGGAAGGAAAGAGGAGGCGCCGAGAGGAAAGGAAAGAGCGCCGAGCAGTGGAGGAGGTAGACGAATGGTCAGATATTTCCGAGAGATTCCAGATAGCGCGCGCGTGCGGCGTGTGTGTATTGCGCGAGTGCCGCGGCCCGATGGATTTCTCCCGCTTTTTCTCTCATCTATACTTTGTCGCTCGGGCTTGTCCGATCGCATCCGGATAACAAATTACGCACTCGCGTGATGCTGCTCTCGGTTCACTCGGATAGCGCTGTATACACTGAAATACTGGAATTCCACGAAACGTACACCGCGTTCTCGATTTGCAAGAGCAATAAATCGCGGCTCTCGCAAGGCCGGGACCTCACCCCGCAATTCCTCCGGTCGGTTGCAAAACCTCCGCCAAAGAATCGATGAACTTGGCTGACGCCCCCGCGAGATCGCCGCGGAAAAGAAGGTCGAAGTAGGCCGCGGAAGGTGCGTGGGATAGAGAAAGAGAGAGAGAGCGAGTCGCGTGACTTTCTGCGACGCCCCGTCGCGAGCCTCGCAGCGGGGCGTCGAGTGCGGCGATGGTGAACCCCGAGAACTGGGTTTCGAACCGGCGGCGATTCTAGCCCCCTTTGTTTCGCCGCTGATGACTCGGGGAGCCTTGTGTGAGCTTGGAATGGGATGATTCTGTAAGAATGGTTTAGGGAATTTTTTTCGAGGTGTTGAAATCCTCTGCGCGCTCTCATTTGAACGACTCACTGGTGTTTTTCTAAAGAAATACTGGCATGCAAGCGTGTAAGCTGTAAGGTATTCTTGGAAAAAAATCATGTGGAGAGATTGCTGATCTATGCTCATGAAAATAACGAGCTGGGAAACGTTTTCCATCACGCAACAACGCTTTCAGTTTTCATAAAAATTGTAGATATTCCATGTCCAACTTTTCCGAAGGATCGATTTACGAAACGAAAACATTTTGATTGAGCGCCGCGGCCCCCAAAAAGCACAGCCAACTGCCGCGAGATCAAAGGGAAAAACGTGTGCACACGCACAGCCGACCGCAAGTTTCATCACATTGTGTGCGCGGGCGTGTAAAGTAGTCCTTTGTAATTTCAATTTCACGGGCGGGCAATGCGCCGGCGGTCAGTATAGCTGCGGCTGCATCGGTTTTCGCGCCCTGACTTGTCACTTACACATATACGCCCCGGAGCTAGAAGGAGCCTGTGCAAAGAGAAGCGGAGAGAAGTGAGAGACGCGAGGTGCGGAGAGCAGAACAGTCGTAGGCAGCCCGAGGAAGCTTTATTCAAAAACTGGACGGATTTGCAGGTGTACAAAGGATGAGAAGCTTTCTGACCAAACGCTCAAAACAAAGTAACTCTCGTTGAAAAAACAGCGCTGAACCAGCGCATCCTTATCTCTATAAGAGAGCAGCCAACAATATTAAATCTCTAGCAGCAGTGGCGTCGCTGGAAATCAAGAGATCTGCAGCGCAAAGCAAAGCTCCGGCGTTTATAACAAGCCGCCCGCGGCTCTCCTCTCTCGCGCAATCATTGTTCCGCGCGGCAGCAGCAGCAGCAGCAGCCCCGGGGTCTTTCTCTCTCTCTCTCTCTCTCTCTCTCTCTGTCGTCGGTGCACAAAGGGGCCGCGCGACGCGGTTCAACGCGCCACAAAGCGCGCGACGCCCCCCTTTTTGCACCTCTACAGGACATGTGTGTGTCGCTGGCTCCGAGTGTAGGTGCTACGCCTGAGGAGGTTCTTTTGAGGCCAGAGCGCACTCGCGCTTTTCCGCCGCTGCGAGGGCTTTCAATTTCAGCTTGGCTCTGAGGGATGCTTGGAGAGGATTTTCTCGCGGCTGCGGCTGCGATCGGCCCGTTTGATGTTTGGCTTGGCTGAGGTTTCAGAGGTATCGCGAGCGTTTACATAAAATTTGATCTCGAAACTTGTTGGATCCAGGTCGCGAATTCCTCCCTCTGCTGTCAAAGTGTTTTAATTTCCAAGCGTTTCAAACCGCACGTTGAAAAAAGCTCATTAGCTCTTTCTCGTGACTAATTCAACGCCGAGCGCGTGCTCGGTGCAGAAAAAAAAAATTGAAGAATAGACCATAAAGTAAGTGCGAACTCACCCTGTCCAGGGGCTGGCGACGCGGCGTGGCTCCAGCCGCCCTTGTACGAACTACTGGCATCTGCAAGACAGAAAAAAACAGGGCGTTAATTATGTGCGGGCTTCTGGGGTGTCATCGTGGTTATTATATGTGTCTTTATCGTTTCTCGCCACACGGGTGTGTAGAGTCTATTCAGAAGCGATTGGTTTTGGATTTCAACAAAGTGCGGAATATCACCCGATTCGTCATCGTTAGGGCGGCAATAAATAAAACCATTCCCACGCGCAATATCGATAGCTACGCAATTCGGCAAGATTTCTTCCAACAATGAATAATTCAGCGGCCTGGGGCCGGCGCGGCTCGTGTAACAGAAATCCTAGGCAAATACCATATATATCCAGGAGCGAGAGAAATTTCGCGTTAATCGGCAGTGTCAACAGAGAGCCCAGGTCAATATGTTTCTTGGCGAGGGGCTGGACGCGCACAGTCGTAAAAATCAAGGAGCCATCGAGCTGCGATTTTTTTTATTGTCCACGCTTCGCCGATCTCCTCCCGCGCTTGACTCGAGTTTTTCAGGCTCGATTGCCGAAGTATGCTAAAATTCTCGAGCCTGTTTTCAGAAATCTAGGAAAAAGCCCCTCGCAGTAGCTGCCATCACCCCAGCCCCTACCCTTTCTCCGGCGTCCACACCCACGAAGAAAGAAGCCCGGGGCAGTGTTTGCCGACATATATATTTTCATTTGGCAGTTATTGCCAGGAAAGCGCCTCGGTGTTTGCGCCGAGGCCCGAGCGCAGGAGCCGTCGGCCGTCGCCTGGAGAGAAAGAGCAAACACGGCTCTCTCGCCCCATGTCGAATGGTCCATTAATGAAGCCTCGGATTTCACGTTTCCGCGTGTTAAATGCACGACTATCTGGCGATCATTCGGATCGTCGACGACGATGATGAGTTGGTTTTTCCCTGGAAATGGATACGGCGGCTGCGTGCTTCGAGTACCCCGAGAGGTTCAAGGGGGGGCTGATTTTCGACGGATTCGGCTGGATTAAGAGCCGATCGCTGCGCTTGTTTTCTTTGGAATTCGAGGAGGTTCGGGAGAGCCTTTTGTCTATCTGGTGCTGGGTTTCTTTGTCTCGACTAATACTATCAGAGCGGTGATTTATCTCTTGACTTTCATGTGGTATTTTATTTAAAATGAATTGACGATTGATGAAATGGTTCTTATTTTGACGAATAATTTGAACAAATCCTATAGCAAATAAAAGTTTTTTAATATTTCAGGTGATGACTTCACTTCCTCCGTCACTGATCCGACGTGATCCGACGGTGCGCAGCCGTCGGGTCGCTCGAAAACCGACTGCTACTACTGAATGCTCGGTGAGTTACTGCATATATATTTTACAATACGGAATTGGACTATTCGCTATTCGAGATAGTTATAGGTGGTAAATCTAGCAAAAAAATTATGAGACAGCGCATGTAAGAGAATAGAATGAGCAACGTACCGGCGAACAGCATGGAGAGATTGGTGAAGGCTGTGGTGCGCGGTAACTCGGCGGCCGTGGTGCCGCTGGCCTTGAGGTCCAGCATAGCTTGCGGACCGCACCTCGGGGTCCTATCCTCGAGGACGGCCTCCGTTTTCGCGGAGGACGCGAGCCTCGCTCCCGACTCTTTCTCTGTCTCTCACTCTCTCTCTCCCGCTCTCTCGGTCTACTGCTCTAAGCACTCGCGCACCGCATAGTCCAAGTCGAAACAGCGAAAACGGGAATATCCTCAGCGGCAGCGGTCACGCGCACTTTCAATCCAGGGCTGCTGCGATCATTCTCCGCCTGCACTTTCCGCGCTACTGGAAGTGGCCTCTCCGCTCTCCGCCGCGAATTTCAAAAAGTCTCTCTCGCGCTCATCCGCACGACCACACTCGCAGAGCAGCATCGACACAGTGCGATACCCACACGAGCCTCGCGAGCAGTTCGACTTCTCTCTCCACTTGGCTACGCCCTCTACCCTAGCAGACGATAACGCGCTACGCCCTCTAGCCGCGGGCCACGGGCCGCAGAGCAGACGACGCGCTCCGCTATCGGCGCATCTCTATAACTCTGCGCTATCCCCTAGCAGACGAATTCTCTCCCACGCGGCGGAATCTCAGTCACGCGAGAGAGGGTAGATAGCGCCGTCCCGCCCACGACCCTCGTCTCCCTCGCGGTGGGCGGGCCGCGCGCATGCGCCTCTATAATACTTGCTAATACTTGCAGCTCAACTGACGACGAGGAGGACGAGGACGAGGACTAGGCACTACTCGGAAATCCTCAGGGGAAGAGGAGGCTTCCTACTCGCGGTCTACGCAGGGAAGCTTCGCGAGAGGAGCCGCAGGAAATTGTTTTAATTTGGAGCGAGAGGTGCCGCTGCTCTGCTTTTTCTCGCGGCCGCTTATGGAAGGAAGGCCGGAATAGTTTTCCTCGGCTTTGAAGCAGCGCTCCTCTCAAATCTCAAATATCCAACCCGAATCTCGTCGTTCTGATACGACGTACTACACCTACGCCTGGCGACAGGTGTGGGCTCCTCGCTCGCGCTGCGTAACGAGCTTCGATTTCTCGCCGCCGTCACGGAAGGAGGAAGTCGAGGGCGTGCGCGCGAACTTTTCACGCTCGGAGCCGCGACTCCTTCGGAGCTGACTTTATTGGCACCCTTTGCATTTTTACCGGCGAGCGTGAAAATATTTTTAAAACATCGACTTTTACGGCGCGTTTTAGGAGCTTCCGAGAACACGGCAGTTACCATGTGAGAACAGCTCTATCGCGGGCACTCTCTGACGTTTATTTGTTTGTTCTCGTTAGTGCATAACCGAACGGTGATAACCGAATTCCCCGCGAACAAAGCGGAGCTTAGAGGCACAATCGGGCCAATGAAAAAGTCTCGCCATCAGCGGCGCACGAGACTGCACACGACTGGCAAGTGGTCGTCGACGAGGAGGTACTTTGGGCCGCACGCGGCGCGCGTATAACCCTACTCGGGTACGTGTGTGCTCGTATAATATACACGCACGGACTGCTCGCATTAATTTAGCCCCGTGATTCACGCTGGGCCGATCGGGCCGATTATATTGCGCCAAGCTCGGAATTACACTCGACGGCTCAAGTGGCAGCAGCGGAGAGCCTCCCGCGTGTGCTGCTGCTGCTGCTGCTGCTGCTGCTGCTCGAAAGCGTCGAGCCGGACTCGAGTTGGCCGGGTGTGTGGATACAAGGGCTCTCTGCTCGCTGGTTCATAGAGTTGAGGAGGTGGCGAAGAAACGAAGCTTCATTTCGCCTTGTTTGTTGTTGCTTCTCGATATTCTTCGCAGGTTCGGAATTCGGGAGGCGTCCGCGAGTCGCCGGAGTGAGAGGATCGATTTCGCGCTCCAGTAAATCGCGAATTTCGGGAATTATGTCCGCGCGTCGCCGGATTTCGGTAAACAATAACGTATTTATAAAATTGTGAAAGTTTGCACTATAAGTCGGGGAGCCTTATCAGCCGAGAAATCGCGTCCACACACGAGGCGACCCTCGAAACAACGAGTTAATCAGCCGATAATGCCCATTAAGTGTAAGCACACCTTGCCGTCTCCCCCTCGACCGGAGTATTCCCACACACCTACGTATAGAGCGTACGGGGACCACCTACGGTCTCTCTGTTTACGCAAACTTGAATGATCGCGGCGCAGTGACGTGTGCTCTCTTATACACCTACGAGTAAATTTCGGCAGGGATTTATGTGCGTGTGTCTATACATATAGAGTGTATAGAGCGCGCGGACACACTCGAAAGCGATCGCGCGTTAAATGCGTCGGCAGAGGGGTGGACGCGCGCAGTCGCGTGCCGGTCGCGTGCAGTGATCGGGCACGGCTGTCGGGATATATACGCTGCTGCCTTTTTTCCCGCCGCGCCGGGGGTTGATTGCTCGTTCATGGGGATTATCGACTGCTCGAGACTTTTCAGCTTTGCTGAAATTACAAATTAGGAGAGTCGACGCTATAGCCGTCTATTGGGATGTGAGTGCATCGCGTAGTTGAGTTCTTAGTTTTTAGTACTCCAGAAATTGAAACATTTGAAATATTGAGTAAACACACGCAGTATAAAATATTTGGCCAATGAAAAATATATTCTCAGTAGCCAAGTCAGCCGACAAGCACCGACACTAAATCACCTCAACAAGCTCGGAAGCATCTCTCATTCTCTCCCACTTTCCCACACGAGCTTCTCGACTGCCGTGCTCACCTCCACAATGTAGTGATTTTCACGCTCGACCGGTCCATCGAAAATAAATCGTCAAAAAGCCATCACGGCATCATCCCCCCCCCCCTTCGTTGCGCCTGCGCGACGTCGAGCATACGCTTCTCTCGAGTGGCACCCAGCGGGGCACCTTCTCCCCCCTACATGGGAATTACGTAATTATCGCGCTCTCAACGAGTGGAGATTATTTTCACCGGTCTCGGAGTCGAAGACGCGTGGCTCGCATAAATCACGCCCCGAGAGTCAAGGTAGCAGAGCCGAGTGGAGACAATAAAACGCTCGTTTGACTTACTGACGCTGCTCTGATTTTTGGGGACGGGATGTGGGACGATGAAACTCGATCGCCGTGGGCTCGCCCTCGATGTCTCTGTTGGCGAGATAAGCTCGGGTGTTGCAGCATTGTGAGTATATCTTGTTCGAGGTTGTGTAAGAAAGCGAAAATACTGGCAGTTTCGATCGACAGAAGAAGAGAACAATCGGCCGACTCTATTATGGCACGGCGCGCAATCGAGGGGGAGATTGATAGCCTCCGCGACTTTCATCAAAAGTAAAAACCGTCCGAGGCCGAGCCAATCTTACCCTCGAAACAAGAAGCACGAGAGCGCATTATCTCGGTATAGATCCAGATACGCCGTATTAAAGTCGGCCGCGCGAGAGCCCCAAGTATTGCCGCGCGCGGGGGTATCATTGTGTACTTCGCATGAAACATGACAGGCCGAGGCCATTGTGCTGCGCGGGGGGACGCAGCCGCACATCGGTCCGAAGTTACAAGCGCGAGCGAGGCACGGGCCATAACGCGCGCGATAAGAGCGCGCCGACGATGTGCGGCGTGCGCACTTTGTTCGGCCGCCCGCGCCGGCTGGGCTGTTCGAGATTTAAGTGCAAGCGAGAGGATGCGCGGCTCCACGCCCATATCTTTTTCTGGGCCCCCGAGCGCGTCATTCACGTGCTTCTCCCTCTGCTCTCTCTTTTTCACATTTGGAGGGCATTGACGAGACTCAGGTTTTCGAAGCTCAGTCCCATTAATTTCGCCGCATCTTCTCGCCCGAGGAAGCCGATCCACTCGATCCGTCTTTAAGTGGATTTGCGGCCGGCTCGGCTACAGCGATACTACAGAGCCCCTCCGAACTCGAGAAAAGAGAGCGCGGTCCGAAGCGGCTATTAATTACGTTACGGAAGAACGCAGGCGTAGCCTCAAACAAAGGAGTCGGAGAAGTTATAATGTACGTGTTGTCGAGAGCCGCGCACGGTTCATGTACTCCTGCAGCCGGGGCTAATTATCGCGCGGCATTTGCATATTTGCTCGTTTATAAATGCCGTCTCGCTGCTTTATGCCGCGGTCGTATAATACTTTCGGGGCTACCCTTCTGCAGCCGGGGATTTATTTCGTTCGCTGCCGTCCCGGCTGTGGCTGAGCTGATTTTTCATCAACTTACGCGAGCAAGTCGTGTAGCGTGAATCTTTCATTTCCGTGTAACTTCTTTCATGCACTTCTCCCGAGCGGAGCGTTCCCTCAATTACAATCGTAATACGCGACTCGGCGCGGCGTTTCGCCGCCAACAGCCAACTCCGACAAGACGTGATCGCGACTCCATTATAAGTCGCGCACACAATCGATCCAGAGACACGCTCGAATTCCCTCGGTTGCGCGACTGTATAATACTTGTGTACTGCTCACAAATGGAACGAACAACGGGGGACGCGGAGACGCCGACAGAAATTTCCAATCAAGTGGCTCGATTTTTAATTATAAACTTGCCCGGAAAAACGGACGCGTGGATCGCGGCAATAAAAATTCACTCTGTGTCAGGTTGGAAATAGGCGGTTCGAGTTAACGCGCGGTGTGGGTCGGGGAAAAGAAAGCCAAGAAAGTCCGGCGCTCGCCTGAGCAAACAGCTACGACACGAGTATGGTAATCGCCGGGACGTTCTGAGACTCAATTGCGAGTGTGTGCCGAGTGCCGAGCGCAGAGCCAGCCAGTGTCGCGGGCGTAAACATGTCAGCGCGCGGTGTTTGCGAAATTGTCCTTTTAAAATGCCAAATGGCCGTGAGATCCTTCAGCGCCGTCGCTCGTGCGTTGAGAGACTCTTTTCTCGCCGAGATGCAGAATGTGGCTGCGTTGAAAACATTCCCTTTAAAAAGTCGAGATGGGGAAAGGGCAATACCAAATTCAATATCGTCTCTATCAGTCGTAAAACCGCGACTGCGGAAGCCGAGCCGGGAGCGAGTCGCGCGCGACAAATATATAAATTCCCGCTCGCACATTCGGAACCTGCGGAAGATGGCGGTATGGCTCGATGGAAACGCTGGAAACGAGGCAGTCGTCTTCCCTCCCGAGTCCCCGAGAGCCGCTGCGGCGACGGAAGCGCCGCTGTATTAGTTTAAGACCGCGTAATTATCCCGCCGGGAGATTGGCGCTGATTCGCGCCTAAATTGTTTGGAAGTTGGTTAGGCGCTCGCCGATTGGATTTATCCGTTTTCGAAAAGAAACGCTCTCGCAGCTCTGCTCCGAAATGAAGAGCCGAGCGAAGCAAAAAATAGCGTCCTCCTCTCTACGGCAAAGTTCGCCGAAGAGCGAAGCAACCCGCAGCTAGACTCGCTCGAGGTATATAGTACATAGTCGTATATATAGCGACTCGGGCTCGACTGCGGGAGAGCAGCGGCATCCGCGCGCTCATTTCCGCTCTGGGGCGCTCCGGCTGCGGAGTGCGGAGGGAGAGCCTCGGGCTCCGCTAACTCGCGAGATATTAATTCCGTGTTAGCGCAGGGGGTGAAAACTACGGGGGTGCGAATTACGGAGGAGAGATTCTCTGCAAGTCTGGGCGTTGCGAGTCAGAGATTAGCCGTAGTTAACTCGACTTGCGCAGTCAAACAGTTAATCAATAAGCGATTATTCGCGTCGCCCCGCTGGGACTCGGGAGCGAGGAGAGTGCAGTGCCCGTGTGCGTCGCCCTTTTCGGAGCCAATCGACGTCCGCCGAAAACGGGCTTACAGCTAGGACTAGGTCAGAACGCGCGCAGCGCTAATTATACGCCGCGTAATTAAGCTCTTTATCAACGTCACTAACGAGCGCCTCGCTTAGTGCTCCGGCCGCCGAGTTATGCCTATGTCGATTGATATTTTTGCTCTCTCTCTCTCTGTCCTCCTGCCGCCAGTGCCGCCTGCAACAACTCGGCTAATCTCGCGCGCCTTCCTGAAAAAGCCCGCCGCGACCGCGCAGAGGTGCGCGATAGTGGCTGGTGACGGAACGCAGCAGCGCGGAGCTAGACGGGGGCGGCTGGATGACTGGCGGCGGAAGCGTCGTCATGGCGACACATCGATCAGCCGCCACCGGCGCTCTGCCACCGCGGAGTATGAGGAGGACTGCGAGAGGCCGAGAGGAACTAGAGGAAGAGCACTACTGTGCCACATCGCTCCGATCGGTGCGGCGCACCTACGCCGTGTGCTTCTCTTACCTTTATTTGCCTTCTTTTCGTGTGTTTACGATGATACTCTGTTGGCGGAGGGATCGATGCCCGCTGTGGTTGTTATTCCAAACAGGGATAAAATTTAGCGAGATACAAAGCTCAATCAGTTTCACGCACCATTATCGGTCATTCCCGAGCCGCGCTCGGGCGATCAATCTTATCCATTTGAATTGTATCCATAAATTCTCCGGTCCTATTAAAAATAAAAACTCGTCGAAGCGGTTTAGGATCGATTCCACCGCACAGAGACACACACACACACAACGGCGCGAAAGGAGCAGCAGCAGAGAGTCGCGCGAAAGAGATGACAAAGAGCGAGAGAGAGAGAAAGAGGAATTGCGCCGTCGCCCGGGCTTTTCCACGTCGAGCCAGAGAAGCGAGAGACCTGAATACCGCTGATTGTCCTCCCTACGTTATGTGTTCTCTCTGTACACGTATACCTATACACAGGACTTGCAGCGCAATCTCTCGCGGTCTCCTCTCTTGGCTGTCTCTGTCTTTTCAGGTTAAGCTGCGCGGATTTTCTACTTTATTGTTTTAGGCTTTCTCGGCGATTTTCTTATTTACGCCCGTTTTTTGCATATCACAAGAAATTGCTTTGAGTTTCGTCTGACCGAGCTGGCGCGCATCTACTTGTATTCATCTTACGTGAAAAAAATGTAATAACATTAGAACTCCAAATACCGCGAAACCAAATTTTGTGTAGGAAGCAAAAATGAAAATAAATAAACGCGCATATATCTGTACACACGCGCATCCCCGCAGTCGCCGAGTGAACGACAAAACACTGCATCGGCGGTGCGCGAAGCTCCCCCAGCACGGCAGCCGCCACTCCACGGCCTACTCCAAGATAATGATGGCAATCAGGCCCTCAGAAAGGATTTTCAGGAAATTCTCTCGCCTTTTTGTCGGCTCTCGCCCCTTCCTCTTCTCTCGTTCTCTCGTTCTCTCGTTCCCTCGTTCGCGCGGCTGGATGCCGCAAACACCGGGCGATGGCACATAATAGCGTGCGCGTTTCTTTTCTCGCCTTCGTGTTCGCGGCGATGTCTGATGCGCACGGATTGTTTTTCCGCGATGGACGTGTGTTTTCCAAAACGATTATCTGCTCGCGATAGGAACGACGAAATGCCTTTTCCAACGCTCCAACTAACAACTTAATTCAGTCGCTTTCTCACGCAGCCTGAGAAACGGGAAAAAGGCGCCCTACCCAAGAATTATCATCAGCCATAAATTTCCTCCTTGTCACTACAACCATTATTCTCTCTCCTTCCGGCGTGTCCAGGCTATACTCGTCCAAGGCAGCGTCGCAATAAACGAATCAACGACGTGTGTGATGCGCGCCGCGCGCATAAACATCCCACCCGAGGAAAACGCGAAAAAAATACGCGCCGCTCACAAAGGCCACGAGGGACTAGGGATGACACCGAGCAGAGAGCCATAACTCTGCCCCGGGAGACTAGACTGGGACGCTCACTCCTGCGCGTGTGTTGGCGAGTCACTCCTGTGGCGTTGACGCAACATTAAGCTCGCACACATGATTAACCGGCTAATGATTCTCTCCCTTTCGACTTTTAGTCTGCCGAGTCATCGATTAACGCGAGAGAGCGATATTGTGTAGGATGTATGCTGACATGGCTTTGACCGTTCCGGGAGAGCTGGAGATCGAGTTTTGACAGGCGGCGTGATTGGCCGCTTGATAGATTAATCGCTGCGGCCGACGACAGTGTCGGACTATTTTTATTTTTCCTTATACACACGAAGACGCATAGTTCGATTGCAAGATAGTGGCAAAACTCGTCGCTGTCGGAAGCATCCCCTCGCAGGGGTACAAGCTGCGCCACCTATGCTCGGTCCCGGGAAGCTCGAGCCAGCTTCGGTTTTCCAACCCCTCGCCTCGCCACCCCCGTATCGATCCGCCAGCGCGGCAGCGGCTGGACTCCCGAGCAGCCGACTGTCGAGCCGCGCTATCAGGATCTTCCTAACCGATGATCGTTAACGCGAGGTTCTCCCGCAGTAACCGGTCTTATCGTCGCCGGCCGCGACGAGATTTACTGCCGCTCGAAATTGCCCGTGAGTTTTCCGCGCCGCGTCGGGCGAGAGAGGGAGAGCTTTTTAGCCGCGTAATCGGCGGCATTCATTTTTCATTTGCGCGGATGTTCGACGTGATGTATGTGTGCGAGATCGTATTTTCTCGTTAGGGAATTGATTTTGCAGTTATATTTTGCGTGAGTAATGAGTAATCCTTTTGGAAAAAGAACGTCGTGGGAAAGCGAGAGCGACTAGCGGCATCGAGCGAAACGCGCAGAGTCACAACAAAGCGCGCAGTTCTCGGCGGTAAATTCGAGCCGACAGCTGAGCCGATCAATTCAATCAACAGCCCGCGCACGCACCCCGCGTAATGACCACTCGTCCGATTTAAAAGGCCTCCACACCTCTGCTTGTGCAGATCGATTAATATTTATCCAAGCCATATACGCCGCGCACGCGGGCGTAGATAAGGAACTGAAAGCGTATGGAGCGACCCTCTTCAATATTTTTAACGGGCCAGTTCGCCAGTCATCGCATCTCGCCGCTCGCGCCCAGTCCAGTTAGCAGCTTTAACGAGGTTATTTCTCGTCGGCGAGGGCGCGGAAAAAGGGCTGGCTCGAGCGCGAGGATGAATAATGATTCCTGCGGAGAGGAGAGTTAGAGAGTATAGATGGCAAGGAGATATCGCCTGCGATCGCCGGCACGTGATCGAGCGGAGGTGAATTCGAACTATTTTGCCGTCATCGACGTATGCTGCTGCGGGATTGAGGGCGCTGGGCGACTCGGAGATGGACTCGCGCAGATAAGGATTAATTGGCTCTAGTCGGGCTTCTTTGTTTCAATGAAAAAATAGCGCCGCCGCCGTTATCCGAGCGTCATCCAGCCCAAAATATCCCGCGCAGATATACCGACAGCGAGTAAATCCATGCGGCGCATATGGATCGGGCGGCCCGATAGCGATCGAAAGCGATCGCATTACACCGCCGCCGACATCGGCATCTCCGCGTATATGCATACGCCGTGTAGTACACGAGTGGCGCGTGCACTGCAGCGGCGAGATATGCGCGGCCGATAGTCCTACATGAATATTTTCGAGCCGCCGCCGCGGCGCACCCCTGCCCCGCATGCATACACGTTATTCAAATATCTGTATACGCGCGTATATACGACACGTCGACGTTTCTTTCCGACGACGATGGCATTGTGCCCTCGCGCGCCGTAATTGCTCGCTCTTTCTTGCCGCCGAGGACGACTCGGCGGGGGACGATCTGCGGTATATAGATTCGCGAGACAATGCCAGCAAGAGAAATGAGATGCGGGAAAGGGTGGGAAAGACGAAAAAACCGAGAGGGACTGCGCTGTCGTTTGCAAATATTCGCGATTATTTTTACCAGCTGATTTCGGGGAATGAGAATATTCGCGACACCAGTGCGCATTAATTGGCTCGGCCACCCCCTTTCGGTCCAGCTTCGAAACGTTACCCACGATCCCGGCCCGGCGGCACCATGATTTATCACCTTTACCAGCATCACCGGCAGTCAACGCGCGCGCGCGCGCGCGTGCATCCCATAAAAAAGGGTACCTCGCGTACCCATAAACACAATGCGCATAAACTCGTCGAACGTGCGCCGCGCGCATAAGAATAATCCAGTCGTCTCCTCGATCTCCGGCGAAGAAAAAATAAACAGACAAAGAGGGAGGGGGAGGGAGCCAGTGGAGCAGGACGAAGCACGCGCCGGAAGCGGAACCGAGAGAGAGAGAGAGAGAGAGAGTCGCGTGTCTCCGCCGTTACCGAACGGAACTATCATGATTAGTCACGGCAGTCGGCCAGGGCTGCGTTGCGGGACTGCTGGGGGTCGCTGTGTCTGTGTGTGTGTGTGGATGCGGAGAGAGAATCGTTTTCCCAGTGAAGATAGTGCGTATGTGTCGATCGTAGAGTGCGCGGATGGAGGCGCGATGCGCCTCGATGAATTTGCCGCGAGAGACGCGGGGGTCGCCCTTTTCTTCCATCAAGTGTCGATGGCTGGTATTTTCGAAAATCGAGCTTTCCCATTTTGATGCTCTTCGGTGCCTTCACTCGAGATTTTTCAAAAACTCGGGAGAAAGTAAGTACGTCCATCCGAAGAATCGCAGAAAAGCGAGCCCCGCTATCATCCATACATACATACATACATACATACATAATACACCTAGCCGAGCCGAGCATCCGAGATCCGGAAGCACGAAGGGGGCGCGTCGCCTTTTGTGCGCCCGTACACAAAGTGCTGCTGCCACGCGGGAGAGCGCGAAGGGAGCAGCAAAAAAGGCGAGAAGCCCCCCGCGGCCAACCCCCGGGTTAACCGATACCGGCAATTATCAACGCGCGTCGGGCCTTGACTAGAGCACAAGCAGAGCCGTATCATCGTCGCGGCGGGGCTGAGATAGCATCGTTTATATCGCCCGGTGCGGCGCGTGCGGCATTCCGTCTAATTGCACCCGCTGCTCCCGGGAGGATTCTTTCTTCTGCGCTTCCCCGCACTCGAGAGGCCGTCGGAGCTGCGAGGAACTCTTTTTGCCATCGAGGCTCAACTTGTTCAAAGTTTGCGCTCGCGACTGTTTCATAGACGCCCGAGCCACCCCATCGAAATGATGACGCGTGCTAAACCGTCCCTTACCTGTGACGAACCGGCTCTTCTTTGCTCGTTATACAAAGACCGCGTGGGAATTCAAGGGGAAGCGTTACATTAACAATCGCCCCGATAATAAAGTCGTAACACAATACTCGGACAGAGTCTATATAGTCGAACATTGTTTGCTTGATAGACTCGGAGAATCACGATGGGATGAGATGTGTGTGGCAAGCGTCAATTTTTTCTTTCCTGTGTGAGCCGAGAGCAGGCGTCGACGCCGTATCGAATCGCACGTGTATATAGTAATCGTGCAGTGTGCGCGAGTTAGTTTTGGGGGATGCTCGGAACGAATCGACGCTTGGTATCGTTTTCGGTGCGGGATGTTGAGCTGGTGTGAATATTAAAGTCAATTTTGGGCTGATGTGATTATGGTGTGTAGCTCTAATCGATGTGAGTCAAGCACTTTTCTTATGCCAGAGAATTGAGATGATTTGAATAAGTCGCCATAATCGTTGTAAGAAAGGAAATTCAATCATTCGAGAGAGAATAAACTAAAGTTTTATTCTTGGCCTCCCGAGGCAGGTACACATTGAGCTATCGGATATCTGTGTACCCGAAGCAAACGTCTATTACGAAAACAAACATGTGGCCACAAGCGACTGTTGCGTTAGCCGCTATACTTTCTCTCTCCTATCGCGTTTAATTCAATCGATCACGCAAACTACCAGCGAGTAAATCTGAAACTCGTGTCCTCTCACCCCGGCGCGGACGGGCGCTTCTAGCAGAAAAGCTCGATAGCGTTCAAGATCAGAGTTCCCGGCGGATGAGCTCGCATTAAAATTCCTCGGATCGATATCTCCATCCTCCCCTACATACCCACATCGGTATCCTCGCGACATTAAAGATACGCGGCTCTAACGCACACACACACACACACCTTTAGAGCCGAGATACGGCAGAAAAGGGGGTCGCTTTGCGCGCGCGGCTCTAACTAGGTGCACATCCTCCTCTCGCTCTCGCGGCAGCAGCAGCAGCAGCAGCAGCAGCGGCGGAAAGACGAGGAGGCCAGGATCAGCCGGAGTAAAAGAGTGAAAAAGGGAGAGAGAGAGAGAGAGAGAGAGAGAGAGAGAGAGAGAGATAGGGATGCCGCGAGCCGGGACCGGAAAGACGGAGAGGAGGGATGATACTGCGAAGGAAGCATATCCGGGATCTCCCTCTCGCTCTCTGCAGACAAAGCGCGGAGGGTGGCGCGAGTCGGGGCCGGGTCTGTCGTCATGGATACCGGAGCCAGCTCTGCTCTGCTCTGCTCCGCTCTCTCTCTCTCGCTCTCTGTCGGGGGCTAAGCCCCCCCAGTTGGCAGTAAACCCACCTTCTCGCTCTAGCCTCGTCGGATGCCGCGGTGGTGCTGCTGGCCGCCATCATCGACGCCGGAGAGGGTTCTCTGAACCCACCATCTTGCCGTTTTATCGGTTATCTCTCGCGAGCGAGGCAAAGCGAGAAAGCGACAAAAAACACACCGAGCCAGAGCTTTCGAGCTTTTTTCAACCGAAGCAATCGAGTCGATCCACTCAAACTAATTCGCACGCAAATTCGAAGCGCGCCATCGCAACTTTCCCCGGCAAAAGTATAGCCGCGGTAAAAAAGCTCGAACCGAAGCAGATTGAAGAAACGGTATTTTCAAGTTTTCGCTACGCGACGTTGACCCCCCCCCCGCTGGCGCTGGCGTGCCGGCGGGGCGAGATTGTTTTTCTGCCTCGGCGGTTCAATGCTTTATTCATCGAGGTCCGTTTTATACGTCGCGGGACAATGGGAACGGCAGGGCTTTCCGCGTTATACTGTCCGTTTCACGAGAGAATTTTGCCTCTGCTGCTGCTGCTGCTGCTGCACAAGAACGCACATAGCGGGGGATCCGCTGTATTGATTATTCAAAGCGTTATTACTCTTTTGCAAATCAATATGTTCCGCAGGAGATGAGATTTTTGACTTTTAAATTGATACGCGCCACTCGCGTCTCGACAAAGTGATTTGTCGCTCTGCTGGAGCTTGCAGCTAGCTCTCGGTCGGAATGCGAATCGCTCATTGCGTAACTCTGCCAACTTTTCCCTTCAGCCGTTTTGCGCGAGCTGAAGCGGTTTTTTTACGATACGTGAACGACTTCCCGAGGCCGAAACCGATCGGATGCAGCCATGACCAAGAAATTTTTCATCGATATCCACCTGCAATAGCTCTCCATAATCTATTCCCGCGCGCGGTTTCGAGTTTACACTCGGCCGCGAGATAGCGGGGACTCGACGAGCGGCCGAACGCGGGACCGATAACGTGATTTACACGCCGCTCGCCGCTCGCCGCCGGGAGTAATTAATGTCCTCTCTCGGTCGCAGCGAGCGCAGGAGAGGAAGGAGCTGCGCGTCGCTGCTTTGCTTTAAAAAAACAATCGGAAATCGGCGACATCGAGGCTCGCTCCTTGTCGGCGGGCTCCCGACAAATTAACGTCGCGCTTCTCGCGGCAACTTTTTTGAAGCGCTTTCAAGCTCGTCGGGTCAATTTTCGCGGAGGAGTTGGCAAATAGGGGCAGATGGATTCGCACTCAAAAGCCATTAGTCGGCCCGAATTTGGCCGCGCGCCAGTTTGCGACTTGGCTGACTTCGCTCCAACTG
This sequence comes from Pteromalus puparum, assembly GCA_012977825.3. NCBI lineage: Eukaryota > Metazoa > Arthropoda > Insecta > Hymenoptera > Pteromalidae > Pteromalus > Pteromalus puparum. Next base: position 469,337 of record CM053170.1, on the reverse strand, counting down.
GATCACTCGACTCACCTGTGATGGCAGCGGTGGGCGATATGGCCGGGGGGTTAGCCCTGGGCGGCGGTGAGAACGCCCCGGCGAGGTAGCCTCCCCTGTCGGCCAGGGCCTGCTTGGCCTTCTCGACGCTCTGCTTGAGCTGCTGGAAGGTGCTGCCGCAGCTGAGGCCCCGGTACGGCCAGTTCTCCTGCTTGACGCCGGCGCCCGGCGCGTTGTTGTTGGCCGCGCCGAGGATGCCGTTGTTGGACGCCGGCCCGGAGCCCCCGGCGTTGTTGGAGGCGGCCCCCGCCGAGCCGCCCCCGCCGCCGCCGCCGGCGCCGCTTCCTCCGCCCCCGGACGTGGGTCCCTTGAGGTCGAGCGCACCTGCGTACGAACAGCTAGCGCTGTCGTACATCACCAAAGCGCCCCTGAAATCCAAGAGAGACCGACTTGTACTCGCTGCGTTTGAAACTGTTTTCAAATCTCCCGCCGCGCCGAGCCGAACGCTCCTCGAGCTTGAGCTTGAGCGGCCGCGCGTAATTGTGTCATTATAGAGTCGGGGAGCGAGAGACCACGTGAGCTCGGGACAGCCTCGTCCGCGAAGAAACGCGTCCGACTATCGCTCCGACGCTCCGTTTAAATGCTAATGAGCCCGGAAGCTGGAAAGACTATCGTCGGACTTTGGAGGAAGCTCGAGTTAGCGCAGCGACGTCTCAGAAACTTTTTTATTCCGACGAAAAGCAAAAGGTTCTCCTTCGATCGCGTGGAGGCAAAAATTGGCAAGAATTTGCATGCTGCGAGAGGATAAAAAACAACGTTACCTAATGAATTGCCTTAATCGCGCGTTCTCAACGAGTAATTATGTCATTTGCCAACTGCTTTGAAAGCAGACGGTCGTGTCGCGATTGTTTATCCTTGGTTAAAAGCCGACATCCGATACGTAATTTGGCGAATGCGCTTACTCAACAGGCCGTTCAAAAGTGTAGTTTGGAATAAAGTAAACGTTTTCGCGATTGAAATGCGGTTGAAACCCACACACACACACACACACACACACACAAGCAGTGAAGCACCTCCGATGCACTCGTGACTACCTGCGTCGAATCTCGATCCAGCCTCGGCGGGCCAGGAGCTCGAGCAGCGGACGACCTCGACACTCGCACACAGTGACAGATCCGCGCGAGACTGTGCCACCGATGCAGGGCAGGAGAAACTTATGAATCGCGAAGAAAAACGACGGCCAGCACAGAGAGCGTATACGTACAGGTTGGCCGTCTACTCGCGCAACTGCCGACGCAGTCTCGCGGCCAGCAGTAGCAGCAGCGGCAGCAAATTGCCTGCTTCCGGGCCTCATTACATCACTCTGTTACTCTGTTAACGCTCGCCGGAAACCCCTCGCTCTCTGCCGCCGCCGCCGCCGCCGCCGCTCACTCTTTCTCTCTCCGTCTCTGCTCCTCTATATACCTACATGCACATGCCCATAGTCTAGAGACATCGCTCTGCGCGCAAGTGTGCGCGCGTACGTGTGTCATGACGAGCGAGCGCGCTATTTAAATGCAGCGACGTGGACTGTCGTTCGTCGGATGAGTAAGGTGTGCTGTATATTGTCGAGGTGGAATCGTTGTTGCGCGAGAATCGAGATGGACTTCAGCTGTTTTTCAAGGGATTCATTTCTGATGAAAGTCGAGTATACTCAAATTCCGAAGCGACGGCGGCGGCGCAAGATTGACTGGAGCAATAATCGAAGACGATTATCTCGGATCTGGGTCCGGAAATTGAAATAGCGACGTTACGCGATTTTACTGCGACTTTCGCTGTATAGGTCGTCCCGTTTTCTCCTCGAAACTCCGCACCGAAACTCGAAAATATACCGACTCTCCGCGAGTAAATGTTCGTTCGATTATAACATTATCGCGAGAAGACTCGCGACGAAACTCCGCGAAGAGCTTTTTCCCCGAGATAACAATGAATCACGCCCAGGCGAACACGGAATTTATCACAAAGTGTCAAAACTTAACTCGCCCATCGCACAGTTTAAATAGCCCCGGTTCTGATATACGCCCGCGCCGCCGCAACTTGGCTCATTAATTTCCGAGGCAATTAATTTCAATTACATCTCCCAGATCTGCATAAAAACTGCCCCAACGGCCGCGTCGTATTAAAAATCGAAATAATTTCCCAACTTTCTTATCCGAAGCGACACGTTGGATTCTCGTGAAAAGGGATGTTCCTCGGTGAGCTTGGCACCGCTTCAAAAGCTCCGCGACATTACGTATTCAGCTTCGGAGAGCTGCAGAATTCGCCCTGGCCGGGCAGAAAAAGCGCTGCCGCGCACACGTGGCCAGTGTGCGGCGAGCCTCGTTGTCTCGCACTTTTTTACGCTGTTTTACGGGCGAGCTTTTTTTGCTCCGCGACGGCCCGCTCCCTCTCGGCCATTACGCGCTTTTTTACGCGCTTCGCCGGGGCGTTTTTAAGGGGCTCGACTCCTCGCGTTTGAGTTATTGTTCGTTAAAAATTCCAACGCGTGGATTATCGAAAGCTATCCGAGAAGCAACACACCAAATCCTCGATCCACGACAACGTCCCGGGCCATTTTCGCGAAATTGAGCTCTAGCGCGGGACAATAACGGCGTAGACACACATTCTACATCGCTCGGCGCTGCTCGCTCGCGCGGCTAGAGTTGCAGCTGCAGTGGCAGCGATACTATGCGCCAAATTATCCGTAACGCGCTGCTCGTTTATTACCACTTATTTTACAATTTGCGTGTGCGTATACACACGCCGGCGGCGCGCTTGGATCCGATTTGCTTTTCGAGACCTAGATACCGCTCGCGCTCTTGCGTCGCGCAGGAAAATGTTTCATTTTAAATTTATTTAGCTATCTCTCGATAAAAAGAAATATTTGCAATGTTGGATTCAAAACGCAAAATTCGCAGGACTCGGATTGAAAATTTCACACCCAGCAGTGGGTAGCGACACTAATCATCCGTCCTGGACGTACGAAATGATTTATACATTAGCATGGCCGCTTCATACATCAGTGTTTACATTAATGATCGTATATCACGTACGTACGTGATATACGATCATAAAATTCTGGATGATCTATTTTCTCGCTTTGAAAAGGCGCTTTTTGGCTTCCACGAAATTCTTTGCGAAAATTTACCGTCAGAACGGGGAAGCTTCCTTCCGTGACTGCTGTCCGTGACTCCCTCGTGTTTCCCACTCTTCGAGAATCCGAATTCCTCCGCCGATGTTTTCACCGATCTAACACTCGCCGCTGCTCTGCATCACCGTACAAAGTTTAGAGTTTTCCTCCGTAGAAACGCGCACCACCGGAACGACAGTCGCACCTCCGCGGTAGCAAAAGTCACTCGCACAGAAGGAACTGAGAGATATACCGAGAGAAAACTTGGAGTCCAGAACTCGAGAGCAAGCTGGACGGCGTGAAGCTTCGGACTGGACACGAGCATCCGCCGGGCGCAGGAAGAAGAGCAGCACAGCGCACAGCGACGGCACGTTTGGCAGAGGAGCAGCGCGACGGCGTTATCAGTCGGCGGTCCGGCGATTGGCTGGCTATCGGAGCCTGCGCGTCGGAGCTTTCGTGGTGGGGGCGAGCGCGGCTGCGCCCCCTCGACGCCATCGGTTCACTAGACCAGGCGAGCGAGCGAGAGAGAGACAGGATTGCGGAGGCGGGATCATCCGCAGGGTGGATCTTCCCAAAACCCCCCGCTCGCTGCCTGGCTTTGTCTTCCTCTGGAGGGAGAGAGAGTTGGAGGGCTTCTGAGCTTGCGAGCTTTATCTCTCGAGGGATGCTTTTTTCGTTCGAGAGATTCGGGGGAGAGGCCAGGGGGTGAGCGCTAAGTGTGCGGGAGGAATGAGGTTCTGGTATACGGGCTTCGGTTTTTTCATGCAAAATGAAAGTGATACGCTAACCGATTATGAGAGTCCCCGCGTAACTGGTGGTGGGCTATCGAAACTCTCATCATAAAATCCCATCATCTGGCCGCGCGTACACGTCGGAAAGCAAGGAGCGATCAATAGCGCAGAGGCACACGTCGGGTAGCGCTTAATTGCTCAGATGAGATATCGGAAGACCGTCTACCTTACGCATCGGTGAGCAGCTCGTACTGCTCGTTCGTAGACCTAGCCGGAAGTTAAATCTCGCGGAAGAATCGCTAGTCAATGGCGTAACCATCAGATGCGACTGGTCCTGTATCTTCTACTCCCGCTCTCCGTGCTCCGCGTAGAATACGTATATACGCATATACGCATGTATGGATGGGTCGTATAATGTCGTGCCTCGTTAAGTCCGGAGAGCGGGAATATGACGCGAGTATAACAATTATCGGCTGGCGATGTTTGCCCGATGATGGGAAAATTTGACGATGCGAGCGCGATCCCGCTGATCAGCGGCGGGTTTTTCAAATTGTGTGGGTGAAAGTGGGGTTGGTCGGTTATTCTCCAAAATCTCTTGAACCGAATCCAAAAACGCGGCGGGGATTCGATTAACAATAGTGGACTATATATCGGAAAATACCCCGTTGTATACGCTCGGTTAATGTTAATAGCAGGGGCTGGCGCGACGACTGCGTCGCTACGTCGTCGTCGGCTGGCTGCTGCCCCTTTCGTCGGTGAGTTAGAGCTTCCTGAGCCGCTTCGCAGCCGCGCGACGGCGCAGCTCACTTTTACCAGTCGGCTAATGGCGAGGGAGGAAATATCAAAACTCGCTCCTAGCCTCTTCGACTTTCTCAGCTCCCGCTCGGCAGTCGGCTCTTAGCCCGAGCCACGCTGCAGAGGAGGACAATTCGCCGAGTGTAAACTTTATTCCGAAGGGAGTTAGCTCCTCCTGGATAAATCTAGTTGCGGAGCTTTTTGTTTTTGGCCGACTCTTCGTTTCTCTGATGGGCACGTGACACGCGAGATTTTCTTCGAAGGGATCGAGGGATGGAAGTCGAACAGTCTGACCAGCGACGACTTTTACTACTTCTTGACGTGATTTTTCGCGCATACAGCCGAATGCGGTGTTGGATAATAGTACGCAAAAGACCATCCACCACGGCCCTCCCTGAAAAAAGAAAACTCGAGGATTTATCCGCAGAATAAATGTAATCACCATTTGTCACGAAAGCCGAGCGCATTCAACAGGTTCGCAAGAACATTAAGCGAGAGTAGCACCGAGCACACGCCGTCAGCCGAGAGTTTGTTCACATGTCTTTTCTGGCAGCGTTATAAACTTTCGAAGGCGAACATCTTCTCTCTCGGCCGCATGCAGACAGATTAACTGCGCCATCGGCGGACCCGCATCCTTATGTTCTTTTGCACGCGATTTTCGACGCTGGCAGCTAATGGCGATGCATGAATTCTTCCCCCCCTTTCTATTAGGATAATTTATTTGCCAGTGCTGAGCTATGGCTCTATGTTGGCCCGGCTGGATTCATGCACCGTTTAGCCGAGATTTCGCGTCTTCGCGACTGGCTCTTGCTGAATTCAACTTTCATCGCACTTGACAGCTTCATTTGCGCATACACCTATGGACATACGCTTTTACCGATAAGCAAATTTTAGCAGCTGTGAAGGATTTTCTGAGCATGTGATCAACTGGCAGATCAAAAGCCACTCTGGAACTACCAAAATCCAAAATTCTCCATCTCGCAACATCGCGACCGCGTGATTTAATTCGCTCTAGAATTAGGACAGACTACCAGTCCAGGCAAGTCACACGTGTCTCTATGTATGTATACGTGTATAGCCCCGCTATTAATATCAGTTAACTAGCCGATATGCGATCGTCCGGGTCGTGCCGCGCGTTAACTGCGCCCTGTATGTATATAGTATTTTGTATGCTACGCGGTTATAGACGCGCGCGTGTGTGCGAGCGGACCCCCATCGATCGGACTGGCGCTAGTTCGGCTGAGTCACGAGTAAGTGAGAGCGAGAGACTTGCCTCGATCAAGCATTTTCACACGATTGCGAGGGTGTCGCCCGCTCAGTCGGCGGTATGGGCTAAAAGGTGCGAACGAATGATTTGGCAAGTTTCGACATCGACGTTCAAGCGAAGGACTTGTACAACTATAGGAAAGGATTGAGCAACTCTAGTAGTGAAAAAGCCGGCATTTTTGCGCGTTCACACAAAGCCGCGAGCCGCAAGCTCGGTATCCACGCCGTGCAACCGTATCGCACCTCTGCGATCTGAATTATTGTTGCAGATAGACAGCGGCTCGGACAGCAGCGGGAGCAGGATAATCGAGGCTGCGAAGGGGCCAGGATTCCCCGTGTTCGATTCGCGCGGCGCGCGTATACACATGCGAGTTTACAGCCGCGAGTTATACACGTTATACATACCGCACCGCGCACACACACATATCACATACCGATATACCAATGGCCGACAGCTGAGATTATCTTCCGCCGATCTCTCGTGCGGCAGATTCTCTTAGCCATTCATATATGCATGGCGTTTTCCCTCTCGCAAACGGCCTGCTATGGACGTATGCACGTACGCGTGCATTAGACTTGCATACTCGCTATGTAAGGAGGCGTGCGAACCGCAGTTGGATCAGCTAGCTACCAGCTAGTCTTGTATTCGTGTTAATTCTTGTAATAACTTTCGATTAGGGTCTATGTCTAATGTCTATGGTGGATTCGGATCTGGCCGAGAGGGATTTGCGACTGCTGGAACCGGGCTGACCGGAGGAGTTATTTATCGCTCTGAATTTCGGCGTTTCTTTTCGCTGTTTCGTGGGTACAAGCAGAGTGTATTTTTTCAAAAGCCAGCCGAGAACAACATAGCCGCGAAATTTTCGCAAAGTTGTAAAGTCACTAATGAGCGCCGCTGTAAACTCCCCGACGCCGTAGCCCAGATTCAGAGCTCCAGAGGGTCGGTACTCGGTCGTCGCGAGTCGCAACGGCGAGCGGCACGCGAACCTGATTGACTTGTAGATGAGGCGACAGCCGATACGACGAGCCGTACGTGTGAGCTGGGCGCTGGTATGGCCGTCCCATGTTCCGTGGGACTTTGCATACCTTCCCTGTATCTCCTGCTAGTAGAGCCCTCTGGGGTCGATCGTCAAGGATACTTTATGCTTTCGTTCAATTTTGAGGATGGATAACTGATCTGTTCCCAGCTAATCTTCGACGAGTTAATGGCATTTCACTCCCAGTGCGGCACTACCGATATCACTGTCCTGTCCGTCTGATACCGCTTCAATTGCAGCTTTCCAGCGTATCGACGAGTCATTACTCACCGGCACTCCCCGGGCGCGTTTTTCCCCCCGTTAAAAATCGTTACGGCCGCATTCGTCCGCGAATTATTTTCCAAAAATTACGTCTCTCTCCCTTTCGCGGCCAGTCGGTGCGCGATTCTGTACAAGTGATTTCTCCGCTGGCAGCCGCTGCCGCGCGTTATCTGCTTAATTAATCTTCCCCGACGTGTGTGTGGACGAGCACGAGCAGCTATGGTGCGTTGGGAAAAACGGGAGCCGTCGGACGAGCCGAGCGTAACGCGATGCGTGTGGCTTGATTGATTTGGGCGAGTGATTGCAGATTCTGTTTGAAAGCTGCTGGGCAGTCTCTGGCCAACGACGATAGGTGGCGCGGGGGAACTCTCCCCTTTCCCTCATCTCATCCGCGTGTCACCTACGTACAGTGTCATAGCCGTCGAACGGAGGATTGAAGAGCCGAAAGCGTCGCGCCCCCTGGCGTCGGCAAAGCCCGCACCCACGTACACCCAGGGCGAGCCGGGTCGCGCACCACCTTGACCGCCGCCGCAGCCTCGCCGGCCGCTCCCTGCCCTACCAACTCGCCGCGGCGGCGGACTATCGATCGCGGCGCGGCAGCAGCTACCCCAACCCGACTCTGCGTCAGGCGTCTCTGCCGTCTCTCTCTCCCCGCCCCACGGCGCCCCACAGCGCCCCACACCCCGGCGGCTCGCTCTTCCGTGCCATATTGATTCGACTACGACGACTGCGAGTACGAGGGGCTCGTCTCGTACTCTCGCGCGCCGCGTGCAGTCGGCGCCGCCGCGCTCGAATAAGGGGGTCGAAAGCCTTGTGCAGAGGAGCGAGACGGAGCGAGTATATAGCGAGTGGCCCGCGCGCGCACACACGCTCCCTCTCCGCGCGAGCTGCGAGGGAGAGAGAGAGAGAGAGCTGGCACCGCTGGCAGCGCTCACTGCTGCCGCGGCCCGCCTGCCTAGTTGCGCACACACGAAACTCGCTGGCGGTTCTCCCTGCCCGCGCCACCAGCGAATCGAGCCTCGAGAGTGCGAGTACGCGGTGTGCTGGCGGTGTGCTGGTGCGCGTCGCGGACCTATGCGGGCCCTGAGGAGCAGCCGCCGCAGCCCCGAGTCGAGCTGAGCCGGCGCGCTGGCCCGGACCGAGGACGGCTGCCCCGGCGGCCGCCCTAAGCAGCAGCAGCAGCAGCAGCAGCAGCAGCAGCAGCAGCAGCAACTGTCCAGGAGGCCATCACCTCGGCCATCACCATGGTCATGATGGCCGGCATGGACGAGCACGAGCGCAAAGTCGTCGTCGAGTTCTGCCACCTGCTCGAGAAGAGCAAGCAGCTGTTCAACGGCCTCAGGGACCTGCCCCAGTACGGGCACAAGCAGTGGCAGGCCTACTTCGGCCGGACCTTCGACATCTACACCAAGCTCTGGAAGTTCCAGCAGCAGCACCGGTGAGTGGCACAGGCAGCCTCTCTTTTCTCTCTTCTCGCTTTTTCTCGCCTTTTCTCTCCTCTCGAGCATCCCCGCGCACCCCCGCCTCTTTCTCTTTCCGAGACGGGCATTGTCTGCGAGTCTGCGACTCTGCGGCGGCGGCGGCGGCGGCGGCGGCGGCGGCGAGGGGAGTAGGCTCTCTCGGAGTTTTTCTCTCTGCGGTGCGCTGCTGCAGCGCGCGCGTGCTTTGCAGGGGCCGAGGGTTTTGTTTCTCCAAAGAGATTGCGCTCTCGCTCTTTACTTGGAGGCTGCCCAATCTCGCTCCGCAGTCCGCGCGACTATGCTACTATGCTAATTCGCCGGAGAGCCGAGGCCGAGCTTTTTATAGATTGCGCGAGGCGCGAGTTTTGAATTCTCAGATTCTGGCCCTTTTTCCACGCCTCGCTGGGAGGGGACTGCTCAACCGAGCTGAAAATTATTAATCTCGAAACTGCTGATTCTCGACATTTTTCCGAGAGCTGCTTGTGAGGCTTCGCGAGAGCGTGCTCCCCCAGCGGCGCTCTCTCTCTCTCCCCCTCTAAAATGACGCACGGCATCGGACAACTGGACTTGTCAATAGCAACCCCCTCGGAACCTAACCTCCCATCTCCAAAACAAAGCAGCCCACCCGCGGGGCGCTCGCAAGTCGCATTTCGCCGAAAAATAAAAAGTAAAAACCCCAAAAATAGACCCAATGCCAGCCTCCCCTCACGGCTCACCCACGCTTCCCAAACAGACGCCCACCCGCGCGGAGAGATCTCCCACACGGAAGCTGCCGCTCGGCGCGAGTATAGTGGCCTTTTTTCGCAGTCTCGAGACTCTCTGCCTCTGGTCTCTGCCTCATTCTACCCTCCTTCTGGCGCGCGCGAGGCGGCGGGAGGGGGCAGAGCACCAGTCACGAGTCTTTGTGTAGCGACGAGGGCTGCTGATCGCCTCGCGGCCTCGCGCGCGCCAAACGATGCCATGTGATCGGAATACTTTTATACTTACGGGAGCCACTGCCTCTTCCCTCCTCCAAACTTTTTCTTAATTGTTTGACTTCTGCTCGGCGCGTTTGTTTATGAAAAAGCTAGGGCCGGGCTGATGAGCGGCGGCGACCCAGTTTCGCGGGATGGGAAGTAACGAGTATGTGTCGATATAATGCCGCCGCAGCTGCCACGAAGGGATGTTGGGAACGTTTAATTTAAATATATTGACAAGAATCGAGTTGTGTGTGTGTGTGATCTAGATAAACGGCGCTGACGTTAATAGAATTGCAACGGGCGGTTATTTAGAGCGTGCCTCTCGCGCTGAATCGAGAATTTTTAATCGTTCTCGATTTGTTTGCTCGCGACTCCATCGATATTTTATTATTTCGCCTAATTGCCGGGATGGCTATACGTTTAAATAGTTACGCCGAGTTGCATAATTTATCATCCGATAACGTAAGAGGATTATGCATCGGTTTAACCTACATCAATGATTTTTATATTCTCTCCGACACTATCCGTACATCCCTTGTAATCGCACGTATATTCAGCGCAAAGTGTAATTTTACCATTCGAGTGATGAATTTCACAAATCGATTGGGTCTGCTTATAATAGTCGGTATATAATGCTCGGTTAAGTTGCGGGGGGCGTTAAAAATCGATATAATATTATAAATTCGTAATCGGTTTTCAAGACTATAGCAAAGCAGCTTTCGCGATTCCGTAAGCTAGCGTGAGCCAAGTCATTACTACCAGCTGTGAACTGTAAAATATTCAATTTTTCGAATGAAGATTTACAGGCGTTTCGTCATTTGAATTAACGAGCGAGGGCCAAATAATAATTCCATCGATAAGGCATTAACATTGCCGCATTCATTACATCCGCTATCGCAGGCCCACTTTTCGTCAGACGAATCGTCTGATGCAGCAGCATCGTAAATAATGCAGTCAGCACCTCTCGGCGTCTTTATCGTTGCATACACGTAGAGGCGAAACGGTCGGTTAATTATCGACTGAGCGAGTAAACAGAGAACGTACTCCGGGCTTTAAAAAATTCATCGAGAGAGCGCGCGGTCGCTTATGAAATTCAGTCGTAAGGTTTTCTTCAATTATTTGTTGTCGTGACTTATTTAGAGTTGCATTTCGCGTCGCGAGATTGCCGCGCAGAGTGTAGAGAATGATCGAAAATCATTCTCACGTTCCCATGCTAGAATATGCCGCCGCCGCCGCCACCGCCCAAACTTGGAAAAAATCGGAAAAATGCGAAAGTTATCGAGCGCGCGTCATCAGCCAAAGACACACGCTGAATCGCTGATGAAGCAGCGCCGATATAGGTAGTTACACCCACGCAGCCGCACAAGCTCCCCTTCACCCCTCAAGACGTCGGCGTCGGCGACACGCACAGGCGGCCGGCGGCGGCTTCTCCCCCTCGCATTGGCAAAGGAGGCACGTTACTTCCTTACTTCCTGTCTAAGATTTCGAAGATTGATTCTCCTCGGCGCGACGGGCTTCCTCGTTTATTCCTCCCTCGGATCTTTCCGCGCCACTTGTGCTTTTCGAATTTTTTTTCCGCCAGGGGGCAGCGACCCCCGGCCTGATGGTATTCGGCTATGGTTAAACGGCTTCGATGAAAGCTTCGCATCGAGTCATCGCGCCTCGTGGAGGGCTAATTCGGCGCTAATAAAGGCGCCGACGCGTCCTGTCCTCGGCTCTCGAGGCTGAGGGGCTCGAGCGGCAAAACAATTTGAAAAATCGTAAAAATCGTCCACGATCCACATCCATCATCCCGCTCATCCATAGGCAAAGCCCCGCGCGAGAAAGAGGCGGCTCTGTCCAATGTCCAATGTCCATCCATCACGTTAGCTTAGGGCAAGGAGTGAGAATGAGGAGAATCGGTTGCAGGGCCATCCTCGACAGCAAGTACGGCTTGAAGCGATGGCAGATCGGCGAGATCGCGAGCAAGATCGGACAGCTGTACTACCACTACTACCTGAGGACCAGCGAGACGAGCTACCTGCACGAGGCGTACTCGTTCTACGCGGCCATCCGCGGCAGGGCTTACTACAGCCGCGCCGCCAAGGAGGACAGGAGCGACCTGATGGTGAAGAAGCTTAGGTTGGTGCAGATGCTTTTCGATAGATTTTTATCAGCGAATCTATTCGCGAATTGACGTGAGCGTCCGTCCGCAGGTACTACGCCCGGTTCATCGTGGTGTGCCTGCTGCTGAACAAGATGAAGCTGGTGCGCGAGCTGGTGCAGGAGCTGGACGCGCAGATAGCCGACTACAGCAGCACGTACGAGCCGGACGACCAGGTCGAGTGGAACCTCGTGCTGGACGAGGTCAAGGCGTTCGTGAAGGCCGAGTCGGCGGTCGCGGTGCTGCACGCCGAGTCGAGCACGCCCGTGGTGCTGACGCACAGGCTCGGGCCGCTCACCTCGCCGCCCGTCGAGCGCTCGCCACCCATGTGCCTATCCCTGCAGGAGATCCTCATCGTGGGCAACTGCGCCGACCAGGTCGGTGTCTCTGTGTCTCGCTTTTGCTTTCCGCCCTCGGGGGAGAACTAGAGAACTAGAGAACTAGAGAACTATAATAACTTTGGTTCGCAGGTCAAGTTCAGCGAGCTGTCCATGGACATGTTCCGCATGCTGCAGACGCTGGAGCGCGAGCCGCGGGACGACCCGAACCACCTGCACGACGCATCGCCGGCCGGCCGCATGCCCTTCAGGCCGGGCCCCTACCCGGCCGAGAACGGGGCGCCGCGCCGCGACAACCCGCACAAGTATCTGCTCTACAAGCCGACCTACAGCCAGGTGCAGGTGTTCCTCGCCAGCGGCTTCAAGGAGCTGCCGGCGAACGGCGCGCTGCTGCTCTACCTCTCGGCCGACGGCTGCTTCTCCACGGTCAAGCGGCCCGAAGAAAGTGAGTATATACTCGACAATCGTCGACAATTGTCGCTTCGGGAAATGCTCTCTGTATACTAGACGCGCCGATAGAACAGAACAGCTGACGCGACCTCGAGTCATCATATCGAAAGCGGTGCGCACTCATGTCCCCTCGTCCGTCCCCTTGTACCGTTTCAGTGGGCTACGACCTGGGCGGCGTCTCGACCTCGGCGAAGCGCGAGCCCGAGCACAAGGGCTCGCAGGCGCACGCCCCGCAGCAGCGCCTCGCCGGCGGCAAGGAGCCGCACTGCCTCTACCCGGGCGACCTCTACCCCTTCACCCGGAAGCCGCTCTTCGTCGTCGTCGACTCGGACAACAGCTTCGTGTTCCAGCAGATCCCGCGCTACTTCGGCCAGCCGCTGATGGTCCTCATGTCGCCGCAGGACACGCCGCCGAGCCTGCGCGACCTGCGCCACGCCGGCAGCCTCTTCACCCTCTTCCTCCACTCGCCACTAGCCGCCTTCTGCCTTATCTGCAACGTGGCCAGCCTGCCGATCCACCACTGGGAGCGCTGCCAGCGCTACGTCGAGCAGTTCCTCATCGAGGCCAGCCGGCTGGTGCTCCGCTCCCGATGCGGTAATGCCAGCTTCTAATCTATATACTCGATTCTTCTATAATAGCGCGCCTCGCTTCTAATTCATTCTAATTCATTCTAATTCATTCTAATTCACTCTCGTACACATGGCTCGTACTCGTCGCCCCCAGAGTCCAGCGTGCTGCAGTTCTTCGGCGACGACTTCCTGCGGCTGCTGCTGCTGCGCTACGTCTTCTGCGACGTGGTGCTGCACCTGCACCGCTCGTTCCGCGGCAGGCAGCAGAGGCCGCGCTGCCACCCGCCTCTGCCCGAGGCCGAGGTGCTGGAGCACCCCTCGCTTCACCACCTCGTCCTCGACCTGGCCACCTGCCTCGACGCGCGCGACCACTTCCCGGACAGCAACGAGCTCGCCTGACCCAGGCGACTGCCGGCTTCGGTCGACTTTGCCGATCAGCACTGGTAACTTGCGCGCCAACTTGGCAAGAGCGCCGCTTCGAGTCTTCGCCAAGTCGAGATTAACGAGTGAAATTTGCTTCCAGGGAGCAGCAGCAGCAGCACCGCTCGACGCCCAAGTCGCACCACTACGGCTCGTCGGCGCGGGACTACGACTACGACTACTGCGGCAGCGCCGGCGCCGGCTACAACTACAACAACAAGATCGCGACCCTTCGGCCCCACTGAGTCACAGCCGCCGCTGCCGTCGTCGCCGCACACGACACTCGCACGGTCCTCCTCCTCCTCCGCCTCCTCCTCTATTACCCGCGCGGCTTTCTCGGTTCGTTATTCCTCCTCGACACCCTTCTCCTATACTCTTGCTCTTGTCCTCACGTCGTATACCCGCAACTTGCGCGCGAGGCTGGCCTGCTGCAAATTCTCCGCCGGCGGACCATCTCGCTCTTTTCCTTCGCATACTCACCCGCAAACTCGCACGTACTTACCTCTTCACCTTTACCTCTCATGTGTGTGTCCGACGATCCACTATTCGTTCGCTCAAACGCTGTACCGTGCATCATTCGTGTACATATTTATACATAATTATATTGTCTGCGCGCGATCGGAGCCGCGCGAGAATTTGCAGTAGGTTTGCCTTTCCTTCGAAAAAGGAATCAAGTATACAGAGAGAAGTTATGACAGAGAGGTGCGGTAATTGGGTATTTCACGAAGTTGAATTTATCATCGACACATTGGTTTTTAATGACGTAACTATACTAGCAGATGATATAGATTTTTATCCTTAAGAAACATGTTGCAGTTCACGTGCGTTCGAACATTACTAAGAGAGAGAAAAACGGTAAATTTATAAACGAAACAGACGAAAAACTTTTCTTCTGCTCCACTTGTCCGACTTTCCGTTCTACTAAGAGAAGAACTATAATTAACGTAGCGGTAGGACTGTTATTAAACGAGTATTACGCATTCAAGTGAAAATCTTTGAATCTACAGTTTTTTCTGTTCGTTCTTCAGACGACTCGAGGGGAGAAAAAATAATAATGACGATGATGTATATTTTCTGTACTGAGATACTTAAACATAAAGAATATAGTTAAATTTGATAAATGCAGACGTTATAAATATAAACATAATTCTGTTGCGACATTTCGCACTGTAAAATAATTGTAAAGTTTTTAAACTACGGTAACTTCTACAATTTTAGAAAACTTAGCTAGGAAATGAAGAAAAAAGTTCACAATAAAGTTATAGGATATAATTTACTAAAGAATTGCGAGATAAGGATGTTGTGAAATACTCAATTAAGATGATTCATTATCGGAGTTACAGCTCTCAGCGCTATAAGTTATAACTTCACTAATTTTGAGACTATAGATGATGAGAAAAAAAATAATGAAAATATACATACACTGAAAATGTAATATATGACAAAAAAAATATTATGCGAATCCAAGGATTTTCTTTAAAGGAAAACAGTTAGCCTTAAGACGTGAATTTATCTTGCTCTTGAATGAAAAGGCTTTTATTTGGGCGCGTATAAGGTCTCTACATGTATTACGACAAATGAATACCACGCGTTGGACACGAGAGGGATGAATTCCTAAATTAGAAGCGACACTTTCCAGCGAATTCCTCTTGCGAACGAACTATATATTTTTATCAACGCTACGCCATTTATTCCTTTCTATTATTAGAACGACTTCGATTATTTAGTCTTGACTAGAAAAACAATATCAATACTCGAGAATTTCCTCCGCAAAGTTATAGTCGATTTCTTTCAACGTTTGGGTCGTTCAGTGCTTTCTCGGCCACAGATCCGTCGTCTGAAATAGCTGCGTATACTCACAAGTTTCCACTTTCGAATAATCACGTCACAATTAATTAATTTCTATACGAATACAACTTAACTCTCAAGTCAAGGAAATACAAGTCCACTGTTCGACCCAAATCTCGCAGTTGCACCTTCATCGTTTATGCACGCGCGCAAAAGATTATATAGTTAAGAGAAGGAAAGAAAAACCCAGATAAATAAAAGAAAGAAGCGTTCGTTCGGCGCGCCGTTGGCGCGCAGAGTTCTATTATACAATTATGTAAACAAAGAGAGCGAGATGTGTGAGCGAGTCACAATTGCAGTATAGCTATGTATTCGAGTATATACAAAAGGCGGACCGGGTAACTCTCGCGACTGCTTGAACCGTGTGCGTCTGTCTGCCTGTCTGTCTGTCTGCTGAAAGAGACGAAAATCTAAAGGATAAGAAACAAAAAAGATATTATAAATAATAAACACACGCAAGAAAAAAATTATATATATACATATTGAAATACATATTAAACACGTACACACATGTACTCGAGCGAAAAAAAAACTTTGACACGCGCCTGCGAATACTGTGATTCCCTTTTTTACAGGCTCTACGAGTAGTGTATCTTGGGCGGAGAGCAGTTGTATTGTAATCGGGATGACTATAAGGGATGAAAAACCCTATGCTTGTTGATTCTGTAATAATCTTCGGTTTTCGATTTAAAGCTCGGAAATCTGCGCATATACATGGCTTTATCTTGTTTGCGAGCTGTTGCTGATGGGCGACGACGATGGCGGGGTGGGTCTAAGACAGTTCTTCATTAATTTCCGATTTTGAGATAAAAGGAACGAGTTTTGTTTATTTCAAAACGATTTTTAAAAATGTTAATTATTTGTTGCACATATCACATGTGATTGTTTAGTTTTAAGTAGATCCATTGCTTTGCTTGACTTTTGTTTGAGAGTTGTTTGTCTAGTCCTTGTTTAAGACTGCTACTAAGGTATTAGAAAAAATCATCTGATTGATAATAAAACTTAAAGTATATAAGTTAGACGTGTACATAATATGCTCGCGCTGACAATGAATCGTGCGGCAAAACAAACGTACAAATTAAAAGATGAAGTCAAAAAGACGTTACGTCATCGTTACATTGATTGTGATCGAGGCAAAATTACGATATCGAAAAATATATATGTTCTTCTCTTATATGAGAGAATATCGCTCTAAAACAGAGCGAACGTCCAATTTCAACAAATCCATCCATCTAATTTAGAGTAAAGTTATAATCTCGTTGAATATGAATTACGAATGAGTTTCGACATTATGCTGATTATTGGTACGTAATCCGGAAGGTAATAATTAACATTTGTGAAAACTCTTTTCAAATAAACAAAGCAGTCGTCTTCTTCGCGATTATTGCAGACGTTATACCGTTGATTTCGAGACTAGTCAGTTGAGAAGTGTGCATGAGTAAAAAGAAGGAGAATGAGAGAAAAAAACCTATGCTCAATCGAGAAAGTCCTTGTTTGATCGAGAATAATTCCGCTTGTTGCGCGCGACGAATTTAGGTGGTTTCTTGCGTTCTTCATTATCGTGGATACCGTAGGGTATATATGCATTAAAAAAATATATATATACACACATACACACAAGCTTTTACTTTCGGTTGAACGGTGATGTGCTCGATGTGAGTGAAGATGAATAGATAAGAGATTTAAAAAAAATGTTGATTAAAAAGCGCGATTTTCTACAGATAAGTATTTTGTGAATCGAGAATCGTTCTTGGCCATATCAAGAGCGAGAGCCGGTGAATGCGCCGAGGAAAAGCGCGAGAAAAAGAGAGAAAAAAAAAATGAAAAAAATGAGAGGGAGAGATTGCGCTGCAGCTATTATAAGTTAGACGAGCAAAAAAAACGACAACACCTTGTGGTTTCATCCATAATGTAAACGCTATATTAAGTGAAAAAAAAATTACGAGGAACTTTACAGAAATAAAAAAAAAATTTGTTGAAACGGCGTCGTTGGTCGAGAGTAATATTAAAATACGAGAGGAGACGTCAGTTTTTCCACGGCCACTATCGGTTCCGCTCCGCGGATTGTAAAATAATTTTATACAAATGATGATGAAAAAAAATAAAACTTTAATAGTTAAGATGTTCGCGGGGCGGGGGCCAGGAGTAGCCGCAGGGAAAATTGTTACTTCCGACTGCCCGCAACGCTCGAAACTTGCGAAACGTTGAATTATAGGCTCTGTGTTATGAATAAAACTTCATGCTCTTTTCGACAAATAATTTTGACACGTTCTTCTTTCGTAATTCCTACGCATGTAAACATTGATCTTGTAGAGCAAGAGGAATCGAGTGAGAGGAAAGTAGGTAAAAGTCTATCAGAATGCATATCGCGAATATCGGCTGAAAATTTAATAACGCAAATGTTTAATTGCAGTTTGAGCCCTCCTCCGGCAGCATGACAACACAGCAGCAGCGGTATTTGCACTTGAGAAAGTTGCTAAAATAGTTCAATTAGACGGAAGGCTGCGGCTGGCTCGGAAGCATTTCACTCTCTGGAGTCGGGGCCTCGTAAAAGCTCTTCGACAGCTCCTTGACATCAATAGTGGAGTGAAGATGAAACAGGCGCGGCGACAAGCAAAGGAAAATGGGCTCTGCTCCGCTAATACGCTTTTTCTCCGTCTGTTTGCTTGTTTTGGGCTTACTTTGTTTGCTTCTGGCGTTTCGTGGCTAATAAACGTTTATTTTCGGATTCTGCTCCGATTTCACGCGAATTTCGCGTGGCTGTTTCATTTGTGTTTACTCTTTTCGTAAACATGCATGGAACTACTGAATTTTCGTGCTGTGAATGAATGCTCGAACTCCGTAGCGCATGCATTTCAAAAATACACATCAAAGTAATCGCCTCCCTTCTCATCGTCACCGCATCAATTATCCCAATTAATGAGCATCTCAAGACCCACCCAATTGGACCCGAATACCCGCACTCTCGCTATCTCTCGCCTTCTCTCCCACCCACGCACCTGCATCGCAGCTCGTCTGCGCGCGCTTTATTTATAAACAAGAAGTGGAGCGCCGGAGCCCTCGCGGCGGATGATTAATGCGGCGACGCGGTGGTTCTCTCGCGAGAGAGCGAGAGAGAGAGCGGGTGCTTTAAACTTGAAAAATGCACGGCTGCAGAAGTGCGCGAGCGTGTCTTCTCGGGGCTTTCGACTCCGGCGCTGAGGCTGCTGATGCCAGCGGTTTAGACGACGAGGAGCGTGTCGCGGAGAGGTGGATTGACCGATTTCCCGGCTAGAGTTTAGGCGATTCTCTTTTTATAGACGAGCGACGAATTCTCATTTAGTTATCCTCTCAATCTCTCTCCATACTCGCGGCTCCGCGTACCGGCCCCTAATTTACGTCACGCGTATCATCGCACTTTCGTATTCTTGGAAAACAATAAAACGAGAGAAGAGGGAAACAAAGTCCAAAGCGCCTCTTCCCGGCAAAGCTCAGACGTCTTGAGAGCGGAGGCACAAGTGGAGCACAGCTGAGCGGAAAATGCCTATAAATATTCCCAATGGGTCCGTCTTTCTCGCTCACCTGCGAATCTCCCCGTTTTCTCGTTTTCTCGTTTTCTCTCTCCGTCGCGACTTTGGCAATTTCCGTTTCTCGCAATGCCTCTCTCTATATTTTTCAACGCTTGCGCTCTCCGTCTATCGCCTTCAAAATTATTTCGAAACGTCTCGTGGACGTGGAAGAAAGTACAATATTTTCGAAAATCTCGTATCGCACTTGCATCGTCCAAGTCTATTGAGTGCAGTACCTGCAATCCGTGCCACCTCTCTCGCTCCCGCCTCTTTCATAATTACCAGCAGCGCGGCCACGGGAATCGGGGTATGGCCCTCAAGCCGCATCTTTTGTCTTCGTCGCGCGTTTGGCTCGGTGCTCCGCATTTCTCAAAGTTTGCAGTCCACCGATGGCCCGATCGCGACTCAGAACCGGCCGAGACGCGCGGCCAGTAGCAGCAGGTGCGCATCGGGCGGTGACGGCGCACCGGCGCCCCCGACCTTGACGCGCCAAGGCCGACTTCGTCCGGGTAGACTCGAAGCATCGAAGATAGCGGAGCAAGAGGTGCGTCAGTGCGTCTTCGAGTGTAGTAATTTTCAAGAGAAAAAACTATTTGTGAAAAGTACGTGTGCTAGAAGTGGTGCAGGCTTGTGCAGCGGTGGCCAGTCTACGGGAAGTTTGTTTTGAGAGGTTTATTGCCGATGTGCAGCAGCTGTGCCGCGGGAGAAGATAAAATTGCGCGCTGGCTCGGAAATTTGGTCAAGGCCGGATCGACCGTTGTTACTGACTATTTTTGAATAGTTCCTTATTTTCAGAGCCATTGCTCATTCTACTTGTGAATACTTGATTGAATATTAATTTTTTCGTCTCTAATGTTACAGCTGATATCTGTTCTGTTTTAGAAGCGACAGAGGCTACTTTGTGTAAGCTTGATTTGATGATAAATAATATTGAGCAATCGTCATTGTTTTCGTTTGGCTAACAGGTTGAATGGATCTAACAAGCGCTCGCGGGCGTTTTTAGCACGCGGCCTTGCGACGTTTTGAATCTCAATATTCAGTGCACGATTTCATAATTCCTGAATGTCGATGTGGGTTGCGCGTCAATAACGAACGAGTTCTCGAGAATTTGCACGAGTTCGGACTGGGAGCTGCGCGAAATATTGCCAAATTTTCCTCGACGCGAAAGATTTGAAACTTGAAAAGATTCGATGCCAAGATTGCCAAGTCCCTATAAATACTGCATTGGCGCCAATGGCGAATCAGCTCTCGAAACGTTCGTTCTCGGTGTTGCCGGGGGGCGGCAAAATTTGATTTTGATCGGAAAATGAAATTGCAGCCGCTGCGAATCGTCCAGATGAACCCGCAGCAAGCCTCGGCCCAGCAGCAGCCCGAGCTCCTCGTGACGAGCAAGCCGCCGCCGGTGCCCAGCAGGAAGCGCAAGAAGAAGGCGGGAAGGCCGGGGAGACCGATCTGCGGCAGCCCAGCTCGGCCGACCTCGTAGACGGCATCGGCAGTCCCCAGTCTCCCCACCAGCGCACCAGCGCACCACCGGCGAAATGGAAAACGACTTTGGCTACGGCAGCCGCCGCACGCGCAGCGCTTCCCGCGCGTCCTCCACCTCCAGCAACCTCGAGGTGCGCTGCGCCTGCCAGTACTTCCGCAGCGACTCGCTCTTGCCGGAGCGCAGCGCCTTGGCCGCCGCCAGCACCGCTGCCCATCAGGCCTCGCGAGCGAATCGGCCGCTCCTGCGCAGGATGGTGCAGACGCCGCCGGCCGGTAGGAAGAGTCAGCCGGTGCGATGCGGGTGAGTTTTCGAACGCAAATGTCAGGCGGGGGGGGGGGGGGATGACTCTGCGCCGCTGATGGGATTATTGACCCGCGGGGATGCTGCCGAGGGTTGGGGCGTCGGCGAGGGCGTCGGGCTTCGGAGGTTCGCGGCTCTCTTTTTTCGCCTGGATTGAACGACGGATCCGAGAATGACGCTGAAGAAAGTCAGGTTTAGGTGAGCGCTGCTTTGTTTATTTACGTCGTCGGGTCGTTGCATAACTCGCGCGACTCTGTGTACTTGTGAATCGAGCTCTGCCGGCTAATTGTCGCGATTCCAGCTTCTCGCACTTGAATATAAACGCTGATCTCACTAGTGTTGGATTTTCGGCCCGGTGGAAAATGTTTTTGCTGACGTCGTTCGGTCGTTGTGAAAACAGCGAAAAACACTCGAGTCACAAACCGCTAATTTCGTTTCGACTTAGCAGCTTTTGTTGCTAATAATAGATAAACTCAGAGGCGACAAGCGCGCGAAGCGTGCGCTACTGCGCCGCGAATTCGACGTAGCTGCGACTCTGTCGTTTGCCTCGTTTTCCAATTCGAATATTCGATGCAAGAATGCGAAACGAATCGTTCTGTTAATCTGTTGATCGAATACACGCAGGGTTTAGAGCTTCTCGTCGCTTATTTTCGTCTTCGCAGCGCGATCGTCGCTATTCCAACAAAACTCCGGAGCAGCCTCGGGAGCAGCTATTTCGACACCTCCTCGAAAACGACGAAAGCTGAAAAAGAAAAACCCCCTCGTCAGAAAAAGCACACCGGCGCGAGAAGAAAATCGCGTCTCTCGGCACGCACACCTCTCTCTTCGCACCTCTTCTAAAATTAAACGCGCTAACGAATAGACTCCGACGCGCAGGCGCGGTGGGTTCACGGCCAGTAATTGGGACGGTCGCTTACCTTGTCCCTTTCCGCCGATTCCATAAACCCATACCGATCGACCGATCCGCTCTCCCGCGGATTTTTTTTTATGGTATCGGCGCGCTCAGAGAGAACGACTGCATTGCGTATTCGAGTAGGTGATGCAGTGCGCGCACGGCAGTCGCAGGTTGACCAGCGCGCGCTACCGGCTATTTAAGGTCCGCGAGGCTTGGCTATAGTTAGAACCGGGCAGCTCTAGCGGCTCCCGGTGCCTCCACTCGTCGCCGGTCCAGTGTCGCGCGTCGCGTCGCCGGAGACTCTATGCCGATTCATCGAGAGTGAGAGGAGTGCGCGAGTGCGAGCGAGCCTGGAATTTCTCACCATGACCATACGCAGATGATATTGACGGAGAAGGATTGCGCCGAAAACATGGAGAAAGGGTACAGAGTTTTGCGATTGCATGTTTTGGGCAGAGTTGCCTGCGTAAATATGAAAACCACGTCATAAGCTCCGTTGACTATTATTTAGTAGATATATGCCCGCGTTAGTCAGACGCCGTCGCCGACTATTTTGCGCGTAAAAATACCCTGTAACACATTCGAAATTCGGCGAATCTCCAGATGCTTCCGACGCTAGTTTAGTCATATTCCTGCGCGTAAAATGTATGTTTCACTTGTTCGCTCAGGACTCTGCAAACCGGATTGAATTTCACGCGCGGCTATAATTGCACTTGAGGCGTATATTTATACCATTGGAAGCAAAGGCGCTCGAAATTCTAAAGATGATTAACTCTCTGCTCATTACGCAACCGGCAACACACAACAATCGATAAGCAATTGTTGCGGAACACAGAGCCTTTCACGTATTTGCGAGCACTTGCGCTTATTCTGCCAGTGTATAACTTTTGTAAAAATATCCGAATGTGGACGATCTTTTCACGCCAACGAAAGAAATTATCGTGTCCAGTATAGACTGGAGTCTGAAAGATAATTTTTTGTTTAGTGCAATGTAACAAGAGTTTTTATCTTTGAAGCAAAAAGCCTGATTAACCGATCCCCTTTGTTTGCGCATCCTCAGCGACCACGAGTACGAGCCAATCGGCCAGCCGGTCATGCGGATGGCGATCTCGCAGCATTCGATGTCGGTGCGCATGGTCGCACCAGTGGTCAAGATCACCGACACGGACATGATCCCGGTGGTGGACAGCGACGACAGCATCGACGATCGCTACCGGTTCAAGCAACGCGCCCTCATCCTCGAGGGCGACGTCGTGCTGCCGCTCGACGGCCGCATCGAGGACAGCGTCATGGACGGACGTAATCTCGGCGACCAGACGATCGACACCTCGGCCGACGAATTGGAGAGTCCGCAGCAGCTGCAGGACAGGCTCGAGGAGAGGTTCCAGATGAGCGCAACGCCCGGTGGCGAGTCGAGGACAGACGCGGAGATCAACACCAGTCAGGTGAGTAATGAAATGTAAATTGTTAATTGTCGATAATCTCTCTTACCGATGGGGCTGCTTTTCAAACAATCGGAACTGATGAAGTCGTTTTTCTCTGGGGTCTTTGTTTACATTGAGAATGAAACGTGAAATTATTCACGATAGCATGGAATACATTGACACCTAATATACAATACTAGTCGCAACGGCAGTTGTATCTGTTACCGGTTCCACTCAGGTACTGGGTGCACTCGTTGATGCGTTGGCCGAGACACTTGTTGTCACAATTCTTCTGCTGTTCATCGGTACAAGTTGTCGGAATGACCCAACCTATAGTTAAAACAGGGGGGTTTATTATATTCAATATAGTATAAAACAACGTTCAAATAAAGCATAGTATGAACTGTGATGAATATTTGTTTCTGAACTTTTATGGGTCAAACCAGGGAGCATGAATAGTCGCGCTCAGCATAGAACTGTTCTTTCTCTACCTCCCTTATTGAAATATTATAGTATAGGATAGGCCCATCATAATTTTAACGTGGTAGAAAATTTAAGAAAAATGATATGTTGATTTCTACTTACATTGAGTAACATTGATGAGGAGAGCTACAACGAGTAGGAAGAAGCACAAGGTTTTCATGTTGCTTTTGTATTTAGCAGTCTAAACTTTTGTAATGAAATTAAGAGCAAAGGTGAATTACTGAGCAGGGTATAAATACTTTTTCAGCTTTTATTACTTGTGCGGTACTGTAGGAAAATGAAATAATCTCCAGTGAATCGCCTGTGTTGCACTTGAATACATATTTGATTTGCATACGTAGAACTTACGTAAATAGATAATGTATGCATTTGACATTTTTCCAAAGAAGTCACAAAGACACTTGTTTTTTTTTTCTTTAATAAATCTTTGTTGCATTTCAATTTCTTTCATTTAAAAATAAAAAAAAGTCTTTATCAGTCGGCGATGGTTAGATAAATGTTATATTAATTCAAATTGTATAGTACGTAAATTATTACGCTGATTATGCAAACAGTACTAGAGCAAATCGCACATTTTTTTGCTAAACGCGAAGCTTTTATCTTTATTTCTTACTCTACACTGTGTTTTTCATTCTTCATTTTTATTCTCGGATGAAATTTCATGCTTCCATTTTTACGGACGATGATGCATCGGGGCAATGCTGGTATACCAGCCAAATCTCTGTGCAGTTTTATTACATTTCGTTCCAAGCATAGCAAAACTATACTTAGAATAAGATGCCAACTCTGATGCTATCTCGATTCCAAACGGGAGCACGGAACACTAAGATAGATTTGATCTCCAATATCCGATTAAACGTAAATCTTATTTACATTTATATTAAATCTCGAGACAAATATTTATTCCATTGTACGTATAGTGTTAGGTAAGGCACGATTTTAGAAAAATACCGAAATCAAATAGGAATTTCAGAGTCAAAAAATATTCTCTCCGTCAGGTGGACTCGTCGATGGTGGAGGAACTCCCCTTACGCCGAGGTGCTCGCGGTCTGCAGCAGCGACTGAAAAGCTCCGCCGGCAAGATCCGATCGCGCTTCAAGAACATCCAGAAGCCGAGCTTCTCCATGCCGCACATGCCCCATCGGCAGGCCAAGTCCGAAAAGCCCACGACCGTCACGACGACGACGATAACCGCGACGACGAGCGAGAAACCACCGGCCTCTCCTCGACCCGCCGACCAAAAAGCCAGTCGAATGGAGCGCTTCCGCATGGCATTGCCCGAAAGGCCCAAGTTCTCCCTGCCCGACAAATCCAAGTTCCATTTGCCCGACAGGTCCAAGTTTCATCTGCCCGAGCGTCCCAAGTTCAACATCGACAGAAGCAAGTTTCAAATCAAGAAGCCGAACATTCAGCTGCCCAAGTCGCTCAGCCGTCCGAAGAGGTCCTCTTCTCAGAGAGGCTCGCTGGTAGGTTTTTCGACTATTGCAGAATCTTGCTTGATTGGGCATTTGCGATCAATCAAGCAATGAGATTTTCATTGCGATATTTTCAGTCGCGAGAACAGAGCCAGGCTTCGAACGCCGATGCCTCGTCGTCCACGAGTGCCACTCGCCGCAACATCTTCGACTTCTCCACATACCCCCGTCCCAAGCTCTTCGACCGCAAGACCAAGGCGAAGGCCGAGTACGTGACCTCCTCCCCCAAGGAGTCCCGGGCCCAGTCGACCGAGTCCTCGACTTTTCCTCGAGCCAAGAAGTCTTCCCTGTCCCTCAGCGCCAGATGGGCCCAGCGCTTCGGCGAGACGGCCAAGGGCATCCACCACGACGACAGCGAGCCGCCAGTCGACAGGTCCAAGCCCTGGAGGCATCCGTCCCTCGAGGAGCCTCGTCTTTCCCTGAAACCTCAGACGTCGGAGGAGGAGGAGGAGAAGCTGCCCTGGGAGAATACCGAGAGGAGGACATACGACGCCGAGGACGAAGCTGCCCCGGACGACGAGGAGGAGAGCAGGGAGATGTCCTACGGAGACAGGAGCGCCATAAAGGTAACAATTCTGGTACATACATGTTAAAATCTCCTGGAGTTTCGAGGCTTTTTCGTGTTGGTTTTGTGGGCTGATGTCGATGCACTCTGTTATGCGGGAATGACCTTTTTATATATTTGGATATCGAGTTTGTGTGGGTCAGGTAGTTTTGCCATATACACTTAATGTACTTGCGGTCAAATCTTTTTCGACGAGACGGTATACTTTGTTTGGCATGCGGATCATTTATGTTTCGTTTTATGGTTGAGTTTTTATTTTTTATTGTATTACACTGATAGCCTCTGTCCGGGTTGTATAACTATTTTGTTGCGTCCATTTGAGTTTTTGGTTTGTCGCGAATGATCAAGGTGACTGGCTTCAACTGTTCTGTCTCTTTTGTCAGTAAACTAAATAATAGAATGTTACGTAATGAGTGAGGTATTTTGTTGATCCACACTAAATTTCTTTCTTCTTTTCTAATTCGCATTATCGTTCTCATTTATATTTATATTTATTTATATTATACGTACTCCAACACCATAATTATCATGTATTCCGCCGTTGCATGGATCTATATGCGAATTGCGAGCTATTTGAATCACTTAAATTTCACGTTTTACCTCCTATTGTACCGATGCATCCGTATGCATATATATATATATATATATATATATATATATATATATTTGTATCTCACAGTTTGGTCTTTTTTAATCTTAATATGGACATGCGCTACTGAGGTAATAAATAATTGAGAGTTTAAAGTTAGCTTTGGAATGATTTTTCTTTCTGATTGTGAGGAAACACCAGCACAAAGTTTTGTATATAAATTATAAATATATCAAAACCTGGATTGGTTGATTTGATTCCTTGTATATTGTCGTTGGCTATTTGGATAACATCTGTAGGTATGAGTTCGGATTAATAAATTTATGTACTTAATAATTCTTTGGGAATGCGTTTATTATACCATTAAAAACTGTAGAGCGAGTAAAGACTGAAAATTTTGAAAGTGTAGATTGATTTATGTAAAGCGAATGATAAGAATTGACTAATGGAACGAAAACCAAAAAAAATGTCTAAAATGACATAATAATAAATGTGCTGCAATTAATTGTCCAGTAGTTGGAACCTGAAAATTTAGCTCAAAGCTTTAGAACTAGTTTTTAACGAATATCGTTAGTCTCAAACAGAACTATAGTATAGACCTTGTGTATCTATAGCGTAATCTAGTTTTTCAAATTATTAGAAATGTTATTATTTACAAGCAGGTTCTTGCTACAACGGTGAATGAAATTTCATAGCTTGTTACAACCGATTCTCGAAGAGGTTTTAACATGTATGTACCCCACAGGAACCAGAACTTTCCTTCGACAAGGAGCCCGTGAAAGATCCGCGACTGTACGACGAGCAGTTGATGACCCGCATCGGGGCTGAAGAGCCGAAGAAGAGGGTCAGGCTCGTCGAGGAGGATGAAGCTTCTCTGCCTGATCCTGAGGTGAGCCAGTAAAAGATATATTTATTTATTTATTCTATCTGAATTCTGCACAGTTAAATTATCCTGGTTGCTGTTACACAACCCAACCTCGTGCTTTCAGGCCGAAGACGAGCACCACACATACCACCCGAAAGAGCTGTTCGATGGATCTTTTCCACCGGTGGACCCTCGCGAGTTCCGAGTGGTCAGAGAAAACTCGGTAGACTTGTCAGAGGATGAAGGTTCATCCATGCGTTCGGATAGGGAGATCCAACAGTCGAGTGGTAGCTCGTGCGAACGACGCAGACGAGGCGTCATCGAAGAAATAGATTCAGACGAGTTCTTCCTCAGGGAGAAGGGCATAAGTCAGGAGAACATGAGGTTCACGCTCATCAGCGAAATCAGGTAAGCACACAGCTTCCTAGTGATCGCGGTGCTTGATTCGCATCGATTAGCAATGCGGCAATTACTATAATGTATGTACATACGCATACTATAGACTTGAATAATCGCTGGCAAAACTAAAACCGCATATTATTTTACTTCAATAACAACACCAGCTCCTTCTTTACTCAACACAGAGACGCCCTGAGGCCGCGGACCACGGCTGAGATCGAAGAGATACCACCGCAGCGCCCCAAGCGCACGCGTTCGCTGCGCAAACGCCGAGACGAGTCTCTCGAGTCCTACGACGCCACACCTCCACCGGAAAAACCAAAACGCGAGCGCAGTTCTCTGCGCCAAAGTCGAGAGTCCTTCCAAACTCAGCCGTCCCTGGAAAGAGCCAACAGTCTCTCGCGACACAGGATCGTCTATCAGACGGAGACGGCACCGATGTCGCAGACGAAGGACGACATGGCCAGCGAGCCTCTGGATGACATAGTGGTGGTGAAACCTGCGAGGAGAAAATCGAGGAGCTCGTTGAGAAGTACGAGTCAGAGCCGACTGCCACCCGAGGAGCAGAACATCGTATTGGCGCCCATACAGCAGCCGGTGTCGAGTGGGATTCCGCCACAGGTCCCGGTACCTCCTGTGCCACGCAGGAGGAAGAGACTGAGGAGGGATAACACGAATCAGTCATCCAGTCTGAGGTATGACTTACTTTCGTACCTTTTTTTTTACCGATCATCGGTAAATGTTTCGGTATTCGTAATATTATCTGTTTTACCGACGGAAAGCATATTGATGATATTATGTACTTGTTGCCAACGAAATCATCAACTGCTCGCATTTTTTCCAGCATACGAACAAGCGATAGTGCGCTCTGCAATGGTTTCCACGATACCAGTTCTCTTCATCACTCGCACGAACGCATCCCCCCAACACCACCACCGACACCTCCACCTCCATCCCATCCGGATGAGCTGGATTACATCGAACCAGCGGCTCCAGTAACCTCTCATCCACCTATTCCTCCAAAACGCACGCGGTCGCACTCGCGGACGGCGAGTCTAGCGCCGGAAGACGACCGTACGTCCCACGGAGCCGAGTCGCTGCCAGGCGACTTCGGATATGCCGACGAGGACGACATACCCGTCATTCCCCGGGACTCGTCGTCGCGCGAGCCCAGTTTGCCGGGGTACGCGGTTATAGAAAAGAGGGAGAAACCACCCAGACCCCCACCGCCCAGAAGAAAGAGGCAGGATAAATTTGCCACAGCACCGAGACCGTCCAAGAATGGAGGACCCAAGAGGCCGCTGAGGGCTTACAGTACTTTAAGGCCGGCCAAGTCTGATACAATCAGGTCGGTGTCAGCTGTCAATTCTAATGTGTTATTATAGTGTATGTGTAATAACAACATAATGTTTTTATTCAAAATATCTTTACTTCAGGAAATCCGTCGAATCAATACCGTTCATGGACGCCGATTACTCGCTCCACGACCGAGAGCCACAGCCAGTCCACGACGACGACGACGACGACTTCCACAAAGATCTGCGTAGTGGCGAGGTTCTCAGCAAAATGCAAGGACGACCCTTACCAGCACCTCCTCGTCCCCCGCGGCACCGTCGCGTCGATCACCAAAATCGTCGAAGTCTACCCCGCGAGATAACCCCGGATTTCTCGGAAACGGTGGCTTCGACACAGACAGATCCTCTACCCGACGATCTGGTTATAGAGGAGGAGATCACAAGTGCCAAGCTCGTGGTAACCCCATCGCGGCACGGTTCCAGTCAGGTATTGATCAGCACCGAACGCGTTCCTAGCCCCACCAACGGCAGCTACAAGAGCCTCAGTAGTGGTGAGCCAAAGACGCCGCCCATCCCGCCATTGCCAAGCAATGTGCAGCAGAGGGATTCTGTCAGAACGCAAGCTAAAGACACAAGTAAATATCGAATCGTAGGAAATCATCAAATCGTCGGGATCAAACTAATATGAATTTGCGTTTATAGATGAAAGCGACTACAGAGTGCCGCCCTCCGATGAACCCAGACGACTGGACCCAGCTCAGCTGGAAATGCTGCGATCGGCTCTATTTTCTACGGAGGGACCCCTTAGAATACCAAGCTTAGAAGTGGGCGACTTAAAGGTCGAACGGTTAACGGTCTCACAGTTGGAAGCCTACAAGGTTGCAGCTTCTGAGATCGACGCCATCGTAGTATCTGCGACCGAACTGTCGAACAGGGGTGATACCGAGGGCGGCATTCATCCCTCTCTGCTGCAGGAACTCATAGCAATAAGGAATCAATTAGGTATGTGCGTATAGTGTTGATGAGTCAGCCTAGGGTGGAAATATTTCGTACTTTGACTCGCGATCATGTTTCATCTGCAGAAGCGGTGGCGGCATCGCAACCACAATCGCGTCCCCAGTCTGCAATGGAGGATGCCTGTACGGCAACCAGCAACGAGAGAATCGACATGCCATTGGAAGAATCAAGCAGAGCTGCTGAGAGAAGACGATCGTTCACCAGGGAGAGGTCGCCTTTGCTGGTTGTTGAACAATCACTTTCCGAACAAGAGGCTACGAAAGAGATGGGTCGCACCTCATTCCCGCTGTCGAGTTCCACCACCGACTTGACGCTCATGGCTTCCGACAGTCCAAGTGTCAGCGAAGTCACGACAACAATCATCGGCACTGAGGTGAACACATTGGCAACTATACCTTTCCTTTTATTAGTAAGGATATCCATGGGTTGATTGATTGCAACTTGATAACGTGTTTCAGGCTACTGAAGAACCAGTCATAACGATCACAGAAGCCCCAGTCGTTGAATCTTCCCCAGACATCGCAACGGACGACAAACTGTCGAGCCCCCGCACGACCTCACCTGAATCCCGCCTCACAAGATCTTCGTCCCAATCGAGATCGAGGTCGTCGTCCCCGAGTCGCGGTCGTCCGGGTGTCGTGCGTCAGACGGCCTCACCGGTAAAGTCCCTACCTCCCGTGATATCGGTAACGCCCGACAACATAGTCACGCCTGCGAACACATTACCCACGGGCGACAACGACAACAACATGCCACTCAGACACGTAACATCCAGTGGAGTTCAGCCTCAACGTGCTGTTATATCGTACCAATCCTCTAAAGAGCCCACCACAACCCCGTCGTCGTCACCCCCGTCTCGCGAGACATCCCAATCCCCACCGCCCCCTGTGTCGACACCAGCAAGGGAGTCCTTCAGATCACCCCCACCACCATCATCGCCCCCGCAGGCACCCACTCGAGACCCCGACGTTCAGACCCGGTTCATAGCCTTCCCCACCTCTCAGATCCCGGCCTCGTTCTTTGCGTTGGCCAACCCGCCATTGTCATCGTCGGTCACTGACCATCAACAACAACAACAGCGCCGCGACGTAGAGGTAGAACCGAGCATTGCGGACATGAGCGGGCAGTTGCTGAGGGCCCTCAGGCTCGCCGGAACCCGATCACTCAGGCATTTTGTCGATTCTGTAGTTTCTAGATTCGCCGGTCCCGACGAAGTCGAAGAGGCCGGAGTGAGCTCTGCGACTGGAGCGTTGAGCGAGGAGAAGGTGCGCCGGGTTGAGCTGGCTATGTGCGCACTGCTCATTCTCATTGCCGGGCTTATCATCATGTGCATCTGTACGCCAAGGACCGTCACGCACCACCACCACTGGGACTATTTCAATCCGCCGCAGTGACGATGGCTGAACGCCACCGTCTCCGCAACTGCTGGCCCAATGTGTAAGTATGGGAGCGGGGTGGGGGGTGATGCCGGCTAAAAAGAGTGGGGGTAAGATAGACCATACGAAGAACTGTGTTTTAACCCTTTGTGTTGCTCGTTTAGGATAGATTTAACCAGGAAAAGGTATCACTTTTTGAATTTGTTGTGGTGAAGTTTGATGGGGTAACTCATATTGATCCATCCATTTTACAAAAGATTGTCAATTTCTGTATCTTCACTGCAAGAAATTTGAAGAGTCAAAAAACATTTGAATACCCTCGTTAAAAATTGTCATCTATATAATATACACGTTGTTTTTTTAACTCTGATCAATAAAAAAAATGTAAATTAAAAAATTCTGTAGAGTCGTCTGACAATCATGAAACAGTCAATTACAATCTTTTTTCCGCACGATCATATCGAACAGAAATGTGTGAATGTTCTGATTAATGAGTTTTTACCCAGCAACGTATCACAGCTAAATCTTTTACCAAAACTAATTAGCAATGATTCCTCTATTGTATTGTGTACGTCGTTTTTACGATAATAATCAGTTTTAATCACTATCGAGCATAGTCATAACAGACGTCCTGTAAAGTGAATGCACTAATGTTTGAAGAATAAAAACCGATGANTGTGCGCACTGCTCATTCTCATTGCCGGGCTTATCATCATGTGCATCTGTACGCCAAGGACCGTCACGCACCACCACCACTGGGACTATTTCAATCCGCCGCAGTGACGATGGCTGAACGCCACCGTCTCCGCAACTGCTGGCCCAATGTGTAAGTATGGGAGCGGGGTGGGGGGTGATGCCGGCTAAAAAGAGTGGGGGTAAGATAGACCATACGAAGAACTGTGTTTTAACCCTTTGTGTTGCTCGTTTAGGATAGATTTAACCAGGAAAAGGTATCACTTTTTGAATTTGTTGTGGTGAAGTTTGATGGGGTAACTCATATTGATCCATCCATTTTACAAAAGATTGTCAATTTCTGTATCTTCACTGCAAGAAATTTGAAGAGTCAAAAAACATTTGAATACCCTCGTTAAAAATTGTCATCTATATAATATACACGTTGTTTTTTTAACTCTGATCAATAAAAAAAATGTAAATTAAAAAATTCTGTAGAGTCGTCTGACAATCATGAAACAGTCAATTACAATCTTTTTTCCGCACGATCATATCGAACAGAAATGTGTGAATGTTCTGATTAATGAGTTTTTACCCAGCAACGTATCACAGCTAAATCTTTTACCAAAACTAATTAGCAATGATTCCTCTATTGTATTGTGTACGTCGTTTTTACGATAATAATCAGTTTTAATCACTATCGAGCATAGTCATAACAGACGTCCTGTAAAGTGAATGCACTAATGTTTGAAGAATAAAAACCGATGAAATTGTACGAGGATTTGCTGCATGTTCTAAATCATGTTAACGTTAGAATGCGCAATTCAAAGGGTTAAAAAGTGCGCTATGAAAAGAAATGTTTATATTTCAAAAGTCTTGAAGCACCATTTTCCACTCAGGAAAGTTTTCGATACGTTTATCTCCGCGGCATTATCGTTGCACTTTATTGTATTTATGCTGACTTTGTTTTTGTATATGGAAATTATAGATTTCTACACGTTATTGTTATCGAACTATGACATATTGTTGAGACTTGTTAAACAAATTTTAATAAATATTATGAATGTTTTTGAAAGCTTGTAAAAAGTATCCTTTTATTTACATTTCAGATCCTTAACGATTTACGAGCCACTCATATAATTCACACACATTTTAAATTCGTACGTTGATTTATACTTCGATTCACAGAACATCATCAGACACATCAGCAAGTCCCACATACATATAAACTTCATCGGTCATCAACAGAATTTAGTGTGTAGTACAAAAGTTAGTTAAATACTAATTTAAAATATTAAAAACAACGAATTGTGATAAGTATTTAAAATTATATATTAATCAAAATTAACATTTAAATAAATTGAAATAATAACTGATACACATAGCTGTTTAATTTTTTTAATTTATTGAACATGCCGATGATTTTTTCAAATTTATTTTCTGCCCAGTTATATAACGTTCTTCGACAGTATAATTTGGAATTATTGGTATTTAGAAAGACATTTGAATTTTATGATATGAAAAATTTAGTGGTGTACCTAGACATTCTATTAGGTTCCCACGCGATGACACATGGGAACCGTATATGTATAAGAACCCATGTGGAATTCTGCAGGGGTAGGTATTTCTATCGGATTATAATGCAACGGAAAACCTGCAGGGTTTAGTACAGGCCGCAAATTGCCAGTAGCTCTAATAGTACTCTATCTTATTGAAATGCACGCCAAAACTGAATGCTGAACATTGAATATATACTTTCTTGTCAAAGAGCGCTGCCTTACCAACCACTCGTGGACATGCAAACTTTCGGCCGACGATAAATAGAAGGTGCTGTATTCTACTGAAGTTGCTTTATCAAAGCTATTCAAGTAAAATATTGACCAACTCTTCTAGCTCGTATAGAGTTCTATGGTAAAATTTACATGTTTATTCGGAGCGTCGAATAGAGATATAAGCGTAGAAGATTCGCGACAGCGAGAGAGAGAGAGAGAGAGAGAGAGAGAGAGAGAGAGGGAGAGTAGCGTCACCTGATGATTTCACAGAGCACTATTTTTTATAGTAGCCAAGTTTCGTGCTCTTTGGGTAAATCCATGTATACAGTGGAATAAGTCCAATATAGTCAGGCAATATTGGTTTTGCGTACTAAAAGAAAAAACACAATAACAATTTTTAATAAGATATAAATCAATTTTTTTCAATTTTAATTATCTTGTGATCTACCATAAATTCTAATTAATCTATGTCTATTAAAACTACTATTTATCATTGAATTTTTCGCAGATGATTCTGAAATTAATATTCCCGAGATCATGAGTTGTGTAATCATTCTAAATTTTTCCAATCGCTGATCAGATTCATTTTTTTTAGTTTTTCTGTTTCTAAAACGTATAATTTCATATGATACTTCGCATAGCTTCAAAACTATACGTGCAGGCTGATCGTTTGAAAGACTGCGAATTAAATCTAATAAGTGGCCGGACTCATACTTATCTTGTGCAGCCTGATAATGAAAATGTCAAACTTTTTTAAATCAACCCACGCAAGATCTTAATTAACAAACATTACAAGTAACGATAAATTTCAGTGAAATGAAATTATATATTCAACAATTACGTCAGGCTCGGAATCATGCGACAAATCAATATGCAGCTTTTTGTCGAAGATGAAGCCATAAACCTCAAGTGATTACTAAACTACGAGTGGTCGTGCCGAAGATTTTTTACGTTTGTCTTATTCACGTACATCACAAGTCTAGCAATTGCACAAGTTTTGCGATTATACGCGCGAGAGTATGAGCAGCTTTTTATTACGAGTGACGCCTATTTGAAGCGATCAGCCGTCGGATGATCCTTGGCGATTCTTACGCAAATTTCTCTGCATGCAGACGTTTCTGCGGTTTTCCGATTTTTGATAAGATAAGAATAATGACACTGGAATTTAAATTGTTAGTTTTCATAACCATGCAATGTTCATGGGGTGTTACAGTGTGAAAAAATTATTTTATACCACAGTAGGACTTAAATCAACGTTTATCTCCCTGCGCGCTAGGAGCTAAACGTTTATTTAAGGCCTAACGTGGTATAAAATATCGTATGCACCAATGTAGCAAAAATGGACAGCCCAGAACTCGCCTTCGGCTCGGGCGTTAATCTACGCGAGTTCTGGGCTGTCGATGATTTTTGCTCCCTTGGTGCATAATATACTAAAAATTTATATTTTTCTATAGAAAAAAAAATTGAAACAATCAATAAACATATTATTGTTACAAAAATGACGATGCTGCAGACAAAAATTTCTTCGCTTATAAACAGTACGTCAAAGGTAAATGCGTTCTTTCTTCATAAGTAGATACGCCTTCGCAATGAGTACATAGCAAACATTCTCTACTTCTTATCGACTTAGCTTCAAAATCATTTATAAGGGATTATTGTTTCACATATAATAATACTCAATGCATTGTTTGAAACACAAGTATCATTTTTTTCGCCAAAGTCATTTATTATAGTCGTTATTTCTCTTGCGTTTAAGAGAAAAGCGAGAAGATTATACGTTTGTGCCAGCGTTCAATAATAATCGGCTGATTGACCGTCTGCGAGGAATATCAGTCAAAGATTGCGTGTTCGGTACGAATAAGTGATTGCTTCATTAAAGGAAAGCTTGAGATGATTTTCGTTTTTGTTTTCTTCGACACAAAGCTATGTTCATAAACGTTTTCATTGCAACAATAGTATATAATATATAGCATCGTAATCTATTATACCTGTCTCTTTTACGATTTATTTTGCAAATATAACAATAGTCAAATGTTCGTTATTATAATTTTCTACACTGTAAATCAGCAAATTTCTTCTGCCTTCATCATAAACACATTCGCAACATCGATTAAAATACTCAACAGGTGTTATATCATCAAAATGATTTCAAGCTTATTCGAAATTTTTGTTTTTAAATCCGTATCTGAACTAGGATCTTTAATTTTTTATTGGTATTTATATGTTTATGTTATGTATATGTTTATGTTTTAAGCATTCATCACGGGTTGTTTTTGTGTACATGCATTGGTTTTAATATTCACAAGTTATTCACAAAATTTTTTTAGTCGATGACAAACGTTGCATAAAAAGCGCGGCAAAGTTGAAACTGATTATTAATAGACGATATTTTATCACAATATGCAATCGCATGATTTCAGAAACAATTAACTTGTCATACTTTTTTATCTTCGCACAAGAGGTACAATAAAGTAATCGATTATAAAAAAATGTATTCATAAATTGGTTAATTGCGCAATGTTATTGAAAGCTACAAGGCGGCTAAAAATATATATCTTTAAAAAGTTAATATACTTTTATCACAAGAAAGGATCGTAAAATATCAAAATCTTCTCGCGCACGTGTGGCACTAATATTAATGTTAATCTGACATATCCGCAACACTATACGTTGTGCTTATATGAATATTCATAACCGAGATGATTTATGCGCATTGAGATACTTTTGCATCAATATGATCCTACTTGATAAACATATTGAACTGGATGAAAAACTATATTAGTGATATTTTTCGTTTGGTTAAAGTGTAAAAAGGCTTTCAATATAGATTAAATATTTATCAGGAAAGTAGAAAGGTATTGTGCAACAAGTATCAGGCAGAAAAGAGCAGCAATTTTTTACTCAAAAAACGTGCTGCATCATCGGATTCATTATGGCAATGCACGATCGCAAGGTCCAGTTTTATTATTTTTTGTACACTATCTTACTATAAAAATGTATTGAAAGAGTATCGAATTAAAAATTACTACAGACACGAGGTGGCAAGTCGGCTTTTTAATCAAATAAAATATAACATAAAGTACTGCAATTTAAAATAATTTTCCATTTGAAAGCAATATAGCAAACATCAGAAGTCGAAGGAGCAATTCATCACTGAGCAAATAACAAAAACAGTGTAAAAGACTTTTGGATCCGTTACGCAACATCGTCGGAAAATGCGGGAATAATATTTATACAAAGCTTCCGACGTCGAAGAAAGCTAAGGGGGTATCGGCGCGCAGGCAATAGCGACAATGATTAATGCATTGCATAAAATATCTGCAGCGCAGAGTCGCACGACACCACCAGAAAGACGTAACACCTCTCTACCATTGATGAGCAGAGAATAAATAAATAAATAATTGATTTTTACACAACTCAGCGGAGATCTCGAAATTAGCCGAAATGAAGCGTGTATATTTATAGCGATTTTTTCAACTGACCTAACTAGGTGTATGGATCAGTTGTTCGACTCGGCATCATTAAGATGAAAAATGTGTTTGATCTGAGTAAATTCGGTTTACGATACGTATTATGTCATCATCAGTGATATACCATTGAAAACTTACTTCCAACTTCGCCGGCAAATCCCAAATCCCAATACAATCTTTCTAAATAATGCAACATTCGGCATTCGCGGCAAACGCATGTCATATATAGCCGCGCTTATAATACTCAGTCCCGGGCCCCGGCGAGCAGTCTGACCCACTGACATAATCGGGAGACAGTGGATACCTGCCTCTCGCGTAATACGCTCCACACATACTTGTGTCCACGTAATGGATTTTCCTCGACTCTCTCCCGTAACCGCGTTTCGCGTATAAAGGCTATGCGCGCGGCGGTGTACGAGATATATACGATTGTACGATTATACGAACGCGCACGTGCACTGCTCATTACTTATTATGTATTATGTTTATGCACGAGCCACGAGAGAGCAAACTTTTTCTCGTCGGAGCGCGGAGATTAGTAGCTTTCTTTTCTGCAATCCTATATGGCTGCAGTGTGCAATCGCACACAGTATTTTGGCCATTATATCCCTGCACTTTTCTAATGGACCAATTCGGTTACGTTGGAAAGTGTGATACACGCGGTAATGTATATGTATAATCCGTAACTGTAAATTCGTTTGCTATAAACTGTATCGTTTTGTTTAATTGCCACTATTGGTTTTTGGCCATTTTAATGGAATCCTCAATTAAGAAATGAATGAACCAGTTTGAACAATGTAAACAACGAATTTATTTATTTATAGCGTATACTTGCGAATTCCTTAATGCGTTGGCCCTGATCACTCGAGTGACATAAGTACACATGTAGGTGCATTATTATGTGCATGCCTACATGTACAAATTTTGCTTGAATCTATTTCCATCAGCTGGGGTAATACACTAAGTATCAGAATGTCATTAATTTATTTTTTACGCCAAGTCCCAATGGATTGCTTGGAGTTATTGGGTCAATAAAATCCCGCAACAGAACTCAATCAACCTACATCAACGCGCAATTATTTATCCATTATAAACGCGTCTACAAAAATGAAAGAAAAATTCATATACGCAGACACTTTTTAAAAAGAAAACCGTCGAATCAACGTGTGTGGCTTATGATTAAAGTTAGGTAAGCGGAAAAATTTCACGTCGCACTTTTACTCACGTGTGTGCCTCAGATTATAATAACACATTGGGAGGAATTATTTAGTATTGTCGTAAATTTCGTGACAGAGAGAGAGAGAGAGAGAGAGAGAGTGTCCAATCATTACCGAATCTAGTGCGTATTCGGCTTTTTTGATATTGTATCAAAAAACGATGATTTAGGACCTACTGTACTCAACTTCCTTATTGACCGTTTGATGCAAGTGCGTATACGATTTGGCAAAACTCATTCATAGGCGGTAGCGTTTCAGCAGTCACGACTGCGTAATTCAGTATTTAATGAGTGCACAGCCCACTGTTATTATATACAGCTGCGCAGCCGCCAGCCGGCTACGAGATTCACGAGATTCGGATTTCGGATATAATTAATACGTACATACCCGCCGAGAAGCCTCGTCTATTGGACGTTTTAGGTGCTCGTGGTTTTTTGAATTTTGAAAAGAGGTCGATTCGATGAATCTCGGGTGCATCTTTCGAGCGCGCATTTCACTTGAGCATTGAGCAGGATTCGGCGTCCTTGACCGAAGCGCGCCGGTATATTTTTTGCTCGTTCATTGCGTCGATAATAATGGACGGGATTCTCTCGCACTTTCTGCAGTGAAATGACTCTTGCTTTTTAAACTGTGCCAACGTGTAAGAGCATTGGCTGGCTTATGTAAGTGATGCGTGCACAAAAATCCACAGTTCCAATAACATGAAGAGTAATTATGTAAGAGCAAGTCTCAATTAATCATCGATCGCTTCTAATTACCCACTCGCTTCCAAAAATGAGCAGCAACCAACAATTAGCGTGAAGTGTGTCAAAAAGCTGTAGCGCACAGCCTCTATATGCAAATAGAGCAACAGAGTCGTAGCTGCAGTTACAGATCCCGAAGTGGGCGACTGAAAATTGTACCAAGGGTACTGCCAAGGCGAGTGCGTTGTATCTGTATGCACTATGCACTATCGTAAGGTGCACGCACGGCATTGCGTAGAGTTTTGACTTTGTGCAATAATGACACTTGTGCTTTGGCTATAATGGTGTAGAGGTTGGATGAGTCAATCGACACTACCGCAATCTTAGCTTTATTATGCTCGAGAAGCTACTGTTTGTTTATAGGTGTCCTTATGGTTCAGGAGTTAACTGATATGTGTTTGCTTTGAGGACGATGAACCATGCGCGTGGGTTTTCTCATACTATGACTATACTTTCATTCAATCCTACTGGCTCGTTTCCTTTTTTTCAAGGATTAAGTGAGCTTGACTCATTAAAGCTGATTTTAAATTAAAGTATTTGAAGAATTCCAGAGACAGTTGGCAAACCGAGTATTGTGGAATGAGTGAGTACTGGAATTTCCATAGGTTTTGCAATGGTCAAGTTTGGTCTAACATGGTTATTAGAAAACAAATTCTAGTTTTTCTCATGTTGATGTAGCTGTACAAAACAATTGTTAAGATTTTTATCAATGGCTATCATTTTAGAAAGAATGAATTACACATCGAACTTTCTCTATACATATAGCTCTCTTCTCCAACCAAGTACATCGAGCTTTTTGATATAATCGAGGATAACCACACGCAACTATTCTCCCTCTTTTCTTTATTTGCATCCACCACGAGCTGCCACAGACGACCTTGTAATTTTTACCTGATCCTTTTCCATATACAGAGACTTTATTTTTATTCATAACCACTAACCGGTGACTAATTCTGCATTATTATTTGGGTAGATTTGGCTCAATTTATTGATGCTATGTGTATTGCGTACATGATCACTGTACTATGTGACTGCACGACAATAGGTATACAATTCGTGGACTCAAAGTTACTTCATCAATTGCATTTATTAAATTTTATAAGAAGTTCAATTTTAATACGATATGGACATCAATTATCGTTAATTTATAGGATTGTCCCATTGGAATTTTTCGATGACGTAAGAAGTAACCTTTCCATGCATGGAATCTTGAATGCAATGTCAAAGCATTGACAGATACGCAAAGTTGAAAATCAGACGAAGAGATAATCGTATACTTATATATTTCACACTTGCGGTTAGGGTTAGTTTTAACTTTTGGCCCAAAATCCTTTCACCGAAATCCGCACGAATCGCTGTTTTGTGCATTGCTAAACAAGAACGATGCGAACGCGAAGTAGGTATATTTCACGAACTAAAGATACACCTATGCTGTGAACGTTTTGAATCATATTTCAGCTGTACCATTGTCATATGGAGAGTCTTTTTCACACAAATATCAAAGCGCGTGAAGAAATTGCCAGCTCGAGCGTGCCTGAACAAGGTGGAAGAGCAGGGCCAATATCTATATATTCTCAATAATATTTGTATACGCTTAAAAGATGATGCAAAATATCCACCGCATTTTTCTATTACTGTTTAAACAGATACGTATACCTGTTTGGAAAAAAAACACCACAGCAAGTTACCATCAAGTTAGGAGCTCTTTGATACGCCAGGAAAAACAATAAACACTCCACCTCGTATACGTTGACCTTCGCCGTAAATGAAAACAGCAACGTTTTCCTCACCTTAGCCATATCCCATATGCGGCCCATACCGATCGTCAGGAAAAAATCGGAAAAAATCCTTCCACGTCACTACGCCTGAAGACGGCGAAAGGCTCCAGCCCGAATAAAAGAAAATCCCGCTAAAAAAGAGCAAACAAAGTATAGGTATACGTATACACGCGCGGCGGGGAAGTCCGCACGGCAGCAGCAGTGGCAGCAGCGAGAGGAAAGGGTCTTGGAGCCGGAGCCCGGTACGGAGAGAAGGAGCCAGTCGATATAAGTATAAGAGAGAATGAGCGGCGAGACTCGTCTCGAGATTGGAGCCTGACCAGTGAGGAGAGGGAACGCGGTATCTCTCAAGCGAGCGCGGAAAAGTGTATATAAGCCCGGCGCGCGCTTCTTGCTCTTCGATTTTCAGATTACTTTCAAAGTGCTACGCGCTACGGACGACGGTCATTGGGAATTTTTAATTCAGCAGTTCGCAATCTCCATAGTGACATTATTCAATAATTATTCAACTCGACTTTCGCCAGTGTGTAA
The DNA here is from genome assembly GCA_012977825.3 of Pteromalus puparum. Taxonomy (NCBI): domain Eukaryota; kingdom Metazoa; phylum Arthropoda; class Insecta; order Hymenoptera; family Pteromalidae; genus Pteromalus; species Pteromalus puparum. The sequence goes on along the minus strand of CM053170.1, from coordinate 428,033 downwards.
GTGTGAAGTTCGACAGTATTGGAAGGAAGACACTCTTGCAATTTCAAGATTAGGGGAGACTGCATCACCGGCGTTATAGGCTCGGAGGAGCCGCAGTGATCAGAGACCGGGTGGAATCGCCAGGTGAGTCGAGAGTGGTATTGAGAAAATCATTTTTATCGCTTTTCATAGTCCAGCTTTTTCTACGAAGAAACCCAAATAGTACATTTCGATATATAACGCGTATCGATCATTATTTTTTAACACAGCTTGCGCGAAATCGCATTTCGCACACGCTGTGTTAAAAAATATTTTTCCGACAAAGTTTCGAACTGATGATTCGAGTACTCAAAAGTAGCGTAGTATTTAATTATTTGCCCGTTTTTAGCATCAAACCTTTTTGACCTATACCTACTTATCGCTCGATTTCCGGAAATGGAAATGGAAACCCAAATAAAATTTAAAAAGCATCCCATCTTTGTTTCGGTAAATTATTTTGTATTTATACACCAGTGACCGATTATCATCGCAAACTTGTGGTTTCATTCCACGTCGCGAGATGACACATGACACCGTTATATTCAAAAGGCATATTTAACGACCGTAATTATAACTTGCGGAGTAAATGCTTCGCATAACTTGTATGAGTCAATCGTCAGTACGTTATCGTCTCGGAATATGGCTGAGGATTAGTGAAAGTTGGTGCGGCGATATAAGTATAAGTTTTCTATTTCTATTTGCTAGCAACGATTCTTATTTTAATCAGAAATTAAAATGCCTCGTATATGCACCTCCTGCAATAGCATTTGAAAGGCGAAAAATCGTTGCGGCAGGGATCCGCGGAGGTGAGTTTTATGCTAGATTGCCGAGTTTGATGTGCCGCGATGAGTTGATGAGGTCGTGACTGGAATCGAAACGAAACAAGTCCGCGTTGATGGCGGCGTGAGATCGTAACTGATACGGCGGCGGCAAAGACCTTGCACGCGAAATCTCGTTTGCTGGCATTTTTATTTCTCGCACTGCAGCCAGGGGTATATAATATTCAACGTAACGTGTAAAAGCTCGGCTTTATGAGGATTTTTTCGAATCAGTGCTTAATCTTGCCGTTTTTTGACTTTTGCGAGGCTTTTATATTTGAAAGTTGGATTTATTCCAAGAGAGTTTATTCGTGCATTTGTTGTCTATGAGAGGTAGTTATTATTAACGTATTATGTTCAAACTATATACAGAGCACGATTGATTTAATTCTGCAGCGAGTATTAACGGTAAATTAACCGAAAAAAGAAAAAAAACTACCGCGCAAACTTTCTATTTGTTATCGGCTCTTTTCAACAACAACCAACAACCAGCACGACAATCCAGGAAACGCTTAACACGTCCCTAACGAAACTGTACACCTTCACTCGAACGATGAATGAACCGAGTTACACAACGTCGTTCTCTCGCACAGTCACTTTTTCTCAATGAATCCCATCAACGAATTTCGCCTACTGGCCTCGCGCGCACGCACGCACGGATGCCCATCGAAACGCATCTTGTGTGTCAGGCGCGAGTTCGATCTCTAAATAGGCGCCGCAGGCGGACGGCAAACTCTATTTATCTCGTTTTTCGTGCGAACGTGCTCACGCGAGGGACCGGTTCCCTGCGCGATGGTACGACGACCGAGGCTCGCGCTCGCATAATCGTTTGGCAATACTTGCATAACGGCCCGGCCGGCAGCTGTAATTACTTATGTAATTTTTTGAACCAGCGCATGGCTATCATTATATGGTGTGAGCATCGAGAGCCGATGTCGAGCAGAGAGTTTGGGGGCTTCGCTTTGAAAGGCCGATATGCATCGGTATATACTGCACCAGCGCAGTAGTACCCACAAGTTCGATTGACAAAAGTTCCAAATTCTATAGAAAATTTCCGATCAATAACAGATTGAATCGTTCGCTGTTGAAGATTTTTGTATGAAAATTACAAATGATCTGTCATTTCAAGTGATAATATATTGATTCATTCGATGATCACTTGAAACGAGCTTCAAAGTGCGCGTTTTTTTATGAATTGTCTAAAGAATTGGTGTATCGGTGTATAATTTCTCAATCGCCGATTAATATGTTCAAATTATTGCACCGATAGCTTGCTTAAACACGCACTTTCAGGATACACTATCACCGACTCAACAAAAATCAATCCGGCTTATTTCAAAATTGACGAATCGCGGTAGTCTACAAGCACATCTATAATGTCGCGCATAAAGTAAAACTGTCTCAGTGGGTCAAGGTGACAAAAAAAGTCGGACTCAGGAACTTATTGATTCGACTTATCAAAATCAAACGAAACGTCTCTGCCACGTTCAAGGAAAAATAGACAAGACAATAAAGACTTGATGAAATTGAACATTTGCCGCAACAAAGCGCCAAAATCATACACCGACAGAGTTACGCCATTTTTACTGGCGGCGTTTCGAGAAGCATAGCATATTACACTGCCACGGAAAATCGTAAATAAATAATCGAGCATAAACGTCAGTATCCAAGCTTCTCTCACTCGCGCTTATCTTCTTCGCCGACAAGAATGAGAAAAAATTTTCATTCATGACCTTGCATCGCTCTCTGCACATATACGGACTATCGCGCTAAACTTTTTAAGATCAACCGAAATCACGCTTCGTGATTAATTAGTACTTTTTACGACGAATCGCCGATCCGATGGTCGATCGTTATAACTCGACTCTCGTGGGGCATCTCGCACGGCAAGGTCGTTCAGATAAGCCAAGAGTTCAATGTATGCGCTTTTTGCGGGATTTTCGGTTATTGTTAAATTTACTGAATTTTTTTTCGAGATAACGATGCCATAGACAGGTGTTTGAATTACTATCATGTCATTGATAGCTCAATAAATTTATCTTTAACGGCCGTTTATAAACATTTCGCGACGTTCACGGTGACTCTCTTGTATGGGAAGCATTTCAACTCGTAAAACTTTTGCAAATAAATCATTGAAAATTGTTCATACCATATGATTAAATGATCCCACCTGTACTTTTCAGTAAGAACCAACCCTGATTGTACAATGCCATTACATTGTGGCATTGCGATTATCAGCTTTAAGGCTAACAAAAAGCGGGATCGCTAGCTGTAATCCATCTGATTTGCATAAAACTAAAATTAAAATTAAGATTAGATATGCACAATCATACGTGGCTTGCAGTGCTTTCAAGAAGAACCACATTTTCCGTTGCGAGATGAATTATTAAAGCGCGTAATCTCGAAGAGAGCCACGCGCGGTGGAATTTTGCTTATTCAAAGACAGTCGCATGCAAGCTCACTGGCAGCTAAGCGTTCTATTCATCAAAGTCCAATCTGACGGATGTCAAGGCGGCGAGAAAGAGACACTGCAGATGACGATATCACGCTATACGCGATTTTTTGCTGCGATAAGTTTCGATGGGGTAATTGCATCGCGAGATTTTCTCATCTACCTATATTTAAAGTTGCGGAAAGACTTCATTCAGATCAGAATTTTATGACACTGGCGATGGCTAAATACGCACTCTAAAAACTCTCTTATTGCGGACAAGAATTCGCCGCTGCGATTTTTATTTAAATTTTCAATTATGCATAAGGTGTGCAGTGATGTCTTTATTGGCATTAGAAGAGGTTTACTTACTGATGATTTGTGGAAAGAGAACATTATTTTTGCTATTCTTAAAATCAAATTTTAGATGATTATAGCATTAAACGTACGCAGTAAATAATAAGGACAGCTTATATGGATCTTTCCCTACTAAAGTATAATGGGCACTTTTATAAAACAAGGATTCTTTTGTTTCAGGCCTTACCGAAAGATTTTGGCAAGCGGACAAAAGCAACTAAACAGCAGCCATGAAGTCTCTCATCCAGCTCCAGCAATACCGAAGTGAGTATACAGAGACTGCCGTACATAATCAATTTTGCATTACGCGGATGAAGTCGAGCGACACGCGCGCGGTTGAGAAACTCGCAAGGGCGAAAAAAGCCTCTTCAGGCTAAAATTTAGGTTAATTGTATTTAAATGGACGTTTATACTCTTTCTTTTCTCGCACGACGAGTCGAAGCAACAATGTCGCAGCGCAGGTGAAAAACCATCGCGTTGCATTATGGGTATATAAGTGTCGAAGGAGGTACATACGTCAGGTACGAGCAAGAATTAATCGTCGTTTTGATCTTTTGCAACTCTTGACTCTGTAATTTAGTTGACAGTTATCGTTTTGGCTTGCGAAAAAATGTATCTTGTTTGCTTGGAACGTATAAATATAAATTGTATAGTTTGCATATGCTGTATATCGATTTTTTTTATGTAACGTTGATATTATTATGTAAAGCGGGTTTATGGGCATTGCGATTTGCAGGAGTCTTGCTTTTAAGCTTCTATAGTATATGCAAGATAGTGCGCTTGCTACGTCATATAGTGGCATAGAAGCGCATTAGAGAACATAATATAGATTATACATTTATTTGTAATTCGCATAAGTAAAGCAAGAATGATTCATATTTATTTTTCACGTTCATTATGCGATTCTTATTTTTGAATCAAGTTATACAGTTTTTGCTTAAAACAAAAAACGTATTGTTTACTGCTTCAATTGGTAAAGTAGTTTTGGATGTTAACTTCCAATCATTATGCGACATATTTAATCCATTTTTTTCATCTCACAGCCAATGTTGCGAAAAAAGACTCGGCAACGCGTCTTTTTATCGCGTCTAACTTGAGTCGTTTTCCGGAAAATGAAGAAATTCGTGTGACAATATGTTAAGTTCCCACAATCGGATTTGCAGTCGAATTTGCAATCGTAATAGGTCGAGGCGAGAAAAAGTGAAAAATGTGGATTATTAATTTAGGAATGTTAGCTCGGTCATCGATTATCATTCGATTATGCCGCAGTTGTGTGGAAAAAAAGCTGCGCGGTGGCACTTCGCAAAAAATTCTTCTTTCGTAACTACGTGTGTGAATTTGATGACGATTTTTAGTCAAATTACGAGGAAAAAGATCGGATGTATCGTCAAAGCCTACGCTCATTAGACGAATATCGATAGCACGAACGAGGAAACCTATATATACACCAGCTAATGCGCAACAGAATGTGTGCGTTTCCGATAAGGTTTTCATGCATTTTCCTTGTTTAGAGAACACAAAATTCAAAAATGAGAAAAATAGCTGTGTAAAGTTACAATTAACCAATAACAGTTATTAGCGTGTGTTCTTGCGCATTTGGCGATGAGAGCCGAGAAAAATCGGTTTGAATATGATCCAGAAAAACGTTCGATTAAAATCTTTCCTGCTGCAGCTATATGACGTGATGCCGAAAATTCGTTACTTCAGCCAGCTTAAATTTATTAAAATATCGATTGAATAATAATGTGGGCGGCCTCTAGGTTTTTGAACTTCCATAACCGATTTGCATCTAGAATCTAGAGGCGCAAAAATTACATTATTTTCGCTTATACATTCATAGGCAGATGATTAATCGTGGAGTATAGTCGAGATCTTCCTGTATACATTACGACGAATTTGTCTACTGTCGAATTCATACGTGCGGTTCTGGTATAATCGACAAAAAACCGGCCGAAGGTCATAATATTTGCTTTGTTATTTGATTTTTAAACTGAACATTCAAATACTTTAGTCCTGCTTAAATAAGCAACGTTAATTTATAGCATCTAATGCGACGTCGACAGAGAAAAAGAAGCAAGCTTGAAATTTAATGAACGTCGGTAAAAGCTCGCCGCTGAAAGGTATATTTTCATTTTGAGTTCAATGCTCCTCATTCGCGAGCTAAGTACGTACCATAACACTTGGCGCGCGCGAATAGCGTCGACGCATGTAATCGTTTAGGCTCGGAAAAAAGCACTCAGGTGTATGACGCTGCGATATATCTCGATGTGCGAATTGCACACGTGCCTATACACTCCTAGCTCCCTTACATAATAGATTAGAAGACTTATAAAGTGAAATAATCGATGAAATTGAAATGCTCTCGTAGTTTTACGATCGGGCGACAGTAACTTGAAAAAGTTAGCTCCTAACGACGCGGGTACGTAATAAACGGGATAACTTCACAGGAGTGTACTGTTAATCGTTACACAACATAACACAACACAGGCTGATTTAAATTTCGCGCGCTATTTTTCTTCATCCCTCTGTCGAAACACGCACTCGCACGTGATGCCGAGATCTTTTCTATAACCGATCCTTAGCCGATCCGCCGAAAGGTGCCGAGTTGGAATGTTACATAAAGTGCGTAATGCATTATATACACCTCCTCTGCAGCTAGCGTGCACATATATATAAAATTTACATAATATACGGCTCGCAATAATTCAGCTTTTTGCAAGGCGAAATGGCAGCTGCGGAGAGATACTATCAGGTGTCACTTAGCGCACAATGCAGCTTATGTCCGTATGAAGCTCTGACTGAAACAAAAGTGATATACGCGAAAGCCGCGTCAATTTATAGGAGATAATATAGTAATTTGCACTTTCGATTTTCTCGTTTTCCCGATTAATTTATACTCGAGCCACTCAGATAATTATAAATAAGCATCACCGAGTGCTGAATTCGCTAAGAGACTCGTGTCTGCGATCGAGGACGAGGAAGGGTTCACCTTATTAGTGCTAATTATTTATCGTGACATGATGAATCCATATACCTAGAAAAATTTCGATTCCGCGTATAATCGATCTGCATTGCTCCATCGAGTGTAAAGTTAATGAAAACATTCAATGAATAGTTACGTCAACGAATTTTTTTTCTTCATATGTTCAATATAGCGTATTGCGCCACTTGCTCTATCATAGCGCGATAATGCATCGTAATTATATTAGCTATATTACCGAAGCTTTTTCATACGCGGGTTTATCAGCATAGAAGATGCGACGGGTCAAACTAATTATTCTTTTCCGATTGCTCGCGTGGCTGTCTTTTTTATGACTTATTTATCTATATCAAAGTTTTGCAACATCAAACGAAACTCCACGGCGGGAATAATTCACGCCGAGGTTGAATTCCACGAACTGCGACTGCAATCGCATCGATAAACAAGAAAAACGTCTGCCTCGCGCGGATTAACCTATGACTCGAGAGCGCACCATGAAAACTTACATCTGAGAATGAGATATTGAGATATAAATCAGCGCGCACAGAAAACCGAGGAAAACCTCTCAATAGTCAGCTCAATGGCGCGAGGGCCACTTTTTTCCTCATGCTCGTCTCGTGCAGTTTTAGAATGACAAACATCGTGTATCGTCCTTTCGAGCTATTTTTGTCCTTGCATCTTGGAAAAATTCATCGACTCCTCCTCTTCCGCGGTGACAATAAAATCGCAGAAAAAGTGGCGCCAACTTCCTTGAGTGGAAGGACCCGCAAGTTAGTTTTTCAGAACCAACCGCGGTCTGTTACTTATACTCTCGATCTCGACAGCTTTTATGAGATTGTCGTACGCGTGACAACGGCGACGCGACCTTTGAGATACAATTCCGTGAAACAATTATTCTCTTCTTCGGAGTGAATGTAATTTCAGAAATAATTTCTCCCGAGCAACGAATATTCTCGCTGCCGTTCTATATATTGAAAAATAACAAATCAACGACGTTGAGCACGATTAGCCTACGGAATCTTTTTATTTTCTACGACTCTAACGAAGTAGAAAATCTTGTCGGTTTTCGCTTTTCGCAATCTCGGACACCCACGCGTTCCTCCGAAAGACGCGCGAATATCGCAGAGTGCAAAAGTCCATCGTCTTATCTCTACTTGAATCGCACGTGAGCAGCTGCACTAGTCACTCGCGCGAGATAGGTACATTTGAGTCAAGGTGAGCTACTTCGCTACTGGCACTGCATCATGTACTATTGCTCGTGCAGTTCGCGCGGATACACATCCGATGCTGCCTGCAGTACGCTGCGCGTTTGGTCAATGTCGCCGAGTGGCGTTGATGACCCGCATACCGGAAGTTCGACTCGATTCAGATCTTTCTTTTTGTCGATGTGTTTTTCAGCCTCGCGGCTAACTGGCGAGAGATGATAATTTTATCTTCATTATATATGATTCGCTTTTTTCCCAACACCGAACGATCGTTATGCTTGGCTGTTTAGTTTTAGAAAGCTAGTCCTTTTTTTATTTTTACCAAGGCTCCAACACCATGGATGCCGTTCACGTGGACGAGGGCAAAGTTTACCAAGACGGGGGAAGATGTGTTTAGAAAAAGATTTTCCAAAGATTTTATCGCAGATTTTTACAGTCGCGACGATGATCGCAGAGAAAGTCACGATGTTTTTGTAAATAAATAAATGTCTTCTTTTGCTTCTTTCAGAGTGTATTGTTTTCTTCATGGTGGGAGTCATGTGCAGCGCCCTGGCTTTCGTCACTTATGTAATCAACCCGGTCAACATGCTCGTACAATACGTAAGTGTAACCGAAGTATAATGTATAATCCGAGAAGCTGTTCTTTTTATCGTTTAGCAAGTTTAAAATCCACGAGTATATCCATCAGAGTGTGTGAAACAGAAATAAAAATTCTAGAGTTATATTACTCGTTCCTCGAATCCACGCGAGACTCACGAATTTCACAAGACGCGAGATCGAGCTCTAACCCAAAGCGTATATACCTTCGGGCAAGTCGTATAGTGGGTCAATCGGTATATTATTGAACAAGCGATTATGACGTAATGAGCTCATACGTGAAACCTCACCTCTCTGCACCTCCAGAAACTGAAGATGTCGCCGAACTCGCTGATTTTCTCGCTCTGGAGGAAACCGCCGATCGGAATTTACATCAACGTCTACATATTCAATATAACCAACGCTGAGGCATTTCTCAACGGCGACGAGAAGAACCTCAAGGTCGAAGAAATTGGCCCTTACGTCTACGAGTGAGTTCGACGGTCCTTTTTTCTGAAGCTGCGGCTTGTATAAATTACATTTGTAACGCGTTGTCGCAATGACATTATTTTTCTATTATCCATACGTTTTTTCTTTTTCCCGACAGAGAAACTCTGGAGAACAGGAATATCACGTGGAACGAAAACGGCACGATCTCGTACATTCCGAAGCGTACGGTACAATTCAGGCACGACTTGTCGGTGGGCAATCCCGAGGATGACTACGTTATGGTCCCAAATATTCCGATGCTCGTAAGTATTAGCATAATTTGACAAACGCTTACTTACAACCCATTGCCGTTTCTCAAGCCAACGACTCTTTCAGCCCGTAAACCTGTTTTTGAATGGCGCTTTTACGGAATCCCCTCCGCATCTTTCGATCATGAATCAAATTCAGAAATCACAGAACGTGGCTAACAAGTTATGCTTTTTATTTTATAATACTGTTCGTTCCATTTCATGATAATTGATAGATGTCGGTGCGAAATTGATCATTTAATTTCCTTTATTATGAATGAGTCCAGCTGCCGCCGTTTGCATAGGAAACAAGAAACGATTAAAAAAAAACTCTTTTTTTATCGAATATACGATTCACATCAACTTGATCGTTCGCGCATCACTTTCGATTGCTGCTACTTATTAGGGATTAAGCCACGAATTTATATCCTCGCACGTCGATCTCGAGTGTTTGCTCCTCTGGCGGTCGATTACCTTAATCGACGCGTGTATCCGTACAGCTACAGCTTGAAATATGGCCCGAATCCAGGCGGAGGTGGTCCGATCTTTTCCTCGTGCGTGTCCTACAAAAAAACTTGTCTTTGTACGCGCGTCATTTTTTGCTAAGGAGATTCCGGATTCTACTGTGACGTTGTCGTGTTATTTTATAATCATTGTGTCTGATGAATGAAGTTGAAAAATCGATGGCGATTATGTCGCAGAATTCGAAAACAATCCTTTTTTGTTTGATTCGAGGAGATTTATATACTTATTTTGAAGTATAATCTGCGCAGTTTTTCCGTGGAAATTATAGAGGCTTTGACGTCGGTACAGCGACCAGAGAATACGAAATACTGCGACGTCGAGAAATCCAAATACTCTTGAGCCACTTGATCAAACTTATGGGTTCGGTGCTTTGACCTATGGGCTGTTTTCATTTACATTGAAAAATGTTATTTTTCTGTGCTCCCATAGATGTCATTTATCTTTTTTTTTTCTCAACGACGCGTCTGATAACATTACGTCATTAAAGGTCGTCATCGTTTTGGAAGTTCGTGATCGACTTCGTCTAAATTGGGAAACAATGAGCAAATAGCTTTTTCGCCACACGGTTTGCGTCGTAGCACGTGATCAATATAGCTGAGTTTGATCGCGTGACGACTCGTTTTCAATTAAGATAATAAAGTCGTAATTATGAATTTCTTGACTCATTCACAAAAAAGATGTCACGACTCTTTGAGCGATTAAAAATATAGCAAGGGCATCGTCCGCACTGGTATGATGAGCGAACTAATTAAGCCGTGATGATGAATAGGCAAAATTAAAAATGCATTGAAATCTATATTAGATTTACAATCACAGCAGTGGTGTTTGATTTCTTGATTATCTAGAGTATTTCCTAAATTAATCGAAGCAGATAATAGGTATTGCAAGAAGCGCTCGATCATTATGCAAGGAAATCGCGGAGAGGTGTTGTGACATCACCAGAGTATCTAAGCATGATTATCATAATGTATCAATATTTCTTAGATTTTTCCCTACGCAGTCTGTACAAACTAAGTTTAACTGAATGTGACACATGTATCCATAATTAACCGCAAGGACATCGACTAAAAGTTCCAGTTTAGCCAGTTTGCAATTATTCTTGCGTTTCAGTGGCACGATAGAACAGCTCAAATTTTTTACTTCTTGCAACATGCGCACGCTGTGAAATCTCATCACTATCGACAGTATCGATACCCTCAACTTGCTCAGTAAATCAAACGTGACTTGAAATTTTTTGATTTTTTATCTTACATTTCAAGATTGCAACTGACACACGACTTCAATGAACTATGACCGAAAAAAGACGGTCGCCATCAGTGGTTTTATTTTTAATTTCATAATTTCATGCTGATGATTATCTTGTAAACTTAGCAACTTGATTAAAAGTATGAAATTCTACTACTAATATACATATAAGTACTAACTTGAATCATTAAACTTGTTTCTCAATCATAAGCCTACTATTTGTATAAAATGAATCAGTGTAGCCGTTATTCATTGGCGACGTTGCAGATGACAGATATCATTAATCGATCGATGAAAAATCGGGTGCTGCGATGCGTCGAAGTGTGTGCAAACATTTTTTGTCTCTTTTCCGCATGAAAAAAAGTGTAGACTGTCTAGGATACATGTAATAATTCTGTTTATAAAACTTAATCCGACGGCAAATTATTTTTCAGGGTATCTTTTCGTCTCTGCACGACGCCGGTTTCTTCGTCAACTATCCATTCGCCCAGCTAACGAATTTTCTGGACAGTAAGCCCATACTGCACATCACCGTGCAGGACTACCTCTGGGGGTACGATGACTCCTTGGTCAGCCTTGCCGGTACCGTCGTACCTAGCTACATCGATTTCAAGAAGTTCGGTCTCCTCGACAGGGTAGGTATTCACTTATCGCTTTATTCGAAGCTGTAAACCCGTACAACTTGTTTTAAAATTACAATCCTGTAAAATCTCGCGTTAACGAGCTCGCGTTATAAAAAATGTCTTTCACGGTGAGAAAAATTCGAGTAAAAGTCGCTACTCGCTAGTGTAAACTTTCGATTTGGCTAATATAAAGGACACTCGATGCAAAGTTCTACGCACGATTTCAAGGCAAACTTCCGATTCGCTCGCACCGAATTAACTTGTGACATTTTTGCTCGAAAGGTGTGCATGCGCAGTCGATCCTTTCACCGTTTGAGGCGTTGCTCTATGGCAGAGGCTGAAAAAAGTGGAAAAATGCGCAAAAACGGGGACGGAATACTTATTATGAGCGATTGAAAAATACTCGAATCGGTTTACCAAGCATAAAGAGTAAATTAGATTTTTTGCGCAAACAGTGCGGAAATGTCAAAACAAGGGAAACCGACCGATAAATCAGTGAATTTTCCGAAAACTCGTCATTTGTCACGTGCTGCAAGCGTCGCATCATCTCTCATTGCGCAATACGGCTCATTGCGTTTACAAAGTCAGCGACTCCGGCAAATTGATTAGATTCGCGCGAGCAACGGCTGATAAGAGATCGTATATGCTTCCGTCTTCGCACGAGACTCGCAATTGCCCGGAATGAATTAATTGTTGGAGCTTTTGAACGAATTTTAGATGTACGACGAAGGCGAGAATCTCATCAACATGAATATCAAGGACAACAATGACATGGTCGAGGAAAGGGGTAGATATCTGAGCATCGAGTCGATCAACGGTAACGCGGGACTCACGAATTGGGGCTACGTCAACGTCGAGGGAAACGAAACCAGACCTGAGTGAGTTTTTCACTTTGCTCTGCATGATTATTCTCTCTATTAATGTATAACGGAAAGGTTAAGAGTATTTTTCGTTTTCTCTCCAGGAACACGCGGTGCAACAGCATCCGTGGCGCAACCGAGGCCACGGTGTTCCCCAGCAAGATGGACGAGCACGCAGTGTTCCGAGTCTTCCGGAAAGCCTTTTGTCGGCCGATACCGATCGTCTTCGAGAAGAGAGTCGACTTGCACGGACTGCCGGCTTTCCAGTATACGATACCCGACAACTTTGCCGATCCGCCGGAATTGAACCCCGACAATGAGTGCTTTTGCCGAGAGAAGGAGTGCCTCAAGAGGGGTTTGCTCGATCTCACGCCTTGCTACTACAGTGAGTATTTCAGAGTATTTTAATTTGACGAAAAAGTTTGGCGATATGGTTTTACTTGCTTTTATTCGGCGATTATCATATAAGGTATCATCATATAAAACGAGTGCAGTGCAAATAAAGCGCCACGCATCTCTCCCACTTATCCAGCTTCGCTCGTCCTTATACTCACTTCTCACTTCTCCCCATAGCCGGTTTCGAGTCTCTTTCGCACTTGCTCTTTTTTTTCTTTGAATTTTTTCAGCGTCTAAGTATCTTGACTGATGAGTGATCGAAATTTTACAAACTCGAGCTCTCATTGTTAACCGGTCGACACTCGCATGTGCAGTACTGCATCAGCACGAAGAAAATTTTTGTAACATGGTTTAATCGTCGCTAAATGTTCTCCTTACAGACATTCCGGCGGCCGCATCCCTGCCTCACTTTCTCAACGCCGATCCGACGTTGGCGAACAGAATCGAGGGCCTCAACGCCGACCCAGAGAAGCACAACACGGTGATAATCCTGCAGCCGGTAAGAGCCGTTTTTGAAAATAATTGTAAATAATTGTCCCATGCGCATGTAGCAGAGTGCGAGAGATTGCAGAGTGTGTGGTTTTTCGTCCCTTTTCACAGAACACCGGCATTCCGATGTACGTGCACTCGAGGCTGCAGACGAATCTCATCATGAAAGAGACGCAGTACAACAGCAGGATCGCGCCTTTCAACGGACTGACAGTGCCGCTCTTCTGGACCGATCTCGTAAGTGTACTAGCTTTTTCAGTTTGTTCGCTCTCTATACCTACCTGTGTCCCACAGGAAATCGCTTCGCTGCCGGACGACTTGATGCTTCTCCTGCAGCTCGGCATAAACATAGCTCCGGTGATCCAGCTGGTCTTTGTGATCCTTCTGGCGATCGGTGGCCTGTCGTCGATCTGCTGGTCCTTGGTCCGAACCCTGCTGATCGTCCAGGAAGAGCAGCAGCGCCAAGAAGCCGCCGACATCGAGAGGCGCGAGAGCACCGACCTGAGGATACCCCTCGACTACGGCCAGTACACGGCTATCCGCATACTGCCGGCCATCAAGAAGATCACCTCCAAGACCGATCTATTCATGTGAGCAGACCGCGAACGAGACGGCGTTCCAAGTGCGTGTAAATACATCTCCTAGTAGGAGAAGAGCCAGCTTCTCTGCTTCTCTCAGTGATATATAGTTGATACGAAGCGGCAACCGCGTTTGCCGACGATTAGATGTCCTTACTTTGTCCTTACTTTGCGTGCGCTGTATATAGGATATACCCTAATGAGGGTGAAGCTCTCTAGCTCTCTTTTAGTCTTTTGCCGATTACTCTTTGGATTTTGCTCACTTCCAAACTCTGCGTGGTATAAGGGCAGTCAATAAGAGACGATGCTGCTTGCATCCTCGCTAATTTTTACGTAGAAAATTCAACTCTAGATTTTAGTTCGGTATCAAAGACGATTTTCTTCAGAATAATTCAAACCGTTGTTTGCTTTAGTTGTCGCCTATACGAGCTGAATAAAAGGGTGCTTAGTGTTTAAGTATCATCATCGAATTCACCTTGTTTTCCATATGCTTTACTTGATCATCGCTCAAGTGCGACGATCAAATTTCGACTAATTCCGCAGTGGCGTTTTCTGATCGGCAAGATAATACTATTGCTGCACACATGCATGCTCACTCGGTATGTTTTTATTTTTTTGTTTTTTTGTTTTTGTACAGAAAATCTGCAGCTTTCCTTTGGAAAATTATTTTCCTCGTGATAATGAAGATCAGGGAAAATATTGAGCGGGTCATGAATAAATTACAGTATAGTTTATAGTATAAACCAAGTCTTAACCCGCGTGCGCACTTCCACGACAGCCTCGTATCTTCAACTTGGCATAAAAGTTATATTTTTATAAAAAAACTCTCAACTTTCAAGTCAATATGTGTTTGTAAAAATAAACGCGATGGAATGACGATTCTTGCCGTGATTATTAAGAGTCACTGCGTACAATGCCACTATTTTTTCTCAAACTCATGCTAATTTAGAAAATACTTTATCATAAGACTGATCATGGACCTGATTATTCCGCGCAAAGAGAACACCACTTCGGCTCAAAAAAAGCCACTTAAAGAGAATAGATCTTATTAAGTATGTTAGCACCTGATATTAAATATAAATAAATATACTTAATTGTCAAAAGCTAGTAATTTTGTAATTATAACTCATAATGTACAACGTGAGCTGAAGGTGTTGGAATTTAATTGTACATTATGTGATTAGTTTATAAAACTATGTTGTAAGCAGATTTTATTGTTACGATATTATAGCTAAGTCATGTTTATGCACATGTATATTTTTAAAACTAGTACTTTAATATATACATATATATAGTTTGTATAGCTGGTGTGCAGGGATTATATTGAATTAGCGACAGATTTCGATATTTCTGAAGCCATACCTGAATACTTCTGAGAACAAATAAAAATAGAGGATTTTGAATGAATCAGGCGTGTATTTACATGCATTTTATCTTTTTTCACTACTTTAAAATAATTAAGGATGCTCGAGAGCAAAGATACTGCGGTCTGAAGTAAAATTAAGCTATAGTTGAATAAAAAAAAAAAATGTGTGCGTCTCGGGACGCCCGGCAGAAGTGATAACTTAAATTGATGTGAATAGAAACTATTCTGGGTTGAACTTGTTCAAGGTCGAAAAATCGAATATATATTGCAGTATATTAGGCCATTGGTTTTATTTCCAAAATGTCCGCTTGCATCCCCTCTCGCATAATATACTTGCACAGCAGGAACATCTTTTTGGCACTGGGAAGTTTTCGCCTGCCTACGATTTTTTTCAATACCGAGGTTCTGCAAGTAGCATTTAACATGTAAGGCAATCATTATACGCTATATCTTTTATTTGCTTTATAATAAAATTAGCAATACAAATATAATTAGACTTGTAAAGAATCAAAAATATATTTGTTATTATTCGGTTTTAATCAAGTATGAAAGTTTCTTATTTTTGCGATTTCATTATCTTTGTGAAAATATTTCAAATGATTTTATTTGACTCGAAAGAGAAAAAATTAAATAAGACTTGATTGCAAAAATTAGACAAAGTGAGTTCGTGCTCAAGAAAAAAAAATATTTGTAATAATTTTATTATCATTAAAAATAATTTGAGACTCGTGACGCAGATATAATCAGGAATAGATGGGATGCAGGTGGTCAAATAAATGTACAACAATTTATATTTATTGGAATCGGTGTGGCCTTTATTCACTTTATTTTACGAAAATCAAAGCAGTGTTGTAACTAGATTGAAATAACCAATATTATAATTTAAACGCCACAGCATATATAACAAGCATAGCAATTACGAACGGAGATATACATCAATATAAAAAAAAAATATAAGCAAAAGGTACAAAATTATGGAAATCAATCTGAAACTATATCGTGGAAATTTATTTAAATAATAATTATTGGGATGTGATGTTAGTACGTGAGATATGTATAAAAAGTTTTTAATCTGAAGTGAAACTATAATATTGTTGTGAAAAATATGCTGAATTGAAAAATAATAAATGAAAGATATTACGATTTGGTATCATGAACTAACGAAATTTGAATTAAACTACAATGGAAAAGAGAGAACGTCGAATAAGCCTAATTTGTCCTCGCCGTGTCAACAGCTAGATGTATACTTATTCCTGCGCTCCGAGAGAGGGTATATATTATATTCTATATTTAGCTTTGGGCGCGGATAGGGGTGGCCTGCCGAGTCGAGGCCTAAGAGTCCTGGCCTATGTACGATTATAGTATATATATAGACTGTAACGCATTCCAGAACTTACAAAACATTGTATAGGTTCGCCGTCCCATAAGAAGTTATCACTTCAAAATTGACAAATGGATGAATTGTACTAGCCACGGCGCAGCTCGTGACTTTGGTACAATCGCGTCGTATGCTCGCACTTTAAAAGTATAGTTTGTGTCAGCGACGTCAGCGTTCTTTCTTTAGCCCGTACGCGATAAAACAGGCAGAGTTAATCATTCCGAAGTCGCGCCGCGCCGTCTCTATAGGCATATTGTAAGTCCGTGCTCAAAACCTTCATCGCAGTCAGTGCAGAGAATTTCATAGTGATTATAGTGAGCATTTCGAGGAATGCTGCATGAGAAGTGATAGATTTTGTTGTTTCGCAGTAAATACATCGATATCATGTCGTTTGACAAAAATTTCGTCGGTACAAAATATCTGAACTTTGAAGTGGCAGAAAATGAGTTGACGCGGGATTGGTTCTACGAATTCATATCGCCTTACTATAGTATAGGAGAGCCTGGAAACGATACCGATACTTTTTCTATAAGCATGATAAGCGAATTCGGAGAAGGCTCCAAGTTCTCCTCGAAGAAGCCTGCAGGCATTTACGTGCGCTTCGCATACTTGGACACGGAAAAGAGGCTGTTCTGCTTGCGTCGAGTCGTTTGCAGTGTGGCCTCGAAACCGGAACTTGGCAAGATCGCCTTTGAAATAAATCAGACTTCTTCTCAAGCCCAAGTCGTCGAGCTGTGGCACCCAGTGTACTTCAAGCTGTGCGATTTGCGCAAGGCGTGCGAAGAAAATGCCGGGCTCATAAATTTGTGCTTCGACGTGAAATACGCGGCGTACGACAGTAGCCGACAGGTTTCGACAGTTTCGAGCGGGAATCGCAGGAGCCAGCTGATAGGGCTGATAGACAGCGAAATACTGAGCCGGATGAATGCCTTCGCGATAAGCGGAGAGTACGCGGATGCGACGTTGAAGATCCGCGATCGCGAGTACAGAGCCCACCGCGTCGTTCTGGCCTCGTGCAGCGAGGTTTTCCACGCGATGTTCCAGACGGACATGCAGGAGAAGGAAACCGGCCTCATCAAGCTGGGCGACGAGCTGCGGGACGAGGTTGTCAAGGCCTTCCTGCAGTACGTCTACACCGGGCAAGTCGACAATTTGCCGGAGCTCGTGCACGAGCTCTACGCCTTGGCGCATTTTTACGACACGAAGGGTCTGCTCGATCTCTGCGAGACTTGCCTCTGCGAGAGCTGCGTCGACGAGAGAAACGTCGTGAAAACTCTGCTGCTCGCCGAGAAGTACTCGCTCAAGCGTCTGGTTCGCGAAGCGAAGGACTACATTAAGGCCAACCTCGCTCTCCTGGTAAAGCAAACGATCTTCGTCGAGTACTTGACGGAACGTCTGAGTCTCTCGAACGCCGCGAAGAACTTGATACTGTCCGATGATCACAAAATGAAGGATTTCAAGGAACGCGTTGTCGCGTATATCGCTCAAAATTTACAGCATCTCGTGAAAGATGACAAGTACAAGGCGCTTTACAAGACGCACCCGAACTTGATCCTCGAGGTTGACGAGTACCTCGCCAAGCACGCTATACTGCCTCGTCAACCGGATGAAAAAGTTGACGATTAATTAATTATAAAGTTATCGCATCTCTTATTGTTCACATCGATAATAAATAATATATTTAAGTTTGTAATATATTGTTTGTATCACTAGTACATTGTTCCAAGTCCTGCTCACCTTTAATTCAGTTATTGCTCTGGAAATCCGGTCCATTCGATTTACGCGCGCGCATCTACCGTTTTTGTCAGTGCGAACGCACTGGGTTCGAACCTCGCGCGCGCGTTCGTTCGTATTGCGTATGACGTAACCAACACCGACCGCACACGCGCGGGCTGCTGAATTTCCAGTTCGAGAATTCGAGATCAAGCGAAGCCAACAGTTGTGGCTGTATAGTTATATTATAGTATACACTCTACTGTTACACTGCCGAGTGCCGACAGAGGTGCCGAGTGCCGACGAAGCACGTAGCATCGCAGAGTCGAGAGAAAAAAGTCGAGTACAGCCGTATAGGTTAGAAAAGTGGCCGACCGAGTGTGTCGCGACAGAGTGAAAAATGAGTTCCCAGCAGAGCCCGGCTGCCCAGCAGGCGACGATCGACCGTGAGAAGGTCTACACCTGGATAATCGAGCTGTCGAACCCGGAGACCCGGCAGAACGCTCTGCTCGAGCTGAGCAAGAAACGCGAGGTCGTCCCCGACTTGGCGCCCATGCTCTGGCACTCTTTCGGTACCGTCGCCTCGCTTCTCCAGGAGATCATCAATATCTATCCAGCGATCAATCCGGCGACTCTCACGGCTCACCAGAGCAACAGGGTCTGCAATGCCCTTGCGCTGCTCCAGTGTTTTGCCAGCCATCCCGAGACCAGGTCTGCCTTCCTTCAGGTATGTCGCCGCGACGCGTTGCTCCTCGCTCGCTCCAGACGCTCGCTCATATATTTCATATATTTTGACGCACCACGTATCTCGAACCTTTCTCGCTATATAGGATAATTAGGATTGGATTTCCAACGAGCCTTAAAAATACTTTGAAACGTAATCAGCTTCTTTTAACCTATCAGTCATTATAGCCTTTGGGATACGAGATACACTATCTAAATTTGGATAGATGCAGTTCTATAAATAGCTTGATGCTTTAGCTGTTTTTAAAAGATGTTTATATGCTGCTCATTCTTGTAAAGCATTCAGAATTTAACTATTCTTTTGTACTTGGCACAAATAACTGATCAATTATGAACCTTTCAGGCACACATACCGCTCTTCCTGTATCCATTTTTACATACAGTAAATAAGACTCGACCTTTTGAATACCTGCGCTTGACTAGTTTGGGTGTCATTGGAGCCTTGGTAAAGACGGATGAACAGGAAGTTGTCACCTTCTTGCTAACTACTGAGATTATTCCATTATGTTTACGAATAATGGAAAGTGGCTCTGAGCTGAGTAAAACTGTGGCCACATTTATACTGCAGAAAATACTATTAGATGACAGTGGGTTATCTTACATATGTCAGACGTATGACAGATTCAGTCACGTGGCCATGATCCTGGGGAAAATGGTGCTTTCATTGGCCAAAGATCCTTCAGCTCGCCTTCTGAAACATGTTGTAAGATGCTATCTAAGGTTATCCGACAATCCACGGTAAGTTTTTACTCCGCATCAGTTAAAACAAATGCAACAGATTTCAGAAAAGCCAAATCCAACGCAACAATATTAAACATTCTTTCAGAGCCCTGCTAGCTTTAAGGCAATGTTTACCAGATCAATTGAGGGATAACACTTTTACCACCTGCTTACAAGAAGACATGTCCACTGAACACTGGTTAAACCAGTTGCTGAAAAATTTGGAGACTGGTCCTCCACAAGGTCCACCAACTCAACCAGGGCAGCCAGATCCAAGAACCATAGGAATGTCACCATTGACATCTTAAACAACTCAAGATTGATACAAACTATCCATTACAAAGTTTTGCGCTAAACCTTATGGTGTATATTCTGCTGTTGCAGAACAAGATGTAATAATTGAAATCGCGTGAATGCGACATGTACATATCCTTGGTTATGGAGTACGCCAATGAGAGATTTCTTTTTTCTTTTGCCTTGTGATATCGATTATAGTCAGTTGACTTAGCAAAGGCTAGTCGATCGTGTTCTCCAGAAATTCCGCTTACTCCATGACGCCGTTTATTAGTATTGTAGAATTAAGTCTAAAGTAAGGTTTATGATAAAGTCTGAAAGTAATATCATTTTTTCATAAAAGTGTCAAAATACATGTTGAAAGAGCAACATGGAATTGTATGATAATGTAATGCTATCAGTTGCAGTAGGTTTTATACAAGTGAAGCATGATCATGAGTCAACTGGAAGTAGCTATAATGTACAAAACTCTCATGCATTTTTATGAAACCCAGTAAAATTCGGTATTCACATGACTTGTTGCACGTTACTGATTAATTAATGTATACTCAATTGGGTAAATTGTAATTAGAAATTTACAGATGTATCTCGAAGTGGTTATGCGAAATTATGCTTGATACAATATAATATTAGTATTAAGTGCAGACTGTACTTGCATGTATATTCTATTGTAAAATATCAAGTCACTAATTTACATGTGTACTATTGATAACTTTTTTTTTTCACTAAAAATAAAATTAATGAAACAGTAACAAAATATTTTTATTTGACACCAAAAAAGCATATTGGAAAAATATAGTTTTATGTTTAAACAGTACAAAATATTATTTTACTTCAAATATTCTCAGATTTGAAACAGTAAAGTTAGCTAAAAAATAAGCAATATAATATAATATAATATAATTATCGCTAAGCGTTGTTTTAAAAAAGATGCAACAATTAATAGTCAATTTACTTAAAGGCACTTTTTTAAAAGTGGAACATCTAACAGTCTTTTAGCACCATCATGTTGTACCTTAGAGGTACAACAATCTCCATTTGTTCTTTTCATATATATTGTCATCTCTTTTTTTATATCACATATTACAAAATACAGAAACCACTGTGATGCACTAGCATATTTAGAAAAATAGGTAAAAATTTAATATAGTTGAGTTTCATTTTAAACATTATAGTCTAGTTACAACCATACATTTCCTCATCAAGTCGGCCATGTAATATCATAGCTCTAGTAGTTAGGCAAATTTGATTTGCATCCCAACTAAAAGGCTTTATATCGTTTATATGTCTTTTTGTAATTTTAGCCATCCCCTGTCTGATACATTGATCGAGGAGATGTTCTTCATAAGTAATATAATAAGAATTTTCATCAAATTTATCACTAGCTTCTTCAAGATCCATTTCCTGTTCAGTTGGACTAGTATCTCGAATTGAGCATTTCTCGTAATTGCCCGATTCTTTGTCTTCATTTTGAGTATTTTTCTCAAAATTTAGATTATTATTTGTTAGTGTTTCAATCATATTATGATTCGTCAGGTTATCAGTATCGTCAATTTCCGAGTATGAATTGACTCGAATTCGACTGTTTAAAATCGCTCGCGTTGCCAGACAAGTCAATCCAACATCCCAGCTAAAAGGTTTAATTTCATTTATATTTTGTTTAGTCCACTTTGCTATTCCTCGACGTATGCACTCGTCAAGAAGCTGCTCTTCATACGGGGTGAGATCAGTCAATTCATCATCTTTTTCATCCTCAAAATCCTCCTCTTCATCACCATCATTAACAGAATTTTCCGTTTTTTCTGGTTCCTCTGACTTATCATCTAGATCTGTCTTCCCTAGTGGTTCTTGCCTTATGCTATTGATTTTCGTTTCGTCGCTAACGTTTGATTTTTCCTTGTTTAAAATAATTTTATTGACAATGTCATACTCATCTTCATCATCAATTGTCAGGGAGCTCAAACTACTTGCTGCCATTGAATGGAGCTTTGTTGGTGTTGATTCATCTTTGAAGGAAGTCAGATTATCTTCAAAAACACTGCGTTTTGCTAATGGGATCATTCTAAGAATGTTTTCGTTTTGTAGTGTATTGTCACTTGTCTGTGCAGGATTCTGAAAAGTTTAAAAATGAAGGGTCAAGTTAATGATATCAGTTAAGTTAAAATAAATGTCATTCAAGTACAAGTATTACCTTTGACTTGTCTTGATGAGGTGAAAACATTTTTTTCTTTCCAAAACAACCAATTTGAGGTTTAGGTTGCAATTTAGTTCCAGGTGGAGCAGTCTGTGCTGGTGAATCTGGTAGTTCACTTGGAGATACTACACCACTGGTTCTTCGACTAAAATCACTCACTACTGAACTGCGGTCATCTTGTACAGAATGTTGTTCAAATCCATTCAGAGAACCTAAAGAACTGCATCGAGAAAACATCAGAGGAGTTTGGAGGGAGCATTGAGTTTCGTTTTTTAACTTGGATTCTTTTTCACATTGCTCTGATGGTGGTTGTACGGGTTGAGAACATTTTAGAAATTTTTGTTCGCAGATTTCCATAGTTTTAGGTAGCTTTTGATTTTCAGCAGAAGACTTTGCATTTTCATTGGTGGATCTCTTTTTATCTCTGTCTTTAAAAAAATTAAAGATCTCCTTGAAGCTTCTGCTTGTATTGCTAAACATTTCTTTTTTATTCTTAGTTGGCTCTTTAGTGAAAGCACCTTTTGGTTTAGTTATGCCAACTTTTTCCTCTTCAATTGTCTCCTCGATGCATAAAAAATCTGAAAAATTTTGAATGTAAAATTTGCACTTGTGCATTAATTTTTTAATTTATATTTACCATTTTTACTATGCAGATATGATGCATTCCTTTTTTTTTCATCATCAAGATTAGACTCATTATAGCAAAGTGTGTAATCCATAGGTTGATCAAAATCTGTTTCAACGCACTCATCAAAAGCTTCTGGAGAACTGATATTAGCTTTTAACTTGACCCTCATCTTATCATGCTCATAATTTAATCCAGTTTTCTTTAATTTCAAATGATCGGTTTCCTGTGTTTGATGTTTAGGATTTGCATTGTCCAGCAAATGGATTTTTTTGCTATCCCCCATCTCTTGGCTACTTTTTTTCAAACTGTTGTCGTTCTTTCTGTCTTGTTTCCATAAATACAATGCTGACTTTTCAGTTTGAACTTCAACGCTATGCATAGCATTGGAATGTTGGTCATCGTTTCCCCGCCACTGAATGAAATCAGATTAGATAGACGGATAAAGTAATGATTTTCACTTATATGTGTAGTTTAAAATATCGCTTGATTTTTACCACGGCTTCAATCTCATCCACTGGTGAGCAACAAGTTCGATTCTGACTCTGATGAAAATTTGTAGATAAATCTGGATAATTCCATGGTTTGCGTCTGGCGCCAAATCTCTCTTCATCATCTGCATTACTGAATCCTTTAGGCTGATTGTTTTCCTCAGACATTTCTAGTCTTGGGCGTTGAGAGGAAAAAACGTTATAAGTAGGCAAATTTCTAGTACAGTTTGTAAAAAGAATCCAAGAATTTAATTTCGAGAAAGAGGCTCGGTGTTTGTAAACACTCGAAACATAATCACATATACCTTTTCCAGAGAATATACCTCGTAGTGTATATTTATTTATCAGCTGTTATCCATTTTCCTTTCGTCATAAAATTGCTATAAAAATCTCTTAACGTTTGTAGTTTTATTACTGAGGCACAAGATTGAATTTGAATTATGACACATATCTATACTAATTTAAAAATAGGAACTATTTGTTTACATTGCGTCCGCAGACAGCTGATGAGTGTGTGTATGAATCTTATTTTAGGTTATGGTTACACTGCTGATCATTCTAAAAATGTTCATTCAGCGCATGCGGCATGAGCGACGACGCGAGGTGAATTTTTTAAGAGGTAAATAAAAAATTTGAAATAAAAATGCAAATTTTGAATTAGGTGATTCATTCAGTATTTTTTTGCTTGAAAGGAGCTGATTGAAAGAAACCCGGCAAAAAATGATGATCTCATCATTCGCAAAAAGGGGTAAAAAATAAAAAATGCCACATGATACTTATAAATAGTTTATATTATAAAATTATGCCTAGCACTTTGAGGAGCATTGATTCATCGAGAATCGTTCGTCGATCTTCTCTAGCTCCGCGTCAGCCTGGAACAATGAATCGTGCATATATATCCATGAGCGAGCTGGCTCGGTCAGCGCGAACGGAAGTTACGGAAGAAGAAAATACACACCTTGGTATCTTTCCTTCTGAGCAAGCCATGAATGACCGGCGTGTAGAGCTTGTAATCCGCGGGTTTGTACTTGTTCGGCCCAGTGATCCAGGAGACGAGTAGTCCCACAAGAATCGCAGTGAGGAAGCCGACCCACGTGTACCACAGGTAGGACATCCTGTAGAGGAAGAACGGCGTCTCTCTGTGCGGTAAGCGAAAAGCATAAAAGCATATTGCATTTTTATATTGTTTTCCCTTTTTGGAATAAAATATCGAGTCTGGTGAAGGTGAGATATAAATGAAGATGATGCATCACTCACTCGGCAGCATTCTCAATGATGAGGGTGAGATTGGCGGCGCTATACTTGAGGGCGTCCGGGCAGCCGTCGACCGAGACGGGCTTCACCGGGAAGTGTATTCTTCCGCTGGCCACTGCCGCCTGCGTCCCGAAGGAAATCCAGGCGACCAGGTTCAGGCTCACCAAGGCACCAGCTATCGCGCCCTGGGGACACACATCACGTACGCGCGTACAGCTATTATATACAATTTATTGCATTTATTGTGCATTTCATTTACCATGGAATTGGCAAAGGGGAAGAACATTCCGAGGGTGAAGATCCCGAGCAGCGGCCCCGCGGTGATGCCGGACAGACTCTTGCCGGCCTGGATGAGGCCGCTGAGCTTCTCGACGAGCAGGACGAGAGCGACGCAGACGACCCCGATCACGACGACCGTGAGCTTCATGATGCGACTGGCTCCCACGTCCGACATGGGCTTCTTCAAGCACGGCTTTATCATGTCCTCGTAGATGACCCCGGACATCGAGTTCAGGCCCGTCGACATCGTGCTGCGAACATCGTGTGTTAATTTTCCCTTAACTTATACTTAGTACTCAAATTTCCACTCACCTCAGTGCGGCGCTAAAGACGCCGGACACGAAGAGTCCCGGCAAGCCCGGTATCGTCTGCGCCATCTCCATCACGAAGAACGGCAGGAGTTGGTCCGGCTTGCGGATTTGCTGAAAAGAGTTATCGGCGCCGTGAGTACAGCAAAGGCTAGGAAGCAAGAGCTAGGTCGCGAGGCACGAACCTTGGTCGAGACCGGGTCGCAGTCGTAGAAGGCGGCGAAGATGACGATGCCCGTGTAGCAGCTCAGCGAGACTATCGCCACGATGCCCACAGCCATGATCGCTATCGTGCTGCAAACGAAACGAAAGAAGACGCGATGAATGGGATGATCAAATGGGGCTCGGGCGAAACGTACATGTTGGACTTTTTGAGGTTCGGCATAGCGAGGCAGCGCTGCACCATCGCTTGATTCACGGAGCACGTCGCCAGCCAGTTCAGGTAATTTCCCACCACGACCGTCCAGAAGGTGTGCCTCACCGTCGGGTTGGGGTCCATGCTGCGAGAAAAAGAAAGGGCAGATAATCGAGCGGACAATCGCGGACCATTAGCGAGCGGCAATTGACAATTGACAATTGACAATTGACAATTGACGGCCAAGTGCAGCGACATAAATCACAAATGCGACAATGCCGCTGAGGCTCAATAGAGTTCCTCCGTCTCTCTGCCCCGCAGCTGAGAGAGGTTCTTAGGCGTCGCGTTAGCGCGCGGGAATGGCGGTTCGGTTTTTCATGAATATTCAGCAGCTTATAGCCCCGAGTCGACGAAAGAAGAACCAATCTACGCCGCGATCCACGCACACGGCTGCACGGCACAATGACCCAAATGGGGGGAACAGCGCTGGTAACACACGTGCGCTGCAGCGGAAGTCCGCGCTTACTTGAAGAACTCGATGCGGCCTGTCTCGAAGTTGCGCTTCCAGACCTCGGACCAGCCACCGGCTCGAGCAGTTCCCAGGACCGCCACCGCGATCACGCCGCCGAACATGACGATCGTCTGGATCGCGTCCGTCCAGACCACCGCCTTCAGGCCGCCCTGCGTGGATTTTCACGTTAGATTTTCATTAGATTCGGAGAGCCATCAGCAAAACTCGCAGACACTTGACTCACCAGCGTCGTGTAGAATATGCAGACGGCGCAGACGATCGAGGCGATCATGTGCAAGTTGACACCGGTCACTTGATTGAACGCTAGCGCCGGCACGTATATCACCAGCGGTATGTAAAGCAGCTGCAACAAGTGGAAAATTGCCCTGAGCAGTCTGATATGCAGATATGCACCTAATATTATAATGCATGGCACTCACCATTTTTATGAGGAAGATGCAGGAGCCAATCAGCCTCACCACGTGGTTGAACCTCAGCTCCAAGTACTGGAAGGAAGAGAATCAAGATCTCGCGCAACATGTATGCAAGTATGCAGGTAATTATAATATCAGCGAGCGCGTACCTCGTAGGAGGAGGTGATTTGCAGACCGTAAAACACCGGAAGGTAGACGACGGCCATGGTCACCGAGACGAAGCAGTCGGCGATTATGATGCACCAGAGTTGGGTGCCGTAGACGTACATTTCGGCGGGCAGCCCCAGTATCGCTATGCCCGATATGTAGCTGTCTCAAAGTGATATAATGATATAATGATCGAGTGATAGGTTTTCGTTTTTCATTCGAAGCATAAATAGGGATGCTCACCTGGCGATGAGCGACATGCTTATGGGAAAGATCGACATCTTCTGTCCGCCCACGAGGTACTCCTTCACGGCGTTGGGGTTCTTCCGCGATTTGTAGGCCTGATAGACGCCCACGACGGCGGAGACGCCCAGCATCCCGGCGAAAACGACGCCGTCGATGAGGTCGAACTGCTTCCTGCCCGCGTTCTCCATTGCAGCTGCTGCGCAAGCGACTCTGCGGAAATGATCGAGCACCTCGTCAGCGCGGCAGCGGCCCTCGAATTACAAGGGCTGTTGTTGTCGAAGGATCGCGACGGATTTATTTTTCCACTCGATATCACACGCCGCGACAACGTATCTATAGTTGCCGAAATCGAAAACGCTGACTCTTCGTCAAAGTTGAAATGAAATTGAATAATTGAATGACGCGTAACAAGAAATCGGATTGCATGTTATCAGCCTTTTGAATAACTCGCGAGCAGCACTAGCAGTTTAGTTAACCGCGAATACTCACGTATGCGAATGAATGGAGAGATGCTGTGCCTTTCCTCGGCTACTTATTTCCTCGGCTATTTCCTCGGCCAGTCACTCTCGGTTGATCTTCATACTCGGATTCCGATCGATTCGTTTGGTGCGAGGAGCGCCGCGCCAGTGGTCATGCGGGATTCGTGCGTGTGCCGCGCGTGCGGTGAGCGGTGACTGAAGCGTCCGAGCAGTCGGCCGGCCCGGCAGTGATTGAATAATTGCGGATTCCCTCTTCCTCCGCGCGAGAGACGAATGTAATCCAGCGCGTAGCTGCAATCGTCGAAAATTGTCGCGTGGATGGAGAGATCTCGGCTCTCTGCGCGCCTGGGGATTTATTGTATTTGGACGCTGATGGCCGATGGCTACGCTTTTCATTGTTCTTCAGCAGAGCGCGCCGGTCTTTTCCGGATTCGCTTTGAAAAATCGATCGAGATCGAGATTTGACATCTGCGCTCCAAGAGCTGTCTCGAATCCCGCGCCCCTCGTCGCTCGCGCAATGAAATCATGCGCTGCACATAATAGATAAACGCGTTGTCGTCTATTTTTAGCCTAGCCCGCGCGCCGGCCACGTCTATTTCTGCGTCTGTATACCTACTTACGCGGCGGAAGGAAAAAGCGCTGCCGGTCGCGGTCACTTACACAAATTGCCACTGGATAGCCTCGTTTGCTTTTCTCCTATTTGACGGTGACTCTCTCTCTCTCTATTTCTCTTGTCGCCGCTTCCTTATCCCGGGCTCCGCTCTTATAAAAGGATTCGCGAGACAAGGCCGAGAGTTGAGATTAAGAAACTCGGGAAACCGGAAACCCGATATCGAGCGGACTTGCACATTTACACCAGCTATGAAATACCATACCGTGCAATCCGCCAATTTTCCGTTTAATCCCCGAGCGAGCAACAACAGCGCCGCGGCATATCCTCTGAGAATCATGCTGCCAACAAGCGCAAACATTTGCCCGATAAGAGAGCGCGACACCCTTTCTCGGCTTTCTCGGCTTTTTCAGAGCAACTTAATTCCAGGAAGCTTCGGCGAAATTCGATTTCCGCAGTGTATACAGGGGCTCGTCGCGTTTTACGCGCACGCCAGCATAAACAAAAGCAAATCATTCAAATACTTACGGTGTACGCGCGCTTATGTCATCCGCGGCCGATATTTGTCCCGGCGCTGCGTAAGCGATCGACTGAGGGGGAGAACGCTCGGCGACGGCGGCGGCTGCGGTGATCGATTATGTACATGAGGGCGCGCCCTAAAGTATACTGACTTGTGTGTCCTTTCGACGCGAGCAATCACTTCCTCACTTGTTCTCGCGCTCTTATTTTCGGAGCGCACACATACGGAGGTGGGGCGCTGCTCTGGAAGTTTCGACGTCACCTCCAAATTTCCCTCCCTTTTCCAATAATTTTCCTTCATTTTTCAAGCTTTGGTGGGTGCAGCAAAGATCTTGTTCTGAATCTGATAACACATTCCATTTTCGCGCTCACGTGCAAGAAGGAGCCTTTTACCGTGAAAGGATTTCCATTAAAGGCAGGCCGCGACTTTTAGCGACGACAAAGGAAGCCTGCACTCGCAACTCGAAATAAAAATGGAATGAGTCAAGTCAAAATTCACACGGTCTTTTCTTCAATACAGTAGAAATAAGGGACTTTGAGCTACAACGATATTTATGGTAGCCGTTCAAGGCCGAAGGAGCCTCGGCATTTTTTTCTTTTTTCATCATGTACTCCACAAAGTGTAACATCGAGTCTGATCGGGAATCAAACAGGTTCGGCAGCTTTTTCGGAAATTTTTCGAAAACATACAAATGCAAACTTGACGCTCGGAGACACGGCGCGGTTTTCCCATTCCGTTGAACAAACTTGTTTAGCCGCAAATGTGATGCAGGCGGGCAGTATTAAATTAGAGCGCGGTTTAAAACGGAATCTCGTAAATTTTTACCTCCCCGGGCCCGGGCGTCTTTAATTCCGCGTCGGCGGAGAGATGCAATGTCCGCCCTAATCCGACGAGGTGGCCGTAAAGCTCCGTGATCCACGCAGATTTAATTAATTTTATCGCAAGTCGCAGCTTTGATTTAATCAAACGCAAACAGCGAGGCGGCGCAAAGTAGTAGTGATTTTTGAGTCGCTGGAAACTTTCGCGCCTGATTCTATGCACACGAAGGTGCAGCCGCGAGGCGCAGGCGGCAGGGACGTTCTTTTGTCGGGGCGCGCATTAGCTGCCCTTGCATTGCTGCAAGGTCGATTTTCTCCCCGAACGGCGTGTTTGATCTGTCTTGATTTATACGCGCGCGTCTTTTCTTTTTTCATTCGCTTACACACTTGAGCGAAATTTTTGAAAGGGCGCCTCACCCTTTGAGCAAGCTCAAAGCGAGCTTTCGGCGCTGTATTTTATAAACGCGCGTCGGAGCGTAAAATATTTAGCTACGCGAAAAATTCAAAGCCCCTACTTTTCCGCAGTTTTTGCTCTTTGGGAAACGGGCTCGCCGCGCGCCTGGCCATTTTTCAGAAAACGCAGTTTACGCGCCAGTCTGCAGGGCTGTCGTTAACGTCATACTTTTTCATGGTGCGCGCGTAGTAGCCTTAGTAGGGTACGTGTAAACTCGACGCGACTCATAGCTTGATCGATGCATAGCTTTGTTCCATAAATAAATTTTGCTTTCTCGAAAAAAAATGTAAGCGTGGGTGTGGTCGAGCGACGATCGCACTGTTTCTGGGAATACGCGATGGATGATTTTTCAAATTTCCCAAATTTCCCAAATTTCCCAAATTTCCAAGTTTCGGTATCGATCCTAACGCGATGAATTATTTTCAATCCTTTTCATATCGACACAAAGAGTTTAATAGGTTTAATCCAGCACGTCCATTCTTCGTAGAAACAATCAGCTGCGCAACCCGAAAACAAGAGCATCGCGAATAAGCTCCCCCCTTTAAAGCCCTCTTTCCGCCAAGTATTTTTCCCGCGTCGCCGCTCATCGCTCAGCGTGGCCACCGACCAGTGTAGCGTGCGTCCTCGCCCCTCTGTACGGCTTTTTTTAATAAATATTATGGGCATGGCCTCTCGTGTAATGAAAAATCGCCGGTGCGCCGTGTAAAAAACGAAAAACGAAGGAGAAAACGACGATGTAGGTAATAGCAGAATAGCTCGGGACTCAGTGCGCAAGGCAGAGCGGGCGAAGGTGAAGAGCGCGAGAGAGCGGAAGGAAGCGCGCCTCAGTCTGCCGCGCGACGCCGGTCGTCGAACACCTCGCTGTGCGGAGTAGGGACTGTATAGGGAGCCGACGTGTCCGAGATGCTGCTTGGCCGGTTGAGACGTTTTCCTCGCGAGCTTGATGCTGATTTTTTGTCGTGACGTTCTGAATTTATTTTGGAATTCGAGCAGTCGAGCAGTCGAGAAGTGGCAGCAAAAGTTCGCATCCTTCAAACTCGAACGAATTTCATAGCTATAATATCGGGAACAGTCTCGAATGTAAGTAACGGCAACTTACGCATGCTTGACTAGATTCTTCATTTTCGTACGTTTTTTTTTTTTTTTTTTGCAGGGCTGAGCGGCGATAGTTGTGATACGATGGCTGAGTAAAAAGGAAATCGTTCCGGGTATACCTACTGCAGCTAAACATTTTTTTTACAAGAAACTACGTCAAGGTTCGTGAATCGTGCATGTCCTCGACAGCGACGTATAATCGAACTGTAGTAGCTATCGCGATAAGGGTTTAATATTCCCGATACGATTTTGAAATAGTTTTTCGAGATCCCACTCCGGCAACAGATGTCAGTTTTATCGTTAGACATTGGATCTTTTTATTGAATTCGAGGCTTGGCTTTATCTGTTGAATTATCGCTTGATTCGCCCATTCTATTCATCGATACGGGAGACGGCGCACGGCAGAGAAGCCGATTGATAAAAGTTTTGTTTGACGAAAAGCGCGATTTATTTACGTCATTCGGCTGGGCGTTCCCGCAAATTGAATTTTTCAGGCGAATCGCGCATTATTACAAATGTACGGCTTTACGCACAGGACAGATCATGCTCCTACTGGGCTTCCTAATCGCCACCGCGTGCAGCGTTGCAGAAGCGAGACTCTTCGTCAACATCTCCGGCGAGATTATCCTGGGAGCGCTCTTCCCGATTCACCGGAAGGGATCGGGCACCGAGAATTGCGGCAAAATACAGGTATTTTTTTTAAAGAAGCACGGGCTCGTTCATTTGTTCATCCGTGTTATTCTGTGTGCCGACAGTTGGAGGACGGCATCCAGCCACTGGAAGCGATGCTCTACACGGTCAGTCAAATCAACCGAGATCCCAACATTCTGCCCGGCGTACGACTGGGCGTTCTGGCGTTCGATTCCTGCGACAATCCAAACTACGCCCTCGAGCAGGCGCTCAATTTCGTGAAAGGTTCGTCTGCTTCTTTTGAAAATGATCGATCTATAACAATATTCGGCGAATGGGATTGTGATTCACTTGGGCTTGTGCGCGCACAGGTTTCATCGCCCACGTGAACGAGTATCACAAAACGGAGTTTCAGTGCCTGGACGGTAGCGTGCCAAAGTTCCTCGGCGGCGGTTTTGACAGAGTGGTGGCGGTCTTGGCGGCCCAATCCAGTTCCGTTACTTTGCAGGTAAATTACTCGGATGCAGCGACTCTCCCTCTCTCTCTCTCTAACCACGTTTCATTAATCTGTAGTCCTCGAATAGTCCTCGTTTCGGATTATTACATTCGCTAATGGTTGTTTCACTGGGCGCTTTATTGACGATTTGGTGAATGATCTTTTTGGAGGTCAGAAAAAGTGTCGGAAAATCCAGGCGGCGTGTGTTTACTCTCCCTCCATCTCAATTAGGCCGCTCGGACTCGAACTAGGCCGTACAACTCGACGATCCTCGAGAAATTGACGCGCAGCTCTTTTATTGGCTCCATTAGAGCCGCGGGCGAGCCGAGGGAGAAGATGTGCGTTGTGGGGGTCAATTTGGCGGGGAAAAATTGTTGTCGATGTACCCTTTTCATGAACGGAAGCCCCAAATAACGCATCTCACGCCTCTTTCGCAAGACGGCCCGAGAATAAAATCGTTGCGTCGTTGTCTCTCGCCCCGAGTGTCTTTGAACTCGATTCCATTGTGTCGCTAAAGTATATATATAGAAGGGAGAGAGAAATACGCTCAGCCGATAACGCGCGTGTCTCAACGCCAACAGGTCGCCTCGATGCTGAGGCTGTTCTCGGTGCCACAGATCTCGTACATGGCGACGACGCCGTCGCTGAGCAGCAAGGAGCGCTTCCCGCACTTCTTCAGGACCGTGCCGAGCGACGTGAACCAGGCTCACGCGATGCTCGAGATTCTCAAGTAAATTGCGTTTGTTGTTTTTGTTGTTTTTGTTGTTTTTGTTGTTTTTGTTGTTACTCCATGTACAATACTCTTGTGCGCACATGCAGGCAGTTCGAGTGGACGTACGTGTCGGTGGTCTACTCGGACACGGAGTACGGCAACCACGGCTACGAGACCCTCGTCTCCCTGGCGAGCAAATACTCGATATGCTTCAGTGCGCCGCAGCGCATCGACAAGGAGCGTTTCTTACCCGAGGACTACGACAACGTCATCCGCACGATCGCCAACAAGACCGAAGTCCGAGGTAGGCGCAGTTTATTTTATCGCTGTCTGACACGTGGGCTCGCGATTTCGACTAACTCGAAGTCGATACAGATCGATCTAAATAAAGATAGCCCGCTGTCAGGGCAGCTTTTTTGCCGCTCACACGTCAAGCCTGGCGACACGGGCTGTTACGAAGGAATCTTCCCAACATCTATTTCGGGAACTAGTCCCCGTGTGTGTGTGTGTGTGTGTGTGTGTGTGTGTGTCGTAATCTCGGATTTGTCGAGGCTCGAGACAGTAACCTTTTTTCGGGGGAACTGAACAGGAGCGGTTGACCGGCGGATAAGGGCCCTTTACGGAAACTTTGATGGCCTGCCAAGTGAAAAGTGAACTTTGTCTCGGAGCGTTGGAACTCGAAATTCAATTATTGTCTATTTTCGCACCGGATTGGTTCGAATCCTTGTATCCTTATATATTGAATAACGAACGAATAACGAACGGATTTTCATTTGCTCTATATAATTTGGCAATCCAACTTCTCGTTATGAAAAAAAACTTAAAATAAGACGTAATGCGAAAAGCCGTTGGAGGAAAGTTTACGGGCTGGGCTGTTAACGGTTTTGAGATGATAGCGGAGGTAAATAATAGTCGTGATCGGCCTAGATAATAATAGAGCTGATTGGCCGAGCCAGTAGAAACATCCGCGTAGCGCCAGACGAGCGCGCACACTAAACCCGTTTACTTTGCCGGATGGCCCTGCAGTGGTCGTCCTGTTCGCGGAGAAGGTGACGACGTTGCACGTGATGGACGCGGCCCGGCGTCTGGGCGTCGGCACGCGCTTCGTCTGGATCGGCAGCGACGCCTGGTCGACCAGCAACCACCGGAACTTTCTCAATCCCGGCCGACGCAACGACCCCGAGGAGGTGGTGCTCGAGGGCGCGCTGGCGGTGCAGCCCCTCTCGAGGCAGATGTCAGGCTTCGACGACTACTTCACGAGCCTGACGCTCGCGCACGAGGCGGTCAATCCCTGGATCCGGGAGTACTGGAGGGAGTACCACAGGTGCGACGAGAAGAACGCCACGGAGGCCGACTCGGACGACGCGGATTACGAAGAGGTGAGCTGAATCGGCCATTTGAATAGTTGCTTTGAATAGTCTGTCGAGCAAATTGCAACGAATTGCACCAAGCAGTACGAGCGCGACGTCGCCTGCTCGGACGAGTCCCGGCAGAAGATAGCCCGCGAGACCGGCTACAAGCAGCAGAAGTTCGTGCACTTTGTGCGGGACGCGGTCTACTCGGCGGCGCACGCCCTGCACGACATGTTCGTCGACAGATGCGGCGAGAACTACCGGGGAATGTGCGAGGCCATGGGCCACATCGACGGGCTCTCTCTCACCAAGTACTTGGCCAACGTCTCGTTCAAAGGTAATCCCGGCGATTCTGCAAAACTGAGAACGGCCAACCCCAACCGCCACCAACCTGTTCACAGACGAGGCCGGCAACAAGTTCAGATTCATTAACGGCGTGGACGGACCGCCGAGGTATTCCATTCTCAACTACCAGAGGGCCGACGACGGATCCTACCGCTGGCACGTTGTCGGCAATTACACGCGTGAGTTCGCATCCACTCTTTTCATTTTAATTTCAATCCGGGTTGTTTGTACTTGATTTAATATGCTGGTGAAAATATACGCGTGTCATTGATTGAAACGGTTGGAAAAACGAAGGAGTGGTCTTTTTACGTCGCGCGCTACGTATAATGGTATGGTTGACTCCGTAAGAAAATTAAAAATGAGATCGAACTTACTCGAGTCCCATCGCAGAATCCGAAAGCGGCAGTCCGATGCTGCACCTCGAGCCGCAGGTGATGAAGTACCGGAGCGAGGAGGAGGGCGGCCGGCGCTTCTTCCCGAACTCGACGTGCGCCAGTCCCTGCCGGCCCAGCCAGGTGAAGGTGCGCGAGAAACAGGACCCCTGCTGCTGGCGATGCCGCAACTGCGGCCTCTACCAGTTCAAGCTGGATGACCACCGGTGCGAGGACTGCGAGTGGGGCACCAGGCCCACCGAGGACAAGACCTCCTGCTCGGCCATTCCGGAGGAGTTTATAGATTACTCGAGCCCCTGGGCGGCCACCGCCATGGCCGTGGCTACTTGCGGTGAGTTTACTTATTTCGCTCGAAAGGTCAAAGGATAAGTGTTGTGTTATCCTTATGTATAAAAGAGTAAAAGTTGTTCATCTACATCGCAGGCATCCTGCTGACGATCTTCGTGCTCTGCGTCTTCTGGCTGTACAGCGAGACGCCGATAATAAAGGCCTCCGGCCGCGAGCTCTCCTGCCTCCTGCTGCTCGGCACTCTGGCCTCCTTCCTCATGACCTTCGCCATTATCGCCCGACCCAACACCCAGACCTGCGCGATAACGCGATTCGGGATCGGGCTCTGCTACACGCTCTGCTACTCCGCCCTCGTCACCAAGACCAACAGGATCCACCGCATATTCAACAACGCCACCAACAGCCCGCATAAGCCGAGGTACGCGCGCAACCATTAGCCGCCCATTAACAGTCTAACAGAGTTTCGCAATGTAACAATGCCCGTTGTAGGTACACCAGCCCGAGGTCTCAGTTGATAATAACGGGCATCCTCACGTTCATCGAGGTTCTCATAAACGGCGCCTGGCTACTGAAGGCGCCACCGTCCGCGACCTACACTTTTCCCACGAGAGATACACGCCTCAGGATTTGCCAGGGTTTCGACGATCGCTCCTACATGATCGGACTGATCTATCCATTTATTTTGATCGGTAACATTCGTTAAGATTCCTCAAAACAACTACACGATTATTATTATTATTATTATTATTATTACAATATTATTTTAATTGTAATAACCTTCTCAATTCCTGCGCCGCGTATATTCCCCCAGTGGTATGCACGGTGTACGCAGTGAAAACGCGCAAGTGCCCAGAAGGATTCAACGAGACGCGCTACATCGCCTTCACCAATTACACGACCATCATTCTCTGGCTGGCGTTCGTACCTCTCTACCTGGCCTCGACGAGCAACGCCATTCGCGTAGTCACCCTGGCCCTCTCACTGTCCCTCAGCGCGTTCGTCCAGCTCGCTTGTCTCTTCTTCCCCAAGGTCTACATCGTCCTCATGAAGCCGGAGAAAAACACCAAGGAGTTGGTCATGGCCCACCATAGAAGCTCGTCGTACCTGCCGACGCCGGCGACTCCGGTGGTCATTTTGAATGGAAATCCCTTTACCTTCAACGTCTCGGTTAGAGATAACAAGTAGAGGAAAATCGCATTTTTATGGATTCGGATTTACTACTTTTAGTGGGTAAACGAGACGTGTTTTCGTCATTTCTTTGCGCGATGATAAATAAAGATTTAGTGCCTTTATTTCATATCTCTTCGACTTGTTCCCAAACAAAGACTTTCGAATATCACTTGATTCGGAAACTATAATTAACTTATTAAACTTATTTTAGTTTATGTCATTGTAATCGAACGCAGTTACATTCTTTTACCGTTACAAAGTTTCGATTATTTCAAAAATTATACTTGATCTAGAACTTATATATGAATATATGTAAAAAGTGCGTCGAAATAATTAATATAATTGTAGTTTAAAAGTTTATAAAATATAGGACAAGAATCACCATCGACATCTATGTTATTCTATTTAAAATGTTGTAAATAACTGTACAGAATACCATTAATTGAAACGTAAATCAATAAAGCGATCATAAATATATAATTATCATACAACAGGGAGAAATAAATACTACGAAAGTTTGATTAGTTATTTGTAAATATATTATTAAGTAACATCTATAATATA
The DNA here is from genome assembly GCA_012977825.3 of Pteromalus puparum. NCBI lineage: Eukaryota > Metazoa > Arthropoda > Insecta > Hymenoptera > Pteromalidae > Pteromalus > Pteromalus puparum. Next base: position 391,211 of record CM053170.1, on the reverse strand, counting down.
ATAATGAAAAACCATCTATATTCATAGGTATCATTGTAATATTTCAATCCGATAATAAAACACTCAGTATGTATAGATTTTTGTAGCTTTCAAGCGTGAGCCCTATTTCCGTATTTGCTTGAATCTTGCCGTCAAAGTGTTTAGTTTCGTCAAAAAACCTTCACAGCAGCTTTGATGTACCGACTCTTAATCCATTCCTTCTCTCTGGCTTATAGATTATTTTATAATATTTATGAGAGATTTCTGTTTTATATTTTACAATTTATTTATTTTAACACTAAGCTGATAACTTCCATTACTTCAGTAAAAAATCGAAGTATCGTTAGGCGCTTTAGCTTATTACACGCGATTATCTTACAGTCTAGCTTTCATTTATCAATATTCTTTTTAAAATTTATCTCGGGAATAATCCGCATGGATTCGCGCTTTACGAAATCGATGAAATTCACCAGGTAATTCGCTATTAGACTAGAGACGGTAATACTCGTTGTGTTGCGTTTTTGTCTTCCATCATGGGAGCTATAAAGTGAATGAGAAAGCCTGACAAGTGCCAACTGAGCTATAATCGGTATGGTAAACCGAAACAAGAATTTTTCGACCTTTTCATTCAAACTGATCACGACGATCTTTCATAATATTGCACAAAGTAAAACTAATAGCAAGCTTTGAGATCGCTTTCGAAGTACACTGCAGTAATTCGATTTATTGACTTGACAAGATGCCATTAATATCATACACATTGAAACAACACATTCCGGATTTCATGCTCATTCAACGTATTATACACTTTAAATTATAAAGGCATAAAATTAGTGCTTAATATAACGTATAACAAAATTCAATGTTGTTTAATGTAAAGAATAAATTGATCTTGCTCAATCCATGAGCAGTTTAAAACTTTAAACTTCAGTCCACGCATTGTATAACTGTACTTAAACGTTTAATTCGCATTACTCTTTACTTAGGGAATACTTCATACTTTGAAAATTTGATTTCTTGTAAATTGCGAATTATTTATTTTATCACAAAAATGATGAGAACGATCATTTTGTGCAACATTACGGGCTTAGTATATATAAGATTACATCGAATATTTATTACTTTTTACAAATTTTTGAAAATTCATTTGGATTGTTGAATACTTTTTGCGTACGTTCACCTTTTATAGAGTAAGGTCTTCTCGAGTAACAGATTTTAGTGAAATATTTTACTTTTGACACTTTGATCAACCCGTGTTACACAAATTTACAAAATGATAATTAATCGAATCGAGAAGTACAATTAAAATTTTGAGTTGAACAAAGACTGTATTATGCATAATTTAACGATAGAGCTTTGAAATGTTTATGAATTTTTTTTAATACCCTGAACTACATTTATAGATCCTTTAGTCTTTCATATATATATATATATATGTAACAAAATTTTACAGGATTTCTGTTTCTTTCACAATGTAATCTATCACGATGACACTGTCACCACAAATATTTTACTTTTTTCTATATTGACGCGAAACCGGTCAAACATTTGCTCGTATAACTACATAATAATTCTTTTGAATATATTATTTACAGCCTTGATGGGGCAGTCCGTAAAATCTCGACGATAAAGCAGTCATTTACATTGTATTTACACGCTGCAAAAATATAATTCAAGTAGAAAAAGCAAACGTTATAACTGCTTTTTAATTTGCAATTCCTATAAAGCTTTCCAAATCAACTACTTAATCGCTTGGTAATAACACAACGTTATGATCTCTAATAAATTTCAAATAAACGATCTATTGCGAGATTATCTTGAATGAACATTTTACGAGTTCACAGTTTTGAGTCAGTTCTTTTTTGGTTGTCAATAATATTAGACGATATTTTCAAAATATTTATCTGCAAGGTAAACTGCGGATGTACCTGGCAATCGATTCGATACAAAAATCATACGGCAGTCAAACATTTGATGTCAAGATTTCACAGCTTAGACTAGTTTGAATTCAAGTTAGCTAGTAGTGTACAGTTTTGTAGCCAAATACCGAATATCCGTGACTATCGATTACGAGACTAGTCGTGTAGCCCCTTAACTGTTCGTTCCTACGAAAAAGACCGGCTTTCATTATTTAGTTAAAATAGTCTGGATCAAAAATATTTATACGCTTTATCGAGTTCTCGCTATCAAGTGCGAATTTTACTTAATTTATTTCTTTAACTATAGTGCGGTTAATCGGATGATCTTTTCAAGATCGTCGTCGTAGTAGGTTTCTGCTATTTCTTTCAACTTTTTTTTCTTTCTTAGTTTGGGTTCGTCTATTAGATTATCTTTATACATGTCTATTATATTATAATATCTCGATATGTCGTCTCACGTAAGTGAATCATATAATCTTTCGTGGGATTTAACAAAAAGTATGGAAAAAAATAAAACACTGGCTCGGGGTTTCCTACACTTTTGTCTTCGTAAAATGACTTCAAAGTGCTAATTAGAAGTATGAGTATTATCTATTATTTAATTTTCAGTTTCAACAATGATTCGTAAATTATCCTTATCTCGACTGTCGCTAAATCTAGTTCGAGTTATTATTACAATCTTCGTCCATTTATGAAACGCAATAGGTAGACAAAAATGTACTTTACACAGGAAACATTCCGTTCTACGCTACATAGTAGATGTGTTCGAAGAAGATGGTCGTGCGCGTCCGACTCTTGAATCATTCAGCTTTATACATTGTAGAATAAACCTTACGAGGAATATTCGCGTTAATAGTACGTTGGGTATCTCCCGAATCGTGAGGCGTGCAGTAGACGGAATCCTTGCGAATGTGGCGGAGCAGTTAAAACTTTCTTGATTCCGGCTATCTAAGTTTCCTCTCGCCTCGACTCCCGCTTCCGCTGCAGTTCTTCTCAAGCTAGATTAGCGAGAAGCGTGAATTAGTGGAATTATTTGGCCCCATCACCCTAATTTTTTGTTACTATACACGTCTTCGTCTTAAGGCACGTTCGCACCGAGAATATTATCCTATCCAGCCAATGGGCTTTGCTCTTTTGCTTTTCTTATAGCCATCCAACTATACGCCGTCCAACTATAACACTGTGCGCAGCTTTGCTCTGTGCAATCTCTGATATGTGCGCCAAGTCCAGATCATGCGCGTCTATATGTAGTACATTGAGAGCTATTCGAATATATGTGCGCGAAGTTTTGCTCACATCAGACTGGGAGCTCGTACACTGCGAAAATGAGAATGAATGAATGTTTGCACAGTCTGCAGGCTGACGGCAGATCCAAAGTTTCGCTATAAAGCTTTCGGTTCCCCTCAAGTCGACGCGAACGCACACGCTAAGCAATAGTTAACGCCTCGAAAACATTAACGCCTCCTTTTGATACGTACCCTTTTGATTTTCATTCAACTGTGGACTCGTAAGACTCGTGAGAATCGGGACAACGCAAAAAGGAATAAAGAAGAATAAAGAAGAATAAAGAAGAAGAAGGAGAAGAAGGAAATCCCGCGAGAGGATCCCGGGCAAAAACAATCAGCCGAAGAGCGCGCCGCAGATCCTCAAAGATCCGCCACATTCGCAAGTAATTTCGCTCTCCCCTCGGCCCTCGGTTCGGCATAGCCTCAACCCTCCCGGCGGTCGGGGCGGCAGCACCAGAGCTGGCTGCAAGCTCTTCACCTTCAGCAGCAGCCGCATCACCTGCCGAAGTAGCGACTGAGCAGACCGCCGAGGACGAAGAGCACGTGGGTCGTGAGCGACGAGCCCGAGGAGCGCCACGTCGACGCCGACGAGACGTCGTCGCACTGGGCTGCAAAATACGATAATAAAGAATAAACTGCACTGCGCAGGGTGCGCAGGACAATCGAAGAAGCAGAGCTCCGAGACTCACCGTAGGCCGTGAGGTTGACTTGCCACTCGTGTTTGTGCAGGTGGGCAGCCCGCGGGCAGGAGGCCAGGTGGCCGGTCACCGTGAGCTCCCGACTGGTCGAGCTCGTCGTCGTGCTCGAGGCCGAGGCGCTGTACACGAGACAATAGCGATCCGTCTCGGTGCTAGCCACCAGGTAGGCCGTGTCGTTCTCCACCCAAGTCCCGTGGCACGAGTACTCTGCAAGCCGTTTCGCAATTTTGTTGTTTCATGCTTTAAGCAAAACATCATCCGGAAATCCTGAGAGCCAGATTAACTCCCCGGGCCGATATCGGAAAAGCCGAACTTATACACTCGGCGAGGAAAGAGCGGCTGCGCCAATGCCTCGCGCGTCTCGAGAATATAAGCGGCTTTGCGGTGCAGGTGCGCCGAGGAAAGGCATAATCTTTAATCAAAGCAGCAGCGGCGGCTGCTGCTACTGCTCTGCTCATCTGGCCGGCTTATATAACTGGCGCGCGCAAGCTGGCGAAGCCTGTTGTGCCGCCAGTGCCGCCAGGCACTTCCGAGTCGAAGATCCCCGGCTGCTTGTTTGGATGCTCCCGTTATGAATTTTGCAGAGGGATCGATCGGGTCGAGTGAATAATTTATTTCCCGGCTCTGCCCGTTTTTTCGCCCCGCAGAGAGCCGAAAAGTAGCGAAAGCAGTAACTTACACTCTTGACTCTGCGCGTAATAATATAAAGAGCGGCAGGTGCGATCAGAATTCGATCTCGGGGCATTAACGATATTAAGCTGTCGCCTTGAAAAATGGATGCGTCTTAAAAATAACATCCGAAACATCGAGACTCCCCGTCGCTTGCCGATCGCGAAAAGGCCGCCGGAATCAATTAATCGCGTCTCGCCGGCGTCGTCGCGATGTCCATCGGCAAACCAAGCGGAAAGGTCGACGACGTCTCAGTCTAGCTGTGCGCCCCCTCGAAAGCTCGCTCGAAAGCCCGGCCAGCCGCAAACTAACTATTGCAGCGCCGGGAGAACTTGGCCTCCAAAGTCGAAGGGTAATCCGATAAGACGTTACGCCAAGACGTGCTCGCCCCCGTCGCCCAACTGTCGAAGATATAGAGAGATGTACGCGCGCGCGCTCGCGGTTCAGCTCCGGGAGTTGTTTCTTTATTGCGAGCGCGGATTGATGCGTTTATACTCAACTCGATACGGCTAATTCGCTCCTATCTGCAGCTCTTATCTCCGTGCTTCAGGCTATAACTGCGTTATCCGCAGTTGCGATAAAATCGAGTAAAAATTTGAAAAATATTCTACTCACTGAATAGAGCCTTGTCCGAGCAGTCCGTGGCGAACTCCATCAAGTCGGGCTTGGTGCAGCCGATGTTGAGCCCCTCGACGCTGGCCTGGTGGCACCGCGTCGGCTGGGGAGTCGTCGTCATCCTGGCGGAACGCACCTCCGCCACGTTCTCCGCGTAGCCGTGGCTCGCGTGTGCGCCTCCCGCGCCGCCCGGAGGCCTCGTCACCACCACGACGACGTAGCGCCCGAGGAACGGACACTGTCTCGTCATCGGCTCCATCGCTGATCCAGACAAGAGATTCACATTTTTCGAGGCTTTCGGTAGCATTTTCACGCAAATACTTGTGCAGATGGACAAGATTCAACTTGCAATAATCCGAGCGGTAAATCGATTTGTCGTTTTTCGCGCGCGCGAATCCCGGAGCCGAACGACGCTCATAAATTTCGGATGCGCGACTCCTCGATCGCCCTCGATGAGGAGACTCTTGTCGGTCGAGTGGAGCGAGCAGCAGCGATAAATGGAACTTTCAACAATGAACTGACGCGCGCGATTTTTTCGCGACCGCAGCGAACGTTTTCGAGACTCGAAAGACTTTCGTGCATCGCGAAAAACGATCTGAAAAGTGGAAAAAAATGGCACTTATAAACCTGATTTATATGCTCGGAAAAAAGCGCGTCTCGGGGCTCGATAATTTCATCGGCACGCGAATCACGTGTAGCTATTTTTAAGCGCCGGCCTATATCCTCGAGTCCGTGTTGCGCGCGCGCGCGCGCAGGGATATCACATACGAATGCGTGTCTACGAGGCGTTTAATTCGATTAAAATGCATTTCTCGCGATGTCGAGGACTCTCCGACTCCAGCTCGGCTGGCGATGTATCAATTTTACGCTCTTTTTTGCGCGATAAGCCACTTGATGTATATTCCCGCGAGCGCAGCTATGCGAGCCTTTTTGCATTCATGCGAGAATTTTTAATTGCGGAATGAATGCCGAGCGGGCGAGATTAAAGCCGGAATAAAAAGCTGGCGCACATTCTTCGCGCTGCTGCAGGTTTCTCGCGTATCGAGTCAAGGCTGAAAATAAAAATAAAAGAGCCTCGCATCGATTGTTAAGCGGCGGGCGCTTAGCCGCTCTTTACGACGGCGATGAGCTCGCTGCAGGAGGCGGGGGCGAGTCAGATGTCGCCCCCGACGCCGGGAGCCGGGAGCCGAGAAATGATGAGCCAGGCGGCTCCGATTTGCGATAACGCGACGTATATGGAGATTTTTCCTGCCTTTTCCCACTTTACGACGGATACGTGACATCTTTCGCCTCTTGTTATACGAGCGCTCGCTCCTTTTTACGAGGACGGATTTTTTACTCGCCCGTTTTGCATAATTTTTTTTCCAGATTTTTTCTTCTGCCAGCGATACCGCGCGGATAATATAAGCTATGGCTGTTTTGAGACTGCGCTCGACTTTGTGAATCTTCGATGCCATCAGGATTTTCCGGCTGGTCGTGCAGGAAGCACGCGAAGCCCGAGCGCCGACCGACTACTGATTCCGGCTGATTCGGCATCCGTCGGATATTGTCTCTCTCCCCCGAAAATTCCGCTACACGGGGACAAAGCCGCCGGCGGGCATGTCTGCGCTCGGCGCGCCGGAGATAGTTCAAAGGAGCGTCTGAGAGGCGACGGTCTAAGAAAATTAGGATTGGCCGCCGCCGAGTAGACGAACTCCGAAACGGAGGCTATCGATTTACGAAAGCTAGGTGCAGCTTTCGTATACTTACTTATAATAGAAAAGGCGCAATTAGCCGCGCGCACGGTAAACAAGGCTCGGTGCTCCCCCGGCAATCACGAGATAAGCGTAATTCGCGGGATTTGCGACATGCGACGAAAGAATTGCGTGTACTCACTGATGAAGGTCGTGTAGGGCGCCGACAGGGGCTCGAAGGAGCTCGGCTTGCAGGCCTCGTCCTCCTGCTGCGTCCAGTTCTGCGACTGCTGCATCTCGATCACGTGGTCGTCCCGCCTGTGGAAGACGACGCAGACGAAGCCGTTCGTGCTGCAAGAGCCATGACGGGATTGATAAGCCCGGTGAAAAAATGAAAAAATTATTAGCCTAATGGACGCGCGGAGAAAAATGCTCTTTCAAATCCGGCAAATCCGTCGGGACTGTCGGGTTTGTCAGGTTTGTCGGGAGGAACTTTTGTTCGAGCCCGTGCCGGCCGCCTTAAATCTCCGCTCGCCTACTGCCATGGCGGTGCACCGGAGAGCTGCGGGGAATTAAGATTTTACTTTATCACGACTTGAGCTCCCGCGCGCTTGATACAATTCTTTTACGCTGCAGCCCGGCAGCTCGTCTTAACGGCGCCGTGGCGCGGAGATTTACATCCCCGACTGCAGCGGAGACATATTGCTGCGGCGCGTATCAAACGAAATGTTATAGTTTACTCGCTTTCCTTTCCTTTGTTTTTCCGCTACAGCTGCGGATTTGTATTATCGTAATTAATCGCAGCGCGGCTGTACTGCACATTTTTACGTCGCTTCTTTGCGCGCTGCGGATGAGTTATTCCGCTTCTGACTGCAGGGCGCGCGGCGAGCTCTTCTTTTATCGCCGGAATTCCGCGATGTGTTTTTGCGCGCCGAGCCGGAGATTCGTTTTGTCGAGGCTAGCTTCCTTTTTCACCCTTTGCTGCGTGATAAAGCGCCAGATTTTCTCGGATGATTATATAAGGGAGGATGCGGAATATGACTGGGAAATCGTCCCTCTGAAAAATCCGAAGCAATTAATTCTGAGGCATTTTTTCGTCGAAATCCAATCGGAGGCAGTTGCACGTATACACACCTTCCTATGGAGTATTTTCCGTATTTTCGCGTCGCACTCGACTGATTAATTAGAGCGCAACTGCTATAAAAATTGTCATTAATATTTGTTCGGTTCAGCAGTGCGAGGAAACCGCTGGAAATTCACTACTAATTGTCGGTTAATTGATTTTTCGAATGGCTTCGATTCGCGGGCCAGCGGTTATCGGCACGGCAGCATTTTATTTTCCGGAGGTGCGTATCCGCCGCGATGAAATAGGTCGTCCGGAAAGGCTCGCGCTGTAGCGAAGGTTACGATCGATTGAGTACGATGATTTGTAAAACAAACAAACAAACAAACAAACAAACAAACTGTTCGAGTTCGACCGTCGATGTTCTTCGCGAGCCCGACCCATATCGTTATTCGGAGGCGCCTCAAAACACGCGGTACTTTTTCACGGTGTTTGCTGCATGCTCAAATTATTCGTATGCGTAATTGCTACATGTTATACTCGTTAAATTGTAATTTATGAGATTCTACGAGTTTCATACAGCAAGCAGGGAATTTCCAAACGATAATATGTTTTGGTTTATCTCGAGCTACTTGCGAGTGTAATGAATTCATACAATTTCTGTATGTTTGTTGTAGCATAACGCGCGCGTCGAGTCGTTATTTAATAATAATTGAACATCGGCATCGCTGGTTTCGCTCTTCCGTTTTAATTTTAATGAAACGCGGTTTATAATGCAATAAAAATCGAGAAAAAAAACAAATATATAACGAGTATTACGAACATTTCGAAACACTCGGATTACTCGGAAATGCTCGAGTAATAATCAAAACTCAAGAGCAAACTACCATCATGCGAAATATAAATATAAATCCCGTCAAACGGAATGATTTCGAGAGCTTCCTCTCGGACTCCTTAATTAATTAGATCCAAAGCGCAGAGGTCATTTACATGCGAGCTTTTCCAAACCGGTACGTCCGTCCGCCCGTTTTCTTTCCCTCCCCCGAATCTAATCAGCATTAGGACGTCTAGTCGCCATGTGCCCAACGACGGATTATACGCCGAGTTACATTTGCATTCCATGCTGCTGGCCTTTGGCGCGGTTTCTTGCGTTGGACTGTCTGTGTGTCGGGGCTCAAGTTTTGCACAATTAGCTTTTTATCGACTGCAGTTTTTGAGAAAAATACAGCAAAAAGAAAGCACGAATAGAGTTAGAGTTTGAACAAAAGCCCTTCGGGCATTGTCGAGCAATGTTTGACTGACAATTCAAAATGAATAGAGAGACCTCCAACAGAGTTATACAAACACGGGAAAAAAACTTTCAGAAAAAACTGTCGAGCGCCTATTTCGATAGAAGCGCTCGAAAACGGATGCTTGAAAAAGGAGAATAATACGCTGCATCGCAGTGGGAGGGAAATTTCAGCGTGCCCAGCGCTCGTAAACGCGAAAATCCTCTGTTACGTCGTTTCCGGTGACGGATTCCATTCGCTATTCGGCCGCCCCTCGCTTTTTCCATCTAATTTACATCGGAGCCATTAGAGCGAACGAGAAGCGCTCGCAGAGGCGCAGTGCGCTCACTTAAACTATAGCAATTTTTTTCCGCAATTTGACTAGAGGACGGACGGTGTCGAGGTATGATCTGTTTTCATGACACGAGACACGGATACGTCGTGGCTTATTTTCGAAAGCGGTTAATCGGGCCAGCGAATCTTTTGTTGCCGGCTCAAATCGTATTTTTCCAAAGTTGCGCGCTGCGGCTCCTAATACTTACCTCGTTATTCTCGTGCAGCGAGTCAGCGACGCGGTTAAGAGCTGGGGGCACGTGTGCACGTTTCAGAGGGCTCGAAGACTGCTATTATTTCCGAATTTTTCATCAATATTTTCATCTTATATGAGAACTGGGTTGGCCGGGCAAATTGAAAATAGAGCCTGCCGGCTGCCGCTGGGTACACAGCGTGAGCGACGAGTGAGCGAGCTAGCGAGCACTGGCCATGATCCGATTTACGAGTCGACTGCGCGCGGATTCTTCACCGGCGAGCGGATGTAATGGAAATTCGCCGTTGCGAAATCGAATGAATGGAATATTTACAGAGATATCGGCTGCAGCGACCGCGTATGAATAAGGAAGTGCACTCGCGCGCGCGCGCGAGTGTGTACTCGAACGACTCGAACGCGACCGAGTCGGAGCGAGTCGTCTCCCGAGCTCCTCTCCTCGCTTTTATTCAGCAGCCATCTGCCGATTTTCGAATGCCGAATAAATAAGCACTCGCGAGAGCGCCGGAGAGGCGAGAACCGGATAATAGATAATTCCAGGCTCGCGTCCGAGAGCGAATCGGAAAAGTTGATTTTTCCAGCCGAGGGCGATGTAAAACTCGCAGGCGGGTCCGCGGCGCAGTCCGCGCAGTCGGGAAAATAAAATAAAAGGCCGACACAAGAGTTAGTCAAAAAGTTTGCGCGTACGCGAACTTTATATAACCGCATTGGAAAACAGCTGAGGGACCGGGCCGCCGTGCAAGTTGCGCAAACTTGGCCAAGTGGCCGAGGCTGTGTGTGATATTTTTCGTGAATACGAGCGCGACGAGCTCCTCCTTTTTCGCTTTCCCGTCCAGAGCTGTCCGAGCTGCCGTGAAAACGCGAAAAACTACAATTAAAGAGGAACAAGTCGCCGCGGCGCAGAAATTCGTATTCATTAGCATGGTAAATAGTCGGAGCGAGCGCAGTCTCGGCTCTCGATATAATTGAAATAAAAAGCCTCGCAGCGGCTCGAGAGAACTTTAACGACGCGCCCTCGCGCGAGCGACAATTATAACGAGCGATATTATTAAAATTATTTCAACCAGCCGCTCACCGCGCCCCTCCGTTCTCTCATTTTCTCTCCCGCCGCCGCGGCGGCAGAAATTTTAAATGAGTTTGCACACGCGAGATGTCTTGAACACGAAGCGGAGCGTAGCTAGCAAAAGCACTGCTAGCCGTTAAATATAGTGCAAGTCACGTTCCGCACACGGAAGCTGCCCCCGCGTGTAATGTGCCGCTGTATTATTCCGTACCGACTCCCTGCTTCTTCGGTGATAACGACTTTTCGCGAAATTTCATTAACGATTTTTCGCCTTTCTTGGGATTTCGAGAACGGCGATCGTTAAAATTAATGCCGCTGACGCGCTTTCCCCACTTTTTTTCTCTCCCTCGCGAGGCAGATCGGTATACTGACTGAATATTTAATGACGCGTTTTCAGTTCGTTGAAAAACCCTTATGGCGACCCCTGGAAACGCGAGTGAATTTAATTGAAAATTCTTATAATTCTTATTTACCTCCGATAATTATCATCGAACAAAGGTTACACGCGTCATAACTTTTCAAACAACGGATCCGACCCGGCGAGAACAAATTTTTAATGAATTATCCCGCGCGCTTCGTTCTCGCTTTACTCTTTCGAATCCGCGTGGAAGCCTGAGCAAACACGATGTGGAATCGATCGCACGAACGGCAATAGAAAAAAGAAAAAAAGATAAACACGGCAACATTACCGAACAATCTCTTCACGCTCGGAAAAAGTGTACAAGTATTCATCAGGCGGCGCGAGGCTGGGTTTCGCGAGGGGTTTCGGTGGCGCGCGAGAGATTTACTCCGGCCCCGGCAATTAGTCTCTCTCCGGGTAGCATCTCTCGGCCGTTTCGCACGGGAAGGACCGATAGCGCAGTGGAGCTCTGCTGTAAGAATATTATGCTCGCCCGCGCGCGCGACTTCCCGTGATTTAGTCCTCGTCCGCTGTAGCCATAATTTTTCCGATTTTTCTTCCGAGCGAAGAGACCCGGGGCGTTTTGTATAAACAGTTCGGGGTGAAAAACTTTCCGCTCACTTTCCGCTCTCGGCTCTGGCTGCAGCTTTTGTGCAGTTGCATATTTACATCCTCGTTCCATCTTTTACGTCGTATACGCGGAAACGTGCCTTTGTTATATCGGTCCTCGAACTGCTACATCTAGTTTGAAACTCGAAGAAATCATTTAAAGTTAAATACTCGATCCTAACGGCAGAAAAGCGTCGACTTCTCAAGTTCTCCCTCTTGATCACAGGAGCTTCCTCGCGCACTCCCCTGTGATTTGACGCGATCGACAGAAGCAATAGCGGCATAATAATCTGCGAGGCCGTCGTTATAAAACTTTAGTTTCCAAGCCGGCGAGAGAGTGGCATTTTTCCCTCGCTTCAAATCGGCCGCGGAATGGCTTACAATTGAATTTCACTGCGAGAAGTGAGAAAAAAATGTCGTCGACCCGTCCGTCGGGTCCATAATCCATTGAAAGCGGCACGGAAAGAGAGGAGTCGATCTTTCGGCCGTGATAAATCTCGGTTGTTTACGCGGCCGGCACAAACAGGAAGACGAGCTGCAGTGCCATTGCTCAAAAATCGAGCACAAATCAGTAGGCGAGGCCATTAAAGCCGAAAAAAGCGAGGCGCGAGAAAATATCCAACGATAAGGAATAATCCAGCGCCAACTGCATCAACTCCGGGCCGATCGCTCTTGGAAAGTAGTAATCTGCGATATTTCTCCCGGGCGCTTTTTATCAGAGGGGGAGGCAGAACATTCGAAAGGATTTCGAGCGAACGCCGGATAACCGAACGGCTGCAGCACATGCGCGCGGCCTCGTAAATATCGCCTGGATAAGGCCACCTGCGCTGGAGAGGGGAATGAGGAACAGGGGGATGAAGCTCGGAAACAAAGAGAAACAGAGGAAGAGATTAAGATAAAAGAATTTCGCGGAAGGGGGCAAATGTATGGAATGTATGGCTCTCGGTATGGCTAGCTCGCGCGCGTGTGTGTTTAGAGCTGCGAGGCTCTTTTCGCGCTTATTGCGCGTGTAAACATTGCTCTTTTCCCTTTCCTTTTTTCCTTTGCCGACTCGCTGTACCTATATAATGGGCATACTGTCGTACTGTATAATATTACGGAGGCGTAGATGCGCACTGAGAGCCACGCGGGCACTCGGCGAGCTCGTAAACTTTGCATTCGAATAAAGCTGAAGAACGAATGCTGTTTAACACGTCGACTTTATCGAGGCTACTGAAAGAAGCGACGCATGGACGAATGAGGATAAAAGCGCAGTTAATAAACGACAACGGCGCCGCGAGTTGGGCGTCTTAATTGCACTTTCCATCTTTATGTTATTCCAGCTAACTGTCTCTCCGCACTCGAGTCTCGAGTCGTTATCTCTCAGAATTTCTCACAATTACTCGAGCAAAATTTAACTAGCAGTCGCTGTAAAAACAGCCCGTTCCCGCGTTCCCGTTTAACGTCGAACTCTGGAAAAACATTCCCGTAACAGCCCGGCAACTTCTTCGGGCCACTTATTGCGGAGCTCGGAGGCTCGCTCGGAGGTACGTGCCTGTCGCCCGGATACGACTCGTCATATTCCGCTCAGACAATTCTGTAATTGATCTTGGATTCCTCGTTAAGGGCGGAATTAAGAGGATTACGCGCTTCATTGCGTTTGAGGCTCGGGCGGATACGATAGCGGTCGGATAGCGGTGGAATTATACGGAGACGGCAAGCAGTCTTGAGAGTCTACAGAGAGCAGATACGAGTCGGAGGAATGAGCATCGCGAGCGACGACATCTGCGCAGTCAAACGAACCGCAGGTATACGAGTGTACGAGTCGGGCTCGGAGCGGCTCGGAGCTCGTTAGCGCGACGAGCACAATGCGGGGCTTGACGCTCTAATGCATCCTCGAAAAAAATCGATTAGGATTAATATAATACACCGCCCCGCGCGCTCGAATCTTAACAAAGTGTCTCTCTACCCCCCTCTGGGGCGTAATGAAAATAAATTTAATTTCCAGGACCTCGTCGAGTCCCGTCGGCCGGCGAAACACTGCGAATCGATTAAGTCGCCTGAAAATGGCCTTCCGTCACGTGAGAATGTGTATGCGCGCCTCGATAAATCATTGCGGATAAACTCGAATCCGTTCTCCTGGATGCGATTAGGCCTCGGGATTCTTCTCGCCACAGCACACGTGTTGCACTCGAAATTGCGAGAGAAATTATTCGAATCGTTTCAGTTGTTTCGGGCAGTCCCGCATGCCTTTCGTTATCTCCCGACTGCTTTGTGGACCGCGAACTGCGAGTGACGCATTTATTGATAAACAGCGAAATTCGATACATTCGCGCTGGCGCTCGGCTCGAGTTCACAGTCGAAATACCAACAAATGTTTCGAGCGAAATCAGCATGAAACGGCATGAAATTTAAATTACAGTCATGACATCATTACAGCGCGAGTTACAGTGGGCGAGTAGCCCGGTCTACTACGAATAATCGCGTTATCCCGTTGTTTCTCCCAAAAGTTTCGGGAAAAAACTGCGATGACTCGAGGCAGCCGTGCGAAAAAACAAAGCAGAAGCATCGAACAAAAAATAAGCCCGATAATCCGCCGGTAGGGGAGGGTATGAAAGTTCGGGCGCGCGGGTAATCCGTTAAATAATGAATGATTTCGCCGGGCTATCCGGCCATCTGCTGAAAACAAAGGCAGGACGCACCCGGACGCACCCGGACGCACCCGCCGTTAAATCCATAAGATGCGCGCATAAAGCTGGCGCGAGGAAAATGGATGAAAGCGCGAGAAAGAAATCCGATTCCATCGACATCAAACCTGTCCGTCTCTCTTTGATGACTCGCAGTATCGGCCGAAAGCGCGATGAAACCGGCAAAATGGGACAATGTGCGGCGATCTACATGGCGGGGAAAAATGAGAGATACAGATCGCGGAAATATCTATACCCGCATGTAAAATGTTTCACGGGAATTTTTATTATTTACTTTTTGTTTTATTACACGCGGAATCCTCTTTTCAATTGTTATACTGATACGCTTTAACGGCAGATGAATCGTAGCGCGCGATATTCTTACTTTTATTAACATACTAAACGGGTTTTAATTAAAGTGCGCCTCTAAAAATTCCGCGCGCTAACCGCAATCGGTAAAAAAAGCACGACAATAGCGAGGACATTAGTAGAAAACGAATCGAGCGCCAGCAGCGCCGGGGTTATACAGCCCCATTAGGAATATGACGTTTTAATTATACGAGCTCGGCTTTATATTTCTTGTTTGAAATTGCTTGTAAAAAAGCTGGACACCTCTTGGCGGGCTTGTCTGTCTTTGGCTGTTTTCGCCTCGGTTTTTGCTGCAGTCAGGCGTAAATCAGGATTTGCAAAATGAGTGGACACGCCGCGCCGGCCAAGCTTGTTCGCGCCGGCGAGGGCGTCGGCGTAAATCAGCGTTACCGGCTCGAAACAAGCTTTTTCGAGCTGGGCTTGTCGCGTCGGAGTTTAATCTCGGAAAAATTGAAATCGTAGCATTGTAGAAAAGTATAAACTCACCATCCCCTGGTCGCCCTGGCGACGATCTGGAACCTGTCGATGGCGTCGGACTGGCTCTTGAGCTCGCTGTGCTTGTTGCCGCGCACGATGTAGTGGCAGGCGAACTGCGTCTCGTGCTGGTCGAGGATCGTGACGTTGTTGAGGCCGGCGAGGAGCCTCGTCGAGGCGGTGCGCTCCAGGGCGACCCACGAGTACGGCCGGACGAGCCAACCCGGGAACGCGCAGCGCGACGACTCGGACTCTGCAAGCGCCAGGCGCGAATTATCGAAATGTACCCAACACAAGGCAGCGCCGTCCGAGGCGCTAATCCCTCGTTCGCTCGCATTGTTGTCCCTCGAACACTCTCGTCCAGCCGTTGCTCTCGTTTTTTCGTCAATCCTCTAGCTCCGGCGGCTCTCCCGAGCTCTCCATCCCGTGATTCCCGCGCTCGAGTCTCGAACCAAGCGGCCGGAACGAATTATCGGGCGAGCCGTCGATCCGGCCGGATTAATCGCTTATCGCCGGCGCGGATTTCCTTGCCCCCGCTAGCTGCAGCGAGCTGCAGTCCCGCATATAATGAAATTCGTTATCCGTCCCTCTTCGACTCGTCGCGCGACGCCGAGCGCGTCATTCGATAAAGGGCAGATACGCGATACACGATATTAAATGCTGTGTTAATATGCGCTGCCGCCGAGAAAAGCGATCCTCGAGGACTTTACCTTTAATCTGCAAAAGTTCAAGCGCAAGGCGCCGCGCCGAGTAGCTTAACGAAATAGCCGCGGCAAGATGCGCTGGATTCTCGAGAGAGCCAATTGGAAAGAACGGGCACGAGCTTCGGACCTACGCTATGAAATTGTTTTTTTTTTTTTTTTTTTTTTGCTCTCGAAGAAGCCACGCGAGCCCACACAGGGTTAATAAAGACGGAGGAGAAAAGGCGGCGAGCAGAGGGCGCGGCGGAAGTTTTTAAGCTGCTTTACACTCGAGCCGAATTTATCGCGTAATGCCTGCGATTTGAAATATGAACATGCTGCGGCACGTCGGACTTGTAACGTAACTTTCGGAGTTTCGGCTGAAATGGGAACGTTTTATGCCCCCGAGTATATCCGCTCCTCTTCTCCTCTTTCATGCGGGGCCAGAGAGAATAGCACATGCAGGATTTCGAAACGCTCGCGAGCGGGTTCACAATAATGATAGACGCGGACCGAGCATGGAGGGGAGGTTGTCGAAAAATAATTTTATACTGCAGCGTGTTTCGGGGACGACTATTTTTCCTCGAGCCGTCGACGAATACTCACTCTGCATCATCTTGAGGGTCTTGGCGCCCTCGGTGGCGCTCGTCAGCCCGTTGCAGCTGGCGTCGCCGCTCTGCGCGAGGTTCCACGTGCTGTTGCCCGATTTGGCATAGGCGAAGCAGCGATACCTGCTCTCGTCGTTGACCAGGCCAGTGCCGTTGAGTCTGGACACGAGGTACTGCGTGCTGCCCTCCTTCCACGTCGCCAGGCACTCCATCTCTACGTCTGCGAGTAATCGAGGATATTACTGAGTGCCCGAAGAGGCCGCCAAGTGGAGTCTCGCTCAGAACGCCGGGCTGGAGGAGCTACCCGTGCTTTGCTCTTTGAATTTTGAATAACGAATAGCCCAACAGCTTTGACGGTTTTGAGGCCTGTTGGTTGTTCAAAATAGAAAGCAAGGCACGGCCAAGCACATGGAAGAAAAGAAAACACAAGCGCGAGCGAAACGCTCGAAAGCCCTCCGCGCGCGGAAACACAAAGCAGCAGCTTAATCGGGCCGCTTGCTCGCCGCGCAAACACGCGAGGCAGGCGGCGCAGGTGCGTCGCGCGCTTGTCCGAGGCATAGGTATACGCGGGAGCCGCTGTAATCCGAGCGCCGGAGCGCGCGATGATAATTGCGCAAAACTGTTTGTCCGGTCGCTCGGCCGCCCGCCGACAAATGGTAATCGACGAGGCCATTAATCATTCATTGTCGCGCAGCGCCGCTATGGGCTATGGGTTTATTGACCGTTATGAGAGCCGAGCGCCGCCGGCCGCGCCGGAAATGGATGCAGCCAGACCGAGGACTCTCGCGCGCGCTCTGCGGATCAAAGGAATTTCGCAGTTTTTAACGGCTCCGCCGATTCGTCCTGAAAGCCCGCGGTACAAGTCAGCTTATAATGGACGTTATGCAAATGCCGAGTCAACAAAGCCATCGCGATAATTTTCCGGAATTCTTGCCGAAATTTCCGTCCAACAATCCCGGAACTCCGACAATTAAAAGTCCTCCAACACAATCAAACTTGGAAACGAATAGAAGCGTCGCGCGTCGCGCGTCGCGCGCCGCGCCCCAGAACTAATATCGCCCCCCTGGAATCCCCCCCGACGTTATAATGAAAAACAAACACAGCCTCGAACGCGGCAGCTCGGCAG
Source organism: Pteromalus puparum (assembly GCA_012977825.3). Classification (NCBI taxonomy): domain Eukaryota; kingdom Metazoa; phylum Arthropoda; class Insecta; order Hymenoptera; family Pteromalidae; genus Pteromalus; species Pteromalus puparum. Next base: position 373,502 of record CM053170.1, on the reverse strand, counting down.
CGTCAGCCCTCCTCGAGCCTGCGGCTGTATTCGTGCGCTAGTATTTGTGCGCGTAATGCAGTACTCACTGTAGCTCTCGGTGCCGCGCACGTCGGCGCAGGCCATGTAGCGCAGCAGCAGCTTCGAGTCCTGGGTGCAGGCGTCCGCCTGCGAGAGCGGGAACATGCAGGTTTTGCGGTCGTCGCCGCGGGTGTAGGTGAACTCGAGCGGTCCGGCGAACGGACAGGAGGACGGCGCCGCGTTCGAGCGGAACAGCGAGAAGAGCTGCCCGTCGCCTACCAGGTGGGAGCAGATGTCCCAGAACTTGCCGACGGTGCAGAAGGCTGCGGAAAACGGTCCTCGTTCACTTACATCATTGCGATGTCTTACAACAATATTACAAACGTGCCACTACTCACTCTCTTTGTACTGGATGACGTTGGGGTGCTTCTCGTGCATCACCAGACACCGGGAGCACTTCTCGTCCCTGCAACACGGGCAAAATCGAGGGCAAAATATAATATAATCTTTCTCTCCTCGAGTTCGTCATCAGCGCGCATGTTCGAGCACGTGCCGGCCAATCGGGCTAATGATTCGGATTTTTCAAAATGTTTGAACCAACTTCATTTAAATAAATACTTGAGCCTCTCAGTTGGATTGCCACGCGCGGCAACTTTATAATTGCGAGAGGAGAAATGCAATTTTTCCCCTGCTTCTCCCGGACGTCACGCGTCCTTCGCCTGACGTATACGGCTGCCGGCGGCGAGTTCCGCTAATGGAAATGGCCCTTTATTAATAGTCCAATCGCCATTTAGTCGAGCAGAAGTGCGCCGGAGCGTTTTCTTCCCGCGTGCCCGGCTCCGCAGCTATAGGTTATAGGTACGATGAAAGTTGCGATGATTGATTTACCGATTGCTAGCGCTGCGTAAATCAAACTCCAATTAACGGAGCTGTAGATCATGGCTGCGTTTGAGGGAAAACTCGAGCGGGCATCGCTTTGGCAATGCGCGTTTGGAATTTCGAAAGCAGTTGAGTCGAATGAATTTTAACGAACGCGCGGCATGACGGTAGGTATCCAATTACGCAGCTCAGTGGATAGTCAGCCGCGGCGCTATACGTAGACGTACAATAGGCAAAACTACGCTGATCCCTCCCCCAATAGCTCTCCTCCGCTTCTCCGCTTCGGCCAGCGACGAGACGTCGTCTGGAAGTCTTATGCCATGGAACAAAGGTAAACTTCGACTTAAGCCGCGAGGAGGTCGGCCTGACTGACGCTAAGTAAGCGAAGAGACTGGTGTCGGCGTCGCCGAGGAGCAGCCCAGACACGAGTTGGCCAAGTTTTAAGTAGCTGCAGCGCGATACCGCGCCCGGTCTGATGGAGGGCTCGAGAGGACATATGCGCAACTTTCTCCAATATGGATGGAAGCGGTAATTTGGCGTTGTTCGTCCTCATTCGCATCTGTCGTCAATAACTCGCGCAGCGGCTCATCGCGACCCTATCGATCTAATCACCTGCTAATTCAATCGTCCTCCACGCGCCACTCGCAGAGTAATCAGTCGTAATCTCGCCGGGCTCGATCCATTTTTCCCAGCTGATTAACTCGAGCTCGTAATTTTCGTTCGGCATCGGCATGATTAACAGCGAGGACGAGTCGAAAGCTGATTTGCGAATTGCGGCGGGATGAAAAATTCAATCTGCGCGGAATTTGATCGAGCCGCCGCAAGAAGGATGCGCGCGTATTCGTATTGTATGTTAAACAGAAGACGAGCAAGTTCGAGGCGTGTCTCGGGCAAATATTTCTATCGGGAAATTCAAGAGCCACGCTCGTGCCTCTTGGCCAACTCCGTACTTCCGAGAAAATCAAGTTTGTCAATTTGTCTCGCGGATCGAGAGACGAGCTGCGTCTAATAGTTATGGGGCTTTTTGTTTTGGCCGCCGTTTGTTAAAAAAAGTTAAGTAAAAGACTAGTAGTACTAAGGGGAGCTGCACGGCCGGAATCAATAGCGCAAAAAGCTCGCGCGCAATTCTCGATACAATCAATAGTTGGCTGTTGCAGGATAGAAGCTGCCCTGTGGAAGAAGCCGGGCCCTGGCAGGAAGGAAAACACCGGACGCGGGCGGAGCGCGGCAGTGCAGGAAGACGGCGCCGAAAGCCGGTATGTTCGCCGTAGGAAGGACGTAATCTCGTTGACCCAATTTTCCTTGTTATCGTCGAGCGGAGTGCGCGGACCGTATACATACACGTGCACACTATCTCCCGCCCTAGCTTGACCCGAGAATACCAGCTCGTGAAATCTCGCGTTAAATTAAGCAATCCCGCTGCTAGCTGCTGCTAGCTGCTATGGTCATCTCTGTGCCTTATTACGGGCAACGCGGGCCGAGCTATACCGCTCCGGAATATTAACGCTGAAACATTCAGTGTCCATCTGCGCCCGAGCAGCTGGACGAGGTGAAAAATCGGGCCTCGAGTACTTGCTGACTCGAGCGTTACACTTGGCATCAATCTGCAGCTCCTCGCCCGACGACTTCATCCCCACCCGGGGCGCCGTGATCAATCAAGGCGCGCTTTTTTAATTTTTTTTCTGAATATGAAAGCCCCCTCGGCAAGTTCCGCGCGCAATTAGCCGCGACAACGCGAAAAATCCATCAAAGGCCGACATCTCGAGGATCTCTCGCGACATCGTTTTTCAATCGAGCGACACCCGGCATTGTTTTCACTCGAGCGGCGCACTTAGGGGCGTTTTGCGCCATGTCCTCCTTCACGCGCATGCATGTGTGCGTGGCGTTAACGCCACCGCTGGGCACCGAGCTGGTGCCATAAATCATGCCCGTCGTGCTCGATGCCTATCTGGCCGTTATGATCAGTCTGCAGCGTGTGGCCCTGCATGTGTGCCGACGGGCCGCTTTATTGACAGGTCTATAATATCCTCGAGACCCGCCGACCGACGGCTCGTGTTGTTCGGACGTGGATGAGCTCTAGAGAGCGAGGTGCGAAGTGCGTGGGAATTTTCCATTTTTCGCCATCCGGCATATTATTTATACACATTACACTGCAGAACTGCAGAAGCGCGAGCTGAAGACGGAGACGAAAGTTTTCTTTCGAGAGCCGCACTCCGGGCCATTAATCACGAGTATAATCGAACGAGCTCCGAAGGGATGCTGCGAGCCTGCTCTCGGCCAGTCCTCGGCCCAGTCCGGCAATTAATTCGATCGCTCTACTGCGGCTGCGGGGCGTCGAAAGCACTCTCGGGCTGCATTTCACCATTTTCACCCTCGACTGCATCGGCGGCTGGTGCAAAAAGCGCAGACTCGTTACATGAACTTTTGCGAATGTTTCCGGGATATCGCTTCGATTTCGCCACTGTCTGCGCGACGCCTGCGGGACCGCATCGAGCAGAAAAACGGAGGGGCAAAATCGCCGACGCTGCGGCACATTTCTGCGTCATTGCGTCGGATATATTTATTATGCAGTGTATCGGGGATATCGGCAATACCTATCGCTCTCGTCTCCGCTGCAGCGCGTGAATTCGTGAATTCGTGAATTTGCCAAGTCGACGGTGTCACTTTCAAGGAGACCGCTGCGCAGCCGCGCGGAAGCGCTTCGGAGAGAAGACGTCGCGCGATACGTGCGCGCATTCTAATTTTAAGTGTCGCCGGGTCAACTTGCGGATGACAAATTGACAAGCGGCAGCGCAGTTCGAACGTTTGATGTGAAACCTACCATCCCTGGTACTTATACTTATATTGAGCCGGCTCTTGTAAACGTCGATAAATTCGTCGATAAATTAAAGCGAGAACCATTATATGAGCTGCGCTGGGCTTTCGTATTTATTTAGGCGTGAGCGAATTGCTTACCTCAAGTCGAGTATTCGCATTTTAACGAGGTCCGCCTCTCTTTTATTTCCGGTAATTTCTAATGCCTCGACATAATTATGCGCCGCTTGCATCGCGCTCGTTTTCGCAGAAATATCTGCGTCTCTCGGAGAAACAAGGGAGAAGAAGAAGCGGTATCCAGTTGTCGTAGGTCGCGGCGTCGTCAGACTCGCAGCTCACGTAGCGCGCATAACTCGCTCGCCGCTCGAAGGGCCGGATATTAGTCTGGACTTGCTCTCTCCGTTTTTCCCGAGCTTTTTCAGCGGAAAACCCGCGGAGCCGAGCGTCCCGGTCATTCTTTATCGATTTTCGGCTTTTCTTTTGGATGCCACATTTTTCGGAGCTTTATTGAATTTCGCTTTATTTATTTGAAGCCGGTGCGCATTTAAAAAATTGCAGTGGCAAATGTAGGCCAGCCGCTCGAGCTTTTAATCGCTCTTTTAATGATCGCCGAAGAAAAATGAAAAATCAGGTAGGCACATGAAATCTTAATAGAACCGGCGCGATCTGCGATAACCAAGCCAATAACAAAGCGTTCAGAATTACAAAAGCCGCAGCGTGGCCGGCGACACAGGCCCGCTGTGGATTCCCTCGATTATTAATGGCGCGGCCGCCGGGGCAGGGATGAAATTATTAAACGCGCCCGTTCAATCCGTTGTTCCAGCGGGGCCCCGAATTCGTATAACGGCGTATAATGCATATCAATCCGCTGCGAGCGCGGGAGATTCATTATTTTCGCGCGGACGCGCCGGGAGTAAAATTAGCGATAATTCCGCACGTACACGCATTCGGTGGATTCTGCAAGGAACGATTTGACCGAATCTGATTATTATTTCCCGAATTTCCAAGGAAACGCCAGCGAAAAAAAGCTGCCCTCCCTCATCCAGGCTCCGGTCTCGAAACTCTCGCGCGTAAACGAGCATCTCCTCGTGTCGGCGAGTACACTCCTAACGTACACGTTATCCCGCGCGCCGAGAGTGTGTCTGCGCAGCTCTGCAACTATCGCCCTGTGTGTATGTGTTATACGTCCAGGTACGTGCCTTTTCCTAATGGACTCGCGCTATCGCGGGCTTATCAGTCTGCGACGCTCTATCTGGATTTAAAAACGTCCTCCGCCACAGATTTGAACGCTCGAAGACTGCACACATGCGTCGTGGCGCCTCGCATTCCGCGCATTATCGTGCTCTAGCTCTCGAGTCGCGCAGTCGGCCGATCCCTTTGTCCGTCGGCGCGGGCAATCCACATATCGGCGGCGGACTAGACGGGCGTTTGTTGTGTTTGCGGCCGACGAACTCGGGCCAGATCCCGACGGAGCGCCGGCCGGCACGCATCTCATATTAGCCGCTTAATTGTCTCTATTTGTCGAGGCGGCAGCTGCATGTAGCCCTACTATACTGCGGATCGTGACTGAGTAGAGTTTCTGGATCGTTTGTAATACGCCGCGCATGTGTGGACACACAAAGGCTTCGCTGCGGATACCGGGAGTGATCGACAGCGAGAGAGAGAGAGAGAGAGAGAGAATCGCTTGGCGAATTCTCGCGAAAATGCGAGCTCCCACGCTTTCTCCATTTTCGCCTCGCGATCTCGGCGCCGCGTTTGGGAAAAACAAAATATTCAAATTTCCGCGCGGCTCTCAACGTATCTTGACGTTTCACGGGCCAGCGATTCAGAAAAAGCGATTCGCGCGAGAAAGAGAGCTCTGAATTCCTGAATGCCTTTGTGCTCGCGAGCAGCCAGAAGGATTTCGGCTGCCGGCTAAATTTCCTAAATCGATAACACACGCGGCCGGGTAAACTTCTTTTATACCTACTCTCGCGACTGCGCTCGATCGGTGACGAATTCTGCAGCCCGAAAAAAGCCCGCGACTATTGCGCCTGCGACTACTATTGGTTTTGCATTAGCAGCGGAGAGAGTATATAATTTCATTCGGATTAAGAACATCGGGAAACGCGCTCTCTCCCTCCCTCGCCTCCCTCTCGATACAGCGGAGAAGCAGACTAGACGCAACTTTTTAATCGAATGAGTCGCGGCGGGAGAAACTTCCGCCAAAGACGACGTCGCGACATTTTCGTAATGATCGCTGATTGAATTTCGCGCGCCAAGGGCTCGCTCGGTCTCAGCTCACGCACCCTCTGCGAGCAGCGGAGGCAGCGGAGGAGTAGTTTTGCCCGAAATTTTGCCGGCTAATGGAGTGTATTTTCGAGGGTTAACTTTGCGGGGTGGGCTTTTTTGCCGGATGCCCTGATGGGCTTCAACTTTTCATCGAGTTCTCGATCCTACCTTAATTTCCACTAATACTAACGACTTATTATAATTTGAGTTTAGGAAAATTCCCAGTTTTATTCCCAGAGAAATTGTGATGATTATTACAATTGTTGTAACGATCTACATTATATTATAAAGACGAAAAAGAGAATCCCTTCTCTCCCTCTCGGCCCGCTTTTACCTAGAAATTAGAAAGCTCCCGCAAACTTCATCCCGTCACATGCGAATTAATCCAAAGTCCCGAGCGACTTGTCACAAAAATGTCAAGCATAACCCCCCAGTCTGCACCGCATGCTGGATCCTCTTTCTAGCTCCCTCGCTTTCGACACAGTAACTCTCGCGCATTGCGTAGACTGTACTATACAGGCAGACCTGCTTGCGCCAAAGGCGTCGTCGTCGTCGTCGCCGTCGTCGTCTCGGAGGAGAGATGACGTATTGAATTAGCCAAGTCTCTCGGAATTTCGCTTTGCGTTAGAGACTTTCTCTCACTCGAGCTCGAGCTCGAGCTTTTGTTTTTTTCACAGGCGTAAAAATTGCCAAATTTATTCGGTTCCTCTTTTCAAAACGGTGAGAAGATATTATGATGCTCTCATTCTCATTGATCCGCCCGCAGTGGCATTGTCGGACATTAAAAAGGATTTGTTCGCCGCGGTTGGGGCACAAAGAGCTGAGGCTGCATCATTAATCCCCTGAAATATTGAACACCGCGGCGCGCGGCGGCTCATGAAATGAAATCCATTTCGCAACTATACGCGGAAGCGCGTATTTTACGCGATGATCCCTTAGTCCGTTGTAATGCCGGTAATGCGGTCTCGGCTAGGTGTAAAAAAAGCTCCGCCGGATTTCAAGTAAAACAAATTCCCATAAATACTTGCAGAGCGTATGTATTAGTCGGCGAGCGCGAGCGACGCGCAAGGAAAATAGAATAAAAAATGATATAACTCGAACTCAATTGACCGATTCATCCGTTGTGTTATTGGAAATACTTTTACTGACTCTCATTGTAATTGAACTTAGTGGATTTGAGTAGAATAGAAAATAAGACATCTCGAATCCTCCCGCAAACTCGTCAAACAAAAGAAACTCGAAGAAAATCCTTTCAGGATTGGCTACGTGGCGGGAAACCCTACTCACTCGAAATCGATAGCCTAGTTATTATGCCCGTCCGATAAGCGATTAAGCGATTAAGCGATTAAGCGATTAAGCGATTAAGCGATAGCCCGCGGCTAAAGCACCTACGGAAGAGAAAAATAATTATAAAGGTATGATGTAAGTCGGGCTGATCGATCGGCGTGCATTGATGAGTATTGAGTAGTGGAGCGCTGATTGATTGAGGCGGAAGTGAAGAGAAAATGCTTGAATAAGGATGGATTATGGAAGAATTTTCAAAGTTGCGTTGAAGCTCGCACGTAATCAGCACCGAACTCGGACGATAGTTGCGCGAACAAGCTTCGGAAAGTTTTCCAGTCAGTTTAAGCCATTTCAATGAGCAATATTTTCTCTCCATAGACTTTGCTCATCCGAGAGAGGGGGAGGGAGAGCGAGAGCGAGAGCGAGAGGGAGAAAATTAAAGTTCGCCAAGTTCACGTCAGTCGACTTTTGCTCGCCGACACTAAAAAAGGAGGCTCTCGCGCGGAGGCTTTTAAGCACTTTGCGCTGACTTGGCCGTCCCGGGGAGAGAAAAACGAAAGAACTGCGTGTGAGATAGAAAAAGAGAGGGCGGCGAGTGAATCAATGGGGGCGAGAAAGAAAAATACAGGGAAAAGTTGAAGATATTGTATTTTAATCATTGTAATTATACACGCTCACTGCGGACTGGGGCGCATTAGCGATAATAAACTAAAATAGCGCAGCGTTCGAATCAACATTTGTATGATGCAACGCGACGCTGTCGACCTATTTCGAAAGTCCATTAAGCAGCAAGCGAACAATGAATGCGCAAAGAGTTGCTTTGACGGCGCCTGCATCGAGCAAAGAAGCACCGACGATTCCTTTTCCGGCCGATTCGAATCCAATCAGCGGAGCACGTCAGTCTGCGGTTCGCTCGATATTATTCATATGCCCCGAACCGTCCCTGCCTGCGGACGCGGGGCAACACACGGGGCAATACACGTTTTCGCTCGGTCCGTCTCCTCTTTTCCGCTTTTAATCGCTCGACAACGGAAATGACACCGGACGAGTGCCAGCAGCGGGATATCGGATGTATATCTATAGTGTTGGCAGGAGAGCGAGTTTCAAAGTTTGAAAGAGCGGGAGTCTGGGATATTGATTGATTGACTGGAAGGCATTACTTTGATGTGGGGGATGATGGTATTGTCGTTGTCGATGTGCGTCCGGCGTCGGCATCTCAACCTCTCAACGCGCGATGGACAAAGTAGAATTGATGCGGTATGCTCGCGTGGAAACTGCTCCGCGAGCCGGAAGAAAAATTGTTGGACGCAGACACGCGGTCGATCATGCATAACGCGCGAGCGCGCCAATTGTCCGTTGTTATTCAAATTTGGCTTCGGAGCTGGGCTAATTATCAATTAGCACGTTACGAAAATCCACTCTTCCACGAGTAATTTACTTATTAATTACGCTAATTGCCGTGTATTTCTTACTCATTTTCCTTGGCACTAAATTTAGAAGCTTTTTAGAAGCCCTCGCCAGAAATAACGGATTCGCGATGCCCTTTGTCCTTTCCTCCGGAAAGATATGCGTCGAGTGCACCTAAGTGCGCCTATAATTCCTGCGTCCGTCGAGGCCACATACGCGCGAGCTTGCAAAAAGCTCCCTCATCGGCCACATCGGCCACATCTCTTCCAGACGCTGCGAGCTCAGCTCGTCGCTCTTCTTGTTCCCAAAAATCGCCGCTAATTCAACAGCCGTAGAATCTGCAATTTAAACAGTTTACGAATTCCGCAAGAAGTATGGCGCAGCGAGGGCCTGCCGCGTTTGAACGGCTCGAGTGAAAAGTGAAAAGTGAAAGCGGCAGCAGCGCCAGTCCCGAGTAGTTTCGCTGCAGAGAGGGAGAAATGACGAATGTCGAGTGGCCCGTCGAGCAGCCCGCGGCAGGGAGGAAGGCTCTTAACCTCCTTTTCTAATTAAATACCTTGAACGGTCGAAAGTGTGCTGCATTCTCGCGACGTTTTTATTTTTTCCACCACGATCGTATGTATTATTCGGCACAAATCCCCCAATCAGCCGAAGGAAACAATAACGTCTTGCGCGAAAATCAACGTTTCCCGCATGAATAGGCAATCTTTGCCCGCGAACAACGGGAGAAGCCGCACTGCACACAGCTGCCATATCCGAATATAACGCGAGCCTATATACGCAGGCGCCAGGCATAGGTACGTTATAGACTGCGTATGGATACGGGATGCTCCGAGCGCGTTCCTCCTCTCTTCCGTTAGCGGCGGCAGCGCAGGCACCCCGGGGAATTCCAACTCGCGCGCAGCTCGTTAACTCTAGAGAGAGAGAGAGAGAGAGAGAGAGAGAATACGTTATACACGTGCTATATGTATACATAAAGCGAATCTCATAATGCGTCGCTGATAATGCCGGTCAGGGAATACCGAATAGAATTCGCCGGGGCTGCTCGAGAATTTATACAATTTATACGTGCGCGCACGCGAGCTTTCGCTTTGGTTAATAAAGGCGGAAGCTCAAAAGTCAAAACTTTAAGAGAAGGAAACAACGGAGATTCATTTGGACTCACGTATCGTAGATGAGAAACATGTCGCCGTCGGCTTCGGTGCACTGCCCCTTGTTCGATATGCGCGTGCCGTTGATCGCGATCAGGGTGTTTTCGCCCGATTGGAACCAGCTTCCTCTCCACTGCTCCGGAAACTCGCACTGCGGGCCTGGAACAGAGAACAAAAAACAAAAAGTTGTCACTCGTTAATTGCGCCTCCGTTCGATTCTTTTCTTATAGTACGCGACAAACGATGGAAAAGTAAAATCGCCGCAATTAATAAGCGATCTTTTAACGACCGGAGGTTCTTGAACTTGGGCAGACAGAAATAAAGAGGGAAAAATATATAAGAAGGAGCGGGCTTGCGGCTGTGCGGCAGCAGCCCAAAGCGGAAGAAACCTGGGAACTTTGTTCTTATGGCTTTTCCAAAGTTTCCCGTGAGCCCTGAGCCGTGAGCCGTCAGCCGTGAGCCGTGAGCGGGGGCAGGAAAAAACGCCGGGACGGGACTGGAAGAGAAAGAAAAGAGAAAAGAGAAAAGAGAAAAGAGAAAAGAGAAAAAAAGCAAGAGAGCGAGGACCTTCGCCTTCGGCTGCTGCTGCAACTTGGCTTTAGTATCGCGCGGCGGCCGGGTAGGGGAAAAATCGGAAAATAAGACGAGAGTCTATCCGCCGCGGTAAGTATAAAACTAGACGCTTTCCTCTTGCTCAAGCAAATCTTGACTTTTTGATTGATTGTTTCGGAAATTAAGAAAGTTCGCTTCAACATTCGCGTTCGAGCGAAGCAGAAAAATCGCGCGCGGAGACGAATATCACGATTCGATAAACATGCCCAGTGCTGATTCCTCCGTTCTCCGTACCTCGGCCCGTACCTCCCGGCGCAACCCAAGACACAAGACACCGGTTCGTTATTTACCTTTTTACGTCGGCCGACTGGCTCGCTGGCTGTTTTCCCTCTGGCCTCGCGCGGCTCTTCGATCCCCGCGGCTAGGCGTGCTTCATTTGTTTTTCAAATTCCCCCCTCCTTCCGGTCATGCAAAACCGTCCATCTCCGCGTCTGCGGCCGCGGCCGCGGCGGTGCCCTCTCTTATTTTCCCATCGACCAAAAGCTTCCCTCTGCAGCTCGCTCGGGCGAAATCCCCCAGATAAATCCTTCGGGCCATCACAACGTGACGTTATCATATAGTCGCTCTCGCGCTCACCGCGAACGAAACGAATGGACATGCACGACCTATGCTGGAAAAAGTGCCAACTGGAAATTCGAGCTGGCTCAAAACGGGATAACGTTGACAATTTTCTACTCTCCTGATCTAGCCAAGATCTACCAACGGAGACAATAATAATTGGCCTCCAAATTACGGGGAATACTGAAAACCTGCATCAGATGATTCGTCCAAGCAAAAGACCGAGTGAATGAAGAGACCAAGCTCGCATAAATTCGAGTTGGCTAAAGAAGACTAAAGAAGACTAAGAAGCGGCCGATGTATAATTGCTAATTAATTACTTTGGCGCAGTTGTCGGAATGGAGGGAAAAGGCGCGCGCTGAAAAGTTCTCGGGAAAGTTTTCTTGATGAAAATTAATGAAAATTAAGGAAAATTCGCCGACTGCGATCTTTCTTACGGGGGCAGAAGGCATAATTATTACGTATTACGACGAGGCGAGGGAGAGCTGTTCTCTGGATTTTTTACAGCTCGAATCGATCGAATGGCAATCTTGATGATCCTCGTAAAAGCCGAATGCTCTGCTCGAGAGAGACGGCGGAGAAAATGAGAAATAGAAGTGCGAGGTGCAGATAAAGAGAGGAGAGAGTACGTGCCGAGCACCAAGTTCCGGAAAATACGACCTCTCCCCCGATAGTCACTATCTGCGTCTTCTTATTCGCCTTGTCTCACACACACACACACACACACGTCGAGTCGCAGATGTCAACGACGAGATCGGCGCTGCCTTTTACATCTTTCTCACGAGTGTGGACTGTGCAGGAAGCAATTATGAGCCGCGTAGCATTTTCAGCCCCGAGTAGACAAATATTTGCAGAGAGATGGGCTTCTCGGCAAAAGTATTACTCGCGAGGCAAACAGCTCTCGTTCTCGCTCTCGTTTCGAGGAAGGAGTTGCGCGCGCGCTCCGAAACAAAAAGCGAATCGCGAACGTGAGATATGCAAACTGGCAGCTCGTCTAATGCATGCAAACTAGAACCTGCGCTCGCGCCTGCCTCGATGAAAAGTCAAGAAACTAAGCGTCGTTAAGGAACCCGACTACCCGAGCGGTGACGTAGCTCTGGATTGGAAAGCCATTGGAAATTCAATAATTCAATTCTGGGCCGGGGCGTAACTTGTTACTTACAGCCGTTTGCAGTCGGACAGAAAACAACGCAGCGAGCCGCGCGAAGATGGACAGCGAACTCGGGGCTCATACAGAGGCGCTCGCTTCAGCCTGTGAGCGGCGATAGAAATTTAAATTGTTCATTTACATCCGCTCGTGTACATCCCTCTGTCGCGAGGAGCTGGAGGAGCAACTTTATCGCTTCGATAGACTTTTAATGGTCTGCGCGAATAAAAAGGCTGCATCGAGGCCCCCGTCGCGTCGGCTTTTAATTAAGTGCCGCATCGATGTTGCGGGATCGACGGCTCGGTCCCCTCTCTCTCTCTCTCGCTTTTTTCTTTATTGTTTTTTCGACGCGATAGCCCCAGCTGCGAGCGGCGTGGTATTTTTTCATTTCGACGAATCGCGAATAGCGGCTCGCATGAATTAGTTTAGCCGCGCTATGAATGGAAAATAGATTAAATGGAAATCGCGTACAGTTACTGAATAATCTATCGTGGAAACGTCGATCGAGACCTGTGTATGTATATGTGCGGGAAAAGGCTTGCAACGAACGCGAACGAAGGGAAAACTAATTTTTGCCTTGTCGAAGGGAGTAGATTGCTGTAGTCGGTCCGTCGGACTGATGCGTCTTCCGCACTCGCGACAGCTCTCTGCAGGGCCTCAGTCGGATTAAAATAATCCATCATCCGTGTCGACTGTCGAGTGACGGGCACTTTTAACGTCGTTTCGACCTCTCCGCGCAATGGAGCGGTATTCTCACATCAGAAAAAATCGACTTCCTTTTCGAATTCAATTACTCGCGCGCGGCGCATCCAGAGCGGACCGAGTTAATTGATCGGTCATATATGCGCAACCTTTTTCGACGGATCCATATCGCAGTCTCTGTCCTGCGGCGACGAGCGCTGATGGACTCATGGACTCGAAACGAGAGCGAGCCAATCGCGGAGTTATTTAGCCGTCCGCTGGTTAATTTCGCGAGACTCTTGTGAGCGGAAAGCCAGTTTTGATGACCGATTTTTTTTTTCTTCTGTTACTGCCATGCGGCGAAACAACAGTGGCACAAGGGCTTTCGAGGGGGTACTTTACTTTTTCAAACAGAAGCAGCCGATCTGCGATTGACGCTTGCGAGCTACTGCGCCGTGTGTTTCTACTGATGCAAAAATCTTGCCGCTCATTCATTTCAATGCGATGTGTCAAATCCACGCAAAGCCACTGCGCTATCGATTACGCGAATATATACGCGTCGTCCGGCGCGTAACAAACACGCGAAAAGGAGCAAAGACAGATCACAGAAGCAGGAGAAAGGGATTAGCATGCAAACAATTTGTTTTTCCAACGTTTGAAGTAATCCGGATGCCGAGGCCAGCCTGGCATTACGCTACGTCGATCAAAGCCTCGGTCGAAAAATAAATTACGCCGCGCGCGTACGCGGCCAAAAGAATTTTCAATTTCAAGGTTCACGCGTCACGCGTCACGCGTCGCGCGTCGCGCCCGGCCAGAGTATGAATTTACATTTTTCGCCGGTGAAGTGAAAACGCGAGTTTGCCGGCTCCGGGGGATTCGTGTTTGCGCAGCTGGATTGTGCGGATTGGCGATAAGAGCTTCAAGCTTGGAGCCTGGAGTAGGCTTACAAGCGCGAAAAACGATGTTTTGCCGCGTTTAATTAAGCGAAAAAGAAGCGCAAAAAGTTGGCGGCACTGAATCGCAATCGAGCAATATCCGCGCTCTCTTTCAGCTCGGCGCCGCGGGCGCCGCGGGCGCAACAAACCGAGCAAACGGTGCAGGAGACAGGACTGGCAGGAGCGAGAGGCACGAAAAATATTTCAGTCCATTTGCGGAAAACGAGCTCGCTCTGGCATTTAATTAAACGCGGAGCTTGTGCTTTGTGCCACTGGCAAAGTGGAAAAAGGATTGATAAATAGGGCGGGCATTCGAGCGGTTCCGACGGAAATCGAGGAAACCACACCTACTAATTCTCGCCAGAAGGCTGCTTCTTCGAAAATGTAGCGGATGTGAGCTGCCAAGGAAAAAGAGGGAGAGAGGGACGCGGAGAGAGGCGCGCGGCGGCGGCTGAGCAAGCCGAGAAAGCGTCGAAAGACGGCGGAAATTTGCTGATATTGAAAATACCGTCGCATATACTCTCCCTCTGCAGACGTGGCCCGGGCTCCGCCTTACAATTCGCCTCCCCCCCGTATCTTTTGAACTGCCTGGCCGTCGATGCATACCGAATGCGTATATACCTGAAACTCCTGAAAGGTGGAGCTCCGAGCCTCCGAGAAGGCGCCTGGGACTTGCATAAACTAGAGCATAGAGCGAGTAGAGCGACTCTTTCCCCTCGACACATGCCGCCACATGCGGGCAATGCCTCATCAGCGCGCGACCGCGTGAGGATAAAAACAGCCGTAAATTATGGAGCAGCAGCAGCGGGAAGACAGGCGAAAATCCCGAATAAGTAAGTAACGCTGCAGCTAGGCGAAAATCCAGTCCAGACTGGAGAGAGATCAGGCCGTGTTGTAACATTCGGTGTAGCAGAGAGCTCGGCCCGCCGCCGGCGCGCCGGCGCGCAGCAGCGCTTAATAGTTAATCGGCGACTTGATGCACTACACGATGAAACTCTTCCGGCGAATTGCCTCCATTATTTCCGCCGGGCGCGGGCGCCCGAGAGCGAGCTCTACCCGAGGCATTGTATCGCCGCTCCCTAGCTCTCTATTATTTTTCACGAGCAGCCGTGTCGAATTGCATCAGAATCGGAAAAGCGAAATGATTTAGGCCTTTGTGCGCCTATAACTAGGTTGCCGGGAATGCGTTGTTCGGGCCCGTCTTCCTTGTCGAGTATGATATGCAAAGTCGCATCGAACTCGGGCATCGGCAGAATTCCGCGAATTCCGCGGAGAAATGTGCGGGATATTTGCTTTCCATAATACCCTGAAAAATGCTCCATGCCGCGCGCGGATTTAGCGCGAGATTGATACGCGGTAATTTCGGGATTTCTGATAAATAAATATTTCCCGAATTTTATTGCCGGGCTCGTGAAATATATAGCGGGAGCTTCGCGCCAGGCTTGTGTGCTCAGCTTTTTTCGAGCACACTCAGCTCGTCGAGCACACTCCGCTATTGGCTATTAACGGGATGCCTCCATCACTCTCAGACACGCGAAAGCGAGCGAAATAGCTGCACTTTTCACAATTCGGCGCGTGTTTTATTTATGGAAAAGGAAACAGCTTTGAAAGGGGCCGCGAGATTTCTGTCGAGAAATCTTCCAGCAACGAAATAGGTGAAATACCGTCAGAGGAAACTTGCCCGAAACTCGCCCGAAACTTGCCGGGGAAATCTGCCGAACGCGTTGTTAATGAATATTTCGTTTATCGATGAGACGTGCGGCGCATTATGCGGAAAGCGATAAAAGTGCCACTGCGGAATAAAGTCCATAGACGCAGGTGGCGCAAAGTCCCCGGAGGCTGCCTAGCCGGCAGAGACAAAGGCGGGCTCTTCTTCTCGCTTCTCCTCCGCTGATGCTCCGCTGCTCCGCTGCTCCGCTGCGCAATCTCCGATTCTCCGGGAATCGAAATCTCGGCGGGCCGCGTCGAGGCACGCTTTCCATTCCTCCGCACTTGAGCACTTGAGCTACGCCGGGCAAGCAAGCTCCGGGGATTTCCCTCCTCCGACTGACTTTTGTCAATAATAAATATTTTTCTGAATTTTTATCGAGCCTTTGAAAAATCTCCCTTGGTTAGAGGGCCTCTCCTCGACTCGAGAATGAGTGAGACAAAGTGAGAGAGGAAGACGGATAGAGGTGGATATGCTTGCGTGAGTCGAGCTTCATTCGCGCGCGCGTACTTCACTGCGACTGCAGGCGAACGTTACAAATTTGCAGGACGCATCGAATTCCAAGAAAAAGGACTCTCGCGAGAATTTTTTCACCTCCTGCGTCTCCCGCTATATCCGGTATTCCGGGAGCCCGCTTAATGCTCGCCCCGATCGCGGAATTCCACTTTATGCCGGGGCGACCGCGCGAGCGCTTATCCAAGAGTCTCCGCTGGCTCCGGGCCAAAAAATCCCTCGGAGTCCATGCTCTAGCGCTCTAGCGCGAGTCGAATTTATCGTTGCACGAGCGCAAAGGCCAAGAGTCGGACTTCGCGATCCGCTAAAAACTCCAACCCGGCTTTCTTCGTTATACGACTATCACAAGTGCGTGCCGCCATCGGAAAGCACTATTTACGGCGCTGGCGTGAGTGTCAGCACGGCGAGACGAATATTATTTTTCCCCTGAAACTCGACGCGGCCCTCTACTTATTAGCGTGTCACAAGTAAAAGCCCGTGGCAATATGACCAGCTCCCGCGCATAGCCGCGGCTGCATAAATCAAAACGTCGTTAGCCGGCGGGGAGAGAGCGCGCTCGCGGCGGCCGCCGCACGCGATTTGGATTGCAATTAAGCTAATTGCGCTCTGTTAAAAAATCAAAATGACTGCATGGTTTTTCGGCTGCGCGACGGCCGATTGACGGCATCGTGCGTAAAAGCAGCCAAATTCGTCGGTTTTCAAATTGAAAACTAGCTCGGCAGGTGGTGCGTTCTTTGCGCGCTCGCGTGATCGTAAAATACGCTCTGCATATAAATGCATATACCCGGCCAACTTTATCGTGTTTTGTATTTTATATCCTGAAATTCCCTCCAGCGCGCCTGCGCAGCACGACGTGAAAAATTAATTTTCCAACTTTTAATACTCCGGCCGCTTCTATTTAAAGCCCGTTATTTATTAATCCGCAGCGCTTTAAGCTCTTTAAAAGTAGCTGCACATAGCTTTACTCCACACTGCTCGCCTCGACAAAATGACAAGCTCATTCACCCATCACCTTATATTGCGAGTCGTGCGCGGCTGCTGAATGAATACCGCGAATCGACAGTTTTCGCGCACTTGTCTCCCCCGGGCGGTAAATATTCGTACGCGCCGTGTAATTCTAATTCGCCGCGAGCGCAACCGGGCAGACCGGGCTAAATGCGTATAAGTCACGTTTCAACATTGATGTGCGAGCTGCGGAGGCAGGTATGCGAATGCGCGCAGGTGTGTATTTGCACGTGGCCGCACGATTTGCTACGGTTAGAGCGCGAATGGTTGTATGAGCAGCTGAATCTTTTTGCTGCTCGAATGCTATAAATAAATATCGTCGCTTCGTAAAATTCAGTGGATGACAGTTATCAACTCCGTGAAAAAACATCGTATCCCCGCATGACGGAGCTGTGGCCCAGTGGCTGTAAATTAAAAATTTGGGCATGAGAAACGGCCAAACGGTTTTCCGGCTCTTTGACAAGTATCGCGACATATTTCATTTTCAGCCCAGCCCAAAACACGAGCCCATTCAGCTCCGGTTATTTTACAAGCGCAGCGTTGTTACATGCATCGCTCGAACGCGAATTTTCAATTCATTTAATGTAGAAAACGCGAAACTGCAGGCGCCAGTGTTTTTATATTCCAGTATAGTTCCGATGAAAAAGGAAGGGGCTCGTTTATCGAGAATGGACCGAGCCTGTCCAAGTTTGCCGAGGTCGACTGATAGGCAGCCGTGGACGCTGTATTAATCAGCGAGGGCAAATTAATTGGATGTATCGTTGGGCGAGTGGCGTGCCGATGACACGTTTTGTGGCCTGACAGGACTCGCTCGCTTCGGTTTTATCGATACGTCGCGCGCGGAGCTTCTCCTAATTTACAGCGCTCTATTTTCCCGCGCCAATCTTTCGAGGGATGATGACGTGGTTCGTGATTTTTTCGATCCTCGTTTTATTAGCAGGTCTATTGCAAATTTGAATTAAGTATCTTTCCTCTATACAACAAGATCGCTAACGATGAAATTATTCACCTTTTCAATTTTCACTTTTTTCGATAAACTAAAGCATTTTATTATTATCTTTATACACGCGATGGACACGACGGATACGGCGGGCACGGCGGGTCAGATGGGCACCTCGTTATTTAAAGTCTATTCGATAGTTCATACTTCCAACTTTCAGGCCTTGCTTGATTTTTTATCTGGCAGTGCTTAATAATTGTATATTAACAATAGGAAAAAGCATTAAAGATGGGGCACGACGGGCACCCAGGTGGGGCACGAAGAGCACACGAAATCTGTTGCGCGGCGCGTCAGCTGTTGGTTTTCTAACCTATAAAAGTTCATAATGCTGTAAAATCGAAATTTCACTATTTTTTCATTTCGACACATTCATACAATCAAATATATGCACAGTACTTCTGATTTTATTAATTTTTCATTTGATTATTTACATAA
Organism: Pteromalus puparum; assembly: GCA_012977825.3. NCBI lineage: Eukaryota > Metazoa > Arthropoda > Insecta > Hymenoptera > Pteromalidae > Pteromalus > Pteromalus puparum. Next base: position 355,102 of record CM053170.1, on the reverse strand, counting down.
AACTATAAATGTGAAAATATTTCATGTAACACCGTGCCCATCGTGCCCCACGGGTGGGGCAAAATGGGTTTTTTTATAGGCAACTTCATCCGCACTCCCGAAATAAATAAATAAACTTTTTGACCCGGACAAAATTATATTTGATTCTTTGGATGGTCATCTACGAAACTGCCGTTTTACATTTTTTATTAGTGTAACATGAGAATTACAAAATGTTAAATAAGTTAGGGTGCCCGCCGTGCCCCCCTCTCCCCTACTCATCGCGTATCCGATTGAACAAATTTGCCCCCTGCCGCCCTCTGTCGGTCTCGCTTGCCTAGATCTCTTGCTCATTGTTTGTGTCCCCTACTCTTCCTTCTCCACTAAACACTAGCGCCCTCTGTCGAATGCTTCTGCCAAGTCTCGATATAGACATAAAAGGGCCTCACTGCTCAACGAACTGCTCATTTCAGAGTGTGAGCTCGAACTAGAACGATCAGCTCGAAATCTGCTGTGACAAGGTACGTACTCTACAATTATATAAACTCAACGGTTGCCTGACATATGTTTTTCTTGGCTCTTTCAGATGTTTCCAACAGTCCTAATCGTAGCTGACGATGGTTTCGGCTGGGACCTGCACCCCGACATTACAAAATATTGCAAATTTATCACAGATATAATTGATGATTTGGGCCTAGAGAATTTGAAAAATACTCCAATTCGGGTGACGGGAATCGATTCGAGTATTTTAGACAAAATTATGGATTGGGGATTTTACCATGCCAGAGATGCACCTTTTGAAGCGGATGAATGGGACGAGCAGTTTCTAAACGTAAGTTTATTAAATTTATCCAATCTTTTCTGAATAAAATAACTGCACAAGCGTTACGCTTCTTTAAGGAGCATGGATACAAGTGCAGTGTGAAAATCAGAAAAAAAAATATTTTCATTGTTTTTCACAGTTGTAAGTACAGTCAATAATCGTAACGATTTCTCTTTCTATTGCTAGGTCGATCCCAGCACATTTGAAAGGATTTTCTCAGCTGCTAAAGTCCTCAAAGTAAAACACCTGCTGGACTTGTGTCACGCCAAAAAAGAATTGGATTCGAAACCAGAACAAGCGAGGAGTCGAGGGGAATTTTTGAAGCTTTTCAACTACAAAAATCGTCAGAGTCGGCTTTTCAACAGTTACAAACGACTTTTAAGTAAACGACTATGGAACAGTTAGATTTATCATTGCAACTTGTAATTCTCAGCGCTACAACGAATCCTGCACTGTAACGATTATTTTTAAATCATCAGTAATTTGTACGAATTTACCTTTTGTGCGCCTCATGCACCAGCCGATTGACTGCAGAAAAATCAGAGTACTGTGAATTTTCTCGTATAATCGAGATTTTATTTTTAACTGAAAGCATTTTGTACAATCCATATCACTTAAAATAAAGAACATTCGTCTCATAAAATGTACTGTTTCTCATTGCGGTCAGTAAGAACGAAAGAGATCTTTTTTGTTGGTTAGGGGGTGGCCCTGTTGCATCTTCATGCTGTCACCGCGCATCGTATTTCTAATGCCATGTCACACGAGTTGTTTTACTCCTATGTGATAAGGGGAAATAATGCCTGGCAATACGCTGCGAATTTTTCCCTTTAGTTTTTATTGAAACTATTGAATTTATTAAGCAAAATAAACTCAATCGATTTCAGAGTAAATAATCAATATTTATTAATAGCAAAAAGTATACAAAGTGTTAGAAAAATGTTGGCGCATAGCGGACTCGAGAGTAAGAGAGGTCTTTCCTCATCGTGTGCTAGGGCTGAACTGTCAGCTACAGTCCGCGGAGGACTGCAGCTTAGACGCATATTTCGCCTGCATATAAAAAAGGTCCGGACGCATTTTATTGCACATCTGGACACTTTCTAGTCCTAATCCGGGGACCGGGGACGGCGCGTCTCGAACGGTCAGCGGGCGAAGGGTTTATTACATTACCTGGGAGTGGGGTTTTTCCCTTATAGCTAAATGCTTAAAATATCTAGTCGTGCTCATGCACGTATTTCTCAACAGAAACTTACCGAGTTTGAGTAGTGTATTGATATTACTAGAAAACCAATTTTGGTAAAAATTGCCAAGTCTCGAAGGAGGAAAGCATAAACAGGCTTGAGAATTCGGTGTAGCCGGAGCGTCATAAGTGCGCGTCAGACAATAAATCACATTGAAATCACTGAGAGGAAGAGCGAGCGGGAGATAGCTCGAAAAGAAAAGAATACCCACTAGCTGGGCTCGCAGGAAAATACGAACAACGGAGCGAGGAGAAGCGAGCGCGCGGGATGTGGCAGGAGTGCGGGGGAGATAGAGAAAAAAGCCTCGACTGCATAACTAGAGTAGAAGCGCTCCTCGCACTTCTCGACTCGTGTTTCCCCGAGACTCCGTTCCTGGCGGCCTCTTCATATTTCCCCATAAAAATTCACTTATTCCCGGCCCCATTATTTCTCCCCTCATTTTTCAGTCATCTCTTTCTCTCGCAGCGCGCCGGCTGATTCCGATTAAAATGAATGTCAACGGCCCTGCAGCGGTCGCATTATGGTTTATCATCGGCGGCGGTGGCGGCGGTGGCGGCGGTGGCGGCGTACGTACCTACGCCCACGACCTAGATACTATATAGATAGAGAGAAGCCGGCGCCGCGCGTTCGTGTAGGTGTGGTATATAGCGATATTTGTTTCGGGCTCGGGCTCTTTTGGAGCGAGAAATTTATCGCCGGAGCTAAGGCAGCTTCGGCTGCGGGACGGCGGATTTTTTCGAGCCATTATCGCGCGCACCGCGCAATGACGAGTCTCCGGCTATTTCGAGACTCGGCGTGACGTATGGAGGGTGCAATCGATAGATATATTTCTACAATTATACGCGAGAGAAAAAAATGCGGACGAAAAAAATCTGTGTGATGAGAAGATAACGAGCAGAGCGAGGAATTAAGTAGAACAGGCAAATTTCCGTCAGACTCCGTCGGCTGTTGAATTGCTTATTGAGTAGATGAAAAAATAAATTCAGAAGAGCAGAAGAGTTGTGTTATCAAGGGTAATGACAACTTCTGCATTCGCAGTTTTAATTAAAAACTCGCTCTGCGTCGCTGTGTAACCTACATTCGAATTATTGTAATTTATCAGACAAAGTGCAGGAACTTGTAATTATTTTACATGAATTTTCTCAAGTCAATTTCAACTGGCAGTTTCACCCGCAACCCGCAAGTTTCGCCAAGTTTTAACAAGTCCGTATCGCTGGTTAAGCGAGTTAATTTTTTTCTTTATACCGGCTCTACTCAATTAAAAGCCCGTAGAGGTAGGCATCTCGATATTAATAATTCCAAGTTTTCCGCAGCTGCAGCCCTGGCAACTATCGCAGAGTATAAAGCGTGCCGGTGACAAAAGCAAAACTGTATAGGTATAGAGAGGTGCGGAATAAAAGTGTCTCGCTGCAAACAAAACCGTTTCCCAGAATCCAAGGCACGAAACAATGCCTCGAAACTTTAGCGTTAATTACATTCAAGTTACCTGACGATAAATTCATTATGCACGTTAATGCTGTTATCATGTTACCGGTTTCGCTTCCTCCCGCTCTCTGCCTCTCTCTGCCTCTCTTTTCCTCTCGTTCGAGCCTTCCCCTTCGTCTTGCGTTTCTCCGTTTCCCTTCTGGCTTTCCGGGTAAGCTACCGCGCGGACTCGCTCCGCTCCGCTCATGTATTCATTATGTCGCTGCCGCTGCCGCTGCTCCTGCCCGGTCGAATGCCCGAAAACGGAAGCTACGCTCTGCAGGAGTAGACGACGAGTAATGCCGAGGATTATCTCGGCCGAGATTGTTGCGATGCATTCCGGTGCGAGTTCCGAAGAGAAGATGACTACTGTACGGCTGGGAGCGAGGAAACTCGACACCCGATACTCGAACAACGAACAACTCGCGGAGCGAGCGATTAGCGTCGCACGCAACTCGAGACTCGAGACTCGAGACTCGAGAATATTCATGGGACCGCGTCCGTTCGCCGGGAAAAAGGGGCGAGTTGAAAAAATTAATTTCCCCGCTGCCAGATGCTGAGAAGGAAGAGCGCGGCAAGTTGGAACTGGGAAAAAGACCGCGGCGCTGCAACTGATGGCCGAGATGATGGGGGGTAAAAAGCGCCTAATGAATATTTCAGCGAAGACGGCGCGGTGGAGGCCTTTACCCTCAATGCGCTCGATGTCGGTTTGATTTTTGATCACAAAGTTAAACGGCTGAGCTTCAATATAGTACATTACGATAGGTCACGAGTATTGTATAGAATTTTATAGCACATTGTGACCTAAGCCCGCTGTCACGCCTATCCGTGTCATAAGCAGTCCTGTTTTGCACGGTCACGGATAGACGTGACCTAAGTGCGGGCTTATAAAGTGGACTTGGCGATCGTATTGCGAATTGCGATTCGACTCGGAGCCGGATATCCGCCAAGTAGGCTAGGGGTCGGGCGCGATGGAAAACGCAGCGTCGGCGAAGGAAGAGGTTACACATCGGCCTCGTTAATAAACTGCTCGCTCATTCCTGACGGATTGCAAACATAATTAAAGACCTCGTTATCGCCGCTCAGCTCAGACTAGCCTCGCGTGTCTGCGCGGCGGCTCTGCAATCATCCGCGCGCAAGTCGGTCACTGTGCGGCGGAAGGAGCCAGGAAGACCGATGGAAGACGCTTTACTGCTTCACAATTAGCGATGCCCACAACACTAGCTCGATGGATTCGAGTCTTTTTGAATTTCGCATTCTCGCAGCATCAACGGGCCGGCAAGAACGGCAACAGGAAATAGGGGCGACGAGAGGACGGGCGGGCATCCGGGTAATTTCGACGGCAAGAAACACAGAACAGAGAGAGGGGGAGGGAGGACTGAACAATGAGATTCCACGCGCCCCGCTACTGTGCATCAGGGGGCGAATAAGCCGAGAATCCAAAGTCGCGATAGAGATTTTGGATTCTAGCTCTTTCGCTCTCAAGTGAATCGCGCGAGTTAATGAAGGTCCGTACGCAGCTATAATTCACATTGAGAAGAAGAGTATTTCGCTCGTAGAACGCGGCGCAGTCCTCCTTCTGGCGCTCGCGTGGCACTCGGTGCCTTCGAACAATATAACCTTCGTTTTGATTCGTTTGATGATTCGAGTAGCACGATTTCACGAAATTATCCTCCTGCGAAGCCGAATCCAATACCGTCTCGGGGGGCGGAAAATTTCTCGCTCGATTATTTTTCGACGGGTCGATTCCAGCGGCAAACGCCAGAATCGCGAAGAGGCAGTAGGAAAATTGCCGCGGTCGCTCGTCCCCGAAAACCGGATGCGCGCTAGGCATTATGTTTTCTCGGGCGAAAATTATTCAAAGGAGGAAGATGGAGGAAGATACGAATCTTTGTTCTTCCTCTCGGGCTCAAAGAGGAGGAGAGCGAAAGACGAGCTCGGAAAATGAAGCTGGAGATTCGAGAAAAACAGAGGAGTGAGCAGTGAGCTTTGTGCAGCAGCAGCAGCAGCTCCTCGTAATTTTCGCAGGCGACGATTTTTCCAAGGCTGAGGCTGTGTGCGAATCCGTTTGTTCTTTTCCTTTGTGAGCTCGCGTTGTTCAGCTCTGATTTCCCGGGCTCGGAAAACATGAAAATCAGAGGAGCGGTGAAAGTTCCTATCCGCAGTAGCCGAAGCTGTCGCGCGTCGCGCTTTATCTCTCTGGTCATCGTTAATGGCCACTTGGTCGTCGAGCAGGTCCTCCGGCCCAGAGATTATTCCGAAGCGAGGGAGAACCTGCGGCCATTACCGCTCTTCGCCGTTTTACATCCGGCTTAGACTCGCGGGCGCGGGGAGCCGAGTTCCGGAGTTCCGAGTCGGAAATTGAATCGGATGAAAGATTCCTGAAGTTAATGCTCCCGAGAGCTCGGAGCTCGGCTACGGCTACATCGCCGCCATTGGCTGCCGGCTGCAAGAGTTGCCAGAAGCGATCGGTCTGCGCTCGCAGAGACGTGCGAGCTTTCGGGGATGAGGCGAACTTGCACGCTCTTTTCATCAGACCGCATTTTAAAAAATTTTTATTCAACTGAACCGCTATTTTGCCGCGCTCAGCTCTAAAGTATATTAAAATTGTTTTGATTTTCCGAGGGAAGCTGAAGGGAGCAGGGAGAGAATTCTCGGAGTAATGCACTTGTCATTCCGCTCGCGCGGGCGGGAGGCCTTTAATTATTCATAAGGAAGTATCCGTCTTCGTGTCCCGAGCTTGAGGAAAAACGAGACGGAAAATAGCAGAGACCTGGAGAAAAGCGAGAAAAAAGCGGGGGCTGAATGATGGAAAAACCACTCGGGAAAATAAGGAAGGAAAAGTGGCTATTGCGACGTACTTTCGCATATTCGTACGAGAGGCTCACCAACGATAACTGCGTCTTTCCGTCAGGACGCGGACGGCTCGCTCTCGCGGTTAGCTATGGTGTCATGCAGCTGCACGCCGACCGGTGGCAGAAACAGACGAAATCCGGCGGTTTGCGCGCAAATTGGATCTTGTCTCTCGGCAGCTGGGGCAGAATATTTATCCGCGGATTACAATTACACGAGTGGAAAGTCCACGCGCGTTGTGCATGTGTGCGAAATCTCCTGTATGCATGGAGAGCTTATTTCGCGCAAACTGCCGCGTAAGCGCGTAAAAAGAGGGCGCGCACGCCAAGAGTGTATTACGAGCACTAGCTGTAATCGACGCTGAAAAACGTCCTCGAGAGCCTTGCATATAACTTTGCCTTTTCGCGCTGAGCTTTATAACCTTTTCGCTTTTTACGCGCGCAAGCTCGTCGGTCGTGAATTTCGCTCTCGCTTTTTCAAAAATAACAAACACATTGGGACTCGCAGCGACTCCTACGCTCTCGGAGTGCAGGGGGGAGGAGGGGGAGGAAGCAAGGAGAATTACCTGCAATCAAATTTTGCGTCCTCGACATCGAGCACAAAGCGCAGACAGAGAGAAAAGGGAGCGAAAAAACGGGAGGAAGGGGGGGGGGGAGGGCGAGAGAAGAGCACGAACGAAACGCAATACTCGGTTACTCGCGGAAATGGAGAAAAATCTACCAGTCCATTGTATATGCACACGCGAGCTCGGAATGAAAATGTGGAAAAGCGGCGGCTCGGCTGCCCCCACTCTTGCATACGAACACGCGCGCACGAGCAGCCGCACAATGCAGGAGGAGGAGAGAGTAGAGTAGAGTAGAGTAGAGTAGAGAGAACGAGGAAAATGAACTCCTTTTGTACGCGCGCATCCATTTTGTGCAGGCTGAATTCGCTTATTAAAAATCACGCTAATCTCGCTGCTCCGTCAGAAAGCTGCACCGCCGTATCATATGTATCAGTCAAGATGTTTATGGATCCTCGGGAGCGCGGGAGGAGCCCAAACATACACATGTGTGCATTTGCATTTGCGTGCAAAAGAGCATGTTTGTACATGTGTGTACACAAGGTACGTACGTGAGGATACGGCGCTCAAATTAATATCGCCGCTTTGGCCCGGGCAAATACAGCCCAGCCCCTCAGCTACACCCGAGCGGCTGTGTGCGCTTCGCATTTGGAAAAGTGCAAGACTCCCGCGGCTTTTGAAAAATATATCTGCAGAATTCAGAGCCGGCGCTGGACGGAGCTGAATCCCGGGATCCCGGATTGCCCGCGGAAGAAAGATGAAAAATTGACCGTCTGAATTGTTCAGGAGACTTCCGCTGGAATGTAGGCCAATCGAAGCAGCGAGTCGTGATCGTGTCTCCGGCGCACTCCGCATGAAACATTAATTCAGGCTTCGCGCGGCAGCGATTCCTCATTACGTCAGCGGAAACGCTTCTAAGGAGGCCATAGCATAGCGGCAGCGAGATTCGCCGAGTGGTCCTTCATTTAGCAATTTACGCCCGTCTCGATGAGAGAGCAGCCGCGGGCTCGAGTACAATAGTTTCCGAGGGAATTTTGCTTTCCCTCGTCGACGAAACTACAGAGAAACTACAGAGCCGGCTTTTTCGCGCGCGCGAATTTTTTCGACACGCCCGTTTGAAGCGCATTTTAGCAGTCTAAATCGTTGCATTATACCGGCGAAACACTCAAAGCCATCGGGCGCTCCGTTTATTCAAGGTAAAATGCACTTTTTGCGCTCCCGGGCCGCGCCGGGCTTTATGAATATTGATGATGCATCTTCAATGAAGCTCGTCTCGCCGCCGCCCGCTGCTGCGAGCGTCCAAAAATAAAATACATTTTAGCACGCTCTAAACAGCGTCGAGACGCTTTTGCTCGCTTTTGAGTTTTCGATTCGTTAAATAAAAAATGAAGCGCGACGGGCAGCGAGAAAATTGAAATGAGAGAATAATCACCCCGAATGCCGAGGGAGAAACATTTCCAGAGCTACTCTCGAAAAGCTGCAAAGTCAAAGACATTATTCAATTTGAAGAAAGCCTCGGAAATCGCTGCTGTTTTCATTCGGAAAATCGTCTGCGACGTGAAATTCGAGCGAGGCTCGTCCGGGCATCCCTCAAAGTCTTCCCGGCTTGGCGGCTCGCTTTTTCCGTTCTCGCGAGCATTGCTCAGCGCCCACGCACAGGTGCGAGCGCGCAAAAGTGCCGTCGCGGTTATTGCCTCGCGCGAGGCGAATTTCGGGATTACCTGGAGGCGCTGATAAATATGTAGAGAGCGTCGGCGGGATAATGAATATTCAGGGACGGGGGGACGGAAGAAACATTTCTTCGGGCGCGCTTTTTCCTTTGACTCTGCGAGCGAAGGGCCGGAGAGGCGTGAGGCGTGAATAATGTCATTTTTTCGCGAAACAAACGGCTACCGCGAGCCCGAAGGATATCGGCTGATTCTATGCTCCCTTTGAAGCGGGAGGACGATTCATTCGTTTACCGCGCGCGAGTGTCGGGAAAATCCCGCCAGCCACTGCGCCATTCGTCTTGATACCGCGCGGATGCGAAAAATTCGCGGCGGCAAATCCACTACGTTTAGAGTACAACGGATGGTCCGTCGCGACTCTAATTTTCAAAGCCCGCCTCGGGGAGAGCCGCGGACGATTAATGTAACGGGCGCCAGAGAGTCGTGGCCCCGGCAAGGCGAGCGAGATAGAAAAGTAGGAAAGTCGCTGCCGCTATGCGGCCGTGACGTGACAAAAATCCCTTCGGAAATCCTTTCGCAGAAATTGCGACAATCCCGGGGCCAGACACGCAAAGACCTCACGTACGCCGGATTTCGAGAGGAAAGGATGCCGAGCCGGAGCTGCGAAAACAGACGAAATAAAGAATACAGCTGCAACGAGATGCGCCTGCAGCGTGTTTGCGCTCGCATATCGAGCTGCTCTCGAGCAGTTGCCATCGCAAGATCCGCGTTGCGCGAGTAATAACTGTATGGAAATAGAGTTATCGAGGATATTGCTTTCCAAAAAAGCAGCTCCACAGCCGGCTGCGAGAGCTGAGGGCACTCAACTCGTTCCGCGGATGTGCTATTATCACCCACATAAGAGCAAAATTTCACTCAACCAAACAATCTCGCTTTTCATAAATAATTCCCCGCCGGCGATTCGGTAATCGTTCGTACCTGTCGGCCGATTCATTTTATGGTCCTCGGTGTTTATAAAATAATCCCAATCCCGCGTTCGCACCCTCGTATGTGCAATAGATGGAAAACAGCAGAGAGCGAGGAAATCGGCGCTTTCGCCTTTCAGGACTCGCTTCGGACGTCGGCTGATCGGGCGCTGACCTCTACCACTACCACACCACGAGAAGACGTTCGCATCGACGTTCGCATCGAACCTTGAAGCGCGCGTCGTGAAAAAAGGACAATGGCATAATTCAGTGTCAGTGGTCAAATACAAAGGTGACGGAGGCCGGAGTGCGATATGGATAATGGATGTGAGCTGGAGGATCCAATCGCGCCTCTCCGCATAGCTGAGATATTCCTTGTATGCAGCTGGCCTCGTGTCGACGCGACGACCTTGAAGTAAGCTCGAAGTATGCGTCCACTGTCCAGGGACGGACGGACGGTGCGAAAGAATGATCAACGCCCGGCCGCAGAGCTGCAGTAATGTAGAGGGGAGCCAGCCGTATTTTTTATGCGGTGTATTCGGCCTTCTGTTTTTCTGTTTTTCAAAAGCGCGCGTGACAGTCCGGGCAGTCACAGTTCGCGCACATTATTAAAATTTTTCGGCCGTTATTACAGTTTAAATAATCAATTCACTCGCCGATACATAATTTATTGCGCGGCAGCTTTCGATTGAAGATGTGTCACCTCTGGGCTCTGCTGAGCGCGCCTCACCTCGATTCTTTCGAAATCGTTGATCAACCGGCTTCGATACTTGTGTGTCCTTTCCCTTTGTGAGTGATGCGAGCTGGCCGGCAAGGGCTCTCTGCAGCTAATAATGGAATTGAAAATTCGGCCGCGCGAGCGAGTCTTTTTGCGCGCGCTGAAAACATTGAAAAAGCAGCGCACGCTTCATTTATTAGCGAATCCGGGTCGATGGCTGGAAAAACGTTCGATTTAATCAGCGCGCGCCGTAATTAAAATATAAAACCAGCAGTCTCCCTCGCTCTACTAGCTCCTGCTAGCTCTCTCGGCTGACTTGCCGCGCGTGAAACGAGGCGTAAGAAGCAGGGACGAGCTGGGGAGCTGGGAAAAAGGTATATCGCGAGTTTTCTCGACAGCTCGACGAGTGGACGCGGACACGGCGACTCGTCGAGCCGGCAGCTCGAGCGCGGAATCCACTTTAACGCTCCTTACTAATTACCGGGCTCGTGCGCTACTCGTTTGCTTGAACTTTGATTAACTTTCTCTTCCGAGCTGATTTTCGCCCCCCCCCCCTCGACATTTCGACTGCTGGCTCGAGTCCTCGGCCAATGCTCATCGCCGATACAATTTCGCGAAAACCAGCCATTGACATCCGGCGGCAACAACAACAACAAAACGACATGAACAGCATTTTGCTCTGCTTTCCATTCTTCTGCGAACTTTAGTATTTTTGTCGGGCCGCGCTACGCCAGCGCGGATAACTCTTTTTATTGATGCGACGTTCGGCCGACGAAAATCCCTCTTTTCGGATGGGCCTTCGCGCGGAGGAGCGCATTAAGTATCAGGGGCCTGTGAGCCGCTTTCGTGGAAAATCGGCTCGAAAAATGTCGCCTGTCCGTGGTGTACGCCTGGCTCGTGGGCGTAAAATTGACGTCAGTCCGTGAAGCGCGTCGTTTCGTCGGGTCGGTAACGGTTCGCCTCTTTTTCCTTCTTTTTCCTCCGCCTTTGTTGGCAGCCGTTGCTGGCTGTTTTCCGCCTCTCGTTGTTTAGTGCTTGCTGCAGCTGGTGCTTTTTATTAGATGGGAGTAGGTAGGCAATTTTTCACGGGGATTCGGGGGTATGATTTTTTACAGTCGGGAGAAGCGATGGAATAAACGCAGGCGGAAAATAGCAACAAATACACAATTGACTGCCCCCCTAGCGACTGATGATTCTCGCTAACTGTCCGTGGAATCGCATATTCCATTCCCCCCCCCCCCCCCCCTGTGCTCCTGGAAAACGGTTTCCTCCGGCGAACGTATCCATCTATCTTCGTCTGTTTCAGCATTAGTTTGTATCTCCGCGCAGCACCGGCAGCGGAGAGAGAGAACAATCGGCCTAGCGCGCGCGCGCGCGCAAGGGCGTAAGCGATTCCTACAATTCCAATGGGGAAAGCCGCGAAACTCTGTCGGCGAAACTCGAGGAGAACTCAAGACTCTCTCTCTTGCTCTCTAGCTTCCGCTTCCCTCTCGCTCGGACTATATGTATATTGGCTGCACGTCGAGCAGGAGCCAACTTTGCGCATTTATTGCTTTTTAATTTCTTGCTCAAGAGCGGAGAACACACGAGGAGGCGAGAAGAGCCTCGAAAGAAGCTGCGCTCATCGGGTCGAAACTGCGAAATCGAGCAAGCGGTTTGTTATTGGCCGAATTGGAAATCTCCTCAAAGTACCTAATCGCGTGCCGCCGCCGCCGCCGCCGCCGCGCGCCGGGGATCGCCTAATTTCGTTTTACAACTTCCAAGACGATTGCCGCAGAGCCAAGCGCCACTTGGGGGAGCTCCTTCGCCGGAGCGTTGTTAATGCGTTTTTAAACCGCCGCGCCTCGACGGTTCTCTCGTGTCCGTTTGAAATAATTTCCCGCGATCGAGGAATATTACGCTTTCGCGTGCTACTTTCTTCTTATCTTTTCCCAGCTCCGGCGATTTTTATAGCTCGCGGTAATCCCTCGTAACTTAATTTACTCTCTAGGATTGGTAAACAAGCTGGGCAGCATTAATTTCTACTTACTTGAATCCGGGGCTCCGAAAATGCAGGAGTGCGGCAGTAGGAAGCACGTCAGCATCAGTGGCCACTTCATCTTTGATCTGCAAGCACATCGAAAATTTCCGTTATTAAAACACCCTAATCCGCTTGATGGAAAATCGAGGGCCACGAAGACTAAGGAGATATTCAATCAGGGACGGAATGAATAAAGGCGTTATGTAATAAGCGGAGGCTCGAGAAGAGGAGGGAAAAATCGGATGAGCCGAACGTGTGCGCGCGTATCGCGGCCGGTATCATTAATCCAATCGTGACAAGAATATCCAGCGCTCTAATTGAATTCGGCAGCCAAGGGCTGTAACTGCCGCGCCGAGTGTATCATCCCGCAGACGTCCGCTCTCTTCTTTTTCTCTTCCGTAAATGATCGGCATCGCCTCGCACACCTGCACGTCGCCTAAGAAGCCTTTCGAGAATCTTCGGTAGGTGCGCGCGCGGGCGTGAGCTCAAATATTTGCCGCTGTCGACTGTTTTCGACTCGCCGCGGCTGCCGAGAAAGCCGAGGAGAAAGCGACGTGCACGCGGACGCGATTGTCCGCGCCGGGGAGATCCGATTAAGTGATTTCGTCGGTGCGGAATATCGCCGGGCGCGAAGCCGCACGCAGCCGGCTCGCAAATGTGCTCGCAAATGTGCTCGCACACACAATGCGCTGCGCAGTATACATTCATACAGCCGAGCATATAACGGGGAAGGTAACGGGGGGCGGCCGGGGAGAGGGCATTAGAGCCAATGTAACCGCAGCTCGCTGCTGCTGCTGCTGCTGCTGCTGCGGCACATGGTGTGTACGCGCGCTAACGGCCTCCCGGAACAGTTGCGGACGTTCTTAATTAGGAAAAAATGGCATTAGAGTCCGCCGCGCCTTGCTCTTGCTCGTCCTTTTCGTCGGAGATGAATGCGCGGCTCGGTTATGTCGATGGCGGCGACAAAACAGAATCAGCGGCAATTTATTATTCTCCACCCGCGGTGTGGCCTCGTGCGCGCAAATTAGTCCGAAAAGTAAAAAGAGCAGCCGCGCGAAAATTCCGAAACTAAGTTAACCTTGCCCTGGCCCCTTTTTCGCCCGAAAGCAGCGGCAGCGTATCTTCATCAGCGCAGCGCGTCCGCGAAAGTAGCAAAGTTAAAATTTCATACGCGGCGGCGGCGGCGGCGCTTAATTACGCGTCGTTCCCGGAATTACGGACACTGATGGTCCGGCCGTGTTCCCTACTGTCTGCGAGCCGGGAAAACATGCGCGTCGCTCTCGCTCGTGAATAGACTTGCTTGATTTTCGCGCGCTGATCCAACGTTCGCCGGTGATATCGAGGACTCGTCAGTTGTTCGATACACCGGATTCTCGGCTCCGTGGATGATCGATCCAGGAGTGACCGCACGTCCCGCGGATTTCGCCGAGCGCAGACACATATAAGACGTCGAGCGAGATTGGATAGCTATCCGGCTATCCGGCTATCCGGCTATCCGACTTGCATGCGCGGGACGTCTGCGAATAATGGACGCGAGCTCGAGAATTCGCGCGCGCATATCCGCCTCGACATTACCGGCAGACGTGAAGACGTCTGGCGATGCAAATGCGCGGGATTAATCCGCATAGTTCTTGCGGGCCGAGGCGACTGTTTCTCGCGGTTTCTTGCGCGGCCGACATGACTCGGCCCGCTCGGTTTTTGCACCTGTCCATCAATATGCATGAACGCCTCGAGTAATCCAGTTATCGAGCAACTTGGGCAACTTGGCTTGACTTATTAGCATATTTTCAGGGGAAATCAATTTCGGCCGGGGGAGCTGGCTAATAACCGGTAATTGCATTGTGAAAGTGACTCCGGGCCGGTCAAAGGGCGCACGCGTCGCTGCATCTTAGCCAGTTAGGTTGGCCTGACCGGCTCGATCGAGATCGCTCCGCCGCAACCAACGGCACCATAACAGCAAACGAGAGGCTGATGTGTTTTGCATTGCAGCAGATCACCGATCCACACAAGACGCTTCGCTCGAGTTTGGCAGCAATCTGAGACGCGAAACGCAAAACCGACGGGACGGATCTGCTTCCTCAAACTCGCGCTGTTAGCAGGAATAATTGATAGGCGACAGGCCGGCTCGGCGAATAAATTTTTCTCTCGAAATTTAACACCAGCATCGCGCGGCGCTAAAATAAGGTTTTATCGCTCCCGCGGCCATAAAGTGTTTTACATGCAATTTTAGAGCCCTACGGCTGTACGAAGACATTCGTTTCTCCCCGCCGCGCGGATCGATCCGAGCTGACTTTTTCCCCCGCCTTGGTCTCGTCTCCCGCTCTTGAAACAGTGGATTTACGAGTGTCGCCAAGAGCGTCTTCAGCTTCCGGGCCGAGGTGATTACCGCCGAGTGCGCCCCGTACGCGCCGAAAAAGCCGACGCCGCGATATCGCGGCGGACAGCAGAGAGCAGCAGCGGCAATCTGCAATGCGCGTGATAAACGATCCCCGATGCCCATTATGCGGTAGATTTGAACGGGCGCTCGTTTCGCCCCGATCCACCGTCCACGGCCTCCGCGCGCACACACGCAGCGTAAACATGCAGCGCGCGCGGAGAGTGACGAGTAATAGTTCTGTCGTACATTGTTGTGGAGATAAGGGCCCGGGACTGATTTATCGTTGCCGCCGGAGGCTGCGCGGCGCGCCGAGCCATTGTAATAAACTGAATCGCCGCATTGATGTAATTGCAGTCGACGGGGGTCGGGACGGAGGACGCGGAATAATTTTCTCCGAGCCCGATGCCCGCACAGTGCACACCGAGCTCTGCGCACACTGATGTGCGGATTAAGGCGTCTTCAGTCGAATTCGCACCGTCGAGAGCGAGCTCTTTATTTTTTATTTTTTATCATAATTCATTTCCGATAAGGCATAAATTTTCCACTCGGCATACGATCGATTTCCTATTTAACTGCGCGACTAACTGTACATCGGCTTAATTAAGAAAGTGCAAGCTGGCTGGGCGAAAGAGAGAAAAAAGTAGCGTCAATTACAGTGCCGTGCGCTGCGAAATGAAGGTTAGCACAAAAGGAGAAAAGCGAGATGAGGCAAGAAACGCTCGTACGTACGGCGAGCGAGGTATTTTCTATTTTTCGAAAGCGCAACGTTTTCGACGGATCGCCCGACTCTAACGATGCTAAATTGAGCCGGCTAAAATCAATTTCTCACAATTTCGCACCAAGGTGAATTTAGCCTCGGTTGAAAATGAAAAATTGAAAAATGAGCGTCGGATCGGATTAGAGCGTCGACGACTCGACGCGAGTGACCGGGCTCGAATCGTCGCGGGGTTTGCAATAAAGGCGCGGAGCTACGTCGCGGCGTTGTCTGCACTCCGCAGCCTCGCTGCCTCGGTCAGGATCGCTTCCGTCTTTCGTCCTTTCAGCGGGAGCGTCGCCTGGCAACCGCAAGCAACCCTCGCCCTCGGCTCGCCTGTCCTCCCTCCGAGCCGAGCGGCCCGAACGACGCGCAAACTCTCCCGTCTCCCGTCTCCCGTCTCCCGCTTCTTGCCTCCGCGCTGCAGACTACCTATATACCTACAGCGCTCTCCCTGTCCCGTGTGTACACAGCCATACGTACACATTCGAACGCGTGTACAGGCTGCTAGTACAGTGCCCGGACGCCGGCTCGGCTTTCTCTTTTGGGCTATTTCGCGTCAAATCGAGCGTATTTCACAGCGCGCGCTCTCTCTCTCTCTCTCTCTCTCTCTCTTCAATTTCGTAACGGGCCGCCCGATCGCTCGAATTGATTAGATTTGTTTGCGGTTTTCAAATTCCGAGTCATTCCTCGCTCTGTAATGTTTCGCGCGACAACGGCCAATCCGCTCGAAAGCTCGTTACTCCTCGCCATTCGCCATTTCCCCGCGACTCCCGGGAGCATTCGACGACGAATGGGAGAATTTTTAATTCGCCGCGGCGGCTCGGAGAGTCCCTCGAGCGCGAAAAGGGATTCCGCGCGAAATTGGAATCTCCGGGTCAGAACTGCGCTTACGGACGTCCTCGCGCGATCACATCTCATCTGCATTCGATGAGCCGAACAGAGGAGAACCGGTGCGAACCGTGACGAAGCTCCAGCGCCTTCAAAATTCCTGCGTGCGTTACATCTGCGGCGTCAGCAAATATGAACACATCACCGCCTACGGAGTAAAACTCGGCTGGCTCGCGGTCGAGCCGCAGCGGGTAAATTATTCTTCAGCGCTTCTGCTGTACAAAATCGTCCACATTGGAAAACCGCCAAACCTGTGCGCTTTTTTCACCAAAAACGAAATCAGAGCATCAGCTAGGGGCGAACCGGATTGAACTCTTTCAGTGCTCGCGGAGCAACACTCATTATGTACCTCTAAGTCTGCGTTGCGTTGTACTCGTGTGATCTTATGCTTCTATGTTTTTTGTTGATACAAAATAAATCATTACTCTAATCTACTCTACTCTAGCGCGAGTCATGAAGACATCTCCGCCTCGGAAATTCATTAACTCCGCTCCCAGCCTCTCTCCTCACCTTCTCGCCAGCTGCGAGAAACACTGCAAGACGACGCCTCTCCGGGGACGCGACCGGACTCGGAGAGATTTTCAGTTGTTGAGTAACAACAGTAAGCTCGAGCTGCTCGAGGTTTTATCGTCGGCACTGCTCGAGGCTGCGACGCCGACTAGTGCGTGAGTGCAGCCGCTGGGGGACTTTAAAGTCAATCAGCGGTTAACTTGACGCGCGAGCCGCCTCGAGAGTGGGCTCGTCAATTAACGAGTCAGTCGAGCTCGTTACTCGAGATATCGTCGGCAGGCCGGAAACGCGATTAAGGGCCATCGCGACTTTGCGCTGAAATTCGCCGATCCCGATTATGCACTCGAGCTCGCAGCTGATTAGATGCGCAGTGTATTAGCGCTCGCTCGCGGATGGACAGTGATCGATCGATCGTAGGACTATCGCGCCGCCGCCGCAGAAAGACAGAGGAAGTGGCACTCGCAGCTCGCAGCAGTCGCGCGCGTACGCCTCCCATTAGCTGCTCGCACTACTGATGGATTATACCTACTCTCTTTCGAGCTCTCGAGATTTAATAGTGATTTATGGCGGCCTCCTTCGTTTTCTACGTGCGGAACTGACCGCGCTTATGAAGGAACTACGTGCACTCGCTGCAGTCCGACTCGGCGAGTACGGCGACGGATGGGATGGGTTCACTGGCCGCCGAGTTGATTTATGGACGCGATGCGCCGGCTTCTTTATTTCGCCGAGCGACGAACGCAGATAGTTGGGAAACGATACAGTCAATTAGATCGCTTCCGCTCGCATCTGCCTACTACTTAGTCGGCTTCGATGTTGACCGCATGCACGGATAGAAGTCGAAAAGTCCAGTCGAGAATAAAACGCCGAAACGCCTTCTGACGATAGATCGATGCGGACGCGATTGCCTGTCAAGCGACAGAGCTCCGCAGCTAATTGGATTGTGAAACTGATTTCTCTCATGGCAAAGTGATTGGCAATACAGCTGGCACCGCCTGCCCGCCCGCGCCGCGCCGCCGCGTCAAAGGATCAAGCTGCATTAGTGTATCTTGAGGGGACGGGAAGGAGGTTACCTGCAGCGTATCGAAAGCAAATCGAAAAGCTGGAATTATTATCGAATCTCCAAAAACTCGCTCGCGCTCAATTTCAGCCGCAACTTTCGTACAAGTGTAATTTCCCCTCGCTCGCGCTGCCCGCCAGCCCGCCTCTCTACTCTCCCATCCGGCGCTCTCGAGCTCATGAATATTTAAAATGGATATTAAAGGCGCAAAATCGCCGAGCGCGTCCTTCATCCCGAATTCCAAGTACGCAACGCAAAGGGGGGCCTTCTTTTTTCGTGAGAACCTACAACGGCATTCATTCCTCGGATCGGCAACTCGAGGCACGAGTCGCGGTTACCGAAGCGCTCCGGCGCTGCGAGTGGATTAAAGAATTTGTACTTTGGTGCGAAAATAAAGTTCGATAGAGCAGTGGCGCATCAAGCCATCACTCCGGGCCGCCTCAAAATCCAACTTTCGCCTAGCAAATTATCACCCGCAGAGCAGAGGCATATATCCTCTCCGCAGCAGCTGCTGTTGCGCCTCATCTCGCTGGCACATCCCGCTCGCGTCGAAAGTTTCGCCTGCGCGGCGCGCCAACCTCGTTCCCGCGCACTCGGTATCATGTCCCCCCGTTATAGCAGATAGAATCGCGCGCATCATGCGCGTTGGCCCGCTGCCCGCTGCCCGCGCCGCGCGTCATAACTCGGAGCTGACTCTCGCTCGCGGGGGCTTCGACCTTCGAACGGATTGAAATGTAAAACATCAGGATCCAGCGTAGCAATGATTTTAATTTGATTGTAATTTTCATCCCCGATTAAGCCTTTAAACGACTAAGCGACGGATTCCACCTCGAGCTCTCACTCGAGCTGCGGCGGGAGAAATCCCTCCGGCGGCCGCACAGCGCGAGGCACAGCGATCCATCGCGCCTCCTCGAAACAGTCGACGATTAATCAAGATTATAGAAAAGGCGCAGTGGCCGAACCCGCGCTCCGATATCCATCAGCTGGAGCGCGCGGTGGTAGCTATAGCATTGTATGTAGGTATGTGCGGCTAGACGACGTCGCGAAATCGTCGATCGCGAACTCGCGGTAATTAATGACCCGCGCGATTTTCATCGGAGAATGATGTATCGGATTAAGACTTTGCACTTTTGCGCTCCGAGCAGCTCCGATTTTTCTCGGGAGATTGATGATTCGCTGGCACACTTGATCGATGCGCGTCTGCGTGTTTTGCGTCTGACCGAAGCGAGTGCTCTACCACTGAGCGCATATTGCGCATTCCGAGGTTCGCGGTGCGTAATCAGCCGGCTCGCAGGCCCGCTCGGCCCATTAAAAGCCCGCGTCCTGACGAGGGCGAGAAATTTTAATGTGCCCGCGCGAGATGATTACACAGGCCCTCTCCGAGTGAGTCGAGTGAGTCAACCGGCACTCATTTACGAGTGCTCCGAAACACACTCCGCCAGCAGCAGCAGCAGCAGCAGCAGCAGCAGCAGCAGCAGGAGAGAGAATAACAGCCCCGAGAGATAGGCGAAGAGGCGGAAGAAGTCGAGCAAAGTTCACTCGGAAAGTTTGCGCCTCGTCTTGAGCCGGGCTCGTAACTTTCGCCCGCTCCCGCCCGCTCTCGCCGGCAGTGCTGCAGAGCCGCGGTAATGTGACAAACATCTCGCTGCGCATATATACTCGGCCATGCGCGAGTGCACATCGCGCGGCAAACGTGCGAGTCGACTAGACGTACAGCTCGTGCCACGAGAGCCAGCTGGAGAGGAAAGGGCCAGATAGCGCGAGCGGGAAATGAGGCATCGTCGGTCGATCGAGTAAAGCTGAATTAATGAAATTCCAAGGACAGGCTGGAGGAACATTTTTCCTTCCGAGTGAAAAAAGTGCAAAGACGAAGAAAAAAGGAAGCCGACTCTGCGGAAACAGAACGAAATAGAGTGTGAGGGAGGGCAAAGTTTTAATTGCTCTTGAAAACGGCCGGCTTGTCGCATTTAAAGCAATCTCCGCGGGATCGCGGCGGGATGAATTTAACGCTCGTCCTCGAAAACGCTGCTCTCGAAAACATTTCACGAGTGAAATAAAAAATTATGCCCCATCGAGTAGCGCTCGGGCTCGCGCGGATACACGGCAGCAGATTAGACCAGCCGGCAGGCGGGGCTAACATGCGGCGAACCCGACAGCGACAGCGAGCATGATGCATCGAGGTATTACACTGTCATATCTGCAGCTCTGGACCTCGCGACTCTCGCGAGCGTGTTCGGTTTCATTTACCGGGACTATCGGGAAACGGGAGGCATTGTTCGACGTCGCGTGCACGAAATTTCCGCCGTGTCGCTGCGTCCTTCAACTTTTTAACTTTCAGAGTAACGCGAGTTGAAAATTGTTCGTTTCTTTTTCGGGTTATTCGCGCCGCGCAGCAAAGGAACAAAGCGAAACGAAGCCCCGAAAAAGGAAGAGCAGGAGGTGGCGGCGGAGGAATCCCCCGCCCGACGCCCAACCGCCATAACGCGCGGGCTACACCTCCGGAGCACGAGAAAAGATTCTCCTCTCGCCCACTCGCCTTTGACGGCCCTTGGCATCGGGTTAGCTGACTAATTGAGATATCGCTCCGACTCCGAATCTAACACTTTTCTCACCTCTCTCGGCCAAGGAGCGAGAAACTTTCCAACTGGCTCCGTTTCTCGGTTCCTCGGTTCCTCCCGCGCGGTCAGCGGAAAACGCGCAATCGGCCTGCACTTGTTCTCTGTTGTCCCCTCGGACTCTCCCCGAGAGCACCTGTGCGGCGATATTTCAGCGGGCCTCGAGGCGGAAGCAAAAATCCTGTCCCTATCGCTCGCGGCATCGCCAAGAAAAACTCCCTCTTGCCGCATCTCTCGAGATACCGCCGGGAGATATCGCATTACGCACGGCTGGCCGGTTCCGGGCATCTCTTTCGATCGGGTAACTCCGGAGCCTCTAATTAGCTGCTTTCTGGCGGTCGCGCTTCTTTTGAATTAAGTTTATATATCGTTTGAATATCGTCCCGAGTCCCGAGTTCGAGGCTGGACGATAAAAAAAGTACGCTGCGGATATTCGTAAGCTGGAAAGAGGCCGTAAAAGCGTCGACCGGCAGTTCAAACTGATTTTGGCTATCGCTACCTCGATCGCTACCGCCGTAACCGTATCACCGTATCGCGCCAACAACTGCCAATAGCTAATTTGGCGACAATCTAATGCGCAGGAGGCTGGAGGGCCGTAGCCCTCGCTCGGCAACGGAGGGGTGGAAATGAGCAAAGCAACGGCGCAGTCGTTACCTTTTACAGCGGCTCGCGATCTATTTTTCTCCTCGAACTGGCCCTGGTATAGCGATTGAAGTGGGCCGGCAGTGCGAAATTGCAAATAGAACGCGACGGCGACTGCGATCCCGATTCCCGACTATCCCGAGTCGGAGCAAGAGGCATTAGAGGCCACTGCCGCTGAGCCGCGGAGCAGCAAAGTGAGCGATCGATATCTTCGCCGCGTGTTTTGTTCGCTGCAGCCGGGCGCGCGCTGTCTGCTATTCTAATTTCTGAATACATCAGCCGCTGCTGGCGTCGGGGCTGCGCTGGTTATTGAAATTTCGAGAAAAACTCTTTGCCGCTTCGCTGCGGTTTGAAAATGAACGATTGAAAATGCGCGTTTTCTCTCCCCAAAGGGCTGCGTCGAGCGACTGACCCCTCGAGGGCGCGGGCTCGGGCGCGGGAAATCAATTGAACAATGCCTTCCGCTTTTCTTATTCTCGTTGGCCCGCCGCGGCATTCAAACTCGAAAACGCACTCCGGCTAATTGCTACAAGTAGTTTGCGTCGAAGCAAAATTAACGACGCACGCTCAGCCGACTCGAACTCGAATGGCGAAAAGTGCGGCAACTCCCGTGGATATCTATCGGTAATTTTATTCGCTTGAAACGTTTGCAGAGCGCGCCGGGCAGCTGGCTGCGAAGAAAAAGTCGAGGAAAACATCGTGCGAAGGCGAGGCAAAAACACGGGCGGCGCCGGCGCGAGGCAGAAAGAAACAAAAATAGAATCGGGGCTAGGGGGTGGTGCAAAGCGCAAAGTTTGCCGTGCGCTCGAACAAAACCTTTCGTCGCTTCAACGCCGGGCAAAATACACACACGGCACACGGCACACGGCAGACCGCGCGCGAGCATAAAGTTTAATTGGCACATCCGCGCGCGCCTTTCTCCTCGCAGCTTTCTCCTCTCGGCCTGCATTCGCTCTGCAAATAATTATACGCCCCGCACCTCCGTTTTAATTATGGATATCCCAGATTCCGGAATCCGGATATCGCTCGATTTTTCCAATCGGCTTTGCTCCCGTGTTTTATGCTTTATGCGTAATCGCCCGCTCTCGCCGTTTATACTGCGTTTTTTTCATTCTCGTAACGCGTTTCTAATTCAGAAATTCCGAAGGAGAAAAGGAAGTTGCGGTGTGAAGAAAAGGAGTCGCGAGTGCAGGCTGGCAGTAGTGAATTATCGTTAAAACAATTTCGGCCCTAACGAAGATGAGAACCCATTTACATCGCCGGCTTTACGAGTGCCCCGCAATTCGCCTTCTCTCTTTCCTTTGCCGCGCGCGCTGAGCGCTCCCCGCCAACTGTCGGAGGGCGGCGGCCAAGGGGAAAGTCGAAAGTGGCAGACGTTCGTCGGGCGAGCGAACCTCGCGTCGATGATAAAGGAAAATAGGCTAGGCTCGGAAAATCGCCGATGCACCAGTCAACAGGTTCTCCTCGATTCTCGAATCGTTCCTTCTTTCGTCGTTAATTGTCCCCCAGTCCGAAAGCAGGCCAAACTCGAGGCTGATTTAAATTGAAAACAAAAAACTCTGAAACTCTGCCCGTCGAGGAGATAATCTCAGCTGTTTATCTTGTAATTCCCGTGTAATGCCATTATGGCCGAGCCCTCCTCGTGAGCTCGCTCTCGTATCATAAAACAACGCGGGCTGCACCAGACTATCAGAGAGAAAAGCCTCGAGAAAGAGCGTTTGGGAATGCCCGATTGGCAATTAGTCGGCAATTTTGCGAAGCATCGTATAGAGATAACAAACAGAAACAGCTATAATGGCGTTAATTCTGTCGACGAGAAGACGCTATTTCCGAAATTTGCTGGATTTCTTTCGGACGGTTCGATGACTGTACAGTCGCTTTTTGCGATTCGACTGCATCAAACTGGCTGAGTACACTGTATCAATTTACGAAGCGGGTAGTCTCGAATTTCACGCGCGGAGCCAGTTCGCATATCGAATTATACAGTTGTTCCGGCGGAGGAGCGAACGCACGGTAATCCGTGCAACGGGATGCAGCGATGGAAAATCGAAAAATCGAGGTTCGCCCAATATGAGCACGCGCTACTTCCACGGACAATGGGCATCTCTCGTATATCGTTCTCTTAGCAATTGCAGCTGCGCTATGAACGTTATGTGCATAAACGCGCGCGCGCACAGAGATAATTATAACGCGGCAATTATACGTCGATATTGACCGAGGCGCGCGACGTGAGTATATAATGCAGCGGCGCGAGAATCGAGAAAGCAGAGAGCAGTTTAATTTTCGGAATCCAAGCATCGTCTTCTTAAAATCCAACGTTCGAACGTTCCCGCGGCGCTGCCGCAGCTACTGTCGCAAACTGAAAAAGTTGCCCGCTCTTTCGATCGACGAGCCGAAATTGAAAATTTACTCGTCTGCATTAATGATTAATTAAGGCAATACAGGGGGGACTATGGCGAGCCGCGGAATAGAAATGAATTATGTGCTGTATGCGCGCGGAGTTCCGGGCATAGCGTTCGATTGTGTTCGGCTCTCGGGAAACGCTGATCCGAAACGCTGTGCGCGCGAGCATAATTTGCTTTGCTTTCTTCATTTTAGCATCCGCATTGCGCGGCGCATTTTCAACGATCAGCGAGTGGGAGAGAAACTTTCGGAAAATGAAATTCCGGAGCGATGGAGGAGCTGGCAAGGTTATAGGTACGTAAGAGGGAGACACGCAACAGCCACACAACGCGGCAGACAAGTGTCCCGGGAATACCCGGTCGGCGATTGTTTTTCCCCCTCCTCCGAGCTCTCCTCGTCCGCGGTGGACTGTGGAGTTTCGTTGCGCAACCGAGTTTCTCGCGTATAGGTACTCGGCGAAGGACGCGCGGGAGTGACGGGAGAATCGAGCAAAAGTATAGCAAAAAGTAGCAGCTCGGCGATATGAAAAAAGCCGAGGCGGCCGGGCGATATTTTTCGCGGTTAATATCGGATGTCGTGCACGAGAGGCGCGTCAGAGGTCGACTGTAGGAAGAAGCGATTCAACCGCGAGCCGCGATAAAATGTTCAATTTCAAAGCCGGTTACTCCGCTTTAAACCGATGTTTAATTCACTTTCAAGGCGGAGCGCAGCGCGCGCGTCCAGATACGCGGAAATTAATGCTTTTTCCAGTTGGCGGCGCGGGGCCGGCGGGCCGCATAAATTTATTCGGCAATGATCTCCCGCGCGTTTTATCTCGCGGTCGCAAATTAATCGAAATTAAACAAAACGAGGCGAGGCTCAAAAATCTCAAAATTGACTCGCCGAAATCACCGCGCGCAGCTCAATTAGGTTATACACATTGATATGAGCGAGGGAAGCCGGAAGCGGAAGCGGCTCCCGAGAAAATAAACCTCTCTCCGGGAATCATCAGAAGAAACAATCCTCGAGCATTCAAAGGGATTCCCTTCGCGCAAATCACATTACTCCGCAATCTCCGACTGACATTCCACTTTTATTTTTTCATTTTTTCATTTTTTCATTTTTTCCTCTTTTCCTCTTCTCCCCTAGCTCCCCTCGGCCGCGCGTGCATAACTCACTCGCTGCGCTGAAAGGACGAAGAGAGAGAGAGCGCGAGCGAGAGGGACGCGCACAAAGCAGCAGCTTCCTTGCCCGCGGCGCAAAAAACACGAAACAAACAGAGGAGCTGAAAGGAAAGTCTAGCTCGCGCGTTAACGAGTTTTCCTGCGTTAATTGGCCTGGTGGTGCCGGCCGTACACTACACCCCGCGCGATTATGCGCGATGCGTAAAAACGCGGGCCTGCGAAAACGAAACAATCCAAGTTCAAGACTGGCCCTTGCTCCCAACCTTCCAGCGAGCCTTTGTGCGGAAAGGTATCGAGGCGCGGCGCACTGCACGACGAGCTCGTCCGCGATCGTGTGCGCGAATCCCGCAACGTAGACTGCTGCGCAGACTTGAAATGCACAAATGATCCAAGTTCATTAGCAGGCATCGAAAGAGTCCGCTTTCTTTTCGAGTTGCTGCAGCTCGATAGAGCGACTCTCCTGTGACTCGTCGCGCGAGCGCCCCTTGGCGAATGAACGTTTCAAAGCACGCGGGCGCCGATCTCTCGCCGGCGATGCACATCGGGCCGAAATCAGGTTGCTCGCGAGAGCGAAGAGAGGAAAGGCAGGAATTCCGGGAACGAACGGCGTTGCTTTTCCCTTCTCGCGACGCACTTCAAAGACTTTTGCCTGCCAAAACGAAATGCGTTGATTCTTTTGCAGGAGCTAGAGAGCGAGAGAGCGAGAGGAAGAAAAAGACAAGATGCGCGCAAAAGTTTCGCTGCTCCGAAGACAGAGCTAGAGCGACTCGTTCAGGATTTCCTTTACGGGCGCCGTAGCGCCGCACTCGCCAACTATTAGCGTCTCCCTCTCTTTCCTTCCTGTTCGCTGATGCTTTGACTCGTACTCGGGCCGAAGCGTTGAGCAACTGACCGCGAGCCTTGACTGATTTCCGAGCGTAGCGTCAGGGCGTATTGCCATTTTTCGCTCGCGCCACCGGCCCGTCCATTTCTCTTCGTTTTACTCGGTTTTATTTATTTTGTTCACTTGCCACTTTTGCGATTCACAGCGCGTCGCAGCTCCTGTAAAGCAAGTAAAGTGTGACGCGCGAGCTTCGATTCGGCTGCTCGCGGGAGTGCGGGAGTGGGAGCGATATTCGCTTTCAGCGGCGGCGTTTTTGTTCGCACTTTGTAAGAGCAGCCAATGATGCCAGAAGCCCGAGCCGGCAGCGCACGTACGGAGGCGCTAATTGCAATTTGTATCGCGTATCGCCTAGCACTCATTAGTCATGCTCCCGCCGGCGACGAGCACGTATCCGGCCACGACAGCCGGCGATTGTTAAAATTACTCCGAACTTTCGGCATTGTGCCTGGCTGGCATTTTTCGACCAACACCGGTCCCGCTGCGGACAGAGAGTTGTGCATTTTCGCTGGCCCATAACTGCAGTTTGCCTTGTTTTTTGCAGGCAATCGCCGCGAGCTGGTCTTATCGATCGAGTCGGCTACTCGGCTCATTCAAAGTTTCAATTACCATAGCATCTACCATCGGTTCGCGTGTGTCAGGTGCGACACGCCGGCACACGCTACTACTCGTCCAGACAGCGAGTCGGAGCGGGCGACGCGGGGAATAACGAGGGGAATAACGTCGGGCCGCGGGAGAAGGAGAACGAGACAAATGGCAAATCGATGCCTCTCCAGCACTTGCGCGCGAGTGCCTCGCCCCGTCGACGCGACGCGTCCCTCTCGGCTTCGTGTGCTCTCCCAAAATCGAACGCGAACTCGGAAAAAACCGTCATCGAAAGCAAAGTTGGCGATTCTGCATCCTGATTTAATGAGATTAGAGCCGTTGGTTTTCCTTTTCCCCAATGGGCAACGACTCTCGCGGCACGTCGTCGCAACGGATTTCCTGGATCTCGGCCATAAATAACCGCCTTAGCTGCTCCGACTGCCCGAGAGCTAATCTAATCTGAAACAACTGAAATTCAAATCTCGAAATCTCCCTCGGTTTGTCTTGCCTCGGAGTCTCTCTCCTTTCCTCGTAGAATTCGACTGGACATGTTCGCCGATTAAAATTTTGATCAAATTTCGTCAACGAGTTGATTTCGGGAGTCGAATACGAGGATTCGCGGAGGGACATTATACATCGAGCCGCTACGGCCCCGGGCTTGTCGAACCTCAAACAAACTGGCTGTTACTACTTAGATACTGCCGTCTTTTACTATACCCGAAGTACTATTACGCGCTATTACTGCCTGTACTAGCCGACGGTTAGTGCCACCGAGCCACTAAGTCGCCGGTAAAATGCGCTCATTGAAAAACATGCGACGAGGTATTTAGGAGGGGCGCCGAAAAAACGAGATGTATAATCTGGTGGGAAAAATGGATTTAATGGATCAACGCTGCCCTCGCCAGAGAAACGCGCAAACAAACTAGCAAACAAACTAGCAAACTAACAAACTAACAAACCATTTCATGGTCAATCTTGGCCCATTCAAGCTGCTCCGCCGCGCGCGGGTGGAAAAACAAGAAAACACCACTCTCGCGCACAACCGGCAATCAATCGACCCGTCTCAATTTGGGATTCCGGCGGCGCCGGAGCCGAAGACAACGAGAGGGAAGAGCTCGGCAGTATCGGCGGAAATCCCCTCGAGATCGCACAAAAGCGCGACACGGCTCTCGCGGCGGAAAAACGCTTGCCACTCGGACAATGGGCCCCGGGCAAATTGTCTCTGCCTAATCTGCCTTCTTTCGAGCGCAGAACACTGTCCCACTAGCACTAGGAAAACACGCAGCGGCCCGCTGCGTTTGTTACGCTCGGCCATTGTTTTCGGAAATTGCGCTCGTTAGGCCGGACAATGGATTTCGAAATGGATTCGAATCTCGTCTCGCGACTGTTCCGGAGGTCCTACCGGCCTCCAAATCCACAAACCATTTTCAACAAGAACGCATGGAATCGAGGATCGATTCGAGCAACCGGAGCTTTATAACTGGAGCTTCTTCCCCGCGAGGTCCGCGCAGGTATGGGCACGTCGTCCTCGCGCGATTAACTTTCTTGCATAATAATGCGTGCCGTGTGCGCGCCGGGGAGTCTGTGGCGAGTGTCTCTCGGGAAATCCGATGCGAGCCCGGCGGCGGGATCGATGCATAGGCTCGCCTTATTCGCATCCTTAGATGTGCGCCGAGGGCGGCAGGCGAGCTTTCAAATAGTATCATTCGCCGGGGGTATACATAGCAGCATGGCGTTGCGCGCGTGTATACACAGTCTCGTCATTAGTAACGCGCGCGATGCTAACAAGACCAATCAAGCCCTCACGTGTCCGTGCGCGCTCCCGCTAATCAGCGGCCGAGCTCGGCTGGCGCGCGTGCTTTGCGATTGCGTTCAATTTTAAGAAACTCTCTCGGAGCTCGCGGCCTCGAGCTGGAATCAATCCGATGCTCGAAACTAGTCGAATAACATGAACGAATGAGCAACTTTTCCGGCTTTTTCCCAGCGCGCGCGATAACGAGGACAGCCGCGTCCCGCTCTACAATGAACAATGAACAACAATCTATAACAGGAGGCCCGGTCGGCGTATCTTTCTCTGCGCGCTCGCACTGCGGCTCGCCGCGCCGCAATAATGATAATTCCGCAGCAGCGAAGTTATCTGCGGGAATACAGCGGCGCACGTGAGCCAGCTCGTTGTGCCATCGATTATGCGGTTCGTTTGTCGCGGCTGACTGGATATGCGACGCTGCGCATGGCTGCGCAAAAATTGTTATCGTTATATCTCGCGGCGGCACGAGAAAACACATCGTGGATTCCGCTCGGCGAGTCGGAGAAAAGCGGAATTCGATTGAGAGGGAGAGCGAGAGGAGCCTGCCGCTCACGCACTGTCGTCGTCGCGTCCACATTTTCCTCCTCTCCGCGAGCTCCGATCTTCTTATCCTCGCGGGGCATTATCATAATGCTATCGCGCGAGCTACGTGACGGGAAAGACGTATTATCGCTCGCTCTCTCCTCTCGGCGCTTTTCGGCACTTTTAAAACGGATGCGAATTAGCGGCATTTTCTCCCGGCGAACCTTCTTGTCCCTTCTTCTCCGAGAGCTCAGATCGCAGCTCAGATCGCAGGTGCATCGGGACTGATTAGCAGGCGCGCGAGCTCACGTGAGAAAAGCCCGTCGCGCGTCGGCTTGGCCCGGCGCCAAAGGGCTCAGCCCCAAGTAATAATCCTAACTTCCGGCT
This sequence comes from Pteromalus puparum, assembly GCA_012977825.3. NCBI lineage: Eukaryota > Metazoa > Arthropoda > Insecta > Hymenoptera > Pteromalidae > Pteromalus > Pteromalus puparum. The sequence goes on along the minus strand of CM053170.1, from coordinate 326,220 downwards.
CAGTCTGCAGGGCTTAATTAGAACGGAGGTTAGAGACTCGCGACTCGCAACCCTCCGCTGCAAAAATGCCATTCCTGCATCCTCAAAACTCAAAGAGCGACTTAACGTGTCCGACTAGCGATAGTAGCGATAATCCCGCGCGGCCGCGCTCGAATAGAATCTTAATCTAAATCACGCGCCCTATCTCCCTCTCTACTCCCTGCTCTCTACTCTCCCCGCGCTCCTTTCCAATCCCACCAATCCCATTGGCCCGGCTCTATCTTCCGCGCTGCACTTTATTTCTCCTCCGCTCTTCCGCGAAATTGTTCTCTCCCAGCTCATGATTCTTTCAATCCCCCTTTCAATCCGGCAGCCATTAATCCGCGGAGAGCGGCGTCAAAGTCCAACGTCCGGAATCGAATTACGAGCTCAAAACAAGCGAAGCTCTCGACTGCAATCGCGACCTTTTTCCTCGCCTTTTTCTCTAACATTGTCGGATACTAATGACTGGTTCTTCGGAAATGTACAAAATTTTTAGCTGAATAAATCAATCGAAGGACATGCATCAAGCGCAGCGGAATCTTCCCCCCTTTGCGCCGTTTTGGCCGATGCAATGCAAGCTTTCAAATGCAAGGTTCATTTGCCTTGGAGGCGGGTCAGGCGGTACAGAGCCGCGTGACCCCCTTTCGCGACGCGAACGCGGCGAACGTCCAGCGCAGAGTCGTTTATAGAGCGAGCAGAACGAGGGCCACTTTCGGCGCTCCCCGTGAAATTGAGCCCTCCGAAGGAGGCTCGAGAGCGACTTTATCGCCGACTTTATCGCCGGGATCACGCGAGAAGTCGTGTTCGCGCGACTGGTCAGCGTGTAATTTAGCCGCGGTGCTTTTTCCCTGATTGACCGAGGCAGCAAGTGTCGGCCCGACCTTCCAAATGTTCCAATGACGCCGCCATTATCCGCAATTATGTGCCTTAATTCTCTCGGTGGAAGTGAAAATCCAATTGTGGCTGCAAGTTTGTTGGAAAAAGCGGACGTACTTGCTTATTTGGGATTTGATATTCAAGGAAAATATAGGCACAGCATTGTGAAGGAAACAATGCGAATGTGCTGCTATAGAAGCAAAACCGCTGGAATCCAAGCCAACCCAAGCCAACCCAAGCTCATCCTCCGGCCGCTCCGGCGCGTCAGCAACAGCAGCGAGGCACACACGGGCCTCGAGACAAAGAAAGTAATCCGTTACACGGAGTGCTGCGACGCGATTCATCGCGCTCCGGCTCAATATGCACGTACTTATAAGTGCTGCTAAAATTCTGATTAGGAGCCCCGGCTCTCGGCGCTTTTCCCATTCCGCGCTGAAATCCGATGCGGAAAAATTTCCCGGTTCCCGCGAGCGCAGGGAAAAAAGCGAGAAAGCGAAAAAGCAAGTGTCCGTCGACGCATTCCTCCGCTATACTTCTGGCAGCGCGAACTCGGATAATTCGAAAAATGTCCCCGGTGCAGTGCCGTGCAGTGGAAATAAAAGAACTGCCCAGCTCATGCGAGGAATTCGCAATAGCGGTACGCGAGCACGCGAGCGTCGCGGAAAAGAGCGGATACGCGCGACTGCAGAGATGAAGATGGAGATGAAGATGAAGATGAAGATAGCTTTCTGAAACGTCGGCTCGGCTTGTCAGTATTTTTTCAAAAGCTCGCGATCTCTTTAAAGAGCTGGGCAAATGTATGCCTTCCGAGAGCTTTCCGAGCTTTTCGAGTCGCGGCAAAGAGCGAACGCAGCTGGCAGGGATAAAAATTAAGTCCCGCTCGGAGATTAGAGCCGACTCCCGGCTCTCTTTCAGCCGCTGAATGCGAGAATGTTTCGCCTCCCGGATCTCCCGAGGAGATAGCTTTCTGCTTCCGGCTTTCGGCTTTTTCATTCGGCGCGCAGTCTGACAGCCTGATCGAATGATCGAATATCCCGAGACGGCCCTTTGGCGCGTTGTCGCGTTGTCGCGTTGTCTTCCGGAGACTCGCTGCGCCGGCACACCGCGCATGTCATTAACGCCATTAACGGCACTGAGCCACCGCCGCTCGGCCGGCTAATTCGCTTCTCGCGCTCGCTCTCTTATACGCGGTGCGGCGGAAAAAGGCCACTCCAGGAGGCCTTTCTCTTTCTCGAGCGCCCCCGCCCGCCACTTCTTATACTTATACGGCTGAGCACTTTTTCTCTGCTCCTCGGGCCAAGAGGCGGGCTTCTTGGAAAATGTTTCAATAACCGGAACCGGCTCGCGATTCATTCGTCCATTCATTCATTCGTTCATTCATTCATTCATTCATTTCTTCATTGAGCCGAACTTTTCACGTTCGAGCTTTGAGCCTCTTCCGCCGTGGAAACGAGGCGACTAAACTCTCGCCGGACGAGCATTGTATCGGCAGCTGCTCGTGTGCGGCTATAAATCAAATTTCCCGCCGCGCGGCGTTATCGAAAAAGTTTCGAATGAGCGTCGTCGGATTGGCGCTCGCTGCGCTTCGTGTCACCGGCCGCGGCCGCCGTGTACAACAGCAGCCCGGTATAAGCCCAGCTGCTTTTTCGCTCTGCCTTCTGATGTTCTCGCGCGGCCGGGACCTTCTATTTTTTCTCCTGTTATTGCGACACGCCTTTTCGGACTTTCTCTTCGATTTGGAGTTTTGGCTTTGCTCCGGCGAGGGACGGATACCGCAGGGACGGAGATTAAAAAAGTAGAGGAGCGCAACTGCTTTGGCAAAAATCAAAGTCTTGGAGCTGCATTTTCAGCTGCATTTTCGAGGAAAAAAAGTTTCCGCTTCGGCCGGGTGATGCGAGCGAGTGCACTCGTATGTATTCGTGATAAACGTATATAAACGTGATAAACCTGATAAACAGACACAATGCAAAAATGGCCATTGAACGCGGTAGCTTGTCAACACTCTGCAGCTCGGAAAGCTCTCCGAGATGGAAGCGGTATTTCGTCGAAGCACTTTAGCGCGCGCGCCGCGATCGAGAGCAATAAAAGTGACCGATGTTCGCGCGATTACGCGAAGAGATCCATTTGCAAAATTGCTCGTTGCTCGTTGCTCTATCTCCTTTCCAGAGAAACGGAGAAAGAAAGCCTGCGGCCGCGCTGCACGAAGTAATTAATTTCTCGAACGCGATCGGTCGGTCGGTCGTCTCTCCCGAGGGCAGCTAAACAAACGACGAAAACGAAAATAGCTGTACATATAGCCTCGAGCGATTAAGATCTTTCGAGGGAAACGCCGCGCCCTTCAGCCAGGGCAATAATGGACAAAATATCAGCCGGTCCAATCTCACATTCTCGCGTCTCGATTCTCGTCGACCGATGATTATTAGCTGCTTTCCTGCGGACTACGAGCCTTTAAAAAATATATCGGTCGCGCGCGTGAGCCGCCTGCCAGATTTGCCCGCAGACCTTAATCATCCGCCGTTCGTCTCTTTCGCACTTTTGATTGCGGCCATATTTCGTGACGCGCCGTCGTCGACGTATGCAAAAGCGGCGGCGGCGGCGGCGGCGGGAGAGGGCATGCATTATTCAAGCTTCAAGCGCGAAGGGCCGAGCGAACCTTCGATTGCAGTCAAGTCAGTTCTGCAAAAAAACGTCCTGAAGTATACGCACGCATTTGTACAAATACACCGCGAGGTGTGTGCTGGCCTGACCGTCAACTGAGAAATTAACGATTGCAGTCACTAAATGGCGGATCATGCGTATGCAATACCCACTACTTTTCTTTTCAACATTGCGGGGGTCAGCGTCTGAAACTCTGAAATCCAATAGCTCTGCCTCATCTTTTCCTTTTTCCCTTAGCTCTCGAGAGAAGAATCGATAATTAACTCGGCTCGGCTGGGTAGGGGCGGGCTTCGAGACGATTATTATTAAAACCGGCGAGCGGTGAAAAGACTGCGAGAATTTAAGACGATGCATCGAAACCAATAACCCATAAGAGTTTGCGCGGGATTTTAGTCGATGGACCATAGCTGGCGAGATGCTAGAGGCAAGTTGGAAGGAAGACGAAGACGAGCTCAAGAACGAGCCGAGCAATTATTTCTGTGATTGTGCGTTTCGTACAGGCATTGTTTTGTCGGTTCGATCGATTCGGGGAAGCGAGTTTAATTTTCCCCGTTTAGGGCTTAATGAAGGCAGCATCCATTTTGGCTTGAAAAAAAAAGCCGCGAAAGCAAAATAGAATTAGGTGCGCCGAATGAGAAGCCGCCTCGAGAGAGCAGAAGGGACTCGTGTATCGTATATCGACTTTCCGGCTGATTTATGCCGGCGTCAAATCACTCGAAGAGTCTGGAACAATAGACGTTGACGTCGGCGACGAGGCGGAGCTAGGGCTGCGTGCAGTACTCGGCTCGACTCGGCTGAAGCGACGAACGGCGAGGAGGGAAATAAATCCGTCGAGGCGTATTTACCTATTCGTTTTGGGCCGCGCTCAGCAGACTGTCACTTACTGCGGACGAGCAGCGAGCAGCCTTCGAACGATCATTCTCCGCTACTTCTACGGGTAAATTGGGTCTCGACTCAAACTTCTTGAGCTTTGAAAGAGCGAAATTTTCGCCTCGAAAGTTTTCTCTTCTCCTCGGTTCTCTCGGCGACGGCTCGGCGCGAGAGCTGGAGAATGCTGGAGAATGCTGGAGAGAGAGAATCCGAGGAGAGAATCCCAGTTCGAGCGGAGGGGAGTAGTCGAATTAATCACTGCAGCCTTAATAAATTAACTGGCAGCAGTGGGCAGCAGTGGGCAGCAGTGCACACGCGAAAAAGGCCAGCGGCCGCCGTCATTTTGCATTCCCCGAAGGGCGAGCCGCAGCAAGTTTGCTTCTGGCTCGCGCGCGAATTTCCCATGGCGGCTTATGCAACGCTACTTATACTGCGCGACGCTCGAGGAATTTCGAGATTGCCCTGACGGCTTTGTTCGCTCGCAGGCTAATGAGAGCTTATCGGTTTTCGAGAAGAGGCGCAACTAGTTCGGAGTCGCGACGAGTCATATGTGCGCAGATGAAAAGAGGGGGAGGGCGCGTGTCGTAAATGTCGTTTATGGCCTTCTCGCGAGAGGAATCGCGCTTTATTAGGCTGCGGCTAAAATTGCCAGAATTTACGGATTACCCGATGACTCTCGCTTAATTTCCGGCTTCCACGAGTCCTTTTGCGAGTTTTGCCGGTACGAGTAGTCAGGGTCAAGATAGCCTCGGACCGCCGCTAAGAAAAAAGCCCGGCATCGGTCGAAGATTAATCGCCTTCGCCTGCAGGGCCCAGGCACGGGTTAAGCGGGCGCGTCGATCCGCTGCCGTGTCAGCACTTCATCCGACGCGTCGGCGGGTCAATCGTCGGTCCACTAGCTGCCACTGGCTCAGCTAGTGCTCGAGAGAGTAGAGAAAAATCAGCGAAGCATCTCAATATACTATAACGCGCGCCGGCTTGAGTCGTTGAGCCGTTGAGCCGTTGAGCCGTTGAGCCGTTGAGCGATCGAGCGAGAAGCGTTTTATGAAAGCCTACTCGAGGGCAATTTATTAAAAGTGCGAAAAACGCCTAAAAAGAGCCGGAGGTGCAGGAAATTAAATGCTTGCGCGGATTCTGATGTGTTCTTCGAAAACGATCCTCGTCGGGCGCCTGAAAATTCAAACTTATTGGCGCGAAAGCCTCTCATAAAACGAGAATTGCGAGTGCAGCAGCGCGACAAAGGGCCGCTTCATCGTCGAGCATTAACAAGCCAAGTTGGCCCCGTCGACAACGAGCGCGGCCGCAACGGAGCTGGGCCCCGCGCGCAGAAGCGAAACTTTCGACAAAAGGCCGCCGCCGCCGCCGGCAAAACAAATGCTCTATCAGCTCGCGGCGCGGCGTTGAAATTTAAATCGTCTCGTCACTCGCGAGTTGCTCGCTTGCATTAGTTTATCTTGGGAGGAATCAGAGAGACCTGCTCTCGAGGAAAAGCCACGAAGATTGCCCATTTTATGAGCCCCCCAGATATGTATAAATCTCTTCTTTCCCCTCAGCTCTTTCTGCGTGTTTCTTCGTGTTTCCGCGCTCATGATTCGGCTTCCTTCGGCCGCTTTTTCTCCAAACAGCCTGCATTGAGCTACAAATTCCTCTCGCGGTACGGGTCCACGGGATTAAAAGTGGCCGCTCGCTCAAGTTTGTTGGGCGTAAGCGCCGTAGTTCGCTCGTGAAATATGTCTCTTTCGGTTCACCTGAGCTACGGCTCCGGGCGAACAGGGCGAACTTTCAATCTGGACAAACTGCGCGGTGATTACGAGCGGAGAGCCGACTTTTAAGCATATTTATTTGCATTTTTTTTTTTATTTCCTCCACGGCAGTTCAGCTCATTGACTGATGGTCGATTTTTTTCCAAGTTACGCATAATGACACTCGTCGTGGACATTCGAGATTTTTCCGATAACTCAGCTTTTTATGCGCCGAGCATATCTCGCGCTCCTGCGGCGCTTTATGCTCGGAGATTCCAAGCACGGCGGCAGAAAGTATATATGAAAAGGCAAGATTCCCATTTTGCGTTGACAAATGCGCTTTCGAGGCTCTTTAAATGGTAATTCCCCCTCGGCTGAGGTATGAATTTTTTCACTCTGCGCATAAAATAATGCCGAGTAGCGAGTACTTTTGCGGCCGAGTAGGCAGTGTTAAAATAGAAGCACCGGCGCACTGCTGCTCTGCTCTGCATCTTTCGCTTTGGCTCTCTCTCGAGTGTCGTTTGTATTTCTCCCTGAGTGATTCGTGAAAACGCTCGTCACTAAAATTTAAACTTGACGCCGACCTCAATTAGCTTCGCGCACCGCACACACTCCGAGCCGCGGTTCTCCGAATAAGGGTGCAACTTCGATTGTTAGGCAATTCCAAGTTTCCCGGGGCAAAGGTCGTTAGCGTAAAGCGTTATCCGCGCTATCTATGCAAATGTTATAGTCGCCTTATACTCCCGCAGCCTGACTTCTTGGAGAGACTAGCTCGCTTTAATGTCAACGAAATCGTTCGATGCGCGGCCGAACATTGGCCGCCGGTGTTAATCTTCGAGCACATTCGAATTAAAAAATTTCTCGCAGCTCGCGCTAATTGTGTATTCTTCGAGAGTAGCAGCGAGAAATGAAAAAACGGAAGCCCGGAAGCCCTCCGCCGCCCGCATACACAGCTAATTTTCCGGGAAATTAAGGCACGTCGTTGAAATGATCAAGAAGCAGGCGGCGTTATTACTTTATACCAACGAGATTTCCATATAATGAAGCGAGGTTACAAAAATTGCAGCTGCTGCTTGCTGCTTACGGCATTACATTTCGTGCCTTCTCTTTTCTACGAGGCGGAATCGAAAAGCGGGCCACGCATACATCGGTCGGCTGGAAATTTATTAAAGCGAGACAGCTAGTCTAATCTGCGTCGGCGGGTAATCGATTCGAGCAGTGGAACGAGGCCGCGTTTAGTCGGACGCCTTTACGCCTTTTTGTTTCGTTTGGTTTAGATTCGACGCGACCGATACACCGATACACCATACACCATAAGAATCGAGTTGAGCCCTTGGCTTTGAAGGAGGTGGGATTCGAAAGGCGATCAGTACGATGAGTAAAGTAGACAACATTGCGAGAAAGTGGGGGGAATGAGCGGGCTAGGCGGGTCGATAGGACGGCAAAGCGCAGTTCCGTTGCCGGCGCCGCGGGCCGCGGCTGAAAAATTCCGCCGCACGTACTCAGCAGTCAGTAGAAGTATGAGAGATCGAGCGGGCGGCCGGGCAAAGGGATCGAGCCGCGCCGAATCAACATGTTGTTCGCCGGCCTGCAGAGCTCGGCTGATCTCGGCTGATCTCGGCTGATCTCCGCGAAGGTCGTGCAGCCGGTGCCGTTCGAAAGAGAAGTGCGCACCAACCTTTGCGTTGTGTCGAGCTCGAAGGAAGGGCTCGAAGGAAGCACCTGGAGCACTCAGCGAGGCCGCTCGACGCGAGGGTCCGCCTCGTTGCCGCGGGGCTCTGACATGTCCTCGTACTGCGCTCGTGTCCCGGGAGGTCCCCGCAGTCGTCCCCGCAGTCGTCCCCGCAGTCGGCGTCCCGCACTGCTGCACTCTGCCCCCGCTCACGAGCGCCGCGTCGGCGGCATCCCCGGCTGCTGCGAGCTCGGCTGCGAGTTCGGCTGGATGCGGAGGAGCGGAGGACTGAGGACGTGCTGGCACTGCTGGCTCTCGCGGCTCGCCGGCAACTACCGCCACTAGTGCCACTACCGTCCGGACTCTCCCTACTGCCCCTGCTCCTCCCGCGCAGGCGCACCGCGCCCGACGCTCCCCATTCATCCCTCTCCGCGCGCGCGATCACTGCGACTCCGCGAGGGGCCACTCATCCCCATTAGCCTCTTTCGGCTTTCCCTCTGCAGCGCGAATCTGCGCGAATCTACGCGTCGGTGTCCTGCATCGCCCACTGCTGGATCATCGACGAGGTTTTAGGAGAACGGAGACAGAGCACGTTCCGGCGATAAAATCAATCGAACGCAGGCCAACGTCCCGAGCGATAAGATCCCCCGAGCGAGTTTGTTTTCCAGCGTAAAACAGAGAATGAATTTTCCCTCTCGTGCGCCTTTTCTCGCGCGATCGCCCATAACCGCGTTATCGGTGGCTCCGTCGCTCCGTGTCTGGCCATAAGCAGCGGAGCGCTCTCGGAATTTATTCGAAATTCGAGATTTCGCGTTCGAGACTTTTTCCCGCTCGACGCGCGCAAAAGCCAGAGGCGGGCGGCTCGCGCGCATCTAATTACGCATACGTCATACGCATTCCCCGGGCGCGCGCTCCTCCTCTCCCGTGCTTTCCTTTGAAATCCGAAATCTTCCGCGCGGAGACTGCCGGTCTCATTAGCCGCTGAAATCGCGCTGCATTGTTTTAACGGAGCGGCCTCTTCGCTTTTTGCCCTTTGTCTCGCGGCGTACATCTCTTCCCCTCTTTGGACTCGGAGTGACGAACGATCGATCGATTCGATCGCACTCTAATGAAATTCGCTCGTAAGCCCAAGGTGCACGGCGGCCATGCGCGCTCGAATTCTCAATGCGTAACACGTGTCAGCGAGCTGTTAACTCGCATCAAACGGAACTAGCTCTTAGCGCTAATGCGCCGCGCGATGTTCCCATTAGGGCCGTTAGCCTCGCTACACGCCCCGGGATGACTGACTGATCAATTAGAAGTCGGGTAATTGGCCGCCGGCAAACTGCCTGTCTCGAGATGCCGCTCCGCCGATCGAAATCGTCCTGCGCGCGAACATCTTTCCTATAGGACTGTGACATTTGCGACATTTGCAGCGGATCCGATGCGGTCAAAAAGCCATACTGCTGTATCCAGCAAAATCCCAGGCAAATTACCAAGTTCTCTCTGCGCGGCGGTCTACCTATACCTTAATGTGCACACGATCTACTTTCGACGGAGGAGCTTGGTTAAATTGGTAAAATTCGAAACTCCTCAGCGCGCCCCAAACGTCAATGACGAGTAAAGTGCGTGTGCGTGTGCGTGTGCGTGCATAATTCAATGCGTATTTCGCGGGCTCAATTTCATTTTCGACTGCAGCGCACCGCGCAGCTACAGCGGGAGCGGGGAGGCTCGAAATCAATTAGTTAAATTGCTAAGTGCACCGGACGGAATGTTACATGAATGATGCTCATGTTTATTAATGCTCGCCGGGCCTCAAGCAACAGCTTCGCGTTCTATGCACCCACGAGGCGATGCGCGACGATTAATATTAAAATATTGCCGAGTCTTTTGACGAAAGGAGCCTCCGTTTTTTCACTACACCGGGGGCGATGAATTTCCAGCGAGAAGACTGACGATAAGAGGGACGAACGGAATTGCTCGATCTTGTACTTGATTTCATTCTCGAATTCTCGAATTCTGGAATGAAATGGCCGGTATTCGGCGAGCTCCCTTGTCACCGACAAGATGTGTGACGCGTGCCGCTGACGCGTCACGCCAACGTCGCCAACGTCGCCAACGTCATCGTCTATACCTGCGAAGGCGCTCATCAACTATCCAGTATCCTACTGCACCTACCTTCGACAGGGAATGCCCCAGATGCAGATGACGATGTAGCAGGACGAAGGAGCATATTGGGCGGTCTTTGGCAGTCTCGTTTTGTCCGACCTGCAATCATGAATAAAAAGTTAGGATTTATGTCGAAACAGCAGCGCTCTGCAGGCAGGTATAGGTACTCGACAGGTCGTCAAGATTTAAAAACTTTTTTTGCCCCGCACACGTATGCACGGCTACACGTTATTTCCCGCGTGCGCGCGAGCGACGAGTTTTACGCTTCCGAGAAAGGCAATTCGAGAGGAAGGAAACTCGGCTCGGCTCACTCGGCTGTTTTTTATTCGCGCACGCGGCGCCGGCTCTTTTTCGCGGAACAGCCACCTCGCTGCTGCAGTAGCGCGCGTAGCTACGCCGAAGAGGAAACGAAGGAATTACCCAGTGCTATGCTGTTTCGCGAACGGCAACTGCATTGGCGAAATTAGGCGTTTTGCCTGCCTTGATCACGCGCCGAGATAATGGAGCCAGCTTGCGTCCTCGAGTCCTTATCCAATATTTTTATAACCTTTCCATAAAAATTTACGATACACCTCGACAAAATATATGCCGATATGCATGCGATATAATAATATGAAGATGACAGGCGAAGCGAGAACGTGAAATCTGCCAGAGTCGTCGCGCTTTGCATCGGAATTCACTCGCGGATATCCAACTATATACTGTGTAGCGACTCTCTCTCTACCTCTTTTTCTGTAATCGACACTCTCGCCGCGCATAACGAACGTCAATCCGGGCCCCCGCGAGAACGACAAGCAGCTATTTGTGTAACGCGTCAAATCTCTCGGAGCCAGCCGTCTGCGATCCATAAATTCAATTAATTCAACTGTCAATCCGTCGGCGCTCTTCCACCCGCACCCCTTCCCCCTCTCTCTCTCTCTCTCTCTCCTTGTCGAACAACAAAAATTCCGAGGAGGCCGGACGGTCGCACGCAGTGACACGCGCGTAATTGCCGGGATCGACAAAAGCGGAAGGAAACAAGCCTGTGCGGCGCGTCGCAAACTGAGCTCACTCCCTTTGCACTAGATATACCATGGGTAGACCTGCAATTGTCCCGCGGACGTCCTCGACTCTGAAGCCTGACGACGCTATTCACTTATTTTATTGCTTCGGATTCGCGTTATGCTCGCGCGATGCAGATCATGTCATGTTTGTATTTATTGTATTTTCATTCTTTCATCTTAAAATAGCATTAAAATGCACATAATGCTATTCTAAACTCATTTAAAAGTTACTTAATTTGCATTTGAAAAAAAAATCGCAATAATTGTGGCGCAGGTGCGAAAAATGTGTGTAATTCATATTTGATCCCGTACTGCGGCCGCACCTCCTGCTGCAGCTTTTGATTTACGACGATTTTTTTCGCCGCGGCGGGAATCGGACTTTATTTTGATTTATGCAATTACTACACGGTTAATTAGCGCCAAGTCCGCCGGCAATAAATATAAACTCTTTGTCCTAGCTATATGTTCATAAAAATATACGCAAGATGTATCACTATATACAATATTAATGTATAATAACAAAATACACACTCTGTTGAAAAGAGAATTAATAATATGATAATATAACAACATCGAATCGATTATTTGTATTGTTTTGCTTCCAAATCTGCAGTGCGACGCGTATCCGCTTCAAAGACATCTACCAATATAGGGAGAGCATTGGGCTACATTGGCAAATTTTTTTATTTCGATTGTTAGCTCTACACGCCTCTATATGTATAATTCTACGAACACAACAGTTCTGCAAACGGGTTCGCAATTCTCGAATCCGTATAAACGGCCTCTTTGGGAACGCAACTCGGCCACGGTACTAATTAATGTTTGTTATTGTTTTGATTTCGACGAGAGTAATTGTGATAGAATAACACATTTGACTTACAAAACAGTAACTCTTTTTTCATCTTTAATCGCTGCTCTTGTCGGTAATATACTTAAGCTTTTGTTATTTGCACTGTAGGTATATGCAGTATGCTACAATCTACATCAGGTGTATCCATCCTGAAAGTAAAAAAAAGAAGCATTTCATCATGGCTACACAGTATACTTATATAGGTATGTATACATACATACACGCATATATCGATATACAAAAAGCTCTGAAAAATGTAATCGATCGAAGCTGGTTACAAAACCTCCAAAAGAAACGTTGAAATCATCATAACCTAGACGATCGTAGGTACTTATAACCGACAATAAAACCAACTTTAATACGACGGAGGCACGGAGGGTGCAGGTGATGGGTTAGTAGGGTTAGTATTTCTTTTATGCGCCTAGTTTATTACCTATTACCAACGAATATAGACTTGTCTATACCTATCTCAGACCTATATATGTTACTACTACATCAAGTACCTACTTGTAACGATATATGCACTTAGACTTGTAATGAACTCAACTGCTTACTGCAGTCAAGTCCAAGTGACAGAGCACCAACCGGGACACCGGAGGAGCGGATTCAGCGGATCAGCCGCATCAGCGCCCTGCTCTCGAGAACGGAGAAACTGTAACTGAACCGCATTCCTCCGTCCCCGCGCCCCGCGCGTCCTCCCCAGTCCCCTGCACGGACACTTGCGATGGTTAGTTGGCTTGGCCCACAGCGTCTGATCTTATTCGCCCACAGGAGGCAGCGAGGCTGCGACTGCGAGGCAGCACCAGCAACGAGCGACATACCTAAACCCGAAAAAAGAGGAAAGAGGGCCAAAACCAGTCAGCGCGCACTGTCAGACTCAGTAGTGTCAGCAGATTATACACAGCTGCAGCACAGGATCGACGACGGCAGCACGATGTTAGGTTAGAATATACTCGCACACGGCACATACATTGATACATACTTGCAGCAGATACACACATCTATACAAAACACGCAAACGTCCTCTCCTCTCGTCATGGCAGCTATCAAGAGCTTCGGCAGGGACATCCCGTATCTGCGCCAGCAGTTTGCCGCTCTACTGGGCAACACCAGCACCAGTGTAAAATTCATCTGCATCGTTGTGCTCTTTTCCTACGGGCTCTCTTTCTCCGAGAACGCGGTTCTCGTGCTCAGCGTAACCCCGGGCTACCTGCTGCCTCCGGCCTTCTGGATCTGGACGGCCTTTACCTTCTGCTTCCTCGAGATTCACTTCTGGGAAGTGGTCGTTGATGTGGTTACAGTTGGACTCTGCGGCAAGCTCATCGAGCCACTATGGGGGGCAATGGAGATGATGACCTTCTTTGCCATTGTTAACTTTGGAGTAGCCGTACTCTCCTCTATGTTTTACCTGGTGCTGTACTTTTGCACTGGAGATACTGACCTGCTCTTTGACATACATATCCATGGACTAACCGGATACATTGCAGGTTTGTCAAGCACTGGACTCCTATATATGCGCTTGTACAGCTTTCTATGCACGCTCCGACTAATTCTCTTCTACTTTGCGCCGCAGGTGTCACTGTTGCGGTTAAACAAATTATGCCAGATCATATATTGATCAAAACACCAATAGGTAAAATAACCAATAGAAATATACCTTTGATGGTGTGGATAGGATATTTACTGCTTTGGATTTGCGGATTGTTAGAGGGCACACATCCAACAATGTTCTTGAGCGGATTGTTAATATCCTGGATGTATCTCAGATTTTATCAGAGGCATAATAATGGCTCCAAGGGTGATATGGCTGACAATTTTACATTTGCAAGGTAAAGATATAACTTGTGTGTGTGAGTGTGTTGATCTATTCCTCTACCACCATCCTCCTTATCTAATACTTGGCCTTTTTTTCCTGCAGCTTCTTTCCAAATGTATTGCAACCTCCGATTGCAGTAGTTGCTAACACAATTCACGGCTTTCTCGTGAGAATTGGTCTCTGCAGGAAAGTTGTACGCAGATTTGACATGTCCAATGCGCCACCTGGATTGGTCATCAATTTACCTGGAATTGATCCCCATGACAGCGAACGACGCAGGTTTGTGCATCTAGTTGAATTGCTCTAGTCGATCATCGACATGTAATTGATTTTTTATTAAACATTTATTCAAAACATGAATTTCCAGACAAATCGCTTTGAAAGCCCTCAGTGAAAGGTTAAGTAAGGACCACGCCAAACCCTGGCAACAAGACAGAAGTAAAAAGCACTCGCCCGTGCCCTCTGCCGTATCCGTTCAAATTCCGGAACCCGCGATACCGAAACCTCTGCCCTCGCCCCTCATACCGCAGATTAGCGTCAACATTCACAATCATCCGTCGACAAGTAACAGCAGCACGTGATCCGCAGCCAAAGATTCGTCAACGAATCCCGGCGACGAGTCTTCCGTCAAAGAATGAGAAAGTGCGTCGGAATGACAGAGAGCTTTTTACGATTATATTGAAAGAGGAAAACGTTCCTAAGCGAGCTAATCATATATAATGATTTTAATTATGGCAGTATTCGATAAGATGACTGAGCTTTGAGACTTGCATATCTTCTGGGTTTATATGCATCGGGTTTGAAGCGACGACTTGTTGAATATCATGCCATATTATATTACCAACTAGTAACATTATGTTGTTGTATTTATGAATAATGGTTATCGGTTTTCACTTCACAAGATTTACAAAGTTTAAAATTTATAATGAAACTGTCACACAAGTTTTTTTTTTATTTTTTTTTTTTTTTTGTTTTTATATAACTTCATTCAGAGGCTGTGCATTAGTCTCATTATTTGTAAAAAAAGAAAAAAGAAAAAAGAAAACAAAAGAAAACAAAGCTGTACAAACTCGTAAAGAATGTAGCTTGTGAAAAAAAGTGTAAGGTGTATGATGAGAAAATCCAAGTTATTGATGTTTCGATATTATACATTTGTTTGTACAAGTACAAAATTAGGCCAAAATCAATTTCAAATACAAACATAATATTTTTAAATTGAGTTTGAATATTTTTATAATTTTTAGTATGTTTAAACATATAATCATGGCATCAATAAAACTTGAGATTTCTCAAGATTTACTTGAGCATGTTGAAGCGGATTGTAAATCGGTAAATTGGAAGGGCAATCAGTTATGACTTGCAACTCATTCGCACGTTTTTAAGAAGTTGTAGTACACGATTGTTCAATATATAATAAATATATATACATATATAAAGATAGATTTTACTACAAGTTGAGGGTTTATGTATAATTTAGACAAAAATACTTTACTCGCAGTTAAATGATTGAGATAGTTTATATATATTATATATACATATTAAAACCAAAAAAGGCTTTTAAGAAATTTAAATGTATAGGAACATCTATGCATTTAAAATATAAATAAATGATGTGTAAAATTAGCGATTTTGTATGTACTGTACATACAAATTTCCTTGATCAGGAATTCTAGAAGCATTGTATATATACCTTATTGACTTAGTCTTCCATAATAATTTCTGTGTACATATACATCCCATCATTTTCTTTGTTTATTTATTTATTTTTCTAAATAAATCGAGTCGTACTTGAGAATCCATAATGAATCTCGCGTGTTAAACAAATTTATTACACGCATGATATTATGTATAAATGACGTGCGTTTGAAAAATTAAAAACTCGAGTTTTAAATTATATGCACGAATGAGTTGCAACTACATAAATACACGCTGTCATGGGATCAACAGTAGTGACGAAAAGTTGTGTGTGCGTTTGTGTGTGTAAAGCAAATCGATGAGAAGCTGCGACTTCAAACAAAGAGAATACCTATTTTTATGTGTAATGTATAATGCGATAAAGAAATTCTTGAAATATTTAAGTGTAAATCCGTGTATGTAGATCGTCTTGGCTTCGTACTTGACCAACGCCATTATCACTCTATTGTCAATTAACAACGTAAACGACAATAAGACGAAAAAAGTATCGAAAATATAATCAGCATTCATAACTATATTATTACTGTATATTAAGATCGCTAATAATAATACTTTTGTACATATGTGATGGTTATAATGCAACTTGAATTTAAATAGAAAAATTTAATTTGCCCTAAATATATACGTACATTTTATTTTTTGATTTGTGGATGAAGGAAAAACATATGAAGGTTTTAAAAAATTCCATTTATTGCTGTACAAGCACGACCTTGGCTTGGTGAAAAATATAAAATCTGCCATGACAATGTTTATCTCTGAAAACTCTTGCGGACAGCGGTGACACTTGGTGGTTCTCCAATTCGGTATCGAGTCGCACTTGAGTAATCTCTGTGGTTATAATTTAAAACAATAATTTGAACAAGATGTAATAGTTTCATTTTGATTTGTTTTAGCTTTTAGTTGGATAATCAAGATCTTTCTGATTATCCAACTCGTTCCAATTTCTCGTTTGGTCATGCTGATGCTGTATATATAGTAATATTCAGTGAAATTCAATTCAACTTGTGTACTTGTATATCTGCTACGGCTTTGATTCATTTCAAGCTAATACTTGTATGTACAATCAATCCAAATCACATCCGATTCCAGTTGCCGCGTTATTACGGTCGGATGAATTTTTGTGCTTAATCTGTACAAATTCCAATTTTTCACACACACACACACACACACAAATCTCAACTCAACTCGTAATTAATACGAGTGCAGTAGGTCCATTTGTTCCCTTGCAGCAGCAGCAGCAGCAGCAGCAGCAGTTGAAAATAATTTACGTCTCTATCTGAAGAACTGCTGCTGATGTTGGGCCCACTGTTGCTGCTGCGGTTGTGGCGGCTGTTGCGCCTGAGCTACAGCGTACTGTGTGTCTTGGACATAAGCAGAGCGTGCCTGAGATGGGCCCGAAGCGCCGTACTGCTGTTGCTGCTGTTGCTGGGCTGTCACGTAGGCCATCTGCGACGAGTGGTGTCCGTGTTGAGCTCCATAGTATTGCTGTGTTTGCTGCGAAGGTGGCGGTGGAGGTGGCCCAACGCTGACTCCGTAGCCACCGTAGCTGACTTGAGGAGGCGGAGGTGGCGGTGCTTGACCCGAGAGTACGACGTGTCTGCAAAAGTGAATGTGAATGTGAACGCAACTTGAAGAAAATCTTGAATCTCTAAATGATTTAGAGATGAAACTAGAGAGATTAAATCTATCTTATACCTAGCCGTCAAACTCGCATTGACGTGATTATCCGGGTGATAATAATGATGACTTGACTGCTGCTGCTGCTGCTGCAATTCGTGTGAGCTGATGGTGGTGGTATCCTGTATCGGTACCGTAATCAAATTCGACCTCATTTGCGCATTGCTAGCCTGCTGCTGCTGCTGCACCGCAGCCGAGTTCTGGGAATAATGTCTATGCTGAGGTGGTTGCTGCCGATGATCCAACGACGAAGACTGCTGAACGACGGAATTGACGCGCGGGTCGTTACCCATCCCCACACCCGTCACCATGTGGCTTGCGGCCATGGCCTTGATGCGATTATTTGGACCGCCACCCTTGGCCATAAGCTGCGCCTCTAGCAACAGCTCCGCGTTTTTCGGATGACCTGCATAACCCTGTGAACCGTCCACCACGTGCATGTTCTGAACCACTTGAGGCTGCACAGGTGTTGAAACGTGCCGATGGTTTATGTGGGCCTAGATGATGTGCACGATAAATAAACTTTTGTAAACTCAAAAGAACTGGAAAAAGTGCACGAGCAAATGATTTGCGCTATTCACACTGACCTGCAGATCTCTTTGACTAAGATACGTTCTTCGACAACCAGCATTACCATATCTGGTTCCTCCATGTGTACACATGAATACTGTACCCAAGCCAGTCTGCTCTACTCTAGAAACCTTTTCCATACATCTTGGACACACTTTGTCTTCTCTTTTGGCACAGGATAAACAAAATACGTGTTTACAAGGAATCTGGGAAATAAACAACAACAAGCACACAACTATGAATACAAGATTATATGATTATCTCAAGCCTAAAAAGCTCAGAAACTTTAGAGATCTCTCACCATTCGGCCATAGATGAGAATTGGCTTCAGACACTTGTCACAGCAATGAATCATTGGATTTAAAACTTTTTCACCGATCAAATTGACACGATGGTCCCATCTTAACCTAAGCATTGGTTCTGGAGGACCTCTGTTGATTGTGGTAAATGTGGGCGCTTCTAATTGTGAAATATCTGCTTCTAAATCAAACTGAGCTTCCACCAGTGTGGGCTGATGAATTGGCGTCGCTTGCTGCTGCTGCTGCTGCACTGGCTGTACCTGTGCATGTGCTACAGCCGAATGCATCTGCTGCACTTGTTCCTGGGCTGCTGCTGCCTCTGATTCGCAGGGTACACTTGTGTCCATGGCATTTTCTTCCGAGGACTGGGGAATATCCTCGTCATCACTTTCAATGACCTTGCAAATAATAAACGAATCGTCAATCGATTATTAAATCACCTGTGTGAACGAGTTGTGTTGTTACCTTGACAGCTTTTTTAGTACGACCTCTTGCTCGTCCTCTGCCCCTGCCTCGTACACGGCCTCTATTCCTCCCTCTGTTTCTCTTGCCATTCTCCTCCTCCATGTCCATCGACTGATAAGGGATGAAAAAAATAGAAAAAAATCAACAAAATCAGCTAGGTTATGTCCAAGATTCGCCAATTTAGAAGCGGTCGCAGTATAAACAGCATATCGCAAAACTTACGCTCGACTCTCTTCTCCGAGCGGAGCTCGTTAATACTATTAGGTTTTCCAACGCAGCAGCGCACGGATACTCACAATCCACGAAAATGCTAGCCGCGCCGTAAGTATACTGCAGCCGCCAATGTCATGTAGGTATAGGTACCTACTTATCTGCTATAACTGCATATACAGCACGCATCAGCGCATTGAGCCGTATAACCGAGTATAACGTATAAGATGCACGGACTATAAACATATAGATACTACTTACATCTTGTATTCCAATTTTCGCCGGCTGTCCTCCTTTGGCGCTAGTGTGAGATTTTCGGTTCAATTTTGTTAATTTTTCCAGATCGGCGGGCTCCCCTCTCTATATACTCGCAGGCGACGTCATGGATTTCGGCGCTGCTCCCTGAGCGTCGACTGTCGAGCGAGAGTATAAAAAGGGCCGGCGAAGCCCGCTCCTCAGCATTATTCGTCCAAAGTTCCAAGTTTCTAGTTGATACACAACTCGAGCAGTTTTCGATTTATTAAAAGTATATATAACCTATAAAGTGCATCATGTCCGGACGTGGAAAAGGAGGCAAAGCCAAGGCCAAGTCCAAGACTCGTTCCAACCGTGCTGGTCTGCAGTTTCCCGTCGGTCGTATCCACCGTCTTTTGCGTAAAGGCAATTACGCCGAGCGAGTCGGTGCCGGGGCTCCGGTCTACCTCGCCGCTGTCATGGAGTACCTGGCTGCTGAGGTCCTCGAGTTGGCTGGCAACGCCGCTCGCGACAACAAGAAAACCAGGATCATTCCTCGCCATCTTCAACTGGCGATACGCAACGACGAGGAGCTGAACAAGCTACTCTCCGGTGTCACCATCGCTCAGGGTGGCGTCTTGCCCAACATCCAGGCTGTCCTCCTGCCCAAGAAGACCGAGACTTCCTCCAAGTCTTCGTCTCAGGCCACCAAGAGTTCTCAAGAATATTAATTACTAAACTCGAGCACAATCGGCCCTTTTCAGGGCCACTATACCTATTTCTACATATTTTTCTCTTTCATTTCCGTCGCGCCAACGAGTGCTACTTAGTGTAATTTTCTTTTCTAATAAATCATAGCAGTGCATAAAGTCAACACATTGTCGATATTTATTTCACCAAAAATATTCGTTAAGTGAGTGTTGCTCCGAAAATTCACACGCAATCCCGACATTCTATAATACACACAAGTCTCGGGCGTTGAATGAGTAACGGTCGTTTCTGTGGTTCCATTGTACAAATTCAAAATCTTTTATAGTTTATATCCCGCACATTGCGACAAGTATTTGCTTTTAACTTTTGATTCTTTAAAATCACAAAGTCCTAATAAAATAATATATATATGTATATATGTGTGTGTGTGTATATATATTATTATATACATGTATAATATGCGTATGTGTGGCACAAGGGACTGTTTTCCCGCCAATTCGTATTTCATTTTTCGTTACTTTAATGGATAATATTTCGTTGACGAATATCGCATCTTGGTTGTGCGCATTGATTTCATCTCCAAATAATGTCGTTTGACTTTCAATACTTGCTGCGTAACATTTCACTTGAAATCACTTGATGTAAACAATGGGTATAAGTAGTAAAAGAACGGTTCAGACGCAGCTGGAACAAAAGGAATACGGAACAGCCGATATAATAAACGATCATTACGTTACCAATGGTAAAAAGGTAAAAAAAACACTAGTTATACAAAATTGAAACGTCCATTTTTGTTTGTTGCGCAATTTTTTTTCTTGATTTAAGTAATTTTTAACATCAAAAACAAAATAAAGGGAGGGGCAGTCCAAGTCCTATAATATACTGGCGGACTGGCGGACTGGCGGACTCGCGACTGCGCGAGTGCGCGGTGTTTTTTGAGAACGCGAGTAGGTATATATATAATGTAAACGACGCACAACGCGCTACATCTACATCGCTATATAGTTGTATGCTATTTCTGTCACGTACGTGCAGTTGGGTCGCTGGGTGCAGTGCATCTGAACATTACGCAGTTTTGCCGTTAGCATCGACTCTGAAATCAGAATAGAATACCTATAATTCTCCAAGCGTCGATATTAGCTGATCAAGTAGAAAGATTAAGCAGAGGAGGAAAAGTGTGTGTGTGTTATTTTTCTCCTGTGCTAATCCAACTTGGCCAGTGCGTTTTCTCTTTTGACTGTGCGCTCCTTCTCTTTGTTCGTCATGATGTTTGCGATCATGGATTGTTTTCTGCATTAGCAGGCCCGGAAAATCGCGAGTATTACTCTCATCATAAAGTGCAGTGTATACACTATATTATAATACTGTGTGGGTGTACGTGCACGCGCGAATTGCGCCGCGGGGATTATAAGTAGTGCAAACAAATCTCCCAGTTTTACATCAAAATCATCAGTCCTGTTACGATTGTCGTACACTCGCCTATCGCTATAGGTCACTCGCACACACGCACACAAGGAAGCAGAGTTGGACGCCGAGTTGTTGTCTGGGCTCAATTGCTCAATTGTTTACTCACATCCTCAACTTGTACTCTTGGTTTATTCAACTTGCCATATATTGTGATGTACCCCAAGTGTGACCTTGAGGGAATTAACGTTGAGTCGTCGATTAATTTTGTCCATTCAAAGAGAAAAGGCATCTTCATACAAAAGAAAAAAATGTTTAAAGACCCCATAAGTTTACGAAATCGTATAAGTTTTTTGCTTCGCCGCTATTGAAAAGCTTGACAGCTTATGCTCTGATTCGTAAACAAGAGCACTGGTATTGATTTACTTGATACTTTGAGGCCAAAAATATGGCCTTGTACTAGGTTGCAATTTCAGAGTACTTTTAGCTCAAGACGTCCTCCTTATATCTCTGTCTGTCTGTTGATAAAATTCTAAGCAATCTATTACAACAATGAAGCTACTGGAAAGTACACGCTTCGAGGCAATAAACAATGCCTTGTCCATAACAACTGGCGATAGTAAAATCATCGGAAGGTGAGTGCGCGTGCGCAACATAATATCAACATAATAGCAACATAATATCTCACACCTTATAATCACTATATAATTTCACTCTGATTCAAGAATCGAGAGTTACTCTTGCAAAATGGCTGG
Source organism: Pteromalus puparum (assembly GCA_012977825.3). Lineage (NCBI taxonomy): Eukaryota > Metazoa > Arthropoda > Insecta > Hymenoptera > Pteromalidae > Pteromalus > Pteromalus puparum. Next base: position 304,504 of record CM053170.1, on the reverse strand, counting down.
TAATGATAAGCAGCTATACAAACGTTTCAATTCTGAGCAAGGAGTCACTCCGCATGATTTTCAAGCTTTATCGCCACCCCAGACTTCTCTTGGTACATCTCCAGCTCAAAGCTACTTTAGGTAATTGTCTAAACCAACATCATTTACATTGTTTTATTATTAGCAATTTACACATCAGAATTTTATATTCTAGTCGTAGCATTTCTGGTGATGAAGATGGTCCATTATGTGATACAATCAGTCGAAAAACACTCTTCTACTTGATAGCAACGCTAAACTCGGCATTTCATCCAGACTATGACTTTTCTGATGCCAAGAGCCATGAATTTAGTAAAGAGCCAAGTTTACAATGGGTCATGAATGCTGTTGACAGTAACTTGAGCGCAACTGCAGGAGATCATTATCGTACTTTACGCGCTGCACTTTGGGCAACGATTGAAGATGAAATATCTATGAGTGAATGCGATATTTACAGGTACAGATTAAACATGTTGATGAAATCTATGCATGCCTTATACTTGGCAATAATTCAAATTTATTATCTCTCTCTCTCTCTTTCACTCTCTAGTTACAATCCTGATTTAGCATCTGATCCTTTTGGAGAAGATGGATGTTTGTGGTCCTTCAATTACTTTTTCTACAATAAAAAACTTAAAAGAATAGTGTTTTTTACGTGTAGAGCAATAAAGTGAGTTGATTCTAGTATTTTTAAAATGCATCCAACATGACCAACCATTAATATAAAATGTATGATTTTCCACAGTCCACTCTATGCATTGGATTCTGGTATTGGAAGTGATTTCACAATGGATGAAGATGATGAAGATACTTACTAATTTTTTAATTTACTTTCTGATTATATATACATCACTTGGCTTTTTTTCAAACTAAATGAATATACAGTGTGCACAACAATATTATTTGTCCTTGGTGCAATATATTAGAAAAAAATGTTTGATTGGGTACTCTATACCTATAGATTAAAAATAAATGTATACAAACAATATAATTATGTACATTATTACTTGATAATTCATTATTAATAATTTTCAAGCATACTAGTACTAATCTTGTTGAAAAAATTCTAGTATAGGAGTTACAAGTATAAAAAAACTTAGATTTAATCTAGTCTGTAACAAGAGTACATGCTTTCTTGGTTAAAAGTAGTATAACGATTAAATACATCGTAAATAAAATTGTTTTCATCAAAACTAGACACGTATACAGATTTATTTTCAAATAAAATTGTAATATATCTCAATCTTGTTACATTAATTTAATTGTCAATTCATTGATACATCATAACGTCGGGCGATTGATACATACACATGTATGCATCGCATAAAAGTCTTTTGGCATGTTCTGGAAGTGAACGATCATCTTTCAGTGTACTTAAATAACTAGCTCCCTCTTCACTCAACCAATATGGAAAATCTGGACATGGAACCATTTCCGGTATATTGTAACCATCTTGTTCTCCTAAGCAACATTCAGTATTTAATAATATTTATATATATATATATATATGAGAAACGAAATATTTACACAACTACAAAATGAACAACCTTTTCTATCTGCCATAGAATCGAAAAAACACCAAGGTGCTTCTGAGCCAGGTGCACATTTTACAAATGATACATAATGAGATGTTTCAATGCATACAACAGCCAGTAGTTCCAAATACAAGCGCGGTACTGAACAGTGCTCTTTTAAAATGTCGTATTCTATTGGTACAGTAAGAGTTTTAGCTTCATGATTAACTCTTTTTTCGTGACCATGTGCCTGTAAAGAAACTCGAATTACTACTACTACTACAAGTTTAAGTTTATCGAGTTAGATATAATACCTTCTCAAGGCATTCTTTGCAGAAAGCTATGCTCTCTAATCCTTCGCCGCATTGTCCATAACACTCTTTACATTCAAATTTTGCCAGTTTACCACAAACTGTGCACTGCCTTGGAGCTGCAGTAATAATATTTGTGATCATCGAGTGAAAGCTTGAATTATTTTGTGAACATTGGTACTTACAATCTTCTATAATGTCAGTTACATCGAGCAACAATGTTGGTTGTATTTTAGAATACATTTTATAAGATTTTCCAAAACGTGGCATCTGCAAAATTAAGCATGCAGGGACCTCTTTCAATCTAATATTGCTAGTTAAAAAACTTTGTTCAAGTAGTTGCTGTACTGTGGGCAATGTAAGCTTATCATCTTTTTCTACAAAAAGTTGATAGTGATAGGCATCTTGTCCAGAACTCAACTTTAAAAATGGTTCAGCATTTAAAGTTTGAGCCACTAGTGACGTCAAAAATTCTTCTGGATCTAAAAGAAAAAATGTAAATATATTGACTCTTTTATGTCAGCCCCGCTCAACACGTATACTAAATATATATGTTTCAACCTTTCTCTTCACTGGTTAAACCTGAAACGGAGGATAATTTTTCCAACAAAGTTCTTAATTTCATAACACGATCAGCCTTTACAAATAACTCGCTTCTAAGAGGATTCACAATTTCTTCCCGTAGAACACTTTGAACTTGTTCATATTCGAGACAGTCTTTTTCACAGGGTGGCCTTGAGATAACACGATAAACACGGAACATTAGTAGTTGACTTTTTTTTTTTTACAAAAATGTGCTCAACTCACCTGAACAGAAGACTATCAAATACACAGGTAAAAGCAAACATGCTGAAAAGTGTAGCATCCAAGTAGCAAGAGTTGTGATGGCCTTGAATACCTCGGTACTGTCCACATATTCCCTCAAGATCTCCTTTCACAGATATGGGAGGCACAGCAAGAAATTTTGAATCGTGTAGCACCTTTGTATTATTATAATAGCAGCTACTTGCTGCCATATCATATTGATGGCAATCTTTTAAATTGGTAAACCAAGCTTTTTGTTGACTGCAGTGAAAATATCTTACATCTTGGTGAGTGCCATCGGTAGCCAAGGGATGAATACTGTCCTGAATGTCAAATATAGAATCATTAGCAAAACTTGTAGTAGTTGGATTTGGCAAAAAAAAAAAAGAAGAAAATAATGAGTATTACAAGTTCAATGGCTGCCATTAATTTTTCTGAATTTGAGTTGGTATGTGATCCTATCCAACGTATAATACCATAATGTATATCCTTATCTACAAGAACTTTGACACATGAACCAACGCTCAAATCACCAGTATTGAGAGGTTCTTGAATATTTTTATGACGTTTATCCACTTCATCCATTTCATCATCTGTACATAAGTCACATTAAGTAATAATTGTAATTAAAATAATACATGTTAGATTTTAAACTTGCACTAGCTGCTTTAAAGCTTGGATTTACTTTGTATATTTAAAATATTATCACTGCTCCACCTATGCTCTAATGCAAATACTGGTATATCATGCAAAGATGTAGCCATTTTATAAAGAAATTTAAAAAATCAACCAATTCATAGAGTATTGCTTGTAGCTTTAAGAGCTCCCTGCAACTTGACTGTCTAATTTTAAACTGTCTACCAGTAGGTTATTATTACCCCACCCAAAGATGTGTACAAATTTATCTAAAAAGCTTTTCTCATTAATATATTGCCAACTTGTGTATTTTTAAATTAAAATATAAGCAACATATAATTACCAGAATTTAAAGGATCAAAGCTCCTTAAATTCCTGTACAATTTCTTATTTTCATTATTTTCTTCACGTGGTAAACTTTTCCCTACATTAAAGGTAGTTGCTTGCTGAAAGCCAGTTGCTTGATTGTTATTGTCATTATCTGCAAGTAGCGAGTAATCATGTTTTTTTGAAGAGACCACATTTCTCTTCTTGTCAGCAGTGTCGGTGATACCTTTATTGTTTTTAATAAAAAAATTTGTCTTGGGTTCTAGTACATCATTGTTGGATAAAAAATCTAGTAAAAAAAAAAAATTATTAAAAATGTGTAGTAAAAGTCGAGTTTAAAAATAAAATAAAATACTTTTTTCAAAGTTTTTAATAGCTTCTAGAGCAGCAGTCTTTTTTGGTTCAATTTGGCTGATTGTTGCAAAAGTTCCCGCCGAATTACAAGTTCTAAAGTAGGTGTTGGACAATGGTGACGATTTACAAATATCTGGATTATCCTGTGAAACAATGTCTGTGAGAAAAATTCTTTCTACATGAAATGCATTAATGAAAAAAAATATAAATCTTACTAAAAGGTCCAAGCCAAAATAATATCCATCTCCAAGCTCTGGTACAGGACCAATAAATTTAACATTTGCTAAATATGGTACAGGATCCTTGGAGTCTTGACAATACCAAACTTGGCTATTTGGTCCAATATCCTCAACATTCTTGCAGAGCTGTTTATTATTTGCCAAGCGTATCCTTTCTTGCAAACTTGATACAGAGCACAAAAGCCTCCAAATTAATGGCGATACAGATAGCAAATCGATTGGATGGCATTTCCATTCTGTTTGGTACCAGATTTCATCTTTGGTTGTACTATACAGTTTTACCCTCAATGCTTCGTTGTTCTCGCTTCCAATTGCCTCTACTAGCATACCTGGAATGACTTTGCCAATGTTGGCGGTACATTTGCCTGTTAAACGGCTTAAAATAGTTTCTTTAATGACAACATAGTAAGCAGTTGAATGATGCTCTTGAATATTCAACTGACTCAAGTTGTACCACTTTTCTTCCATTTTTTACTATAGATAGATATAAATAAAGAACATCAAAAGTTTGTGTGCTGATTTACAACGTCCTACATTATGTACGTACAAGAGCTAATTTTGACAAGGACTTAAAACGCATATGTGCATATATACTCAAAATCATAATTAGCTAGCGTCTTTCTTTTTGATTTCCAAAAAATTAGTACTGCGAACATCATGGCTAGCTATAATTTATATAATCACACAAAATTATATGAAAACGAAATTGCACTCTCTTTTGATTTTTGAAAAAAGTTGATACATGTTAGAAAATAACCTGCCTATATAGTTAATATGCCTACACTCTCGATTTTCGATTGAACAAATCAACAATCAACACCCATAACGTCAACGCTGCGTCGCTGCAACTTGTAAAGTAAATAAGTAAACAGCTGTATAACGTACTTATGCACTTGCCCGTCGGAGGGCGCTATAGCATACATACGATATATGATTATATGCGGGTAATACATTTAACTCGGGCGCCCGATTTCAAAATGTTCCGTGATGCGCCAAAATTGTGTTGAGTTTAGAAACATTAAAAACTCAGGCAGGCTTAGCCGACCGCATTTCTCCTAGCAGTTCTTGGAAAATATTAAATGCGCCAGGAAGCTTTTTAAACACTTGTTGCATGCTTTATTGCATAATTTATAATATAGTTGTTTAATATATATGGCTATTACTGTGCAAAATTTTATGTCCTAAGTATAAATAAATAAATAAATAAAATACACACATTTTTCAAGACTATACCTACATTTATAGTGTATTAGGACTTCAGGGATCATAATAGTCAAATATTTTATAATAAAAAAATTAACAATAAGGCAAAAAATTACCTATAGAAATGCGCACACACATTTCACATCGATAATAAGCTACTATACGTGATGGGATTGAAAATTATATGGTGAATCTGCAGTAGAAGATAGTTAAGAATGCAGTAGAATTAGAAGTAGAAGAATAGTAAAAATTGAGGAACAGAATATTTATCAGTACATTTAAATGTATTATTAGTAACTTTTATTCGAGGAAATTCATAACAGAATGTATAGAGTTGATGAAACGTGAAACGTCGGCACGGTTTTTGTGGTCGAATACTCTCGTATTGAATTAATCAATATAACGCATTTCTTTTCCCTAATTACAAGTATAATAAACATCCTGTCTCTAGCGAGAATTGTCGTGTCTCGAAAATGAACAGCGCGCTTCTTGCTCACGACGGTTAAGTTTGTACACGCGCTCGTACATATAACAAGTTAACGCTCTTTTGAATTAATGAATGGCTTATATGTATATCGAAAACAACAATCGGTTTACGCGCTAAACGCAAGTGCGGGTACATCACATCGCGTCGTCATTGCTTTTTTTGTCGATTCAATTCCGAGACGCAAATTAATACTACGCTATATATGTTTAATATGTTTTGTTATATTAATTATTTAAATCTTTAATTCTAAAGCATTAAAATTTGTAAACGTCAACGCATATTTCCGCAAACTATACGTTAAAAATTCATCATTATACTTATGTGTGTATTTATAATAAAACCATACAACTCGAGAATAGTCCAGGAGCAACTCGCAAGAGTACACACACACAAGTATATCCGTCATCAAATTCGCAGAATCTTCATATAAGGGTAAAAGGAGTACTCCATTTGATTCGAGGCTTTCCCAAAAAAATGTGTAACCGCATTATTAATGCTTGAACGCCTTATTAATTCAATTTAAAAAATAATCAATTTACTATCGCATGCTCTCATTATATTGGAAGCTTCGTGTATATTATAGATATTTCACTATAATGGTTTCTAACGCCGACGAGTTTTTAATTCCAGTTGATTAATTTTCTTTTTATAAATTTTTTTTAACGCGCCGATAGACTTGATTCATATTATGTGCGTATTATATATGTTATATATATACAACTTTTATTATTCAACTTTTTTTTCGAAAACGTTGTACGCTTATTGTTGTACATAAACTTGTTACAATGTTGCATCGAATTTGCGCATTTTAATTTCTTGAAACTAGAATCAATAAACCAAGAAGGGCATCACAAGTAAATAATAATGTACACAACTATAGCTGGAGTTCTGGCGAACTCTTCAATAGCTGTAATCAATTATTTTTATGATATAAACATAACAAGTAGTTGTATAAATTATTTTATTTCCTTAAAATTTACTACAAAATATGTATAAGAACAATCAACAGATACATTAATTTATAGTGTGTGTCGTAATGAATTTCGCAGTAACTTTATATATTTATGTATACATAACAAAATTCAAGCATACGGAATTCACTTCGAGATTCGCATTTGAAGAGTTCGCACTACTCGTAGTTTTTCACGAAAATTAACGCTATATAATATATAATAATTACTTTGCAGTTCTCTTTTCTATACAATTGCACAGATATTTACATAAACAGTTATGACGTATGCTACATACGGTATGGTGCCTTTTGAGCGCATTTTGAACTATCCAAGTCCCTTTGTTTGGCACATTTGTATATATATATATATATGTGTGTGTGTGTGTGTGTGTGTGTGTGTGTGTGTGTGTGTGTGTGTGTGTGTGTGTGTGTGTGTGTGTGTTATCATTCATTTATTTATTTGTTCCTAATTCGCAGTCGTTTTTTCTGGCTTTTACGACGGTTTATTTTATTGGCACATCGAGTCTTTTTATTTAGCTTTAATTATCCAATGATTTATGCCTAATAGTACTGTTGACTACAGTCACTGATTTACCAAGTGTTGTACGTAAAAATGTATTTGCAAAGATGCATCTTGTAGTAGCAAATGATCGGATTATGTACTGTGTTCGATTATTGTTCTTTTAGTACGCAGAGCAATCATTATTCACACTTTTTATCAACGCTTAACAAGGTATAAAATCGCTCCAATAAACTTGTGTGTACACTTTTCACTGTTTCACAGTACAAAATTCGATCGTTTAAAAAAATGTGAAATTTCTTTGAAAATCAAACAGCATCGTTGGTGATTATGTCATAAGTATTTTAACCACTTGATTTAAATCAAACAAGTTGTTGAAAACGATGGACAAACTGGACGTATTATATCGGTGATAATTATACAACAGCAAGTCATTATTCAGTAGGACTATTTATTGTTTTTATATCATACCCACTGCGAGGAAACAAGTAATGCACAGCTTTATCATGCGTTTGATCAAGTCTAATTTTCATTGTAGTCTCGAATATACTCCTTGAGACATGACTAATGCATTAACGAGTCTATATTTATTTTTTACTTTTTCTCTAAACAAACGCGAGTTACCCTACTCTGCATCATCGTAGTATAACCTCAACAATGACGTTTAAATTTTTACGTTTGAAATGTGGTAAGATAGTTGACTTTTTGCAATCAAGTGTGCGTTTGATGAAAACTGAAATTTTTTTGCGATAAAGAGTGAAAAAAATAAATAAATTACATAATCTGGCGGTTAATTTATGGAAGTATACACGCATTTAACAGAATTTGATGGTGAAAAAAAAAATGTACAAGTACACGCGCAACGATGTTGCTCTCTCAATGCTTGATCAACAGCAGAGCACCATAGAGGTATTCGAGTGTCTATTGCACCCAAGTTGCTGGCACCCACTGAGGTTCCCTTTCGAGAGAATTGATTTCTGTAAGCAGCTGATTGTACGCACGATCCGTTTCGTTGTTAATTATGATCATATCAAAAAGATGACCATACTTGTCCTCCATTTCTCTGGCCTTTTCTATTATGTCTTTGAGCTCCTCTTCCTTGTAAGTCTCGTTATTTTTTATTCTTTTTTGTTTGAGCTTTTCAAGAGATGGTGGTGCGACAAAGACGACGTAGGGCTTGAGGTCAGAGTTGCGTAGGATTTTCAGAGACTGAGGATGAAGATTAAGAACGCAGATTTTGCCCGAGTTGACTACTGTACGGATGGCTTCGACGGAAGTGCCGTAGTAGGCTTTCTCGTACTCTCCATGTTCCACAAACTTGCGACAGAGGATATCGGATTCAAACTGCTGTCGCGAGATGAAGTGATAATCCTGACCATCGACTTCAGTATCTTTTCGCGGTCGACTTGTATCTATATTATTGATAAAAAAAAATAAAAAAATAAATTGTTTATTCAACAAGTGTCGAGAAAATTAATAAACTTACGTGGTATCGCTGCTGCAAACTTTTCGCTATCTTGCATGAGTCGCTGTCTCAGCTCGTGCCTGCCAATATTTGGCGGGCCTATAAGTACAATTGGCCTTTTGTGGTCTGCCCTAGGATAATACAAGGCCACTTCTTCGTATGTCAATACTTCCTCGCTATCGTAATCTGAAATTTTGAAATTTTCAAGTTGGGGAAATGCTCTAGAAATACTTTATACAAGGATTGTGTCTGTGTCACGCATGTATACATATAGGATCTCTGATTACCGTCGATAGAAGTGGTGGCGTAAAGAGGATACCCATCGTCATTAAAGTTTGAGCCGAATTTACTTCTCTTTTTTTTCTTTGGATTTTTCCTTGCACAAAGCAGTGTGCTGGATTTTTTCGATCCTCGTACCGTCGACTTGTCTCCAGCTATTGTCTGCTTCATGGATTCGCGCCTGAAAAATCGGGGATCGAATAATGATCGGATCAAGGAATCATACAAGAGTGTAACTGTGCTGCACTTACTGATGCTGAAACGCTCTGCTTGGAATCAAGCCGGCAAGCGCTTGGTCTTCCTCACCCTCTCGATAAGCCTGCCACCAGTTGGGATCCTCTTGTGAGATGACGTGTAGTACATCGCCTTTTTGAAAGCCCACGCCTAGTTCTCTGCAAGGAATGTAGGGATCCTCCTCTGGATCGTAATCGAAATGAGCCCGCACATGGTGCATCTGACAAGGCAACAACAACAATAACAAAAGGCAAGTGGAGATTAGAGTCGAGTATTCGATCGACTGCGGAGCAGCATATATTATATAATTCTGTGCAACCAACTTGTTGAGCGTCTTCTACACGACCACCATTGAGATTGTTGTTGCGCTGCGTCGTCGGGGCTGCTGCTGCTGGTAGTATGTGAAAGGTGAGGCTACCCTGCATACCCGCGAGTATGTCGCAGACATCATTGACGCTTTTGCCACGCATCTCAACACCATTGACCTCGAGCACCTCGTCGCCCTCGTGTAGCAAGCCAGATTTATCGGCAGCACCTCCCCGTACAACTCGACCGATAATGACAGCGTCGCCTTCGTTTCTAACGGTGGCGCCGAGCGGCTCATTTGTCTTTTCGATCTTGATTATTTTGATTGTGTCTGCGAGTCTGCTGCAGGTATCTCGAGAGCTGGCGATGGGGCTGCCAGCAGCTTGTTGCCCGCCGCCACCACTCTGTTGAGATCCGGGACTATCGCTACTGTGCTTACGCTGCAGTCCCTCGACCCGAGTTATCGCTGAGTCGTGAGCGAGCAGCAGACCCTCCATCTCGTAGCTGGTGAGCAGGGCCTGTAGCTCCTCGGCCGCGGCTATCGTCTCGGCAGAGCTGGCCTGTGTCGCTTGCTGCTGGCTCCACTGCTCAAGCACCTCGACGCACTAGAGGATTGTGAGATAATGTAATTTGACTAGTCGATTCAGATTATTATTATTGCAGATTACAATTACTGAGCTGCAACGGGAGTTTGCAGTGAAACGCTTACGTCTCTGGCGAGGCTAGAGGCATCGTCGGTGTGAAGTTTAAGACTCTTGCCGGAGCGCAGTCGGGCCTTGAGCGCGTGGTGGGTCGAGAGGGCGGTTGCGAAACGCTTCTGGACCAACAGCGTCCTGACGGCTTCAAGCTCAGCCTCGACCCCCGGCCCGCTGATGCCTAGGCTGCCGCTAATGTTTCGCAACTGGAGCTGCAGCCTCTCGAGACTCGCCACGACCTCGCCATAGGCTGAACAAATTTTTCACGATATACCAATAACAACAAGTTTTTATCGCTAGTCCATCTCTAATTTATCAGCTCTAAATGCCATATACATACAGAGTGGTCTGCAGACGGGCTGCTCCTCGACTGGTGGTTCACTGGCAGGCTGCTGCTGCTTTGCGACACAAGGACCGTCGCCGAGATGCTCGTCCTGACTGTAGCCGAGGTTCTCTTGGCCAGAAAGACTGATAGTGCGGCTCTCGAGAGCCTGAAGCTTTTGCGAGTAACGCAGCGAGCGATTTAGATATTCTTGGCGCTCCTCCTCGTCCTTGCGCTTCCATAGCTCCTCCTGCGTGCAAAGAAATCATAAATACATAAAACATGTGTATAAATATACATGATGGTGTATACACATTTGCGCGCAAAAGTAGCAGCAGCACACAGCAGCAGTAGATGAAGCCAGAGAAATAAAGCCTTGCGCGCACTGCTGGGGCTTCCCCGCCGGCTGGCCCGAATACCTAGATAACGCGCGCGGCTGCAGACGGCTTATCAGCCGGTGGGCGTTTCTCTCATCAGATCACATACCTGATACTTGCGTAGAGAATGTAGCTGCTGCGGCGTGTGTTCGCTCTTGAGCTGGACAGCAGCAGTCGTTGTCGAGGGCATGTCGCTTTCCAGCTCGACATTGTTGTTCTGGGCGCTGATGCGTAGATTATCTTTGGGTGGACGGGCCGGGGCTCGCTTCTGATCCCTCGGCGGTATTGCCGGCTTCACACCGTTCAGCCCGGCCTGCAAAATTCAACCATCCATTCAATCATCATCAGCGCACATGTGTAATATTATATACGCCTTTAACTATAGGCACACTTGGTTTTCTCCCAGTATTTTCACTCTCGGCGAGTATGCCTGCGAAAAACTGTCAATTATAATCTTGGCCGCAGCGCATTTTTTTCATCATACCTACAATTAATGATCTACACTTTGTGCAATGCCAATTTTCTACTTATGCAACGTTACGTTGTTAGTTCTACTTGTTTGCGATGAGATTATGACGAAGCAAGGCAGAGGATGAGTAGTAAATAGAGAGAGAGAGAGAGAGAGAGAGAGAGAGAGAGAGAGAGAGAGAGGAGGGATGGATTTTCGAAATTTACCTTCGTCCCAAGTTTGACGTCCGCCTGCTCGTCGGTGCCCAATTCACGAGCCTCGGTGATAAAGTCCTTCGTCCCCGCCCTTACTTTCTCATCATCGATGTGAATGAATTGGCTATTAGTACGAGAGAAGCTAATTTTTGTGTCAGAGAGCCAAGAGGGCAGGAGTCTCGTTTGCAGCGAGTTGTCCAAGGAGTTTGAGAGATCGAGTTCACTCTTTGAGAGCAATCGACGCACCTCGACGTCTTTGAGGACGTCGAAGCGCTTCGAGCGCCGATAGGCCAACGAGAGCCTCGAGTTGTTCTGATTCTGGGTGTTGGGCGACTCCTCGGTAGAGAAGCACCGCCGACTCCTCTGCCTGCAGGGAGCCAGCTCCCTCAGAGAATTCCTCGAGTTCTGGTTGTGTTCCTCGGTGAACTCAGACTGCTCGTGCGCCAGCTCGAGGCGCACTCCCGGCTTCTCATCCTGCCACCGATCCTCCGCCTCGACCAGATTCTCCCGAGACTTGGACTTTAATTTGGATTTATTTATCGAATTCTTAGCTGATGAGAAGACGAAGGACTTGGAGGAGAGGCTCTCGTTTAATTGCAAGGACTCGATCGAGATAGCGTGAGCGTGAGTGTGCGTGCGTGTGCGAATGCTAGTGCGGGTGCGAGAGGCAAAGCGATTGTTGGATTGCTGCTGCTGTTGCTGCCGTCGTCGCCGCTGCTGCTGCTGCTGCTGCTGCTCGGGTAGCCGTGGTACGCCAAGTTTTAGAGTTTGCAAGCCCTCGATCAATAAACTGCGGACCTTCGAGCTCGACCTTACCTTCCTGCTGCTGCCACCCGGACACTCGAGCGCGTTTGCATCTATCGGCCGCTCGTTCTCCTTTTCTTTCTCGCTGTCGCTGTTTCGCTTATTGCTTTTATCTTTTGAGTTTTTCGCGTGTTTCTCGGCGGCGGCGGCACTTCTCGAGTCGAGCGTCCCTGGCGGCGGATAAACCGGATGGCTCTTGGTCACCGGTATGAAATCCGCTGGACAGTCGACAGCCACTTCGCGGTAGCTCTTCCCAGCAGCAGCAGCAGCCCCGACAACGAAAAAGGACGCGTGATCGACCTGATCGACCTGATCGACCTGATTCCCGGTCGATCTTTCGCTCCTGAGGGTCGAGTAGCCGCTCGACGATTGCTGCTGCTTGTTTCTCTTGCGCATGCGCGGCATGGAGGAGAGCTGCTCTACGCTCTGAAGCAGCTCGTCCCTCGAGCCCGCTCGCAGCAACAGCCCCTCGGCCTCGGCGGGCCTCTGCTGCTTATTGTGGCTCTTGTTCTTTTTGCTGCTGCTAGTGGCGGTGACATTACTGGCTGGTGTCTTCACGTCGTCGTCGTCGTCGTCGTCGCCGTTGTCGTTCTTGATGATGTTGTTGTTGTGGTGCAAGAGCTTGTGCTCGCCAATCAGCAGAGCCTTGATTGCGCCAAGCTGCTCGGGCCTGCTCATGACCAAGTTTTGCAAGTCCCGAAAGTCCTGGAGGTCCGAGAGACCGTAGGCGGGATTGTCGAAGGAGGTGCTGCTGGCGAAGATTTGAGCGAGCTGGGGCTGCACCGCCCGGGCCGGAGCGATGCCGACGACGAGACTGGCGTCGAGGGGAACCGTGCTGCTGTCGGACGAGCTGCCCGACGAGCTCCTCGGGCTCGCCGACTCGTCGCTGCTGCATGTCTTGAGCATCGTCGGGTAGTCCTCCTTGGCGAAGGGATAGTCCTCGTCGGCGTCGACGCTCGACTCCTTGTGGCCGGTAAATCTGCTGCTGCTGCCAGTATCGAGCTCGAGCTCGAGCTCGATTTCGTCGACTTCGTCCTCGTCCTGCTCCTCCTGCTCCTGCTCGTCGTCGGAGCAAATTCTGAAGGGATCCTTGACCATGTGCTCTTGAATTATGAATGCAGAATTCTCCTCGAGTATGCGTTTGTCGTTTGCGCTTATAAAGTGAGCGTCTAGGGAGATGTGGCTAGCGCTAAGGGGAGCGGCTGATGCTGGCTCGCGGCTGGGGGGTGACTGCGGCTCGGCACTTTGGCTAGCCTGAACCGAGTCTACTTTCTCTATTACCTTATTGGGGTAGGCCGCCGTCTGGAGTAGGGAATCGGGCACGTCGACGGGCAGCTCCCGGTGGTGGCCCAGGAAGCCTGGGGCCCACATCTCATCGGGGCCCGCCTCCTGCTGCTGCTGGTGCTGCTGGTGCTGCGGGGTGATGCCAGGCACGCCACTGCTGGTTCGGCTGCGCGACCTGCAAAAGTACAAAGCCAAACAATGAGTCGCGGAAAATTTGAAAGACTACAATGATTCACTACAATAATCTGATGATAATCAGCAAGCAGTACGCGTGTATAGGTGAATACTGAATAGTTGCGGAGCGGGAGGGTTACGGTTGATATGTTGATAATCAAGGATCGACAGCTGAAGCCGATGACGCATTAATGCGCGCAGCTGCAACGAGGCCCCCCGCAACCTGCGACGTTATATACCTAGTGTCAGCTAGCGCACGACACACGTACAATGTACATACTTATTATAGTGAAAAAGTCTATACGTACACATACGCGCGGGTAAAGAGCTGCGGAGAAAGGCCAACGAGAGCATGTGTGTGCGAGCCTGCAGTTTATTATATACGAACTCAATAGAGAGCACAGGTATAATACGCTCGGCATATATAGCAAGGGCTACAAAAAGGAGCAAGACAAAGGCGCCACATTATGTGCCCGCGTACAGGAGAGATTTGAATGAGGAAGAAATTTCAAACTCTATACGCGCAAGCAAGGCACGGATAAACGATTATTCGAGGAAAAAATCGGAATCCTTTCTTCTCGTCGTCGATTACTCTGCGAGACATAGCGCGCAGGCGGCGGCGTTGAAGCGTCGAAATTCTCTCTGCGTACCGAGAGAGGGAGGGGGGGGGGCAAGGAGGAGGGGAAAGGGAGGGCAAAACTCGTTTTCTCGAGCCGGCCGGGATCAAATTCTCCTGCGACTGTATACTTCTCGCTCTCTCTCTCTCTCTCTCGGGGCTCCGAGTCGCCTCTCGCGCCTCATTCCGCCGTTTACCGCGGCGGTCGAGTCGTTTGCCGATTTCTTCGGAAAAATCGTTATGCGTGCTAAAGTACGATCGCACAAGGCGCCGCAACGCAAGTGTGGACGAACCTAATGGCATTTCGTCGTTTGAGCACTCGAACCCTCGGCGCTGGCTCGCCGCTGAGCCTGGTTGGCACTTGAGCGAGAAACTCGCTGCGAGCAAGAATCGGAGAAGAAGAATGAAAACGAAAAATTTCTAGTTTGCTCGTTATCCCAGTTACAGGACGCGGTAACGAGCAGCAGCAGCAGCAGCAGCAGCACACGCGTGACGCACGAGATTCTCGCGCGGTGACTCGACAGCTGCAGGCAGCGCAGCGCTTGTGCTGCCCATTCTGCGCGCGGAGCCGGAGCCGATGCCGATGCTGCTCATTATCCCCAATGCATACAAATAAGAATAATATTCGACAAGGACTCGTACCAATGCAGCGTTTTGAGAATCCTCATGGCGTGCAGTGCGTCCAGCAGGCAATGCGAGTCGTCGTCGATTACTCGACTACTCGACTACTTAATTTCTGTCGAGTAAGTATACGGAGCAGCAGCAGCAGCAGTGGTCAGTAGACCGTAGAGCAGCAGTAGCAGCAGCAGTCTCAAGTCTGCGTATTGCATCAACGGCACTAGCACTTGGTGGAGCACTGAGAGACACGAGCAGCGGACATCCCAGCCTACAGTGGGATAACTACCTGGTCCAGCACGTTTACGGCAGACAGTCAGAGTCAATGGACTGGTGTGGAGCTGCTTGCAGCTCGGGTCGGACACGGCAACGGGGCAATGCGTGCCGCATCTCTGCTGCAGTCTTTTGCCGAACTCGATTTTCTCCGGGCGTATTCTGCTGGGTCTAGTCGCGCCTTGGGAAGGTGGTACTGTGCTGTACAAGCTGTACAAGCTGGATACGAGACACACGAGCGCGAGTCTGCAAAACTCGCACGCGCGCAACCAGCGAGACTATTCGAGAGCGTCGCTCGAGCAGGACTGAGTTAGTGAGTTTGTTGGCTTCGCCGACTGCCGAGCGCTTCGCGCGCTCTCTCCGCAGCTCTCGCCGTTGCCGCCACACTATGTAGCCGCCGCTGCACCTTACGCATACGAGCTGTATACCTGCGACACGGCGGCGGCGGCGGCCCCTCCGCACATACCAATATCTATATGCGTAGGTATACAAACAGGCGCTGTCCTCCCCCACTGTGTGGAGTTGTGGACTGTGGACTGTAGGCAGTAGGTGCAGCGAGCGTTCCGGAGGCGTTCAAGTCTCTGCTATTCGGAAATCCGCAGCCGATTCTAGGCGCCGATCATCTGCTGCGTACATTACGTAAGCGGTAAGCCGACCAGTATACTAAACCTATATAGGATGCATCAACAGCAGCTGCTGCTGGGCGGCGGCTCCCAGCGCTCCGATAACGAAATGAAGAATGAATCCGAGCTAGCTCTTATCGCGCCACAATAATTATCGCAAGACATTCGCACCTGATGCAGAGACATCGACTCCTGATGCGCTCGAGGTAGTCCCAGCAGGCGTCGCGGCAGCGTCCGGCGCAGTTCTCGCACTGGCCGGCCCAGGCCCTGCAGCGGCTGCAGCTCACCGAAGGCATCGCGGACGGGCTGTACGTGTATCGCGCGCTACTCGCGGAACATGACTCGCTTTCGTTAGGCTTTGCTGCGCGAGACCATTGAGAACTGATGCGGAGAGCGACTCGCTCACGCGCGCTCGCGGTTACACTGCGGAATGTGACGTGGTTTATCTCTCTCGCTCTCGCTCTCGCTCTCTTATAACACGCGTATATTCACCTGATACTACCGCCGCGATATCGAAAGCTTATCTCTCCCGCGCGCAGCTCACCTTTGTCTTGCCAAACGGCAATCTTTATCAGCAGCAAAGCCGACTGTCGAGCGCAGGCAACGTACAATAAAGTGAGGCGGAGCGGCAGCAGCAGCGAGGCGAGACGAGTATATCGTCCACAACGCGACGACCGCAGGCTCTCAGGCCAACCTGTGTCTGTGTGTTGAAGGGTCGGCTTTTTGACGGCTAGCTGCAGTGATGTAGCAGGTTCACAACGTGTAGCAATTCCGAGCCCCCAAAAGCCGAGCCAGAAGCAACCACTGCGGGGGAGGAAATTTTCCAAAGAGGCATTTTTCCGCTGCACGACTATACGAGAGTGAGCATCGGAGGCACGGGAGCCTCGTTCGGCGTTCTCCGTGTGCATGCTCATGCGAAGTATATTCTAGTCGGTGGAACGAGTGGGAGAATGAGGGAGGGGTGGGGGGGGGGGGGCGAAGGAGAAACGCCACCGCCAGCCTCGACTCCTTCGCGCGCAGTCCTCCAAGGTGTATCGGCAAGCCGAGTGTTGTTGTGGAGCGAGCAGAGCAGGGATTCTCAACCGCGCGCCTCTCAACACCGAAAATAGCCATACCGCCGTATCGTCGTATGCGACAGGATCAGCCGACTTTTGAATGGCGCACTTTGCCATCCTTGCTGCATCCGCTGCACTAATTCCAACTTGCACGCATTACAGGCTCCCCGCAATCACCTACACCGAATTCAATTTTGGAGCGACTCGCGCGAACTCGAGGCTATAATTGTACGGCCATCAGCCGTACGAGGCTACATGTAGGTATATGCATAAACATGAATTATCATGTACCGCACGTTATACCAGCAGTCGAGGACCGAGCATCGACATTCCAACATTCGACTGATTATTTATTATTATTCTCTCATTCTCTCCGCTTCTATGCGCACGCCTTTGTCATCGTCGCGTCTGCAGCAGGGCGTTGTTGCAAACGTGCAGTAGTATATAATTTATAATATAACCTTGACAGTGGGCCTCGACCGGCTCGAACTCCATCCGTTTGTGCATGTCAAATTCTTGCATATGTATAATATTACTCTCTGCGCTGTGCGCGCATACAAAGGTGCGATGATGTCTTGATTCTGTTCAATTCGCGCGGCGCATATGCATCGAAGTTTGATGAGAAAAAGTGGCGCTTCCACTCGCAGACAAATGCGTATGCAGCAGATCGAAAATGCGCCTTTTCCAGGAAATTAGGTCGCACAATGGGGACCGAGCGAGCGAGTGTGAGGCGCGGTTTGTCCATCCGCTCTCTCTCTCTCTCTCTCGAATCCATGGCGCGTACTTAAAATTCCCGACTCTTCCTCCTCCTCCCTTTTTTCATTGTGTGCGCGCCGATGTGCCTGCGCACCACCAGCAGCAGCAGCAGCAGCAGCAGCAGGGCTCAGCAGCCATAGCCATACGAGTGTTGGAGCGTTTGATTGTACGTTGCGGGAGCGTGCACCGCTGCGCGGCTTCTTTTTGCTCTCTTCCGCGATGTTTGCGTTCGCGCATGTGTATGTGTGTGTGCGCGTGTGTGGATGCGAATAGCGGAACCTGCGCGGAACTCGCGTCCGAGCCGGAAGTGCTACACGCGAGACCGAACAATTGATGCTGCTGTCCTCAACCCGGTGCGCAGAGCCTTTTGTTTTTCTTCTCTGAGGCGCGCGCTATTATTTCGAAAAGAGAGCGAATGTCAACTTTTCAGAGGAAAAATTACGTAATGGGACTCGGGGAAAAAATGCGATATGCGCATCAATTGAAAGAATTCCCCCGAATTTAGAGCGGCGAGACGTATTATTATGTGGAAAAAAAGAAAGAGGAGCTTGTACAAGGCAAGAGACACATTGATACAACACCAATCACCGTGACGCTCGCTAAAAGTTCGAATAGGTATAGGCGAGCACGCGCAATGCGTTATGCGGCGGCTGCGGTAACGACATCTGCAGTGGGGGAAAGGAGCTATAAGGAGCTGCGAGAGTTAGCCGGCGGCGGGTAAAGAAATTCCCTGCAGGATGGTTAATGGAAAATTTGTTTTAAATACAAGTAAGAATAAAATAAAGAATGGTACCTGAGTATCGGCTCGGGGTAGTCGCGCTCGTCGGGGGCGTTCAGAATGCCGGTCGAATCGTTGACCGTGGAGGAGGTGGAGCCGCGGGGCGACCTGGGACCTCCCTCCGGTTCGCCGATCAACACCTCGGTGCGGCCATTCTGGAAGGGACTGCTCGCTCGACGCTCGCTGCTTCGAATCCCGTCAACCTGGAGCGCAGTCTGGGGGAAAATGTTGAGGACATTCGTGACGAATTAGTGCGATATTGCGAGAGAAGGCGCAGGCACATACGGGCTGGCTACAATAAATAGTCTCGCTAACCAGAAGATCCGCCGGCGCGTCTTCGGGACAGCTTTGCTGCTTTTCCAGCGGCGCTTCCTTGCTCTGCTGCAGGCCCTTGGAAAGCGTGCCGTTGCTCAGCTTCGAGCTGTAGACATCTGCCGTGGTGCCCGGCGGCGGCTCCCTGCGCACAAATTCGCGTGTTATTCTCAGCAGTGCTCATACTCAGTGCCCTTGCCGGCCTTGCGCCGCCATAAGCCCCACTGGCCTGCACTCTTACGTGCGCTTATCGCGGCGGCGGCGGTGGCGGCGGCTGCATTGTTATGTACCGTCGGTCTGTCGCGCAAGAGCCCGAGTTACGTCCGCTCGTCCGTCGTCTTACGTAAGGAGGACTCTTAGCAAGTTGGCAGAATGCAGTTTTTACTCACTTGTCAAGTGTCACCGTGATCTGGCTGCTCGGCGCATCTTTCTCGGCGGGCTCTTGGCTCGTCGACGCCGCTGCGCCCTCCGTTATCTGCAACAATCTCTGGTTATAAACAAATCTCGCGTTTCGAGAGGCAGCGACGGCGGTTTACCTGTTGGTGCAGTATCGCCTGTATATCTCGAGGCTGGAAATTTCTGAGAGCGGTCAGCCTTTGCAAGCGTTCTCGCGCCCCTCTGCAATGAGACGCGGATGCATTACACATTACTGCAATCAGACGCAATGGATCGGCAAGATTATCAAGATGACTCACCTCTCCACAGCAATGACCCATGCATCCCTGATCCCTCCGGCATTCGGTCCGTCCAATACTTCTGGGACAAAAAAGCTCTGTTAATCTGGTTAATCTGGTTAAGTGCACGATGGGCATTGGGCTTACGATTAGTCGATTAGTGCTACAGTATACATCGGCGGCGCGTCTCGCGGATCGATCGTTATTTTAAAATCGCATTCTTTTCGGGTAGACAGGAGGCGCGCGTGACCAAGGTCGTAGCTTATGAGCATGAGTAATACCAGAGCTGGCGCCGGTGGAAGGGGACGGCTCGTCCGGAATGAGCAGGCTACGTTCTTCCCTGCCGCCGGCTTCGGCGTCGTCGTCCTCGTCAATGAACTTGATGGAGGAAAGGTCAAAGTGACGCGCGACATCGTCCCCGGGCTCCCGAGCGCCGCAGCAGCTGGCGGACTCGAGGGCGAGATCGCTGCCGGCCGAGTCGGGCGACTTGGGCCTGCTGGGGATGCGCGAGTCCGCGCCGCAGCCGCACCAGGAAATGCGCCCGAGGAGAGAGGAGAGTCGAGACTTGTCCCGAGCGCGTCGACGCACGGGCTCCAGGTCGTCTTTCGCCAGCGGCGGTGGCGGCGGCGGCGCCAGCTTGCTCATTTTACCTCGATTCCTCTGCTTCGATTGCCATGCGGCAGCAGCGACCGCCTCGAGCGGCGGAGATCTTTCCACTGGAACCGCGGCCTCGGCGTCGGCGTCGGCGTCGGCGTCGCTGGACTATTTTCGAGCGACTGCTGGATCGGCTTTTTTATTTCCGAGGCTCCGTCGCGCGCGCGGCGCTTATTTTAGAATCCTATAAGCTTGCGGAGTAGCGGCGCGTACGGTAGCTCGTTGGCGATCGCAGTCCGGCGCTGTCGACGGGCGCGGAGCGGCGGCGGCGGCGGCCCCCGTTTATATTTGGAAACGTGCGCGCCCGCGAGACGATGAAAAGAAGGACAGAAATAATAAAAATAACGCCGGCATCTCGACTTGGTTCAACGCACTGGTATTTATACTTTCCGCTCGCACAGGCCCTGCATCAACGGACAACATCAAGCCGACCCGTCCGTTGGCGCGAATCCCTTGGCTCGTGTCGAGCTACGTATCAGCTGATTTTTCCACAGTCGGCACGAGTAGGCGGTCGAGTAGTATGAAGCATATCGAGAGGAGAGCTGAAGGCTGCGGGGAGAAATCTCGACTTGTCTCTTGCGAGCAGAAGGAACAGAACCAGTTTTCTAACTGTTACTTATGGCGGCAACGCAGCAGCTTCTCTCCCCCCCCCGCACCCACCACCCACCTCCCGGCCCCCCTCTTCCTCCGCAGTCGCGGACGAAACAAACCTTCTCTTGCTCTCCCGCTCATGCTTCGCGGGATGCACCAAAACGAGCAAAACGAGCGAAACTTGTACAGGGCAGTCGCAATATTTTGGATATCGCGCGTTCGAGCCGCCAAGACATGCTCGCCTTTGCTGGATTTATTTTCGAGCCTTGACCCATTTCGCGCTCGAGCGCACTGGGCTACGATTAGCCGGCCGAGCGCTCTTTTCGCCAATCATCATTGCGGGCACGCATTCTTCCATCCTTAATACGATTAATATCGCGCACTTGGCGCACGAATGACGAGAGGAGGCTCGCTAGCCCGCGCACCGAGAGGTGAACGACCACTGGGTCGACGACCAGCGAGTGTAAGCACTATGGCCAAGAGTGTAACGTATCCTGACCTGAGCTCGGACTAGCCGCGTCGTTTTACTCCGGTATGCTTCTATTTATTATCCTTGAAATCGCGCGCGCGCGCGCGCGTGCACACGTTACGCCGTATGCGTCGCGCGCGTTTTTACGTAACGTTACAGCCGACCTCTAGCTCAGCTAGATAACTGCGTGTATACCCGCAGTTCCGCTCCAGTGTCACATCCGGAATATAGGCATTCGCAAAACTCGTCACAGCTGCACTGTCAGCGGGCTTGAACTCGCGAGGGATTTCCGAAATTCGCACAAGATACATAAATCTCACGCGTAAATAAGTAACTCAACAGTCAACATCGGCGAATAAGGGTAAGAACACAAGACTTACGTCCCTACGATAGCTCGCCGCGGCCGCGGAGAAGCTGCAGGCTAAAAGCATTTGGCGGATCCAGGATATTGCATTGGAATCGAGCTGGCGTATGGCGTATGGCGTACTTATGTGCAGCACTAGCCTTCGATGGGCGTACGTCGTTTTCGTTTCGTTTCGTTGCAGCACGTGCAGCGCAGCCCACACCGTTAATAGTACTTTCACTTATGACCAGCAGGCAAACTAGCTGGATCTTCGCACCAATTATTCCATTAGCAAGTGTCGAGCTTGCTGCTGCACTATTTCGCGGAGCAAAACTATTCACTTACTATAGGCACGAAATGGACAGACGAGTCGGAAATTTGCAGACTTTATCGGTCTGGTTCGCGCGCGCGCGCGCGTCCACGAAGCACCGTGAAAAAGATCGGGAGCTCAACTGACACGTAAGTATGTGCCGTGTGCTAGCGAGCAGCAGTCACTTCCAGAGTCCATATAGTATTGCCACAACCTCGTGCCGGCTCGATCCTCTCTCTCTCTCTCTCTCTCTCTCTCTCTCTCTCGCTTTTGCATTCTCCAGAGAGTTCCACCTCCTACTCACCTGGTGTGTGTGTGCGCGCGTGTGGCAAGAGGCCAGCAGCAGGCGAGGAGGAGGGCGAGCGAGAGAGAGAAAGAGAGAACGTTATTTACCTGGCGAAGCCAGCTCTCGCTTCATCCTGCAAAGCGGAAACTTACGATAGCTACCGAGCTTCACCGAGTGCTGGAGAAGACTATACAAGTATATATAGACACCTCGATGACAAGTTGCGCTCATATTTCATAAAAGCTGACGGCGTAAAATCTTGTCCAAGTTGCTGATGCGCGCTTTTTGGTAAAAGGTATTCGCGGTGTTTGTTGCAGGAATTGACTCACCCATTTTATTGCCACTCCTCCGTCGGACTCGTAGGCATATTGTTCTGGACTTGATGCACTGCAACAGACAAGCGCGTGCGCGATTTACGTCGATTTACGTCAATTCGCGAGATAATTTGCAGATGATCAAGTAGAAGTGTATATAGCTACCTGATGTATGTGTTGGATTACTTCGGAGTGCGTAGCGTTCTCGAGAGTGCGCCCGTTGACCTCGAGAATTTCATCTCCTATTTCCAAACTATCCGTGCTATCCGCTGGTGATCCTGCGAGTTATTTGACAATTTTAATCGTACAATAATATATGTATCTAAAGTATTATATTTGTATTATATATTTGTAGCTGGAACACACGGCGGAAAACACTATATGTACGCATAATACACCATATGAAATCAGTAGTAATCCTGCGCGCTATGGCCAGCCGCGTGCGCCTGCGCACTGCGTTGTACTTACACGATGCTGCTGTATCAGCAATAAGCAACTGATCAGAGCTAATACTTGATTTCTCTATATACTTGGGTCTTACAGCACATTATTGCTCTAATGCTTGTTACAATCTTACAACGAGATGCTATGATTTGAAGAAGAGGCCTCAATTTTGTCTCGAGGGAAAAGTTGAAGTAGTGAAGTAGAAATCGCATAGGTATGCATGATCAGTATATCAGTAGGTCATAGGTTCCGTGAAGCAGTTCATCGCAACAGGCGCAGCGAGGCGCGGCGAAAAGCGAGCTGAGAGCGATTAAAAAAAGACGCAAACAAGGAGGTAGTGAAGGGTGTATAATCTCTGTATGCGAACGGGAGAAAAACGAGGTCTAGGTTTCGAAGGCGGGGAAAAAAGTCGACCCCGTTTCTCTGTGCAGGAGGTGAAGCTAGCATAAATAAATCGCAGCTAACGTACCTACTTGTTTGATGCTGATAGGTATATAGATAAGCTAAGCTGAGCTGAGCTAAACATGTGTGTGAATTCAAAAAAAGGAGGCCAGCCTCATCAATGACTGCGCAGCTAAGCTTTAAGAAAGATGAGAGAGAGGGGGGAGGGGGAAGGGGGACGTGGCCACTTATTAGAAAGGGGGAGAGAGACTTACCGTAGAGCTTCATTTTGCCACTGTGATTCATCAGAATGATGATGTATCCTCCTAGGTCGACCATTTTTTCGCTTGGCAGTCGTATTAGCGATACGAGACAAGATAGTCAAATTTCGCGCACTCGCACAGTCAAGACTTGCGCGCACAATCGCGCACTATAAACTTTAGCGGTGAGCGAGGGCGAGCAATAAGTACACCTGTCGTAATATACTTATAGTATTGGTAAGTATAGGCGGCTGCGAATAAGGCAGCCTCGTGTTGCCTGCAGCGAGGAGCAGGCCGCCGCGAAGCGTCGATCAGTGCCTCATTCCTACATGCTGCAGCTTATTCTTATTCTTGATCCGGGGCTGCTCGACTGCTGCTCCTGCTGATCCTGCTGCTGCTGCTGCTCCTGCTGCTGCTCCTGCTGCTGCTGCTGATGTTGATGTTGATGTTGATGCTGCAGGCCGAGTGGGCGATGTGCGAGCAGCTGACGCTCCCGCTCCTGCAGCTCATCGTCGGCGGCGGCGGCGGCGGCAGCGGCGGCAGCGACGAGCGCATCGACTGCACCGAATTCTCGTCCTGCACGAAACCGCACGGCAGCCTCCATATTATGGACTGATGGAGCCTCGCCACGAGCAAGATTTTTACCCGAATTCATCCTCGAGCCTGTACAGATAAGATGGATGGAGAGTGAGAGAGAGAGAGAGAGAGAGAGAGGGGGGGAGAGAAAGATATTTTCAAAGCTATAATATATAGAGTCACACCCTCTTTTACATATCCTGCCGAGCCGCCCTCTCTTGTACACTGCTCATAGTTATACCAACACACCGACAATTCAATCTCCCGCACTCAAACTCAAGTCTATATCCAGAACTCAAAACTCACAAATCACAAAGAGAAAAGACTCTCGAGAACAGTCAGACACATAAGTACAATACTCACGTCGAAACGCGGTCGGCGAATGCTGATGGGCAGAGCAGGCATCGGACGCAGTGGCTCCTCCTTCATCTCTAGCGTGAAGTTACTGTCCACCGTAACTTGAGGGTGAGGTTACTTTCCACCGTAAGTAGGATCGTGGTACGCCAGGGCAAAGGTTAAAAAGAAAAGCAGAATGTCGATATTGTCGATTACTCGGGCAGCTCGATGCAGACCACACTCCGCGCGCGCACACGCACTAAGTACTCGCACTAGCAAACTGCGTTCTCGACTTCTCGGGCTTCAATAAGTACAATACGATACTAGCTCATATTATATACATCCACATCAGCTTATAAGTAGTACGCGAGTTAAGCAACGAGCTTGAGAGAGCAGCAGCTGGCTAACACAGGCGTTAGGTAGTTGACAGATTCTGATACCTATTAATACTCAGGCGCAAGTTGGAACAACTGCAGGTCGCAGGATAAAGCGTGCGCGAGAGAAGGCAAGACAGCTAAAAGCGCGCGCTTTTCCGGGCAAGCACTGACGGGAGACTGAAAATTCGCGACCTGGCGTGGTCGCTTCTTCTGCTGCTGCTGCTGCTGCTGCTGCTGCTGACTAAGGCGAGCTCAGCACAGAGATCAATATAGGGGATGCTGTCGCCGTAAGCTTTCCTCTCTCTCTCCTTCGCTTTCCCCATCTCCAACTCGACTCTCCCTCTCTTGCTTGTCTGCGCGCGCTGCTCTGCTCTGCGTTCAAGCTAGCTGTATACCTATGCGCGACTATGCGTGCCGCGCGGTGGCAGTACTGGCACTGAAATCACTGAAACACTCGACGCAGCTGTAGGTATATACTGTACAGTCACTCTGTACGCTCTACATCCTATATATGACTCTACCCTATCATACACGCTATACTTATTATAAAATACTGCCATACTTATTAGTATACATTTTTCCAACTGCTCGCAGAATTATTGGTTTGTTTATTCCACATACATATATGTATAAATATACTTATATATATTTACACAACTGACGCTTGCTTGTATTATCTTATATAATGAATGAAAAGAAGTAGTTAAAGTTTTAAATTTCAATGCGAGCGTCTAATATGATATATGATATATGTAGTTGCGAATACCACATTCCATCACTCCCATTTTCCTTGTTCCCCATTCTTATATATATATTTCCTTTAGAGGTTAGAGTCAACAAACTCACAACTCAGAATAATCCTTCGAATAATGACTACCTCTAATTCTCTACTCTGCAGGCACTTTTCACGTTTTCATACACATTAATTCAAGTGCACGTCTGTAACAATAAGCAATATCATACATTTCAACACGAAAAAGCTAAAATACAGTCTTTCGTATGTAAGCTGTTACTCCAGATACCTGTAAGTATGTACATACATATATTTTTCAGCTAAACAAACAAATTGCCTACAAACTCTACTTTTCTAAATGTATATATGCGCGCATTTTAGCTGATATTGATAGCCGAGAAAAATGGTAAAAATAGCACTGAAGCTCAAAGCTAATCTGGAAAACGTCGAAAGCTTGACTCCTTCACCCAATCCAGACTTTCGTTGGTATCTCAAATTTGCTTGCAACAACTGTGGCGAGTTGTCCAACAAATGGAACTATGCTTCGTTAGCAGAAGAGACACCGGCTCAAAGAGGAAATGCAGTAAATCATTTTATTAGTAAGTGTAAACTGTGCGCCCGTGAAAACTCTTTAAGCATTCTGCCTGAAACATTGAGTGGAATAACAGAAGACAGTTATGGTCAATTCAAAACCATTGTTGTCTTTGATTGTCGGGGTTTAGAACCTCGAGAATTTTCAGCCAGAGAAGGCTGGATAGTTAAGACTTGCAATGGTGGTAAAACATTCACCGATGTAGATCTCAGTGAAGGAGAATGGGGAGATTATTGTGACAAAACTAATCAACCAGTTGCCATTGATGAGATTGAGCATACCTTTGAAAGAGTCAAATAGTTTAAAGATTTGAACATGTCAATAAATAAATAAATTTTGAAATATATGCATTTTTTTACCCAGGAATTTAGATGTGATTCTTTTTGATTTAGATGCAATGCTTTTCATGTCACTCGAGCTTTAAACTGCACACTTGGTTTCTGATTAAGGAAAAATCATAGACTGCAACTGTTGATGTTCAACGTTTTATTTTAATGAGTATAATAAGAAAATTGTATGTATGTATAGAACAATCTCCAAGTTACTTATTGCACATTACAAAATGTTATCGCATTTGTTCTACAGCATTGTCCACTGAAAAAAGCTGCAACTTTTACTTGTGACTCAAACAGAAATGACAGCTTATAGATTAATAGAGACCACTCAAGCTTTGCTTGAGGAGCCAAGCAATCTACCTGGCTGAACTGAATAATTAACAAACTCCTGAGTGGTGTTTTTCATTTTACAAAGTAAATATAATGCTGTGCTGAAAATGTATAGAAACTGCAGCTTTTTTCTGTGTCACTATTAGTTATAAATATGAAGTTTTTCGCATTCGTGCGCAGTCTGGGTTCAGCAATTTTTCGAGACTATATCAAAGTTATTTTCAGAAGTCAATGTAAACGTCAGAGTTGTGTGTGTGTGTGTGTGTGTGTGTGTGTGTGTGTATTTGCGATTGTGTAACCAATAGAAAAAGTATTTTTAAAAATGTATTAGCACCAAAATTAATTTTAATGAAAATAGTCAACTCCAATCTCGTAATGCACAAAAGTGCGTGATTATTTTTGAAATGCTGTTTTCCAATTATATAGCTCTTTTATGAACAAGTATGCATCATGGTATGTTTTTTTTTATATCTTTACTATAGTGTGAACTAGTGCAGTACTGGATTTTTGAATTATAGTCCTATGATTACTGCATATTATAATATATAGTATATAAAATAGCTCCAAGGCAGTCTATTTAGGAATAATGACTAAGGAAGGAAGTATTATTAGTAATAATAGTAGTATAGTAGTAGCAGCAGTTGTAGTAGTAGTAGTAGTAGTAGTAGTAGTAGTTGATGGCCGTTGTTAGACTGCCTATATTGGCCGAAGACAGTTGAGTTTGAGAGATGCCGACTGGTCCTCTAAGCTTTGCTTGAGACCCTGCAAGGTTTCAATCAACGCATGCTTGCGCAGCTGCGAATAAGAGGAGCATGCCGATGCTGACTGTAAATGTTGATGCTATTTGCCCAATCAAAATCATAGAAAAATCAATGATAAGTCCAAGGAAAAATACAAATGCTTATTAATATAGCGAGTAATTAATAAAACCTGCGGTTGAAGATCAGCAACCGTGCAATCGCCATCAGAGTTTCGTAGCCAAGGAGGAGCTTGGTGCTGAAGTAATCGGCTACCCTCTTGTTGATCCTCGTACACCTTCCGTTTGACAGGCTCGCTTTGTGGACACGCGTAATGTTCAGACAGCGCGCTCAGTTCCTTATCATCATGTTGCGGCGTTAGCGCTGATGCAACCGGGTGAACATCGATCGGTCTTGACAAATTTATGCATTATTATTAGTTTATCAGATCCTTGCTTTTCAGTATTATATATAGTGGGTGCGATCAGGAAATTTATTTAAATCAGGCAGTTTTTGGGATCACCAAACGGGGCAAGCACGCACCGCTTGGCCGATTTTCGGAAAAAGCAGTATAACACGAGAAGAGTGCTTTGTAACTCTGTTTTTTCGATCCCTCAAATTAGAGTATATTATACGATACAAGTGGCGTAAATAGTCCACTATGTGTCCACAAGGTGCATTGGCACTCGAGAGCGTAGCGAGCGTATGATGTAATAAATAATGCAAATCGACATAGAAAGGTGTGCTCCCATGTCGGTGAGCTCAAAAACTGACGGATTTCTGATTTAAACAAATTTTTCTCACACTGTAACACTCCTCTGTCCTCAAATGAGTACTCACTGGAAGGCTGGGAAAAGATTAGTGTCAGCTCGTAGAGTTACCGGGGTTGTTTGCGCAGCAGCTACCTGATTAGGTTCAATCGTTTTCTTTTGTTGCTGCAATTAATAAAATAGTCCCGGTAATAACATTCTACAATACTCGTGAACTCGTGTCATAAGTTCATGCCCTTCGCATAGCAAAGGGCAACTTATGCTTTTGTAAAACTCTTGGGTTTTCGCTAAAAAGTAAAAAGCTGAGAAGGAGAAATTTTGAATGGAAGAGCCGATATGCGTAATATAAGTATACCTGCTGAAGTAATCTTTTCGGACTAGAATGATCAAGCAGATCCTTGATGCTGCCGCTGGAGAGTTCAGGCTGCGAATTCCGGCTCTTGAGCAGGGCCAGCTCGATATTGAGCTCGGCGTTCTTGATGAGCTCGACCCGTTTGTTTGGCGCGGACGCCGTGCCGGGGCTGCTGCTGCTCTGCTGCCGGTAAGCCTGCTGGAGGTAGGCTCGAGGAGGAAATCGCGAAGGAGAGCAGCTATTATCCGGAGCGGTGGCGACGGACGCGCTCGAGCCAGGGCGACTGTTGCTCGCGCTCGCTACCTCGTCGCGCTGCAACTGCTGCTGAACGTTGATGAGCATCCGCTCGGCCTCCATTATCAGTTGGGCGTACTTGCGGTCGGCCTCCTTGTCCGCCTCGAGCAGCGCCAGCTCCGAGGCCGAGATGTCGTTCAGCGAGCTCGCGCAGCTCTCCTGCAGCATCGGGTTCAATGTTGGCACATTATCTCACATTATGATATGTCATACGCGCGCTCGGCGCGCTCAAGTACAAGGTGCTACCGACCAGCGCAGGATGGGCCCGAGGCTGACTCGTTTCGGCCGCTGCGGCTACCGATGCCGAGGAAGCGAGAGGCGCCGGAGGCTGCAGCGCGAGCAGCCGATTCTTCCGTCTGAGGCAGATCGGCGTGCCGCCGAGGCTCCGACTCGCCGATGTCCCAATACTCCCAACGAGCCAGACCGGCTTGGCCGCGAGGGAGCGCCTCGACGAGCTCTTCCTCATGAGCAGGCGCTCGAGCAGGGCGCGATTCGTCTCCGCGCTCTTGGCCGGCAGCCCGGGCTCCTTGCTCTCGAGCTGCAGGCTCGGCCTGCTCCTCTGCCTGCTGCAGCTGCCGCGCCTCCTCTGCTGGTGCTGCGCCCTCAGGCCGGCCAGCCGCGGCCGGCTCGCGCTCGTGCGATCGAGGCTGCTGCTGGCGCTGGCCTCGGACGCTCGCTCCGACGAGAAGTTTGCCGAGGAGCTGTAGCCGTTCGAATTCGAGCCGGGCCCCGGCTCGCGTTTGTCGCAAAGATAGTTCTCGTCAAACTTGCCCATGAGCTCGTTGAGGGTTAGGTCGTCCTCGCTGCTGCTGCCGCTGCTGCCGAGGCTGCTCTTGCAGCAGCTGCTGCTGCCGCTGCTGCTGCCGCTGCTTCCAGCGCTGCTGCCGCTGCTGAGACTGCAGCTCCGACTGCTCCTGCTGCTGCCGCAGCTGCTCGCGCTGTTGGCCCTGAGGCGTTGCTTGAGCGCCGCCGAGCCGCAGCTTCGCCAGACGGCCCGGTTGACCCTGCGAGAGGAGATAATCGCGGCCCCATTAATGGCGGAACGGTGCGCGACGCATGAAAGATTGTAATAATGGCAAGGCAGTTACGGGCTGCGTCCGACGCTGAGGCTCTCCTGCCGGCAGCAGCGGTCCCGAATCCGATGGAGGTTGCCCTCGAGGTCCGGGTAGGCCTCTGGGTAGGCCTCTGGGTAGGCCCTGGCGGGCCGATGGACCGGCCGCGCTCTCGAGGAGCAGCGACTCGTCCTGGCGGGCGTGACCTGGGTGCTGGTGCTGGCCAGCAGCGGGGGCATCCTCCTCGGCGAGAATAGCTGGAGCGGGTAGTCCGCGGCGTGGGGGTCGGCCTTGGCTGGGCTGCGGGCCTGCGAGGCGGCGAGCGGCCGGCTGCTCTTCGGCGGAGTGGGCTTGCGCCAGCGATTCTCCTCCGCCGCGGCGCAGCTCTGCCTCTGCAGCGGCTCCGCGGCGCTGCTGACTGCTCCTCTCGCTGGTCCTGCTCCGGGCCTGACTTTGATGTAGTACTCGGGGGCGTAGGTGGCGCAGGGCGAGGTGCCGTCGGTCGAGTAGCCCGTACTGTACGCGCTCTCCGGCGAGGACAGGTTGACTGCGGCGCTGGCCTTGTGCTGCTGCACATGGTGCTGCTGAGCCGAGTTTCCGCGGATCTGCATGGTGCAATGCTCATAATATACATATAGTGAATACAGCCAAGGGCGCGCCGCGGCCTTTGAGAGTCTGCAAATAAGCTCCGCGAGAGCGACAAGTGTGTGTGTGTGTGTGTGTGTGTGTGTGTGTGTGCGCGCACGTGAGCGCGGTGAGCGCGACGTACTTATCTTGGCCGTTAATGAGCAGCGCGGCGCAGGCTCAACTTTTTTTTAAACTCGCACGAGTGTCTCCCGCAGAGTCGAGTTTCTAGGTCAGCTTGTTATCTGCGAATAATGGATATTGTAGGTGCTCCGCGTATACGCAAACCTGCCTGTCACCATTAGCATTGATTTTCAACTTGTTGTTCGACTCGCACAGCGTGTCGCGGCAGCTAAGCTACAGAGGATCAATCGTGCATCTGTGTAAGTGGAAAAGAAAAACTATTTCTCGTCTGTATGCAGTAGAGAGAGTGAGAGAGAAAAGCATGCCACATTGTATATACGGTGTCTACTACAGATGGAGAGGGGGATCACGAAGGAAGAGAAAGCGGGATCACCTCTTTAAACTCGTGGTCGGCGGCGGCGGCGGCGGCGGCGGCGGCGGCGGGGGCCAAAAAAAATTTCGGTTGGAAGAGAGTGCTGCAGGCCTCCTCGTCGCGACGGGCCTCGGCGGGCTGGTTCCAGAGCGGCAGCCTCGTCTGCGTCGCCGGCGGCTGAGCGGCAGCGGCGGCGGCAGCAGCAGCAGCAGCAGCAGCAGCAGCAGCAGCAGCCACTGGCACTTTTCCCGCAGCTCGTTCCTTCCTCTTGGCTCGGGAGCGCGCTATCTGCGCCTCCATCCAACTCTTTATTTTCGTCCCGAACATGCTTCCCTTTATTTACTCTTTTTCCCTTTACACATTTATCCCTTATTGCTCATGGAGCTCATGGTACCGATGGCGGAACTCTATGGGTAGACAATACCGAAAAGCACAAGCCATTTTCGAGGTTGCATCAGCTCTATAGTCTCTTACTTACTTCATCAGCTCCTACTGACAATCTATACGCGTTGAAAATAAAAAGTTATCCACTAAGTATGTGTTGATTAAAAATTCACTACATATGTATAATACTACGCACACGATTCTACTAACTGATGCGACCGACTAAAAAGCATACTGATAACATGTGAAAATCTAAAATTTCAAACTTGCCAAAATTGTGTATATTCAGTATTCACTATTCGCGTTGCACGCGCGGCTGACACGAGCCGCAGCTCTACTACTTGTGCAGCTTGTGCTGCGGCGGACGCTTGTATGCGCGGCTAATGCTCGCAGCTAAGTATATACATCAGCAGACAGCTATACCTATGCCTATTTCTTTTCGATCGCGGATTCGCGGCGGCTGCATGTTATCCAACTATGAACGAGCTATACGCGAGTACTGAGCTATCACTCATATGTGTAGCAGCATCAGCAGGAGCAGCAGGAGCAGTGGCAGCACAATGTATATTGACAACCAGTGATTATGTATGCAAATTATTATAATATGTTATCCTGCGGCGCTTGTGTGCAGCGGATGCAAGATTGCAAGAAAGACGAGTATGCATAATAGTAGGAGTTGCTAACGAAAAGTAGGTGCATCAGAGCAGTAGCTGCAGAGATGAAAGAAAGGACGGGTAAACACGGCAGAATTATTGTTTATAGGTGCAATAAGACATACCGCTTGACATTATAAGGTCCAACATGACGCGAAGCCGAAGCTGTCGAAGCCTCTGCTCTTCGTCGGCTGCTCCGCCTACGCCTCAGCCTAAGTCCTCCACTGCAGCACCTCCGCATAATCGGCCTCGCGGTGGCGCGAATTAACCTTCATGTCCTTCATGTCCTGCAACCTGCGGAACGAGGTGCTGTATAAGTGCTCGACGCTTGATAAAAAGCCCCCAACTGCAGCGATGCAGACGCGTAGCTTGCCTATGTGCAGATTCCACCGTGCACGTACACGCATGCAACATATCGAGAAGCCGGATGCGGCTGGCCGCATTGAATCTCGCGTCAGTAGCTATAGGCCTTTGCGTGCGGCTCCTTGGAATTCCAAGTCGATTTTTTCTGTCGAGGCTAGCAGTAAGCTACCAGTACTTTTCGCGGAGATATTCAGATACGTACAGCGGAAACTGTTTCCTGCACAGTGAAGCACAGAAAGCTCCTGGTATGGAGGACACGCACGACCTATGCAGAATTGCAGATTGCAGCGCCCTGCGACCACCTCACGACTGCAAGCAGCATCAGCAAGCAGCCGCAAGGATAGTCTTGCTTGGCAGCGTTGTCGTCGGCGGTCGGTGGCGCTAGCGCCGGCGGGAGCGGGAGTTCAGACAGGGAGAGCGAGAGGGGCGAGCCGGCGAGCGGCGAGTCGCCCTTTTTCACTCGTACCTTCCTTCTCGCTTCCGCTATACGCTATACTTACCCTGCAGCGTGCTCTGTATACAGCTTCCTTCTCTTTCAGCGCTCCGCAAGCTCTTCCCTCACCCGTTGCACTGTCGCACCGCATCAATACTATTACAGGTCGAGTTCTGCTTACGCTTCGTCGAACGGCGGCAGCGCTCGGCGTCTCTTATACTTGTACAATGTACAGTATACACGCCTCTACAGTTTGCGAAGGTTCTGTCGCGGCTGTGCTGTTTGCATCTACGTATACACATACATATACCCAATATTCATATACGTGACTTGTCGCAGGTGCCATTCTCACTACTTTTGTAGTATATCGAAATCTATACCACTTCACTTCCTGAATAATTTACGACCCTCATTCACTATGCATATAGTACATACATTATGCTATTTTTAATATTTTTAATAACAAAAAGACTCGATTCTTTGAATTCATTTATTGTAACAGGTATCAAAGTATTCCAGCAGTATGAGCAACATCCATATACATACTCTGTCTTATAACAATAACTTGAAATATACACAGTTGCTTGCGTCGATTATTTTTTTCGTCACAAAGTTCTAACGCGTCTATAAAATAAGGCACGATGTATCTATACTTATTAGCTGATAATGAAGTAATGTGATGCAGTATAAAAAACGCAGGACAACATCGGCGCGCAGACACTCGACTACGAAGTACGAATCGATTTGTCAGCGGAATAAACTAGGGCTAATTTAAGATGGATGGAGGCGCGAGAAAGTAGATGAGAAATAAGCAAAGCCGAGGCTGTTTTCAGGGCAAGCAGGAGGTGGGCGCAGGTGGCAAGTTCATGTCCGTAAGAGCGGTCGTTTCGTCCAGAGTTCCTAGATTCGCCCTCATGAGCACTTCAGCGATCACCTTCTCGGCGATGATGCTCTGTTTCCTGCTGGAGCGTTTGAGCTTGGAGGCTACGTAGGAGCCAAATCGGTCAAGGTCCGCAGCCCGCTCGCCGGTGGCGGTGACGCTGAGTGCGCTCGAGGACTCTTGCCTGAGCCGGCCGCACGAGTCGGTTCCCGTCGCAGCATCAGCAGCCTCCTCTTGCATGCTCGTGTCGACCTCCTGCTCGCGAACTTCGTCGGTCAACAACAAAGTGGGCGAGCTCGCCGAGGATGTCGAGGGCTCGAGCTTGATCTGTATATTCGACTCGAGATCTATGCTCTCCTGAAAAATGTTGAAAAACGCAAGCATGTAGCGTTGAATTAGCCATACACATTAAATATTAAATATATAGTATTAGCATGCATGCACCTGCATGCTATGCTAATAAAATCGTGTGCGATTACCGTATCCTCGAAAAAGTCCATGGCCGAGTCGGATTTCAGCTCGTCCGAGTGAGCGTCAACGGAGGCACTCGTCGCATTGTGCAGCTCAGCGGGCCAGTCCAGAATAGCCGAGCCTGGCGGTGGCTCGGAAAAATCCTGCTTTTCCACGACGAACTTTAAGAGGTCGTAGTACCACAAGGAGGGTACGTACTTTTTCTTGGTCTGCAACTGAACCCTGCGCACCTTCTTGTGCTCCCTGCGAAAGGAAGTCCTTAGGGCATTGATCTTGCGCATCACGCTGTTCTTATCCGCGCGAGGATCTATCTCTCGCAATTTCTCGAGCAGAGCCGAATACGCGCTGTCCTTCACCGATTTGTTGCGGTAGTCCTTGCAACTGTACTTCCAGAGACAGGGATGGCTCTTGTACAAGTCGATGAACTCACCGAGAAACTTGTGCGTCTCCATCCTCGCTGATTCGACAATGCTTCTCTGATGTGTGGATTTGAATTTGCCGCCGCGCCGCCGAGCAGCTGACAATGGCGATATATAGCTATACGACGCTGCTCCGCGGATGCGTCAAGTTAAGGTTAGGTTCGACATAATATCTAGAGTCCAGACACTATCCTGATCCCCGCACGACTTAACCTCTCGTTCTTCGTCAACGTCCTGGAATCTATATATATATATATTTTCGATATTATTATATTATAAATAATACACGGTGCCGGTCAATGTCTCATCCTCGACGGTCCCGCGTGTGCTTGTTGTAGTACCGTGTGTTGGTGTTGTCACATTGTCACATCTAACGATGTAGCGAAAAATTATGAATGCGCAGACCGAGTTTCGAGCGCTCTCGAAATTGGAAAACGTGAATTCAAGTTTCGGTCCTCCTCTCATACACATTAAACGCATCACATCGCTTCACACACGCAACGAAGAGGCTGAGCACAGCAAGTAAAAACAAACGATTCGATCGCGCTCCCGAGAAAATGTGCACGGCTATTGCGACCACTGTATATGCCCACCACTCTACTAGAATGTTAGTATAGTCTATTAGTCTGTATATATGTATATGCGATGTATATGTACACAACTAACACAACACAGCGAACATGCAACCGACGACGGACGAAGCGCACAAGGCAGAAGCGCCAACTGCCAAGATAACCTAACCCAACCTAACCTAAGTGGTTGCGGCGGCGGCCGACAGCACCTTCACTGCACTGGTCACTCGCACAGGCAACTCACAAGAATCACAAGTCACAACTCGCAATGTTCGATGAATGAGACTGAGAGTGAGACGTGAGCAAGGGATCTTCTATAAAAAAACCTTTTTAAATAATTAAAACCAATATTACATTGGAAATACGACTCAAATTTTTAATATTTTTTTAATTTTTCTAATAACTACTGAACTACGGATTAAAAGTATACATATGATTAAATATACTTTTGGAAATGCCAAGGAAGAAGAGTAATTTGAAATTTTACTTATGAATCCAAACTACTGTATAGTAAGAATTTAAGTAAAAAATATTTTATTTTATAAAACAATGTGTCCGCATGCGTATACCTGAAAAATATGAAAAACAATTACTTGACATCAGTTATGTTTGTTTTTGGGATATCACGAATTTTGTAAAGAAACTTTTACTCGCCAATATTTTACCTTTTAAAAAGGTTTTTTTTATAGAAGATTTCATCACTTTTATAGAGACTATACATGTATATTACACTGTACGATATCAACAGTAAAGATATATGTAATACTCAAGATAATTCTCGGAGATGACGTTGATACCGTCCACCTTGGGCACCAGGTACCACGGAGACCGTTGCCATCGCAATATTCGTGCTCGGCGACACGTAAAACCCCCGAGTAACGACTTTCGACTAATTATGTTAAAAATTTCCATAAAACTCTAGAAAACGACGTTGGTACTGTCTACCCTGCTAAAAATAGTCTATTAAAATCCATAAGATTCTCTATCGAATTGAATGGTAAGTCTTAATCGCCTTATTCGCATTAAAACTCAATTAAATTCCATTAAATTAATTAAAGTCTATTAAATTCTATAGAAAAATCTATCGATTTTAATTGCTGTTTTTTTATCTATCCATTTTAATTGTAATTTTCCTCATTGACTCTGAATGATTGAATGGAATTTAATTGAGTTTTATTGGGAAAAACGCGATTAAGGCTTGCCATTCAATTTTATCGACTTTTATCGATTTCAATGGAATTCTTTTAGCAGGGTACCCTGGGTACCAGGTACCTTAAAAACCACTGCCGTCACGATATTCGTGTTTCGCGACCTCGAAAACCCCCGAGTAACAAGTTTCAACTAATTTTGTTACAAAAATTTTTCCGTAAAACTCGAGGAGACGACGTTGGTACTGTCCACCCTGGGCACCATCAGGTATCTCGAAGACCGTTGCCGACGCGATATTACTCTTTAGCGACCCCGAAAACCCCCGAGTGACAATACTGGACTCATTTCCATCAATATTTACCGAGTTGTACATTTTTATTTATTTATTGTCTTTTCGAAATGCACTTCCAAAATGCATATTCTTTATGCAAAAATGCAATTTTTAAAATAATTGATGAATTTAGTTTACAATGTTTGTAAATGCTCTCACGAATTGAACGCAGATAACCGAATTAACATTAGGTGCTGCTTAAAACATGGATGGTTCATTGCTTTATTTTCTCGACTATTCAAATTTTTGCGCCGTGAATGACCGGAAGGCTGAAAAATCTCAGGAGAGGAAGACCGTCCCAACGAAAAGAAAATTACTGAGCTAAATTTCAGCATGCAATATTTCGCCAATAAAGTAATCTTTTCGAATAAATCTTTTTCCTCGAGAAAGATTAGGTAAATAGATGTCCAGTCGATAGCGATACAACGGGCATAGGTGCAATAGCGATGCTATAAATGCGTTTGGAAAATTATTTTAAGGTTAGAGAACCCAATATCAAAGTATATAAGGGCCGCGACCCGCGCCGTCATCCGGCCGTCATCGTGTCGTATACTTCGTATACTTTTAACTCGCCAGCGCGGCGCTGTCGCGCCTTTTGATACACGCACGAGAGTATTGTATTGCTCAACGAATTTTTATTGCAGGCTTTTGTTTGCCGATTGGTAAAAGTAAGCGTAAGTTTAAGCACATTTTATTCGTTCAGAAATCTATATTTTATAAACATCATATACATAAAGCATACACACGGGTCCGACAAATCCGGACGCTTATGCGCATCTATTATTGTATTGTAAGTATAAAATAATGAAGGTGTTTGTATGTACATATGTGCGAACAACATATACTATAAGAGGCGCGCTTTTCGAAAATTCACAATCGCTGTAGTATATACAGGTATTTGAAAGTTTTAATATTTGTATAGGATCGCGGGTACAGGCTCTTCCTCGACTAGATTAACAAACCTAAACATAACATTGTGATTCTTGCCTATCTTTTCGTTAATCTCATCCATTTTGCTTTGAACAATGGCGGACGCCTTGGACTGGATGGTATTGATGATGAGCTTCTTGCAAACCTTCGTCACACCTCGGAGCACAAGATTATAAATTTTGTCGAGTATGTGGCCCTCTAGCGAGATGGTAATTTTTCTAGAAAGTATGATAAGATTGCGATGTTAAGCAATTGTGAGTGTTATAGGAAGATTGAATTCGACGTATAGTAGTGCCTATTATAGCAGGCTTATAGCTATAGCTTACCCCGAATCAGCCAAGTTCAATCGTCTCAGAGTGATCTGGTAGCTCTCCAAATCAACGTCGACGACGACGTTAACCTTTAGCTGAGATAGCTGCCCGTGCAAGTCTCCTCTTCTGCTGACTAGCAGGACTTTGAGCAGGTATCGGTAGTCGAACTATAAGGCAACCATAAGCATATAAGGCAACGCAGCTGGTAATTGCGTGATATGGGTGTGACATAATGATAAGCGCTCACCGCGATCTCGTCCCATCCCAGAGTCAGGTCGGCGGTAATCAACCTGTTGGTGTAGGTGAGCACGGATCGGCCAGCCCGTTTGAGCAGCGACAAATTTTGCAGCCATCCAGTGTGGAGATCTATGTATATCTGCGGGCAGAAGGGAAAGAGCGATTTTGAAGGTTGCAGGCTGATTTTTCAGCTTTGCGATATCGTATAATAGCCATAATAGGTATACAGCGTATAGTATATACGTACGTGGGGTGTCAGGGGAATCTTGACGTCCATCAGGTCGGTCGGGTCGAGCTCGAAGAGCGCCTCCCGGATGGCCCCCATGTTCTCGTCGATGAAATCATCGATGTTAACCTGGTGAATGATCTTCTTCTGGAGATCCGCCGCGTAATCGGGGCCCCGCCTGCAATCGGTGGGTATTGACGTAGCTACTTATATTAAGTATATTATAATATGTTATTTTACACGCAGCGAGGGCGCACTTACGCAACGCTGGATTCGATTTTCGGTTGGGTCCGGGTTGGGCCACTGGCGCCGGCAGCCGCCAGCGCAGCCAGCAGCAGCAGCAACAAGAGCTTCGGTCCGAGCATCCCCTGCATCTGCATGGCCCAGCTTCGATTTTGACTCTTGATCGCGGTTAGTGGTTACACCTTCTAACAGCGAAGACGGCCAGCGTAGCCGGCCACGCGCTATTTATCCCAAATAAAATCGTCGACTTATCTCTCTTACGCTTCGGCTTGTTCGCTTATCGCGGATCCGCGCTCCCGCCGGCGCAGATTGATCGGATTGGATTGGATTTTCATACAATAAGCACATAGGTATATCTCTACTGGCCAATCTCAACGATCTCAACGAGTGATCGATCGTTCAGCTGTTATATTTTTAAAGCCTCGCGCGCACACTCGCATTATCTCTGTGTGGCCGGGTACTGGCCGGATAACGGTTTGTTCGGCCGATTAGCACATAGGTATGCGCTTTTGCGATTGATAACATAATCGATCATCCGCCGCGATCATCGCGCGCGCCCATTCAGATACAACATAATTATGATGTAAAAGTTGATCTGATTTCATATTTCTATACATCGGATCGCGCAGCTCTTATTCGTCCGTCTCTACTATATAGGTACCTATATAATATATTAGTAGCGCTGATGCCAACGGCCGTGTCAACATTCTCATTTGGCCATGAGCGGCAGTCTAAACACTCTAAACACTCGAAACCTCGAGTTTTTGCTCTTTGAATAATACATGCGTATAATGTTCCCTCCCACCGCCCACCGCGAGCGTATGCCTATACATATATTATGTAAGCATCATCGTCAGTGCGGGAAGAGGTGATGAGCGAGCGGGGCGAGCCCCCGATCAGATAATCACAGCTTATGTGAAAAAAGGAAAAAAGGAAAAGTGGCCGTCCGCAAGGCGCTCGCTAGCTGATGCTGTTTACGTCGCGACGCATATAGCTATACGATTATACAAAGCGCGCGCGACACGTGTTATCGCGTGACCGTGAACACTTTGTTTTTCGAGATTCCGCGGCGGCGGCGGCGGCGACGCGTATATGTACGTATATAGGCGTACACGCGTATTGTGTAATATTGATAAATTTCTGACCGAGCGCGTCCGCGGGGACGATTTTCGTTATCGACGTTACAGCTAATAGCTGCGCGGTATCAGCTTGTGGCGCGTTATAACGAGCGTAATAGCGTATATAAGAGTCGGAAGAAGGAGGGAAAATGTGTCGGCGCTGTGGATGGAAGATCGCGCGATCGCTCCCGAAACAGCTCTCGACGAATCGCAAGAGCCGATAAACCTTCGACTTTCGCTCTCGTGATGTAAGTAGGTATATACCTATTCGTGGCATGACGCGCGCGCATACAGCACGCACATCAGGCGAGCCTTCCTTCCTATCCGCATTATACGCACCCTGAAGAAAAAGTTCTCCCATCAAGTCGTCGTCCCGCGTCCGTCGAATCGTCGGCTCAGCAGCAGCCTGAATCGTTTTGTTGACGGCGCAGTCGTGTACGTGTACGTGTTGTTGTTTTTAACGAAGCGCAAGCGAGCATACTTAGCCGCTGCCAAGAATTACTTTAATCTCCCGGCGATATAAGTAGAACACAAGAGCGTTGGCGCGCCGTCGACGCAACCTTGAACAGTTTTAAAGAACTCTTGCCCATTTTACCAACTCGAGTAGCAATCGAATCGGATAGTCGCACTCCGCACTGTGACGGAGCCGCACCTTTCCTACAACACGTCTGGACTGTCGAATTCCTCGAAAGAGGAAGTTTGGTTAATTGGTAATTATATCGCCATGACAATTAAGGCGCTATCGCTCGCTCTACGCGATACGCGCTGTACAATGC
This sequence comes from Pteromalus puparum, assembly GCA_012977825.3. Taxonomy (NCBI): domain Eukaryota; kingdom Metazoa; phylum Arthropoda; class Insecta; order Hymenoptera; family Pteromalidae; genus Pteromalus; species Pteromalus puparum. The sequence goes on along the minus strand of CM053170.1, from coordinate 263,682 downwards.
ATCGCATTATACTTAATATAAAAGCGCGCACTTTTTTCGAATAATCCGCCGCCGCCGCCGCCGCCGCCGCCGCCGCCGTTGAGTCCAAAGTCTGAAAGTTGCATGTTGTACTTGTGTCTTATATTCTTATCGCAGCATTCAATAATACAAAGCAACGCGCGTTGCATAGCGCAGCTTCTAATTCATTCGCAACTGCACTGCAGATACAGCTATTTAAACAACAAACTGCTGCGCGCGTAGCCGGCCGACGCGATGTTTTGCTCGCGTTAAAACTAATTGGCGCACTAGCGCTATTTAGTTTAGTTTATGCATAGATGCTGCTTTTCTTTCTTTTGCTACTCATTGTTGTTATTGTTGTTGGCAATTTGCATCATCGCTCGCCGCCCCAGTTACATTGCTCAATCGACTTATTGACGACTCTCTTCTTTCGCCTCTGGTTATTTACAGTTTACACCTTTTTCACGAAGAGAAAACATGCACCCAACACACGCACACCTTGCTGTCGTCGCTGTTCTTACTCTCGCGAACGTATGAGCAAATCGAGGAACAAATTTTTGGAAAGGTTATATTAGTATACAAAAGCTGCTATATATTAAATATTATAGCCGAGTCATGCAGAGATCTCGAGCTACTGCACAGCACTTGCGTGCAGGTGTGCGAAATGTGGAAAATGAAAAGGAATTGACTTTGTCACTCTTTGTCTTTTTACATTCTCCCTCTTATACACTGTATATGCCTATATTTATATGTGTGTACGCATCAGGTATATTTACCTATATATATAAATATAATAATTCCTGCTTGCGAAGTGCCGCCGCGAGTCGGCGCTGCCCGTCTGCCGACTGCCCGTCTCTCAAAGAATGAGACGTCAGTCGGCACTGGCAGTCCGCAGCGAGCAGTCCGCAGACCGCAGTGCTCCGCGTTTGCCCGAAACGAAAGCGCAGTAACCAGCCTCTCTCTCTCTCCTCTCTTTGTTCTCCTGCGACGATACAAGTTATACCTACGGCGAAAAGTCAAGTGTTGCGCTGCAGCTGCAGAGGTGTGGGTAGGTACATATACGCCAATATCGCTTCCGACTTTCCGAGTTCCGCGAGTGCGACAGCAGACAGACACCACTTACTTATAGTATACTACCCAAGTACCTATACTGATGCCCATCACTGCACAGACTCTCTTTCAGCAAAAACACTTGTCCGTCTTACCTGTCTGCTTACATAATTGCGACTGATTTCCTCCTATTTTCTCGTATGCACTCGTACTTATACTTGCCTGTACATATACGTATACGTTCTACCTTTGCGATTTGGCAATCAGCTGCGCGAAAGCTGTCGCTATCGATCCTCTATCTATCTACCCAATATACCTATAGGCTCTACGCTCATCAACTCATCATTATGTTTACCTTTGTGTAGGTACAACCAAGTCCAAAATCACGCACGCAATAAGCGCAGTCGCAAACAACTCTTTCCAATTCTTTTCTTTCTTTTCTTTTCTTTATTCCTCTATCGTCCTAACCTCATTTTTTAACAGACGCTCCTATTCAGCTCCTATTATATATTATGTAGCAACGAATCTCTCTTTCGATTGCACTACATTTAACATTATTATACCTGCTAATAAGTAAGTATGTATGTACCTGTAGGTACTGGCTGCTTCGCGCATGCCGGATTTCTCGATTTCGCATTATAAAGACAGAGAATCAGGAAATCACGCACGAATACCCGAGATCGACGACGATGATTCACCTATTTTTGCGCGGCGATTACGATACTTGACAACATTTCCGAAACGCTGATTCGCGATTTCGTCTAACAAGCTTATTATACTGAATCTCGTTAGTTCTCTCTCTCTCTCTCTCTCTCTCTCCCTCTCCCTCTCTCTCGCTCCCTAATAAAAAATCAATAAGCTCAGCATGTCAAAAACCGCGACGATTCTTTCGAAGCGACAATAAAATAATTCTAGTTTATTTGTTATTTGCTTTTAGAAGATCACAAAAAGGCAAACACACTTTTATACTTCTCAGAGTGTCTGGCCTTGAAGAAACCAGACCTGACTGCTCTTTGGGTCAAGAAGCCCCAAAGACCTAAAAGGGTTTAAGGGGGGAGGGGTGAGGCCACTGCAAAATGTACAGCATGAATTACATTGGCAAATTTATCAGCAATTTCCGTGACTTTTACAATGAAATCAATGCAGCAACTCTCACAGGGGCCATCGACGTTGTGGTTGTACAACAACCTGATGGCTCGTTTACCTGTTCTCCATTTCATGTTCGCTTTGGAAAGCTTGGTGTACTGCGCTCCAGGGAGAAAGTGGTTAGTTATTCCGCTATTGTAGTGCATTATACATTCATTATTTACTCCAATGAATATACAGATCAATGAAAGTACTCTTTTATCTGATAGGTTGATATTGAAATAAATTCCGAGCCAAGACAGATTCATATGAAACTAGGAGATTCTGGTGAAGCTTTCTTTGTTGAAGAAGTACAGGGTTCTGATGGATTTCCTATTGATGCTGAAATTCCTCCGCATTTGGCATGTTCACCCATTCCCAATGATGACGACTGCTTTCCTAATAATAGAAGGTAACTTTTCAGATTAACAAAAAGTCTTTAAAGATAATCAATCTCACATAATGACATCTTGACAGGTTTAACGTTCTTTCCGATCTACCTCAGGAGCAGCATGAGAAAATTCTCAGAGATTCGGTTATGTCGATTGAACGAGAAAAGTGGGAACAAATGTCAGCCTTGCCACCTGACCAAAGAGAACATTTTTTGATTGAACACTTTTCAGATCTCCCACTTGAACAGCGAGAAAAGTGGCTGCAAATTGCCTCTCTCACATCTGAGGAAAGAGATAAAATTTTTCAAGAGTATTACGGTACTATATCAACAGTACAAAAACAACGAATGATCAGCGAACAGTATTCAGCACTCAAGACAGAAGACAAAGAGAGGCTTTTCAAAGAAAACTTTCCAGAATTACCTGCTGAGCAGAGACAAAAATTTGAACAAGCCCTTCTCACTGATTGGAAAAAAAAGGATGCACCATATTCGCCGAAAAAGGCTGTGAGTGTTCAATGTAATAAATAACCATACAAGCCAGAATTTCAACTTATCGATTTCAAACGTCTTTTTTCTCAGATTAACCGCAAAGAAGGTGCCGAAGACGAAGCTGAAGAGGATGCTGAAGAAGAAGAAGACGACGACGATGATAAAAGAAAGACCTCACGTTTCATTAATGACGACGAGGAAATTTTTGATATGGAAAACATTAATCATGAAGATAAACCGAAAGCACCTGCTACTACGATCTCGAACGCTAAATCGTTCGTTGCCGTAACGTCGACCGATAGAATTCGCAAAATCAGTGTAGTCAAAAATGATTTCCGCCCTATCGTTGAAAATTCCGTAAGCCATCAATGTGATTCCAAAGAAAAGCGCAAGTTAGCTGGAGATGCTGAAACTACCATTGCTCATCTGCCTTTATCTTCCTCTTCGTCGTCCTCTTCGACCAAACGCAACTCCAAAGACGAATCGGCGGCTGAGGAAAATAAGTGCGGCAGCAGCAACTCAAAAAGGAAACGCAAGCGGAAGAGCATAATGAAAAGAAAGAGTGCACAGAGAAAAATTAGTTCGTCTACGAATAATAATACATCCGAACCTGTGGTAGTAAGTACTGATAGTCTGGAAAAAACTGGAGAAACTGCTGTGATAGTTGAGAAACCAACTGATTCAGTGAGTTTTATAATCGTTTAAAAAATGTTGTCTACTCATATGTATACTTGCTGCATATTTATATGATAAAAAATCTTCACAGGGTTCTAATTCTGCACTTGGTAACGATATACAAGACATTCCTGTAGACAAACGTTTAAGTAAAATGAGCGTCAGTCATGCATCGACAGATTTCCATTTTTTTAGCGATACCGAAGTAACATCCAAGTGAGTTATCCATCTCAGTTATTTACGAAGATGCATTTGAGTATTTTATACATTTAATTAAATTAACATCCCTTGCAGAGATAAGGATTCAAGACCTAGTTCTCCTGTGCAATCTGATACCGAATTTGAGGTTCAAAAGATAACACAAGAAAGTAAGGTTGGCGAGGATGAAAAATCTCATGGACAGAGTTGGAGATGGGGCGAGTTGCCCAGTCCTCCGCATGAGGTTAACCTTGATACCCGTGGAATTTCGTTGGGTGGCACAGATGTTGTTAATTGCAATAACGAAAGTAAGTATATCTTGGAAAAAATAAAAGAGTAATTTAGAATTATTTATGTAAACGTGCTTTTATCAATTTTTAACAAAATCACATATTATTGCGTAGTCGTTACTTTTCACTACAAACTGCAATTAATTGTCATCTCATATAAAATTATAAATTGTTATATCCATACATGCATTGAACTAACAGCTTCTATCTGAACTTGTGTGTAAAATACAAATAGCGGCTGAAGCACGTCGATCCATGCTTGGAGGAATGTTCTCATTTATGAAGAAAACATCACGAGTGAGACACAATCCTGAATCAGAGGGTATTTACTTGAGTGACCTGAATGCCGATGAGCTGGATCCAGAAGTTGCGGCTTTGTATTTTCCTTCGTCCCATCGTGGTGCGGGAGGTAACTTGCCCAAAGGTATCAACTTTGCCTCATTGCAAAATTGAAATGCTTTTTTACGGGTGTTTTGAGTTACGGTTTAATTTTTGACTATTGCTTTACGCGCAGCGCAGCATTCGTTTGCCCCGCACGCAATTCGCTTCATTGCCATCGCACAGCTTGTAATTAAATCGATTTTATGTATTTTTGAGTTGACTGCAGATTTAAATGGAATATTTAATAAAAAGAGTTGTTGCTTGTTATTTAAAGAAAAAGCTGGTGACGAGGAGGATGCAGAATCAGGTAATGGACCCTCCCTGCCCCAGAGTCCAAATAGTGTAGAGGGTGCGATCGGCGGACCGAAATCTCTAGACAGTGACTTTGACGAATCTTCCAAGAACTTTGAACCTCCGAGTCTTGATGTGTCTTTTTCATTATGTGGTGGAATGGACTTAGGTTGCGATCAAGAGCTCCTCACCGACGATATCTTTCAACGCAATGCTTTGCGCTACGAAGACATTCGCGCTGACCCCAAAATTTACGACAATCCGAATCTCGTTGTCAAGATCAACGGTAAATTTTACAGTTGGCCGACAGCGTGTGCTGTTGTCATGACCTATGCTGCTTTTCAAAGGCACCTGCCCAGAAGTGCTTTTTCCACTCTTTGCGACGATCGAAAGAGATCAAACACTGACGTCAAAGCCGCCGAAGAAGGAAGAACCGTTTCAGCTTCTAGCGGTGGCTACAGTTCCTGGTTTTCCTGGAGACGATCCAGTCAACCACCCAAAACATCACCCAATTCAAGCTTTTCTAAAAGTAAGATAAATACATTAAGTTTATCTCTTTTTTACTTATATTTTATGATATTTTTGTTTACTTGATTTTATTTATTTTAGATGACGAGAGTTCAACTGTAACACCATTAGCTGAAATTAATGACAACAATGATGTATTTGCCAGAGGTGCTAATGAACAAGTTTCGGATGCTAAAGCCGTTATCTTTATTACTAGGTAGGTGTTTCCTTTCATGAACTTCGTGTTTTTTTTTTTTTTTTTTTTTTTTTTTTTTAAAAAAAGCACGCCGAAATCTAATCTATTTCTTTGTATGCTAAAAGCGATGATAGCAGCAAGGACGTATTAAATGATGAACGCATTAGTTCTGAGTTGACAAATAGTATCGAGAGTTTAGCCACCAGCCAGTCGGTCGTCAGTTTCAGCGATGCAATTGAAGACAGGTCTGCTGAGCAGGCTGAGATACCAACATTGCCTAAAGAAAGCGTCGATCGCGAGGGCTACAATGCTGGCAACGAGGACTCGGATGAGGAGCGGAGCGGCCACATTACTGGCAAGGGTATCGATATACCTCTAATCAATTTGAACCATTTGTCGGCTACCTCCGTTGCTACAGCTGTTCCTAAAAGACCTCACCACGAGGGCACGCAGAATTATAGAAAAACATTGAGACTTTCTTCTGAGCAAATCGTGAGTAGTGACATATCAATTATTAATTGCAAGTCATTTTATCATTTAACGCTGTATATTTTTTGTTCTATTAATGCAGGCTAGCTTAAACTTAAAAGAAGGGGTGAACGAAGTTGTCTTTAGTGTGACGACGGCCTACCAAGGTACCACACGTTGCAAATGCTTTATCTATAAATGGCGCTGGGATGACAAGATTGTTATTTCCGACATTGATGGCACCATCACCAAATCCGACGTACTCGGCCACATTCTACCAATCGTTGGAAAAGATTGGGCTCAATCTGGTGTAGCTCAACTCTTTACTAAAATAAAAAATAATGGTTATAAGCTTCTTTACTTGTCCGCAAGAGCCATCGGACAAGCTAGAGTTACACGTGAATACCTTAAAAGTATTAGACAAGGTGATTTGTCCTTACCTGATGGTCCGCTTCTCTTGAACCCAACAAGCTTGATTTCAGCCTTCCATAGAGAGGTCATAGAGAAAAAACCCGAAGAATTTAAAATTTCATGTCTCAGTGACATCAAAGCACTATTCCCCGAAGGATCACAACCATTCTATGCTGGTTATGGAAATCGTATCAATGTGAGATTATAGTTAAAATTAATTTTTTTCAAACTTTATTTCAACTTAATTTACTTTAATTTCTACTATTTCTATTTTAGGATGTTTGGGCATACAGAGCTGTTGGAATCCCGACCACTCGGATTTTTACGATAAATCATCGCGGAGAGTTAAAACATGAATTGACTCAAACTTTCCAATCTTCGTAAGTAAATAATGACCGTTTAAATATGATGTAATACATTTCAATCAGTACGTAATGTTAAAGAATCATACTGTAGGTTTTAATTATGAGTATCGAAAAACATTGGCTAGCATAAAAAGATATCTTGCTCAATTTTCTTCACTACAGTTGCAAACTAGTGTCGTGACAAAAAAGTTTTTTGTTTATATGATTACAGCTACTATTCTCAGAGTAATATCGTGGACGACTTATTTCCACCGCTGCCAAATCAACTACTATCTCCTTCAACATCATTGATGTGACCATGCGACCGTACGTTAGAGTTCTCAAATGATCGAATATTTTCGCTCAATATCATTCTTAACATTTTTCTTGCATCCAGTTCAGTTTAGATGGATCCCCATTTTATACAGTACATTGACTGTGCTTAACGCTGTTGATTTTGAAAAATTTCTGATTCAGTCTTAATCAATCGTAGTAATAAAGTTGGTGATGATTATTGCTGAATGAATAATTAAATGTGTTTTAAACGTGGATGGTTCAATTGACCTGCTGTTGCCGCTTCTTTGTGCGTGCGTGCGTGCGTGCGCGCGCGCGCGCGCGTGTGTGTGTGTGTGTGAATGTGTGACTCAATGTGAATTTGTCAGAATTTCCATTCGAAATGTTTATACTGCTTCATGACGTGGTCTGCTGCACTTTTCTTCATCACACAACTCTTTGTAAGAGATTGCCTTTAATTGAACAGAAGATTGTTCAAAAAATAACTCTCAAAACGTGACGACTGTTGACTTGATTATCTATTAACAACGATTTGTATAGAAATTAACGTGCTTAGTTGTACACATTGCTCTTTCATAAATATTATTAACACATTTAATTTCTAACCATAAATAATTGAATTTAAACTTCTAGCAAACTTGAATCCAAAGTTTAAATTAGATTGAGATTGGGAACAATAAACACCAAGCATAAAAAATAAGTCAAAAATGGTTTTTTCTTTCAGATATTCAAACATGAGTTACATAGTGGATCATTTGTTTCCCGCCTTGCGTGAGGATGCTGCTGATGAATTCAGCAACTTTTCCTACTGGCGCGAACCAATTCAAGATTTGCTAAAACTTGAAATGTTTGTGCAAAATTGAATTGATGCTGACGACTTAAATCGTCGACAATATAAAGACATTGCGCAGATTTTTGTACTTCAGAATCCCTGTATAACTTATAATGCTTTATGTGCTACGTATAGACAAAACGCCAGAAGAGAAAGCATTGTTTATTATAGAAAATATTACATTGAACCGCGCGGGTCATAAGAGGCTCTCAACATTCGAAAAAATGTTTCAAACAAACAGAACAACATATGCAATATAGTGAGTATGCTTGCGAAAATTATTCCACTTCTTATGGTAGCGCATTAACTGTAAGTAAATAGGTTAGCAAAAATATTATTGAAAACGAACAAAATGTGGAAAAAAAAATGTATCACTTTTATTTAGCGTTTGTCGTATTCGTTTTTGTCTTCACTTTATCCTCAGGCGATCACATAGGCGTAATTGTTATTATGATTTTTGTCTCCATATACGTGACTATAGAATGATTCTAGTCTCGGTCAGTGATTGACAAATCAACTTTATGCGTGAAACTTTCTTGATAAATAAAGATAAAAGACGTTATGTCTAAGTAGATGTTGAAGCATAAAATTATGTAAAATCAGTAATTATGAGAAAAAAAAGAAAAAAAAATTAATGCCAGAGTGAGTTGAGCTTGATTGAATTTAAGATTGTGATAAAGTAATGCGCAAAATAAGAAAGCGATCGGGGGCTCTATAATTTTATTATGTGCTCTCTGTTCTGTCTTGCGAAATACAACATGTATCATTATTGTAACATTTATGCGGTAGCATTCCAGAATGTCGGTGTTTGGGACAAGATAAAAGAGCGAGCTTAGATGAAGTGTTGTTGTCTTTTTTTAAAAATATTTTTAAGTAGATAAATATGTATTTAAATTTGTTATTGTTACCGCTTTTGTAAATTTGTGTACCAACGTATATTCAAAGGGAAGCTTATAGACGATTTTTTATATATGTATAATTTCTCGTTTAGTATTTATAAAAGTATATTTTTTTATCGCATTTTCAATATTTTTATTGTAATCTTCGTTGCATAGAATTTTTCTCAAGTATAATTGGGAAATGATCATGTTGCATAAGCGTCAAATTTTAAGATAAAATATTCTTTATTATCTTGAGTTAAAGAAAAAGATAACTGTTACTGGTGATTGTTAAAGAATTAGATGTATTGAAAATATAATTTCTGTTTTCTAAACAAGTAGGATCATACAAATTATACAAGATGGAGCATTTTTATGAATTAACATTCTGTACGTATGTCTGTGTACAAGATGAAAATTATAGAACAATAGAGTAACTGCTTAAAATTAACCAATAATTTTCAAGTATGCGATTATAGGTCTGGCTCGATTAAAAATACATTATAAAATATCAATAAACCATACCAAAGAGAATTGGTCTATCTTGACATACCATTACATTTACTACCTAGATTCTAATATGAAGAATAGCAACAAACACAAGTATTCTTTTGATGATCGCAATGACCTGTACGATTAAGAATAATACCAATTGTTTATCAGACAACCGGTTACAGCTTTACAACTGTATGCCCAAGTACTCATGTAAACTATGTGATCTCGCAACGGTTTAAGATTGACAATGTGTGCAAAACGTTAATCGTTTTTTAGTTGGAAAAAAATGCAAATTAAATTTTATATTATATTAGTTGTATTATTTCTTCTTTTCTGTTTTTTTACAAACATCAATATTCTTTTTTTTATAATATATAAATAAAACACTTCAGTTCCTATACAGTTTGTCGTTTTATTTTTCTGCACTAATGCTGTAATAATCAACTTCTGCACTCATCCACATAATCATCTCATACCTATAATCTTATTGAAGACAATACTTTGTACAAAACTTTTCAGCGAAATTATAGCAAACAATATTTATTTTATTTATTTTATTTTAGGCTACTCTTCCATGTCTTGCTCCAAATTTTCTTTTCCACTACTTTGTCCAAGTTGATCAGCAAGTTGTGTGTAGCCGGATTTTTTTGTATAAATTCCAAGGGGAGTCAACTTGAATGTGGCAAGAGGTCTACCCAAGAGTTTCTGATAAATTAGGAAAAAATATAGGCATTGAAAATTAAAAAAACTCTTTGCTGATTTACATCACATCTACTCACAAGTATCCTCGCTTGTTCTGGAGTCAGAGTTTGTCCTTCTGTGCACACGGTGTAGTCTTTCAAAAGAGTAACCACTCCCTTTTGTAGAGAGGTAGGCATACCAAGTTGCCTTAAGTGAGGCTCTATGCTGTGTGAAAAATCCGGTAGTGGTCCAGCAGGTAATTCAATGGTTTCAGAAGTGACGAAACCTGAGCGAGCGTAATCATCTTCCCCATACGCTCTCATCCATTGGAGGACCTGATGAGTTGATTCGTTTGAATTGTTGATAAAATTTTATTACAAACAATGCGCAAGTCTTACAGATATGATAAAAAGTAAACCTTATTTTTTTTTTCATTTGTGAAAAATAATCCACATTGCCCTTGCAGATTGGAGGAGAGTTTATGAATACCTTCTGCAATTTCTGATTCTTTTGTTGTTCCTAAAGCAAGAGCAACGATCTTGTTTTTACCAAAGAAAAATCGACTGCCCCTCCACTCAACCCTGAGGTCCTTTAATTTGTTGTTGCGCATATTTTCCACGGAAAACAAAATAATGTTTTTGTACTTTTCGGCGCAAGATCGAACGTCCTGGACAATTTGTTGCTTTAGTTCCAAACCCTTCTTACTGGTTTTCGTGAGCGAAACTGTAATAAAGATGATGAGCTGCTGTAGTATGTACATATAAACAGAAGCACTTAACCTATAAGCTGGAGGTAGTCGTTAATGAATCAACTTTACTTTTCTTATCCCTTTTTGATTTCGGCATCTTGAGCTCGGTCAAGAGATAATCTTTGCTCCAATGTAATAAAATCAAATGAAATTCGGTTTTAATATAGGAAACAACTTGCGACGACAGCCGAACTCAATACCTTTAGCACGTGTTGCGTGTTGCGCTTGATCTGATGATTGCAGGACGCCATGATACCACGCGCATGCTGCAGGTCAAGGTTAGGTTGGAATAGCGGCAAATTTGAAACATTTGAATGGATGGAAATGCGCAAAAGCTATAATATGGCCGGACTCAGGCCGGTACAATGTGCATAGTAAAGTAAATAGTATACAATAGGTATAGATGCAGAGCGCACGGCGTTGTCAAGGAGGTAAATAAAATAAAGTCGAATGAAAAGACGACATAGATTTGATAGAGGGTGGTCGTGCGTCAAAAGTGCAAGAATAGAAGATCGAGCTGATGTCGACAATAAGAAGTAGTGCAGACGGAGCGAGTAGCCCACCGCGAAAGGTGGGTAAATACGAGCGCGGAAACGCCCAGACGATGAAAATGGAGGTGGGCGCAGGCGATGCTGCAGATTCCTGCAGTTGGCCGGCTGCAGTGCTACGAGCGGGCGCCGACTGCGCGGACTACGGCGGGAAAGCGCCGCGCGAGTTTTCGGCCGTCTGGTCCGAGTTGAGGTACTTATGCGCGTAATAAGTATCCGAGCCGCAGTAAACGCGAGAGGTAGTAGAGTAGAGTGCAGGTGCGCGCAACGAACGCGCAACGAACGCGCAACTTATTATAATGCACGATCTGCGTCGGCAAGATCCAAGGGAGAGCTCTGCGACTGCGAGATCAAGAGCGGCGACGGCCACGTGTACGCGGCGCACAGAGTCATCCTCGCCGGCGTCAGCCCGTACTTCAAGGTCCTATTCACGAGCAGTCTGAGCAGCAAGCGGCAGCGTCTGGAGATGCCCGAGGCGAGCGGCGGACTCGTCGGCCTGATCCTCGACTACGCCTACACCGGCCGCTGTCGCGGTCTCAGCGCCGAGAACGTCGAAAGGCTGCTGATCCTGGCCGATCGGTTCGAGCTGCTCGGGCTAGTTCGGCTCTGCTCGGACTTTCTGGCGGAGCGGCTCAAGCCCGAGAACTGCCTGGGCATCCGCAAGTTTGCCCAGCACTACTTCTGCCAGGAGCTGGAGCGCCGAAGCCGCGGCTACGTTCGCCGGCACTTTGAGGAGATAGTCCGCGGCCCCGGCGCCGACGAGTTCCGCCAGCTGGGTGAGTGACGAGGTCGCTGGTCGATTGCATTTGCGCCACTTTCATTGTACGGCTGTGCACGTGCAGAGTGCGACGAGGTGGAGGCGATGCTGCGGGACGACGAGCTGAACGCGCCGCGGGAGGAGCTCGTGTTCGAGGCGGTGAGGCTGTGGGTCGAGGCCCGGCCGGGCGAGCGCGCGGGCCGGCTCGCGGCGCGCCTGCTCTGGGCCTGCCCGCGCTACGGGCTGATGCCTCGGCGCTTCCTCGAGGAGGCGGTGCTCGGCTGGAGCGGGACGCTGCCGCGGGCGGGGGACCTCGACCGGCTGGAGGCGGCGCTGAGGAGGGCCACGACGAGGGCCGAGTGGCGCCGGCCGCGGGCGCCGCACGAGCTGCTGCTGCTGCTCGGCGGCTGGGCCGCGGGCGCGCTGACGAGCCTCGTCGAGACGTTCGACGGCCGGGCCGAGCGCTGGCGGACGCGGCCCGAGTGGGCCGCCGCCTCGGGGCCGCGCGCCTACCACGGACTCTGCTGCCTGCCCGAGGAGGACGGGGCGCGGCTGAGGGTCTACCTGTGCGGCGGCTACGACGGCCGGCGCATCCTGAACGCGCTGCGCTGCTGCGCGCTCGCGGGCGACTCGGGCGACGCGGGCCTCGAGTCACTCGAGTGGCGCGAGCGCGCCTGCATGTACGAGGCGCGCTGCTACCTCAGCCTCTGCGCCCTCGGGGGCAGGCTCTACGCGCTCGGCGGCAACAACGGCCGGGCGCGGCTGCGCTCCTGCGAGCGCTACGAGCCGGCCCAGAACCAGTGGCAGCTCATCGCGCCCATGCGGAGGGAGCGCTCGGACGCGAGCGCGGCCGCCCTCGGGGGCTGCCTCTACGTCGCCGGCGGCTACGACGGCCGGAGCATCCTCGACAGCCTCGAGCTCTACGACCCGGGCGCCGACCAGTGGACCTCGCTGCTGCAGCTGCCGAGCATGCGCTCGCCCAGGACCGGGCTCTGCCTCGTGGCCTTCCGGCACTGGCTCTACGCCATCGGCGGCTTCGACGGCTACCGGCGGCTCGCCTCCGGTGCGCTATTCGCATTTTCTTCTCCCTCCTCGACTGCAAAATCGCAAATCTGACCTACTCTTCCTCGCCGCAGTGGAGCGGCTCGACTGCAGGCGCCGCGGCGGCGGCTGGCAGCGGCTCCCGGACATGACGCACGCCAGGAGCAACCTCGCGGCCGCGGTCCTCGACGGGAGCAGCGACGGGAGCAGGATCGTCGCGGTCGGCGGCTACGACGGCTCGCAGCCCGTGCCCCACGTCGAGGCCTACTCGGTCGAGCTCGAGCGCTGGTGCGACCTCCCGCCGATCATCACCGGTCGCAGCGCTCTCGCCGTCTGCGTGCTCGCGCTGCCGCCTCCCGCTTGACGCTTATTTGACGCCCGTCGCCCAGGCCCCAGCTCAACTCTCTCTCTCTCTCTCTCTCTCTCTCTCTCTCTGCTCGAGCTGCCCGTTTATCTTTTAGACTTTTAGTCGATGAATCTTTTGAATATGGCAGTGGTGCATCATCGTGCACGTACAGCTTATTACGAGTACGCTGTTGATATAATAATAATAATAATAATATATACCCGTCCTCGCCCGCCCGCGGATACACGTACATACGTGTATGACGATAGCGGATAGAGTATAATTATTCAAGTTTGTTGTTTCTGAAGCTGATATAAGCTTTCGGGGCAACAAACATATTTCTTTTTTATACTAACCCTGAAATGTTAACAACCTAAATAAATATTATCTTGTAATTTACATATATGCACGCTTTGTAATCTTGATTTCCCGCGAAAACGATGGATATCAAATATGATGGTATTATTTTCAAGCTATACAGTTATAATCGGTAATAAAAAGAAAAATCTCTTTAATAAGAAAGCATATCGGCTACCGTATATTCGAGAAAAAAATTAAAACAATCTTTATCACAATACAGCTCTTTTTTACCAAAAGGACTAGGGACTACGCGGAACAGACTGCACGCCTTGTTATGCCATGATGTACAATTAAACTCCATACATATAGACATTGTTTCCTTTTCGAAAAAAACAATGTTTCTTTATTATCATAATAATCAATTTGAATTTTTATCCATGTCATTATAAAAAACCATCAAGTCAATTGTTAATAATAATTTTATGTGCATTTACAAAGTCGTATGTAAAAATTTCAAATTAATCAAGTTCCCTCTCCGCGTTGGACGAATAAAAACCAATTTCACAACATTCTATATTTCAATATTCCACTCTTTTCAACAATATATGAGAACTGAATAAAATTCAAGGTATACTACATTATTATACTGATCGGTTCTGTTGCGCTCATATTACATAGGTTGTCTATAAGTTTTAAGAGACGCGAGTCAGATTTTTGTCACACATTACACACAATTCGCTTTTATACATTTAATACCTAATCTGCGAAGGGAACAATTGACATGCGTTTCGTAAACTTTCCTAATAAGAATTCATTGTTCACAATATTTCTCTTCTTCAATGATTCTTCTCTATACATACACACTATGTAATGCTTTCGTTGTCATCGGTGCATCGGTTGATTCGTAAGTTTGGATGCAAGGTACTCTCGATTATTTTCTACGCTTATACTGTGTATACCAATACTGCAATAGCTATGCTCCCGACTGCTCTTAATAAGGACTGAGCAGAATTTTTGAAGAAAATCGTACGAATAATTTACAGCTTTAACATTAAGTTTTGTGGTTGATGTGCTTATGCATAAATTAAGCGTTTTCACAAACATCAGTCGTGCCAACATATTTTTGAAATATGTATATATAACAATTTTATACAAGTAGACCATTTAGATTTACTTGTAAATATCGATGGTGCTCCACTTGCTCAATCTTCAGAAAAAGGTTTATGGATAATTGCATGCTCAGAGTCCATATTGAAAGATGTTGAGTTGGTTGGTATTTGTCATGGCCAAGATAAACCCTCAGATCCAAATGAACTTTTGGAAAGATTTGTTGAAGAATTAAAACGTTTGATAAGCAATAGGATAGAAATCAAAGGAAAAATATATAAAATAAAGCTTCTGTGCTTAGTATGTGATGCACCTACCAAAGCCTATTTTTTACATGTGAAATATCACACAGGATATTGGAGTTGCACAAAATGCAATATAAAGAGAAGTTGGAAGGGCAAAGTTCATTTTGCTGGAGAGATTGAAAGATTAAGCACCGATGAAGGCTTTCAAGAATATCTTTATATGAATGATGGTTTGAATGATGGCTATCTACAAGGACGAACAATTTTAAATGATATTCCTGGATTTGGTTTAGTGACTAATGTAATTACATGCATTTGGTTTGCTTAGGTGCTTAAGGTAATTGAATTATGGACAAGCGGGCCAATAACTGTGAGATTATCTGAACAAGTGCGTCAGAAAGTTTCTGATAGATTAGAAAATTTAAGATTTTATGCCCTTTGATTTCAGCAGAAAGCCCAGACAATTTAAAAATGTTCGTCGTCTTTGGACAGCGCATGAATTACGTCAGTTTTTATTGTATTCTGGACCTGTCGTGCTTTTGGGGATAGTCAAAGATAATGTTTATAAAAACTTTATGCGGCTACATGCAGCAATTAAGATATGAATAAATCCAGTTTTGTGTAGAGATGTTGCATATCTCAACTTTGCTGAGGAACTATTGAAAGAATTTGTTAAAGAGTACACGCAAATATATGATGAGTCAAACAAACGCGACTTTCAATGTTCACAACCTGCTACATGTAGTTGAAGACGTAAGAAATTTTGGTTCATTAGACAGTTACAGTGCTTTTCGGTTTGAAAACCACATCAGAAAGGTGAAAAGATTAGTTAGAAAAGGTGATAAACCTCTTCAGCAGATTGCTCGTAGGCTAATAGAAATTAACTCTACTTCAACAGAATGTAGATCGTGCGAAAATAATGAGAATTTTGTACTTCAAAATATCATTCTGAAGGGCCATTATTATAATTTGATCCTGGAATGAGTCAATTCGTAATTCTCCGAAAAAGTCATCTGCATATTAATTGTCATGATCCAAGAAATAATTTTGTACTTTTAAGAGAAGGAAATTATATAGAATGCTTGAATTTCATTCAAAATACGGAAAATACGAAATATGTGGTTGGAAAGGAGTTCAAAATTATAAACAGTTTCTATGTAGATCCAATAGATTCTCAAAAGTTGAATATATCAATAGTACAGCGTTCTAACGTTTTGAATTTGTATTCATGTGAATCTATTGTAGCTAAAATATGTAAAATACCGCACAAAGATTTTTTTGTATTGTTTCCAATGATGCATATATATTCTCAAGAATATTGAAATAACATTATCCGAGCACCATTAATGCGTATAACTATTACTATATTTGTACATTTTATGCAAGAATAAATCAGATTTTATTACTATTTACTTCCTTTTATTGTTCAGCATCATTTTCAGTCATAAAATCTTCTTAATTATCATAAAAACAGAATGTTGAGAATAATAATAAAACATTTTTAAAACGTTTTTTTTTGTTTATCGCATTATCGCATTCCGCATTGTCAAATATCACTCACTAGTGATAATATGCGATAATAGTGATAAGTAGTGACTTAGTGGACCTATGTGACTGTACTTTTCAATTGATGAAAAAGCCATATACAACCTACTATTATTGCTAATCCTAAACAGTTGAGTGGCACGATTTAACACTTGTTTATAGCCCTGTATCCAATACTCCATTGTTGAAGATATCATCATGGGGAACAATGAAGACATAAAGGATTTCATGAATTCCTTGTTCAACAAAAGTTATACTGATGATAGTATCATCCAAATATAATGAAATACGTTTGTATGAAAGGATTCATAAAAAACACGACTTCTTGCGAAGATTCGTTCTGCAAATCGCATAGCGAACCAAAAGTAGAACGAAATGTATTCCAGGTAAAGTACACAAAAACGTACATATAGCGCGCAATTATTATACTTCTTTACAAATAATAATTGTTCTATTGTTCTTATTGTAGATTTTAGATATAGATATACGTGGCTGTTACGATCGCACTAGCGGCGAATACCCGCCGCGTGCTAGCAGTTCCGCGCTCGTCCGCCAGGCGGACACAGCAGTAGCAGAGCACTGCGTACCGACAACTCGCAGCTCGTTCGCGCTCCTGAGGGTACTTATAGGAGCGAGTTGCGAGGGACGGTACGTAACGTTCACGGCTTTTTGTCACAGTGTGAGCCGCAGCAGTGAACTCGTGCCCAGTTGATTATTTGTGCCTCTTGTGCATATCGTAAGTAATCTTGCGGTGTGCGAGATTCTTGCATGTTCTTTTTTCACATTAAACAGTGTTAATTATATTCTCTTATTATGTATTTAAAAGATATAACGCGACAGTTTGTTTGTTCTTGAACTTTCATAATATTTTTGGTGCAAGAAAACACTTTAACCCCTTTTTCGACGCTTATTTCTTTTACAATCTTAAATAACACGTGATTAGTTGTTTCTTCGACTCCGTTGAAAAGTCCGTAGAAAAATGGACTGGATTTATTTTTCCGGATCCTATATAAAGTATTCATTATTAGATCTTTAGAAAAATGAGATCTGCTCTGCGTCAGCGATGTCGTTATCGATGTTGTGGTCGACGCCGCCATCGGCACCGTAGATTCGACGTCGTCTTCTCCCTCTGCTTCCGCTTCAGGCAATGGTAATTGTCCATCATTGTTCTCTGGAGCAATTTCTAACGGCACGTTTTCAGATATTTTCGTAGATTTCTTTATAGGCGCGGCGTTTCTTGAGGTGCTGGGCTGCGAAGCTGCGGCTTTTGGACTAACGTCCAGAATTGGATTACCACCGGCAGCAGATGTACCCTAAGAAGCCAAGACAACGTTATCGTTTACGTTTACATTCTGAGGGTCGGCGACAGTAGAAAGAGTACGAACAGCTGCGGTTTCCTTTCTGTAAATTATAAATAAATAGATGTTAAGGTAAGGAGTTGTAAATAGTAGTTAATACATATAATTTTAAATAAGAATAATAACAATAATTACCGTGGTAAGATGGTAGAATTGGCTTCAAGTTCGAATAAATTATTTCGAAGCTCTCGGCTAACGTGGTACGCCATCAATTTGTCCTGTTCTTTTTGTATTTCTACCTCTCTCTCCTCTGTCAGTGTCTCGTTTGATGCATCTTTTTCTACCATCATGCGCCGTCTATTTCTGTTTGGAACCCTGATATGAAAAAAAAAAAATAAATAAAAAAAAAGATATCGATTAATAATAAAAATGATAATGATAATAATTATTATATATTCTACTCACGTCACTCGTATGTTGCTGTCAGTGGGCGTTGACTGCGATGTCGGCTCGTGAGTCTCATTCTCTCCCCCCTCCTCCCCCTCTTCACCGTTGTCTCTGGACCTCCTCAGCCTCTTCTTTTCTTTTTCCTTCGGCGGCTCGGGCGTACCCTCAACCTCTTCGCCAGAAGAACATTTGTACTCGTCAAAAAATTTCCTTTTGCTTTCGATGGTCTTTCGCCATGCAGAGTGCTGAAATTATTAAAATTAGTAATATTACTGATCCGATTCTCTAAGCCGCACACATGGAGTGTATAGTGCGACCGAGGAGAATATAGCAGTCCGAGGATGCCTATAATCGTATGACAGCTTAGAAAGAGCGATTTGAAAAGGCGGGATCGCTTCATCGGATGAATGTGCTGAATAATAATAATATTAGTAATAATAATTGTTATACTTTTTTACTTACGCGCTTGTGATCTTCATTGCTTAACGATGACTCTAAGATTGTCCACAAGGTAAACTCGTTGATCTCTATCGGTGTGGTCATGTTCCAGAGTTCGATGCAGTTAAAAATGTAAGTTTGGATCGCCGTCATAATTGTTGTATGATCGGTTGGCCGAATGTTAGGGATCAGGTACTTTTTACATGACAGAATCAGCTTTTCTGTATCTATATTGTGTGCCGTAAGGTATTGATTTATATAATTCAAGCCAAGTCCTCTGTCCACCTCATTTTCTGACGTCCCGACGTAAGTATAAGTACCCTCAGGAGCGCGAACGAGCTGCGAGTTGTCGGTACGCCGTGCTCTGCTACTGCTGTGTCCGCCTGGCGGTCGAGCGCGGAACTGCTAGCACGCGGCGGGTATTCGCCGCTAGTGCGATCGTAACAGCCACGTATATCTATATCTAAAATCTACAATAAGAAAAATAGAACAATTATTATTTGTAAAGAAGTATAATAATTGCGCGCTATATGTACGTTTTTGTGTACTTTACCTGGAATACATTTTGTTTGACCTAGCCAAGTTGTTCTACTTTTGGTTCGCTATGCGATTTGCAGAACGAATCTTCGCAAGAAGTCGTGTTTTTTATGAATCCTTTCATACAAACGTATTTCATTATATTTGGATGATACTATCATCAGTATAACTTTTGTTGAACAAGGAATTCTTGAAATCCTTTATGTCTTTATTGTTCCCCATGATGATATCTTCAACAATGGAGTATTGGATACAGGGCTATAAACAAGTGTTAAATCGTGCCACTCAACTGTTTAGGATTAGCAATAATAGTAGGTTGTATATGGCTTTTTCATCAATTGAAAAGTACAGTCACATAGGTCCACTAAGTAGTGAGTGATAATTGACAATGCGGAATGCGATAAGGTTCTACATTTGTCAAAGTGATGACCCGTATAGGCCGAGAACTGTATAAGAATGTATTTATGTGGAGAGTGATTCAGAATAAGAAAATGTTTTAAGATTTTATTGATAGATTTGACTTTATTGTTATGATAATGATTCATGATAATAAAATTTCTTTATCATTTTGTTGATATATTTTACTGTTACTGTTATTATTCTGAAAATATATTTTAGTTATTGTTGTATGGAAAGTATCTACAGAGCTAGGAACGAAGAAAAAGCAAGTTTGGAGTGTAAGTATAATCATTATAAAAAGCCGGTCCCGTATCAGCGCGCCATAAGCATATCAAGGAGGGTAACCCCCAATTTTGTCAACGCCCATTCAAAACGCAGCGGCAGAGCATGCGCTGCAGTCGCGAACGCATCCACAGCGCCCACAACGCATAACGACAACATTGGACGCTAACCTCAAAGTATCTCGACCGTCAACGAATAAACAAAGCAGAGCAGCATGAAGCCGCGTAAATAGCACAAGAGAGATCAGGGCCAATCCTTCTCGGATTTCCAAAAGATGAACGAGAATGCAACTTGTGGCGAGATGCAGCAGTTGGTGCAACGAGAGGAAGAAGGCGAAGAACCGTCGAGTAGAGTCGCGGATGCGACCCCACCTTCCACACCTACGAAATCAAATCGACCGTCCAAGACTGAAATGCACAGTTCACATGCACTGGTTAGTCCTATTTTTCACCAACCACTTTCATTCGCTAAAATACATTCGTTTTCAGCAACAAGTCATGTGGGAAACGAACGCCCAAACTTCGTCTATGTTAACTGTTTAATTGTTTGTTGTTAACTGTTTAATAACTACAAAATAAAAGGTTTTGAAAAGTTTTCTATTATAATTATGATATTAGTCATTTTATTTAACTCAAATCAATATTATTTCCTATATCCTTGTTAGTTAACTTAAAACGTGGTCCTAATATCGCTCCACCGGACGATGATACCAGTACCCGGGTATTATCCCCCAGCACGGGGGAAGTGGGAGCGGTTCGAGAGACGTGGGAGATGATTATCTTTCTTATATAAGGGATCTCGGGAGCTCAGATATATAGATGTACAGTAATCCAGTAAAATAGCTTTCAATCAACCAGTGCACCGATGATGTGATGAAAAAAATCGCATAGTACACTACATACTCGTACATACGTGTATGACGATAGAGTATAATTATTCAAGTTTATTGTTTCTGAAGCTGATATAAGCTTTCGGGGCAACAAACATATTTCTTTTTTATACTAACCCTGAAATGTTAACAACCTAAATAAATATTATCTTGTAATTTACATATGCACGCTTGTAATCTTGATTTCCCGCGAAAACGATGGATATCAAATATGATGGTATTATTTTCAAGCTATACAGTTATAATCGGTAATAAAAAGAAAAATCTCTTTAATAAGAAAGCATATCGGCTACCGTATATTCGAGAAAAAAATTAAAACAATCTTTATCACAATACAGCTCTTTTTTACCAAAAGGACTAGGGACTACGCGGAACAGACTGCACGCCTTGTTATGCCATGATGTACAATTAAACTCCATACATATAGACATTGTTTCCTTTTCGAAAAAAACAATGTTTCTTTATTATCATAATAATCAATTTGAATTTTTATCCATGTCATTATAAAAAACCATCAAGTCAATTGTTAATAATAATTTTATGTGCATTTACAAAGTCGTATTAAAAATTTTAAAATTAATCAAGTTCCCTCTCCGCGTTGGACGAATAAAAACTAATTTCACAACATTCTATATTTCAATATTCCACTCTTTTAACAATAATATGAGAACTGAATAAAATTCAAGGTATACTACATTATTATACTGATCGGTTCTGTTGCGCTCATATTACATAGGTTGTCTATAAGTTTTAAGAGACGCGAGTCAGATTTTTGTCACACATTACACACAATTCGCTTTTATACATTTAATACCTAATCTGCGAAGGGAACAATTGACATGCGTTTCGTAAACTTTCCTAATAAGAATTCATTGTTCACAATATTTCTCTTCTTCAATGATTCTTCTCTATACATACACACTATAAATGTACATCTAATAAGATAAAACGGATAATCTTGTGCTCGCACGGTATGCAAAAAAGGCATTTTTATGCGAGTTCTCAAACGTATAAATCTCATATTTTTAACAGAAATAAATGGGCTTTTCCAAAAGCCTATTATTTTTTATTATAATTTTTGCTTTTGTATTGCGGGCCTCCCTATAAATCTATAAGACACACATACACAAAGGTTTTAACGTCTAGAATGCGTTTTGACGAGCTCATTTTACTGGGCACAATATATTTTCATGCATTCCATAGACGTTGAAAAATATGTATTGCAATATTTTTAATTCACTTTCATCTCATTTTATTTAACAGTGCATGCAAAGTACGGTCAACACACACACACACATACACACACACACATATATATATATATAGTATGTCCGATAGATGCATTTGGAAGGTCCGTGAAATTTTCTTATTCGAATGAACAACTTTCTTTATTTTACTGTCTACAATCGTTTTACTTTAAATGCATCATATATACTATTTATAAATAAAATTTCATTTAACGATTTAACAAGGTTATATTCATCCATTTGAATATTTGATGCTGCGTGCACAGTCAAGTATATACAATCAATTCTAATAATCTTAATTTTTTATCTGGGCAAATTATGCAAATGCAAATGAGAGTTTGCAAATGTGGAAAGCTGTCCATTCCGTCACACACTTAGCGACCCCTTATTTTTCATTTGTTTTGATAAGACCCAATGTATTATTATATATTTGTACAAAAGTAATAGACGCATCCTTGTATTCTTTTTAAAAACGTATCAAGTAATTATATAAGTACATAAAGAAACATGGCTTTTTTATAAAAAGTGCATTAAAAACAATTTTGGGCCCCTACATTTCTGACGCTCGGAAAACTGTATTTTTCGTTCCAATTTACAGGCGACGAAAATTGTCTTTATGGGTATAATATTAAAACAGTAAAATAGCTTTGAATCAACCGGTGCACCGATGATGCGCTGAAAAAAATCGCATAGTACACTGTTTATGGGTATAATATTATTATAGCCTTTGTGCGTGAAAGCAAGATTTATAGTGCATATCTTTCGTGGACCTTGTATAAATTACTAGAACTACAGTTTCAAAAACATAAACTCGCTTCCGCGCACAAAGGCTATATCAAATATTACTATGTAATGCTTTCGTTGTCATCGGTGCATCGGTTGATTCGTAAGTTTGGATGCAAGGTACTCTCGATTATTTTCTACGCTTATACTGTGTATACCAATACTGCAATAGCTATGCTCCCGACTGCTCTTAATAAGGACTGAGCAGAATTTTTGAAGAAAATCGTACGAATAATTTACAGCTTTAACATTAAGTTTTGTGGTTGATGTGCTTGTGCATAAATTAAGCGTTTTCACAAACATCAGTCGTGCCAACATATTTTTGAAATATGTATATTTGAAACTGTAATGCTGGAAATATCAGTATACCATTATTTTTCCGACAAAAAGGAGTACTTGATTTTTTTTCTTTTCTTCTCTTAAATATAATAGAGATAAGAAAACATTAGCTTATCCAAAGTGGGTCCGTTGCTGCTAATATTTTAATATCGTTATACATTTATAAAAAATTGTAGCATTTTATACAATTTATAACTGCTGCACTCTTCAGTTATTGTATATTGCAATACGTTTAGTGCGTGGTATTATAGTAACAGTACATACAAATCGAGATTGTGCCTATCGAGAATGAGCGGCTTCAATGTACTGATCTCCTGATTCTTAGAAAATTACCAACTTGAGAAAAAGTCTCTCGAGTCAACTTTGCGACAAGTCGTATCCCATTTACGTTACGATCAGATATTTAGTTTCGAATTCAAAAACTTGTGCAAATCATTCACATATCTACAGTCTATAAACTACTTTCCCTATTAAAGACTTGTTCCAGCTCCCTTTTTTATCTCAAAGATCGAAGATTATGTTAGATAAGAAATTTTGTCAAATACAGACTACCGTTATAAACACAAGAAACGAGATGTACCGCGAACAACGTTAAATATAAATTTATAAAGGTATAAACCTTATCGCTTTGTTCCCAAATTCTAGAAACTACTTCTCTGATACTTCTTTGAACTTGAAAAAATTACAAGCTATATTCTTGTTTATAAATTATAAGAACTATATTCTTGTTGGTTCCTTATATAACTTTGCGCATAAGTACCTATACTGAATATAGCATTCAGCAATCGGTTCCGGGAGAATCAATGTTTGAAAGCGCACTTTGCCAACCTGTGAGTTTATGGTTCGAGAAAATAGTCAAAAATTGTGAAAAAATATTAGTCTTGCATCATTCTCGCGGTAGTCTCTCGAGATAAGTTTGACATTAGTCTCGTCGAATTCTCGCATAACTCTCGCTGCGGAGACTATCCGAGACTTGCCTAATTTCTTTCGACGAGTCTCGCGTCGGAACCGAGACCATTAAGCGAGACTAGTTGCCATCGATGCAGTAGTCTCGGAATAAATTCGAGACTACTGAGCGAGACTTATTGTGGTGGATACGTACAGTCTTGCAAAAATGATAGACTAATGTCGTCGTTTCCAAGCGAGACTTATTAAGATCGATGCATAGTCCCGTAGATATTCATTTACTTCAGTAATCTTGCAAAAACGGAAGACAATAAAAATCTCAATGGAAAGAATCAATAATCGAGATTTCAGTCCTTTTTAGTAAATTTTATTGAGTATTTCATATTTGTTCTAAAAATAAAATATAGGCATCTTTGGCACCTTTCGGCCATGGTTTTTGAGCAACATTTTTATCACTAACATGAAACCACTGATTGTTCTGTCGCAAGATATTAGTATAATGACCTTGAAGAATATTACCATGGTGGAATATTCCACTAACAACTTTATACTTTTTACCATTGATATCAACTTTAGATGTTGGTATTGCATTTATTTTCAAGTTAGTTATTTTGTTTATACCTTCATCAGTACGCTCAAATAACATTAATTGTAGAATGATGACTGTATTGCTGATTATTAAATCAACTTTTTTAATCTTTTTGAAACTACAGCCGTTGTCACAATTGTTATCAACTTCTTGCCAATTTCCAATATTATAATCTATAATTTGTTGTAAGTTACAAATTCTAGTATTTTCTGGCAGAAAAAGATTGAAAATATAATTACAGGTGTCATTATGCTGTCGTTCATCGCATCCAGGACATCGAATTGTTTCACTTACTTGGTTTTTGAGAGTATTTTGTAATATTAATGATTTATTGCATAAACATAATAAACATTCTCCTGCATCTTGCTGCTCATGCGTTTTAAATTCTACTCCAGCAAACTCTCTTAATAAATGGATATCGACATTGCTTTTATTAATATATTGTTGAAACACTGATTTGAGAATGTCTTGATGGTGATGTTGTAACAAAATACTTCTAATAGTTGTGGAATGAAATAAACTTTGTGCACAGGCATTTGCGTAGCAAGAAACTCCATCATTATTTGGTAAACCACAAATATTCCAAGTATTATCAGACATATGATTTAAATTACTTTCAGAGTCTGTGAATAATGCATTTCTAGGAAGACACCATCGTGTATCATACACTTTAAAATTTTGATTTTTTGTTCTATCAGGTGGAATATCAAAGTGATTTAGATCTGGTCGATATTCTGACCGCAATCTATTGTAATCAATAATAGCTGATATGTTTGCAGTACAACATGACGGGTCAAAGTTTATAAGGTGCAGACCTTCTAAGGTAGTCACTCTTGATGCTGCAACGTACGTTTGACCATTACTAAATACATTATTTCCTGCTTCAACGACAGCATTTTGCAGGCTGAGCCCCTGACTTTTATGAATAGTTATTCCATAACTATTACAAATCGGAAATTGCTCTCGGGTAATTGATATTTTATCCATAATAATGAATTTATATTCCAATCGAGGTATTTCATGTTCTTTTCCGGATTGTAATACAATGCGAACACTTGTGATTTGGTTAGATTTATCTTTAGAAACATTAAGTACTGAACCGATTGTTCCATTAACTAATCCAATAGAAACATCAATGTTTCTTCTTATCATGACTTGACACCCAATTTTAATTTTAATTACACGTTCAATACCACAGTAATTGTCTTCATCATCATCCAACCTTTTTAAGACTTTTTTATCCAAATTTTTAGCACATTTGTATGAATCATTAGCAACAAGAGTGATTTCTTCATCCTCAATTGTAAGCATCATTGCATCATTAATAGCATTGCACATTTTTCTTGTAGGTAATAAACATACAGTATTGACTGGTAATTGTTTTAAATATGTACACAATTCTTGAATATTTTTGGAATAATCATCACTTGTCAAATTAATTTTTCTTGTTTTAAGTATATTTATATCAGACTCAGTCATAAAACCTAATCTAATACGTGAAAGAATTTCTGAGTATGCTTTATCATTTTTTGTCTCATATTAATTGTTAACTCATCGTATTCGAATAACTCCCATAAATTAAAAGTAATCATCGATTTGATATACTTATCAATTTGTTTTTTATTCATTCCAACAAATACAAAATTTTCTCGAACTGCAGGGAGTTGCAATAAATCGCCGAATACAAGGACATTGATTTTTCCAAACCATCCGTTTTCATCATCAGAAGTATTGAATATTTCAGTTAAACGCAAATGAATATACATGAAAGTAATATTCGATACCATTGATATTTCATCTATAATGATTAAGTCAACGTTTTGCAATGTTTGTCTTATTTGTTTTAAAGCTGCTCCAGATAGTTCTTTGTACACAGCTGTACCGCCGTGTTCTACTGGAAGTTGTAATAATCTGTGAATTGTAAGTCCTTGTATGTTATATGCAGCAATCCCAGTAGGAGCTGTGACAGCTGTATCTTTACAACGATATATTTTATTCCAGGAAACTAAATTTTCGATGACAAAACTTTTACCCGTTCCTCCAGGGCCACTTACAAACATTCTTAATATTTTGTCATTTGATTCTAGAACTGAAGTGATTTTGTTAAAAACTCTGAGTTGATCGGTATTAAATTTTGCAATAGAGTTTTGTAGATCTTCCTTCCTCACAATAGCTTTTTCTACTACAGCTTGAAAATCATTCATAGCATTTTCTACTTCAATAGGTACGCAGCCATCAGGTATATGAGCTGAATTTTGAGGCGTAGGTGTTTCATTTTGCTCTAATTGATTTTAAATTAATTTCTGCATATTATTCATTGCTTCCTTAATAACTGCACATTTATCATGGTACTTCATCGCTTGTGCTAACTGATGCTGTTGTTTTCTAAAAGATTCACAATACGTTTCATCGGAGTGTTTTAATTCATCTAAATCTCTCCAAGGTTTGAATAATAATAGCAAAGCGTGGTAGTAAGCATCTGGCTGATTATCTGGATTGAAGTTATAGTGATTTATTAAATAAGGTTTCTTTCGTTTTTTACAAAATAAACCATTTGACATTTCATAAAATTCAGCTTTATAAACTGTTTTTTTTTTTCGAAATCTCAAACCACTTCGCAAAATCATACAAGCATAATGCATCTAATTCTTTCGGTCTGTTGGGATAATGATTATCTATGAAAGAATCATAAAATATATCTGTAGAATCTTCAGGAAGATTTTTTATCTCTTTAAATGGTTTCAGTTTTCTACCCCTTATAATATTAACATTTAACCATTTAATAATTGTGTCGGGATCGGTACTATGCAAAGGATGTCCTAACAAAACATCAGCAGCTTCAATAGCTCCACAGTCTCTATGTTGTAAAGCGCGTACAGCAAACGCCCAGAGACGGTTAAACAAAGGTTTGTTCGATTGTATATCTTCAAAATCTAAATTACTCTTTTCACCTTACGTTCCATATTTACTGACGTATTTTGTCAACAAATAAGATGACTCTCCAATATATTGAGCATCATTATTTCCTTCCCAAATAAGTAAAAGAGCAGGCATATAGTCATTGATGTTTTGTTCATCTGTTGTTCGAGGTAAATCGTAAAATCGAGATTTATTTTTCAATTTATTTCGATTCGCAATAGCGACGGATACGTCTCTTAAAATGATCCTATCAGTTACGGGGCGAGGAAATCCGAAACGACAAGCACTTGAAAAACCAGTATTTTTCTTTTTATTGCGCATACAATAATTATTGTGTTTGTGTTGTTGATAGGCTAAGACGCGACGATGAAGTTCTGGCGAGATCTGTTTATTTGGGACGTGACATGTTATGTGTCTTAAGATGAACTCTTGTACTTCTTCATTTGTACTTGTTCCATAAATTGGAGCATCTTGAATCCAAAACAAACAATGATAATGGGGTAATCCTCTACCTTGATATTCACGAACCCAGTAATAATGGCTAACTTTTCCAATAGGATTTGACTGAGATAGTATATAAGCTAACACAGCTTTAAATTTATTTTTATTATATCATTATCATTACGAACTTTTTTCCAATATGATTCAGTACCAGGTAAACGAGAAAAAATGGTGTCCAGATTACCATCTAGCTTATGTTCGTTTAACATTTGCAGAAATTCTTTGACCGTGAATTGATACCTTGGATTAATAATATTGAGCATTTGAAATATTCCAGCATTTATCTGTCTCATTGTATTATTGTACAGTGAAAAAAAAGATATTGAATGTTCAATCTGAATTGTGAATGTTTTGATGCTAATCTACTCTTAAAAAAATCAAAATCTCTTAAATTTGGCTTTCTTTCAGCATGTTGACCCCAATTTCCATAAGGATATAGATCAGGAAAACATTTCAGATCTAAATTTTTTCCTCTGTTGTCTAAAGCATTAGCAGAAATTTGCAACATTTGGTACAACGCAGTATCCGATTCATTTTTTTTTATCATGCAAAGGATAAATGGTGTAATGGTCATAAAAAGGATCAGTTTGTGATTTTTGAGTTAACAATGGACGTTGGATTGGAGGTTCGTTTTCTACTAAATTTGTTCTTGGCGTACATTTTTCTACTGCATTTTCTTTATTAATTTCATATTCTAATTGTTCGTGTAATTGATCTAATAACATTTGGGGATTGTTATGTCCTAAACTTATGATAGTTGTCACCGGACAGTAACTCTACGGGTTGTAAATCTTTATAAGTACGGGCGGAGACAAAGCTCGATACACAAAGCTTAGCGCCGTCGGTACCTGTCTACTTTCGCGATTCCTTTCTGGAAACGGCCTCCAGTAGACGCCAATAAACTATTCTGATCTTAACGGGGAGAGCATGGCAATTGCTGGGCGAGGGATAGAGAGTATGAAAAGGGCGATTCGTTAATATAAGCATTAAGTGCAATGCAGAATAATAAAAGTGCGGTAATTATTGTGAAGAGATATGCGAGAGAGAGAAAGAGAGAGCCCTATTCTGTATTTACGATTGTAATTAAAGGAACTTACCTTTTGATGAATGCAACTGCCGTCAACTAGATGAGGATAAAGCTCCCTTCCTTCCTTCCTTCAAGTCGGAGTTGTTATATGAATATGTGTATGGATATTTTAGAACGCAGTTAATTCTCTCTTTTGCTACGAATCCCTTGGTATTCGCTTATAATAGGATTGGGTGGATGGAGTGATGACTTTTCTTTTGAATAACACTGAACACTCGATTTTCTTAAAGCGGTGCAATTTATTCAATTAATAAAATAGAAATTTTATCACGCACTATGACTCGTAATTTCTAACGATGAGAATATACTTTATACTCTATATAAAAAAAAGAATCGGACGGTGCAACTGAAATTTCAGAGGCAGAGAGGCGACTATTCTGAGCCTATGATACGTATTTTCCATAGTTTCTTAATTATAAACTCACGACTTTACTCTATCTGCTTATCAGACGTTCGTTATTATTTTGATATTCGATTTTTCGCGTGATAATTATTTACGTGCTATATACCCTTTGTATATTATTTGTTATCGTTGCTCGTGTCGTCGGCTCTCTTTCTCTTATTTCCTTAATTTATTCAAGCGGCTGCGCTTTAGAATTTTCCTTATGACCTATTGTGTGGTCTCGACTACCTGCTCTTAGGCCCGGCGCTTGCTCTCTCTTNCCTATATTTTGAATTCGACGCGTTTAAATGTCTTCCTACTTAGTTTTATGTAAATGCGAAAACTGAGCATTTCACACATTATTTACAATCACATATTTTAAAAATATTTTATAAATCTTTGGGTCATATATTTTTTGAAAATGTTTATTTCACACTTTTAAATTATCTTAAAAATGTTTCTATAATATTTTAAAATATTGTAGCTATTAGGGTATAATATCATCAAGACAGTATACGATGGCGGCTGCTTGGATGGCAAGACTGAATCTGTCAGATGTTGAAGACGCGCTAGACCGGGCTCCTGTGTCTAAGTTCCAAACGTTATGCCTAGACCTAAATCTATTGACAATTACTCATCCGGTGCATCTATATCGCCTATGGCTTGCGTGCTACGTAGAGCTTTTGCGATACGCACAAAAGATGGAGTCAAGTAATCAACCTAGCACGAGTAGCGTGCAGCCGAATATGCCGTCGTTCAAGAGCGCAGACGATATCCTACGATTGGCGAAACGTGCAGGTTTTAATAAGATTACCGGAGATCGTCAACAATTTCAAATGCATTTCAAAGATCCAAGCACCTTCATAAATGAACCTTGGTTTTTTCATTCTCCGTTAATTCAATGGAATATACTACTAACTACGTAAGTACTATGAACTATTATCTGACATATAATGTTGCGTGTATGACATATAATGTTACGGTTCGATCACGATCACAGTCACAATCGTATTCGCCTTTCGCTTCGATTGATTTGTTGTGCTCGCGGCGAGGTAAACACAGGCATCTACTAGTGCCTTTAGTAGACGTATTCTAATTCGTTTCGAGTCGGTATGCCCGCATCGCCTTGAGAGAGAGAGAGAGAGAGGAAGAGAGAGAGAGAACGAGAGGGGAAGGGGGGACATCAACAGATACAACGCCATACGCTCTCTTATATCGTTTCTACATTTTCGGTAAACTACACGTACGCTCGAATCACTCTATTCTCTCGCATCGCGCTCCATTTGATATCTAGAAATATTCTAATGCATCGATAGACGATACTGTGATACTGGCATCATCAGCAGGTGCAGAAGAGCTCTACACTCTCCCGAAGCGCTCTCTCTACTGTCTTATGAACAATTATAAGCACTTCCGAACTACTCTCTCCGTCTCCGCCGCATTCCATGCCCTTTAGTCCAGCGGCCACAATAGTGGTTCGTGTCACTTTCATGTGGCCACCTACACCAAAGTTTATTTTATGTATTTTGACCCCCTCAATCCAAAAAACTTAGGTGTTTTTGCCGTAGGTTGTCACATTAAAAGTTATTAACAATTTTTATAGACAAATTGCGATTTGCTTAATTTCACCCCGGAAACAACTTTTTTATGTTAATTGGCACATTCTAAACAAAAAATCACATAAATTTTTTCGTAAAACGCTTAGTTTTCGAGATATACGCGTTTGAAGTTCAAAAAATCGCGTTATTACCTCGATCTCATTGAACATTTTTTAAATCTAAAGGGCTTATGCTGTTCGTCTAACATTCAATTTTGAAATTATATGCACTATATTATAAGATATAGTTTACCCTCAAGCGATTCGTTATACCGCAGAAGCTCAGTCGCGCGCTTTGGCGCGTAGACGGCAATACACGTCGCTCGAGCGCTCCAGAACGCGCGGACTTCCGGCTTTCGTAAGAGCCGATAAAATCAAAATCTTGTAATATAGTGCATATAATTTCAAAATTGAATGTTAGACGAACAGCGCAAGCCCTTTAGATTTAAAAAATGTTCAATGAGATCGGTAATAGCCGCCAAAATATGCAAAAAACGCGATTTTTTGAACTTCAAACGCGTATATCTCAAAAACTAAGCGTTTCACAAAAAAATTTATGTGATTATTTTTTGTTTAGAATGTGCCAATCAACATAAAAAAGTTGTTCCCGGGGTGAAATTAAGCAAATCGCAATTTGTTTATAAAAATTGTTAATAACTTTTAATGTGACCTGCGGCAAAAACACCCAAGTTTTTTGGATTGAGGGGGTCAAAATACATTGAAAAAACTTTGGTGTAGGTGGCCACATGAAAGTGACACGAACCACTATTGTGGCCGCTGGACTACTTGTATTATGTCGATTGATTAATAACAATTTAACGTTTACAGAATGTATCCAGATGAAGGAAAATTATTACTTGAAGTAATGGATGAAGATATGGCGAACGAGAATGTAAAGTGCAGAGAGGCTACGGAATTAATTAATCCATTGATTCAGAAGTTTTTGAGAAGCGAGGACATTCCCGAAAAAAGGACATGTGAGAATCTCGCACACCGCAAGACCAGGACGAGATTTGCTCGCTTCTCGCTTATCGCGAAAACCCAACCAGAGATTTACAAAGAGCTTTTGTCTCTGTATCCAAATATTAAAGAGCTTACGCTGGACAGAGGGTTCAGGAATATGTTCTTGTCAAAATTAAAAAAACACTGGTACGTAAATAATAGTTTGGTTACTCTACAATGTTATTAATATTCAATACTAAATTTAATGATTTTATTTTAATTTTATTTTGTCTTGTGATTATTATTTCTTCTTTATTTATTACCCTAACAGCACACAACGTTTTTAAAACGTTTTTAAAACGTTTTTTTACAATATTGGAATCATTTGATGAATCGAAAACGCTAAAGCTTTTGGAATGTTTTTTTTTTGGCTCTTTTTTTGAGTTTCTTCGATAGAGGGTTTTTGGTTTCTTCGACAGCCTTTCTTTTAGCTTCTTGCTTTGCAGCTCGCTTTTCGGCAGATAAACTATACACACATTTCGAATAAAAACATAGATTTACATTTATTATTGTATTTGCATGGGTAAAAGTAAATTATGACTTACGCTCGGATAGCAATTCTAGCTTTCCTCGCTTTTATCCAAAGACTAACAACTTTTAGAAATTTGTCGTCCGTTACATTTTCCTTCGGACAGGATTCCATGGTAATCTCTGAAAATATTATAATTTTATACATATCGATTATAATTATTTTACCCAAATATTTGGTATGCAATAATGTATATATATATTACCGTACCAAATAACAATTTGCAAATGGGTACAAGGCGAAAATCATCCTTCTCTTTATTGCCTTGACTACTAAACTGAAGCCCTACTTCGTCGCTCATACATTTCGATAGTATGATTCTTATATATTTTTCATAGGACACGTCGTTACTCTTAAAATTCCTTAGCCAGGACTTCTGAAATTATAATTTATTTATTTTTTACTTAGCTGTAATTGCCTCAATAACTGCGTAAAATATCAGAGAAAGTAATGTTACATATCGACGGCTGAGCGGAAGAAGCTCGTATCTCGGCCGCGGCTCCGAGAACGTCGTATGCCAGAAGAGGCTTCAAGAACGTCGTATTCTAGAAGAGGCTTCAAGAACGTCGTATCTTAGGATTGGCTTGAAAAACCACTTTTACTTTCGTGATTCTTGCTAAATAGACGCGACAAAAGATTTTGAAAAAAATAGAGTAGATGCTATATTGTGTTAATAGTTGACACTATCTTTTTCTATATGTATATGTATGTATGTGTGTACATATATATATATATACACATACATACATATACATATCAGTATAACATAAATTCATAGGGAGGGACTTTAAAACGTGCAACCACACCCTTAGAAGAAAAAGCCAAATTTTTGAAAAAATCGGTTTTTACATTTTAGCTCTTTATTTGAGAACTGCTCAACAAAATCGTTTAAAATTTTAACAGCGGATAGCTTTGTTTATGATGAATCGCCACATAAAATTTTGAGGCATTTGACTACATTGTTTTAAAGATATAAGAAATCAAAAAATTAAAAAAAAAAAATTCAAACCTTGATATCTTGAGAACCATAGGGGTTTAAAAGCTGCGCAATGAACTTAACCAAGACAAATAAAATATCTACCTTTTCCCAAAATCTCAAGTGCAATTAGGCTTTTTTACGCCCGTAATCGAGGCACAAAAAAAACTCATTTTTTTTCATGTTTTCGATTATTACTGAAAAAATACGTAGACAAAATCACATTGAAATTTTAATGAAATATAGTTTGACATGTGACCCATCAACATGATTTTTTTCGTGAGGTTATGATGTTTAGTTCAGAGATATGGAATTTTAAAAAAAGTTCACCTTTTTCATTTTATCTGCCGAACGGAGCGGTCGATGTCCGAGGACCCAAACGGGGAAAAAGTAGTTAATTTTATATCTTTAAAAATGCATTTTAGCTGAATTGTTTGTAAGCAACGGGATGATTGAAAAAAAACGCAAAAAAAATTTTTTTTTAATAAAAAAATCGCCAATAAAAAAAATAATTAAAAAAATTTTAAAAAAAATGTTTTTCCGAATCAGAATTCAAAAATAAATATGCTATGTTAAATTTGATTAATATTGACGACAGTAGTTCCAGAAATATGAGGTCTAGCATCCACACACACACACATCCACCACACACACACACACACACTAAACACACACACAACATCCATACAGACATTTCCTAAAATCACGTAATTTCGAACTTCTAACATCTCAAAAACATGTTTCTTATATAAGATTTAGCCGAAACCGAAAATTTTACTATTACAAAGGCTTCCTCTAGGAGGAAAGAAAAACGTACCAGCGTTTGGCGAAATACCGGAGCTATCTTAATTAATTCATTAAGATGTGCGAATTGTTCAGCAGTCTTAAGACGGCATTCGAATCAGTCAATTTTAAAATGCGGGAATGTAAAACGAACGGTGGCCGTGCATGCGCGCTCCTTTGTATCACTCGCTTCGCTCGTGCAACAACCCGCTCGCGCATGTGCGCACACTAGTTTGACTTCCCCGCGCTCAGCTACTTCCCCGCAAGCTCGCCTGCTTTCACCCATGCTCTCTTAACGTCTGGGATAGTGACACTTTTCACGCGTATGCGTCTGCAAAAATTAAAACATTGGGCACATCAGTAGGAAAAATAGTATACGATACTCGTAGCGCACGTAGTCATCCGCACGTTCGTTCGCTCGGCGGGAACGACCTACTTGCGCGCATTCGTATCGTAATGTACTATTAAAATGCCGGACTGAGCGCGTAATAAAATTTGATGCGGACTGAGGCGCGTAATAAATTTTGATGCAGACTGAGCGCGTAATAAAATTAAAAAACCGCTGCCAGAAGTCATTGGCACTTAGCTTCCTCCTATTCTGCTAGTGGAAGATAATTACATGGGAAAACCAACTCATTCTTTGATTTAAATATTCGTACTATTCGATACTAAAAGGATAGGTTTACTCGAAATTCAAAATCAGAAACATATATGCACGTCCAATCTATTACGATCGATCACGGTAGTTCCAGAATTATAACAGTATACGTACGCACGCATGCACGGCACGCACCGCACTGCACGGCAGGCCACACACACACAGACAAAACCATCGTGCACGGACATTTTATAAACCATGAAAACTCTCAAAATATACTAAGCTTTAATTATCAAGATTATATGGTTTAACAAAAATAATAATGTTCAGTCACACAGAGTATACAGGGGTGAGAAGTTGGAGAATTTGAATCTATATCTTTTAAACTAAAAGGTTTCATAAACTAACAAAAAGAACCTAGGGCGAAGTGATCAAAGATCATCTTTCCTTAAAATTGTTCAACTCAATTTAAACCTTTTTACTTCCCGTAATCGTACGAACATAAAAAAACATTTTTTTTTTTAGTGTTTTTGCATTTTTATCTCAAAACTAGTCGCCCAAAATTGCCTTTAAAATTTTTTAGCAACTAGCTAGATATCGTTGTGTTTTTATTTGTCATAAATTTTTTTCAAAACATTTGATATATTTATTTTTTGGAGTTATATTATGGTTTATCCGAAAATTACCTTTTATTCATAAAAAATGAACAAGATCGAGTCAATTCTAGAAAATCTTGCGGGAAAAAGTAGACAAATTTTAATGTTCTTGTAGAATACACTATTGTTGAAATATTGTATAAATCCATATCATAAATAAAAAAGCATAAAATGAATTTTTTCAAAAATAGAAAAATGTCTAATAATATGGCCGATAAACATTGGTCAGATCATAAAACAAAAAATGACCGTAAATTCAGAATTTAGAAATCAATATCATTCATGTCGAAATTGTATACGATCCGTCGCATGGTTCCAAAATTATGGCGGTATAGCGTACATACACACACACACACACACAACACACACACTACACACACACACACTACAGCACATCCCGCAACCGGACATTTTCTAAAAACGAGGTATGATTCGCTACTCCAAACACCTCCGAAATGCTGTTTCCACAACGTATGAGGCAAAACTTTGAAAATTTTACTTATCACAAAATGCTTCCTCTTGAGGAGGAAGCAAAAAATGTGCGGAACTGCGAAGCCGGCGTAGTTTGAAAAAGAATGCGGACCTGTAGCGCGTGACAAGATTTTAACGTTTAAAATAGTGCCGGACTGATGCACGTTAAATGAAAAACTTCAGAACATGTCAAAGTTTCGGGACGCGGAGTCGTAAAAGCGGTGGTCAAGCACGTAAATAAAAAACAGATATGCGGAGCTAGCGCGAGAGTGTGTTCTTTACCATGCTGAAAACCAGGACCGAAGTGAGTTTGGTGTGGTCTCAAGGAAAACTCTCGACCTTAGGCCGCATCGCCTTATTTCCCTCCGTGGAGAGATTTTCCGGGAGTTTTTTCCAAATAGAGAGAGAGTTCCATCGGCTCCCACCTACGCATGGTCCAAAAAACGCGCCCTAATTCTAGCTTAAATTTCGGGGGAGAGGGAGATTAGTTCCCTAAACAAACTGGTAGATGGTGAATACTTGTGCTATTTTTGAAGCTAGAATTCGAATAATTTATAACGAATTGATTAACTGATTATTAATCGTCTTTTAATACTTACTATAATCTCTACATTACGCAACTAATTTAGTTTAGTATAAAATATATATACGTTCGTATAGTTAAATGTAAGGACTAATTATATAAAAGCCGGTGGATATATATATATATATAGTCCAAACAAAATGACAAGGCTCCTTCAAATTAATAACTCTAATCGTAAGGTCGTACAATGCAGCAGAGTATAATTCATCCCCGTCTTTCTTTGAAATGTAGTGAGTTTCCAGCGGTAACTTTTATAAATAAGTTTAAAAATCCCTCCCTATGCCTGAATACCGATCCACCATACGACCGATCTCCGGTTATCATTTTCATTTCATGCGGTTTGTAAACAGCATGTGCGATCTATTAAGAATAAATTTAGTTAGCACTAAACGATATATTTAAACGGGAACTCTAGTAAGATAATAACTTTATAGTCTAAAACAGAGGTAAATTCAATTTACATTCAGTTGTAACGGAAGCAACACTAGATATTTTATTTATGTAGGGCTTGGCAGAGTAATGGAAAAATTTATTTTCAATTGCTATGAGTGCATGTATAATAAGGGGGGGTGAGTATTCTGAGAACTATCTCGAGAGCGTCGCTTTTGACATGCACGTGTATGTTTAACAGGGGCCGATAGTGTCGCGCTGATTTCGCGCGCCCGGCGAAAATCCCATGGTGCCTCGTCCGTAAAAACTCCCAGACGGTCGACTGTTATCTCCAGTTTTTACTGCGCAGCAGATAGTCTATCGCGTCTATGATTTTTAGAAATGCATACAAACCAAGGGGAACGATTCTAAGTGTATGCACTTGGGGATACAATTTTTTACGATCGAATAAATTGTCGGCCTGTGTTCTTATCTTGTAACGCTAGAGCGAGTCTGTGTGGAGTATTTCCCCAAACTCAGCAGGTCGACGCGGCTAGATTACTTTAATAGGTCTATGTGTTTTTTCCGAGGAAGATTATTTCCTTTAGACTCGGAGGATGCACGTGCGTGTAGTCTAGCGTATACATGATAAGATTTTTTATTTTCAATGTTTGAGATATGAATAAAAAAAACGTAGGCGATAAAGCGGCGACGTTACATTGACATCATCAATCTGTGCCTCTGGGCTTGCCGATTTGATATGCATTGTAAAGCGAAGCCGATTCTTCCTGCATCACTAAAAATATTCGATAATTTATAAATAAATTTAAACAATAAATTTGACTGTAAGCTTAAACATAAATAAGTAAATGTAATCCTTATTATACCGTATTATTAAGTATGTTAGTTTATCTTCGGCCGGTATATGCTTTCATCTCTTCTGTGTTAATTGATAACATTTTCGTTGTATCTTTTTGATTGAAATCTAAAAAAAATGATTTTATCAAGTAAAAATGTACAGGAATTTTT
Organism: Pteromalus puparum; assembly: GCA_012977825.3. NCBI lineage: Eukaryota > Metazoa > Arthropoda > Insecta > Hymenoptera > Pteromalidae > Pteromalus > Pteromalus puparum. The sequence goes on along the minus strand of CM053170.1, from coordinate 225,413 downwards.
ATAAAGTTTATAAACGGTGTTTTAGACGCGGGAATCCTAAAGAATGTCGTGGTCTGCATCCGAATATAACGAAACAGTGGCGCCATCACTGATCGACAAATAAGCGAGAGGAAAAATATGATAGCCAGGCTAGTTGCAGGCTTCTCGTAGAGCTGTTCGAAGGCACCAACTTGCAAAGCTTTTATGAAATGTCTAAGCTAGTAATCGCGAGGCCCAACCAAGAGTACTAGACATCGGTCCGTCCGCTACGAATACCACACGAGCCCAGATTCTTATCGGAAGAGTAGGCACGGATTCATCTCGCCTCGAAGAAGAGCACAGTTCAGCTTCTCTCCCGCGACAAGAGTAGGCAACAATAACTTATGCGCGAAGAGTAGCACTGATACCGCGAAGGGAAGCTAGTTTATGGTCCTTAAAAAGTGTCATTAACAAGAGCTAGTGTAATAATAAACAAATCTAACAATTCAGGTTAAAGTAACAATAATAAAAAAATAATTTATATTATGAATAAGATGAATTTATTGTATGTGTTATATAGTATAGGTGGTACAGATCAGTATAAAAGCTACGTGGTATTTTGATGTACAGGAGGGCGTTTTAGTTAACCAATCGGCGCTGTCAAGGGTCAGCTTTATTTCGATTTTCACGTTGAGTAGCTATTTTTGGCAGTGTAAGGCTTTTGAGATGGTTATATTGTTTTATATTGTTTCCATTTAAAAAACTTTTTTTGTTAACAAATAGAGGGGGTGATGAGAGGCGTCAGTGCGAAACAGGGCTACGCGGGTGGATGGGGGGTGCGTGTGTGGAGATAGTGAGAAGTATCATGATTTCTAATGATTATGAATGGTTAAGAGGAAGGTACGGTAGGTTACCGAGCAGATTAGATAGGGAAATTTTTGAAGTTATATAGAAGAGATACAACGGGACAACTATTTATGTCCGAGTATAAGAGATGCGATGATAGGGAGGGTTGGCTGGCTGAGAGTTTAGCAATTTATTAATGTATCTGCTATCTAAATTATATCATTAGAATTAATTATTCTGTAATTTAGAATCGTCACTAAATCTTAAAAAGTAAATCAACCAACACCTGAAGTTTTTCCTCTGCGATGCCTTAAATCACCTCAATGACGTAATTTACATATTATATATATATATTAGTATACTAAATAAAACGATAATTGTCAAATCCTATAAATAACGTCGCGGGGAGAATCTGAAGGCATAAGTTGATGGCTGTGCTACTCTCGCGCAATAGAGATTGTTCTGCGTGAGCGCTACTCTGGTCGCGGGAGAGCAGAGGCGAGAGGGTTGGTGCTACTAGCTGGGTATACGCGGGGGAGTCGAGGGAGTTCGGGTTGCGGTGTCTCAACGGTGGTATGGCGCGGCGAGATGGAGAGACGGAGGGGTGACGGAGATGTGCGTTACAGTGGTGTTGTGACAGCAGCCAGAGTGAGTGCAAAATGAAAGGAGAGAGTGGTGGCAGGTGGTGCGTAGAGGAGGTCAAGAGCTGAGAGGGCGATAAGTACTGACGCGGGTGATTGGAAGTAGCGACGATGTGAGCATAGAGTGTGAGTAGAGATGTGAGTGTTGGGTAGTGGTGAGGAGTGATCTTTCGCTCAGTGTAGAGTATGTGAGAAGTAGGAGAGTGATGAGTGACACAGAAATATTAAATTACAGGAAATGGAAGAAAAAACAGAACGAGGAAGAGGTAAACCAATGATGAAATATTGCAAAGACATTAGAGTATGCGAGGCATCTGATACCATACTACTATTAGCGACATTCTGCATATCAACGGATTATTGACATACTAAGAAAACACACAAGCGTCCATTTCTAAGAATTCACGTACACTTTTTTGAAACAGCCAAGAACAACGACGTTTTTGAAATGGTTGACAAAGGGCAGTACTGTCATTATGGACTTACCAGTGCTGTAAGATTTTTTTATTTTTTTTTTATTTTTATTTTATTTTTTGGTTTTGGGTATGTAATCGTTTATAGCATACAAATCGAACATACAAATATACGAAGTAGAGAGACATGTTCAGATTACTGTAAATATCGATGGTGCTCCACTTGCTCAGATCTTCAGATAAGGTTTAGGATAATGCTCAGAGTCAGATTGAAGATATTGAGGTGGTTTGGTATTTATCAATGGCCAAGATAAACGCCTCAGGAGTCCAGAATGATCCATGAGATTGTGAAAGATTCTGTTGAAGAATTAGGAACAGTTTTGGATAAAGTGGTTCGAAGAGTGAGGATAGAAATTAAGAGGAAAGGACCCCCATATATAAAAGTAAAGGCTTCGTGCTTAGTAATGTGATGCACCTGAGCCAAAGCCTATGTTTAAATGTGAAATATCACACAGGATATTGGGCTTGCACCAAATGCAAATATAAAGGGAAGTTGGAAGGGCAAAGTTCATTTTGCTGGAAGATTGAAAGATTAAGAACGATGAAAGGCTTTCAAAGAATATTTTAGTGAGCATGGAGGAGTTGATGGTTTGAATGAGGTGGCTATCTACAAGGACGAACAATTTTAAAATGAATTCTGGATTTGGTTGTAGTGACTGAATGTAATTAGCAGTGGCACATTGTTTGGCATTCAGGTGAATGACTGGAGGAGTTAAGATAGAAGTAAATTAGATCGGTGAATGTTATTGGACAAGCGGGCCAAGATGAACGTTAGATTATTGAAGCAATGGTGCGTCATGGAAAGTTTAGCTGATAGATTAAGAAAATTTAAAAGATTTTATGCCCTTTGATTCAGCAGAAAGCCCAGACAATTTTAAAAATGTTCGTCGTCTTTGGACAGCGCATCGCCATTACGTCAGTTTTTATTGTATTCTGGACCCTGTCTGCTTTTTGGGATAGTCAAGATAATGTTATAAAAACTATGCGGCTACATGCAAGTAAGCATTAAGATATGT
>CM053170.1:195812-222454 GCA_012977825.3 Pteromalus puparum | reverse complement strand
TCAGGATTAACATAACAATAATTAAAAAAAAAATGTATATGAATAAATAAAATATTTATTTATTTTTATTATTCTACGAATCAGAATATAAAACTCGTGGTATTTTGATGCCTACAAGGCGTTTTAGTTACCATCGCCCTCAACGGTCAGCTTTTTTCTTCCACTTAGTTAGCTATTTTTGCCAGTGTAGGCTTTTCGGAAATTATATATTTTTTATATTTTCCACTTTAAACTTTTTTTTAACAAATAAGTGTCGAGAGCCAGTCGAAACCAGGCTACCATGTTGTGTAAATATAGAAGTATCATGATTTCTTAATGATCATAGATGGTTAAAGAATATAGTTTACCAGCCATTCAATGAAATTTTTTTAATATATAAGAAAAACGACAACTGATTATTCAATATATTATAAAAGTTTACAATTTAATATTAAATTGTAATTAAATTTATGATCATATGAATTTAATTCTATTCTGTAATTAGAATCGTCCCAATAAATATTAGAAAAGTACAATCAAACCTGAAGTTTTTCCTCATTGCGTGCTTTATCACCTCATGACGTAATTACATCATTATATATATATTAGTATATAAATAAAACGATAATTGTCAAATCCCTATAATAACTGTCGCGGGCGAGAATCTGAGCATAAGTTGAATCTGTGCTACTCTTCGCGGCATAAGTTGTTCCTGTTGGGCCTACTCTTCGCGGGAGAGAAGCTGAACTGTGCTACTCTTCGCCGGAGCGAACGTTCTCGCTGCTACTCATTCGCGGCGCCGCGCAGAATTGAACCGTTCGCTTAGCTCTTCATGCTTGTTGCAGAGCACCCAGATATATTCAAATGAAGTGAAGAGATATCAAGCTAAAGTGGCAAGCAGAGGTGCAGGACTGGTTTGAATACCTACAAGATAAAATGATTTATATGACAAGTTGATTATTCTCATTTCAGATTTGGAAAGTGAAATTATGATGGTTCCAAAATTATGGCGGTATACGTACATACACACACACACACACACACACACACACACACACACACACACACAGCCATCCGCACCGACATTTTCTAAAAACGTATGATTCGTACTCCAAACACCTCCAAATGCGTTTCCACAAAGTATTAGCAAAACTGAAAATTTTACTATCACAAAGCTTCCTCTTGAGGAGGAAGCAAAATTGCGGACTGAGCGCGTAGTTTGAAAAAGAATGCGGACTTAGCGCGTACAAGATTTTTAACGGTATAGTGCGGACTGAGCGCGTAATGAAAAACTTCAGAACAGTTCAAGTTTCGGGACCGGAGTCGTAAGCGTGGGCAAGCACGTAAATAAAAAAAGATATGCGGACTAAGCGCGAGAGTGTGTTCTTTACCTGCCTGAAACCAGGACCGAAGTGAGTTTGGTGTGCGTCTCAAGGAAACTCTCGACCTTAGGCCCATCCCTCTATTTCCCTCCGGGAGAGATTTTCGGGAGTTTTTCCAATAGGAGAGAGAGTTTCCTCGGGCTCCACCTACGCATGGGTCCAAAGACCCCCTACTTCTAGCTTAAATTTCGGGGGAGAGGGAGATTAGTTCCCTACCCCTGGAATAGATGGTGATACTTGTGCTATTTTTGAACTAGAATTCGAATATTTATAAAGAATTGATTAACTGATTATTATTCGTCTTTTTTAATAATTACTATAATTGAATACGTAAAATTACGCAACTTAAATTTAGTTTAGTATTAAAGTTCGTATAGTTAAATGTAAGGACTAATTATTATAACAAAAGCCGGTGGATATATATATATATATATCCAAACAAAATGACAAGGCTCCTTCAAATTAATAACCTAAATCGTAGGTCGTACAATGCAGCAGAAGTATAATTCATCCCGTCTTTCTTTTGAAATGTAGTGAGTTTCAGCGGTAACTTTTATAAAAAGTTTAATCATATAATTATGTGCAGTGAATTATTTACGAATCCATAGGATTGTTCGGGTTACATTTTATTTCATCGGTTTGTAATAGCAGGCATGTGCGATCTATTAAGAATAAATTAAGTTAGCATAAACGATATTAATTTAAACGGAACATCTTAGTAGATAATAACTTATAGTCTAACAGAGGTAAATTCAATTTAACATTCAGTTGTAACGGAAGCAACCTAATATTTATTTATGTAGGGCTTTGCAGAGTAATGGAAAATTTATTTTCAATTGCTATGAGTGCATGTATAATAAGGGGGGGGGGTGGAGTAGTTCTGAGAACTGCATCTCGGAGAGCGTCGCTTTTCCATGCACGTGTATGTTTACAGGCCGATAGTGTCGCCTGATTTCCGCCCCGCCGAAAATCCCAGTGCCTTCGGTCGTAAAAACTCCAGACGGTCGACTGTTATCTCCAGTTTTACTGCGCACAGATGTCTATCGGCGTCTATGATTTTTAGGAAATGCATACAAACGAAGGGGACGATTCTAAGTGTATGCACTTGGGGAAACAATTTTTACGATCGAAAATTGTCGGGCCTGGTTCATTATCTTGTATACGTAGAGCGGATCTGTGGGAGTATTTTCCCCAAACTCAGCAGGCGACGCGGCTAGATTACTTTATAGGTCTATGTGTTTTTCCGAGGGAAGATTATTTCCTTTAGACTCGGAGGATGCACGTGCGTGTAGTCTAGCGTATACATGATAAGATTTTTTTATTTTCAATGTTTGAGATATGAATAAAAAAAAACGTAGGCGATAAAGCGGCGACGTTACATTTACATCATCAATTGGTGCCTCTGGGGCTTGCCGATTTGATATGCATTGTAAAGCGAGCGATTCTTCCTGCATCACTAAAAAATATTCGATAATTTATAAATAAATTTAAAAATAATTTGCTGTAAGATTAAACATAAATAATTAAATGTATCCTTATTATACGTATTATTAAGTATGTTAGTTTATCTTCGGCCGTCATATCTTTCATCTCTTCTGGTGTTAATTGATAACATTTTCGTTTATCTTTTTTGATTGAATCTAAAAAAATGATTTTATCAATAAAAATGTACAGGAATTTTATAAAGTTTATAACGGTGTTGTTAGACCGGGATCCTAAAGAATGTCGTGGTCTGCATCCGAATATAAACGAACAGTGGCGCATCCACTGATCGACAAATAAGCGAGAGGAAAATATGTAGCAGCTAGTTGCAGGCTTCTCGTAGGCTGTTCGAAGCACCAACTCAAAGCTTTATGAAATGTCTAACTAGTAATCGCGAGCCCAACAAGAGTACTAGACATCGTCGGTCCCTACGAAGACCAGCACGGCCCAGATTCTTATCGAAGAGTAGCACGGTTCATTCTCGCCTCGAAGAAGTAGCACAGTTCAGCTTCTCTCCGCGAAGAGTAGCACAGATCAACTTATGCCGCGAAGAGTAGCACTGATACCGCGAACTATTTATTCCTTAAAATGTCATTAACAAGAGCTAGTTAATATAAACATCTACAATATCAGGATTAAAGTAACAATAATAAAAAAATAATTTATATTAATAAATAAAATATTTATTTATTTTTATATATTTACAATCAAGTTATAAAACTCGTGGTATTTTGATGGTACAAGGCGTTTAGTTACCATCGCCTCAAGGTCAGCTTTTTTCTTTTCACTTAGTACTATTTTTGCAGTGTAAGCTTTTGGAAATTTATATTTTTTTATATTTTTCCATTTAAACTTTTTTTTTAACAAATAAGTGTGAGAGCCAGTCGAAACAGGCTACCATGTTGTGTAAATATAGAAGTATCATGATTTCTTAATGATTCATGATGGTTAAAGAATATAGTTACCAGCATTAATGAAATTTTTTAATATATAAGAAAACAACGACAACTATTATTCAATATATTATAAAGTTTATAATTTAATTATTAATTGTAATAAATTATGATCATAGAATTAATTTATTCTGTAATTTAGAATCGTCAATAAATTATTAGAAAAGTAAATCAAACCTGAAGTTTTTCCTCTTGCGATGCTTATCACCTCATGACGTAATTTACATATTATATATATATTAGTATATAAATAAACGATAATTGTCAAATCCCTATAATAACTCGCGGGGAGAATCTGAGGCATAAGTTGATCTGTGCTACTCTTCGCGGCATAAGTTGTTCTGTGCTACTCTTCGCGGAGAGAAGCTGAACTGTGCTACTCTTCGCGGAGCGAATCGGTTCTGTGCTACTCTTCGCGGCGAGAATGAACCGTGCTACTCTTCATGTTTTGCAGCACCCAGAATATCAAAATGAAAGTGAAAGATATCAGCTAAAGTGCAAGCAGAGGTGCAAGGACTGGTTTGAATACCTACAAGATAAAAATGATTTATATGAAAGTGATTTTCTCATTCAGATTTGGAAAGTGAATATGATGACACAGAAAATATTAAATTACAAAATTGGAAGGAAAAACAGAACAATGATGAATTTGCCAAAGACATTAGAGTATGGAGCATTGATAACATACATACTATTACCCATTCTGCAATCAACGGATTATTGGACATACTAAGAAAACACACAAGCGTTCCATTTCCTAAGAATTCACGTACACTTTTGAAAACACCAAGAACAACAGACGTTTTTGAAATGGGTGACAAAGGGCAGTACTGTCATTATGGACTTACCAGTGCTGTATTAACGTTTATAGCAACAATCGAACATAAAAATATACAAGTAGACCATTTAGATTTACTTGTAAATATCGATGGTGCTCCACTTGCTCAATCTTCAGAATAAGGTTTATGGATAATGCTCAGAGTCCATATTGAAAGATATTGAGTTGGTTGGTATTTATCATGGCCAAGATAAACCCTCAGATCCAAATGAATCCATGAATTTTGGAAAGATTTGTTGAAGAATTAAAACGTTTGATAAGCAATGGGATAGAAATTAAAGGAAAAATATATAAAATAAAGCTTCTGTGCTTAGTATGTGATGCACCTACCAAAGCCTATGTTTTACATGTGAAATATCACACAGGATATTGGAGTTGCACAAAATGCAATATAAAGGGAAGTTGGAAGGGCAAAGTTCATTTTGCTGGAGAGATTGAAAGATTAAGAACCGATGAAGGCTTTCAAGAATATCTTTATATGAATGATGGTTTGAATGATGGCTATCTACAAGGACGAACAATTTTAAATGATATTCCTGGATTTGGTTTAGTGACTAATGTAATTACATGCATTTGGTTTGCTTAGGTGAAATTAATTAAATAAATAATTAATTGAATTATGGACAAGCGGGCCAATAACTGTGAGATTATCTGAACAAGTGCGTCAGAAAGTTTCTGATAGATTAGAAAATTTAAAAGATTTTATGCCCTTTGATTTCAGCAGAAAGCCCAGACAATTTAAAAATGTTCGTCGTCTTTGGACAGCGCATGAATTACGTCAGTTTTTATTGTATTCTGGACCTGTCGTGCTTTTGGGGATAGTCAAAGATAATGTTTATAAAAACTTTATGCGGCTACATGCAGCAATTAAGATATGAATAAGTCCAGTTTTGTGTAGAGATGTTGCATATCTCAACTTTGCTGAGGAACTATTGAAAGAATTTGTTAAAGAGTACACGCAAATATATGATGAGTCAAACGCGACTTTCAATGTTCACAACCTGCTACATGTAGTTGAAGACGTAAGAAATTTTGGTTCATTAGACAGTTACAGTGCTTTTCGATTTGAAAACCACATCAGAAAGGTGAAAAGATTAGTTAGAAAAGGTGATAAACCTCTTCAGCAGATTGATCGTAGGCTAATAGAAATTAACTCTACTTCAACAGAATGTAGATCGTGCGAAAATAATGAGAATTTTGTACTTCAAAATATCATTCTGAAGGGCCATTATTATAATTTGATCCTGGAATGAGTCAATTCGTAATTCTCCGAAAAAGTCATCTGCATATTAATTGTCATGATCCACGAAATAATTTTGTACTTTTAAGAGAAGGAAATTATATAGAATGCTTGAATTTCATTCAAAATACGGAAAATACGAAATATGTGGTAGGAAAGGAGTTCAAAATTATAAACAGTTTCTATGTAGATCCAATAGATTCTCAAAAGTTGAATATATCAATAGTACAGCGTTCTAACGTTTTGAATTTGTATTCATGTGAATCTATTGTAGCTAAAATATGTAAAATACCGCACAAAGATTTTTTTGTATTGTTTCCAATGATGCATATATATTCTCAAGAATATTGAAATAACATTATCCTAGCACCATTAATGCGTATAACTATTACTATATTTGTACATATTATGTAAGAATAAATCAGATTTTATTACTATTTACTTCCTTTTATTGTTCAGCATCATTTTCAGTCATAAAATCTTCTTAATTATCATAAAAATTGAATGTTGAGAATAATAGTAAAACATTTTTAAAACGTTTTAAAAATGTTTTTGAATATCTGGGTTTAATAATCTGATGGATAAAGCTAACGTTTTTAAAACGTTTTTAAAATGTTTATAAATATACTGAGTCACTAACGTTATGGATGTAGCTAACGTTTTAAAAACGTTTTAAAAACGTTGTGTGCTGTTAGGGTATTTTTTATTTATTTTTTTATTTTTTTTTTCTATTTTTCCTTTAGGAGAAGGATCTACGACGAAAAATCTGGTCAAACAAAACTCAAAGAGAGTGAGGAAAAAAAAGGGCGGGTGAATGAGGCGGCGTCGTCGTCGGCGGCGGCGGTGGCTGAGACAGGGACGTCAGAAAATGAGGTGGACAGAAGACTTGGCTTGACTTATAAAAATCAATACCCTACGGCACACAATATAGATACAGAAAAGCTGATTCTGTCATGTAAAAAGTACCTGATCCCTAACTTTCGGTCAACCGATCATACAACAATTATGACGGCGATCCAAACTTACATTTTAAACTGCATCGAACTCTGGAACATGACCACACCGATAGAGATCAACGAGTTCACCTTGTGGACAATCTTAGAGTCATCGTTAAGCAATGAAGATCACAAGCGCGTAAGTAAAAAAGTATAACAATTATTATTACTAATATTATTATTATTCAGCACATTCATCCGATGAAGCGATCCCGCCTTTTCAAATCGCTCTTTCTAAGCTGTCATACGATTATAGGCATCCTCGGACTGCTATGTTGTCCTTGGTCGCACTTTACACTCCATGTGTGCGGCTTAGAAAAATCGGAACAATAATAATAATAATTTTAATAATTTCAGCACTCTGCCTGGCAAAAGGCCATCGAAAAGAAAAGGACATATTTTGATAAGTATAAATGTTCTTCTGACGACGAGGTTAAGGATACGCCCGAGCCGCCGAAGGAAAAAGAAAATAAGAGGCTGGGGAGGTCCAGAGACAACGGAGAAGAGGGGGAGGAGGGGGGAGAGAATGAGACCCACGAGCCGACATCGCAGTCAACGCCCACTGACAGCAACATACGAGTGACGTGAGTAGAATATATAATAATTATTATCATTATCATTTTTATTATTAATCGATATCTTTTTTTTTATTTATTTTTTTATTTTTTTTTTCATATCAGGGTTCCAAACAGAAATAGACGGCGCATGGTAGAAAGAGATGCATCAAACGAGACACTGACAGAGGAGAGAGAGGCCAGGGAAATGAGAGAGGTAGAAATACAAAAAGAACAGGACGAATTGATAGCGGACAACGTTAGCCGAGAGCTTAGAAATAATTTATTCGAACCTGAAGCCAATTCTACCATCTTACTACGGTAATTATTGTTATTATTGTTATCTAAAATTATATGTATTAACTACTATTTACAACTCCTTACCTTAACATTTATTTATTTATAATTTACAGAAAGGAAACCGCAACCATCGAAACCACCTCCCCCGCCCCTATTCTTCCTGTTACTGTTGATGCGGAAACAGAGATAACACCTCAAGCTCTTTCTACTGTCGCCGACCCTAAAAATGTAAATGTGAACAATAACGTCTTGGCTTCTTTGAGTACATCTGCTGCCGGTGGTGACGTCGAATCTACGGTGCCGATGGCGGCGTCGACAACATCGATAACGACATCGCTTACGCAGACCAGATATCATTTTTCGGAAGATCTAATTATGAATACATTATATAGGGTCCGTAAAAATAAATCTAGCCCATTTTTATACGGACTTTTCAACGGAGTCGAAGAAACAACTAATCACGTGTTATTTAAGATTGTAAAAGAAATAAGCGTCGAAAAAGGGGTTAAAGTGTTTTCTTGCACCAAAAATATTATGAAAGTTCAAGAACAAACAAACTGTCGCGTTATATCTTTTAAATACATAATAAGAGAATATAATTAACACTGTTTAATGTGAAAAAGAACATGCAAGAATCTCGCACACCGCAAGATTACACGCACGGGTTCACTGCTGCGGCTCACACTGTGACAAAAAGCCGTGAACGTTGTGTACCGTCCCTCGCAACTCGCTCCTATAAGTACCCTCAGGAGCGCGAACGAGCTGCGAGTTGTCGGTACGCCGTGCTCTGCTACTGCTGTGTCCGCCTGGCGGTCGAGCGCGGAACTGCTAGCACGCGGCGGGTATTCGCCGCTAGTGCGATCGTAACAGCCACGTATATCTATATCTAAAATCTACAATAAGAAAAATAGAACAATTATTATTTGTAAAGAAGTATAATAATTGCGCGCTATATGTACGTTTTTGTGTACTTTACCTGGAATACATTTTGTTCTACTTTTGGTTCGCTATGCGATTTGCAGAACGAATCTTCGCAAGAAGTCGTGTTTTTTATGAATCCTTTCATACAAACGTATTTCATTATATTTGGATGATACTATCATCAGTATAACTTTTGTTGAACAAGGAATTCATGAAATCCTTTATGTCTTTATTGTTCCCCAAGATGATATCTTCAACAATGGAGTATTGGATACAGGGCTATAAACAAGTGTTAAATCGTGCCACTCAACTGTTTAGGATTAGCAATAATAGTAGGTTGTATATGGCTTTTTCATCAATTGAAAAGTACAGTCACATAGGTCCACTAAGTAGTGAGTGATAATTGACAATGCGGAATGCGATAAGGTTCTACATTTGTCAAAGTGATGACCCGTATAGGCCGAGAACTGTATAAGAATGTATTTATGTGGAGAGTGATTCAGAATAAGAAAATGTTTTAAGATTTTATTGATAGATTTGACTTTATTGTTATGATAATGATTCATGATAATAAAATTTCTTTATCATTTTGTTGATATATTTTACTGTTACTGTTATTATTCTGAAAATATATTTTAGTTATTGTTGTATGGAAAGTATCTACAGAGCTAGGAACGAAGAAAAAGCAAGTTTGGAGTGTAAGTATAATCATTATAAAAAGCCGGTCCCGTATCAGCGCGCCATAAGCATATCAAGGAGGGTAACCCCCAATTTTGTCAACGCCCATTCAAAACGCAGCGGCAGAGCATGCGCTGCAGTCGCGAACGCATCCACAGCGCCCACAACGCATAACGACAACATTGGACGCTAACCTCAATGTATCTCGACCGTCAACGAATAAACAAAGCAGAGCAGCATGAAGCCGCGTAAATAGCACAAGAGAGATCAGGGCCAATCCTTCTCGGATTTCCAAAAGATGAACGAGAATGCAACTTGTGGCGAGATGCAGCAGTTGGTGCAACGAGAGGAAGAAGGCGAAGAACCGTCGAGTAGAGTCGCGGATGCGACCCCACCTTCCACACCTACGAAATCAAATCGACCGTCCAAGACTGAAATGCACAGTTCACATGCACTGGTTAGTCCTATTTTTCACCAACCACTTTCATTCGCTTAAATACATTCGTTTTCAGCAACAAGTCATGTGGGAAACGAACGCCCAAACTTCGTCTATGTTAACTGTTTAATTGTTTGTTGTTAACTGTTTAATAACTACAAAATAAAAGGTTTTGAAAAGTTTTCTATTATAATTATGATATTAGTCATTTTATTTAACTCAAATCAATATTATTTCCTATATCCTTGTTAGTTAACTTAAAACGTGGTCCTAATATCGCTCCACCGGACGATGATACCAGTACCCGGGTATTATCCCCCAGCACGGGGGATGTGGGAGCGGTTCGAGAGACGTGGGAGATGATTATCTTTCTTATATAAGGGATCTCGGGAGCTCAGATATATAGATGTACAGTAATCCAGTAAAATAGCTTTCAATCAACCAGTGCACCGATGATGTGATGAAAAAAATCGCATAGTACACTACATACACGTACATACGTGTATGACGATAGAGTATAATTATTCAAGTTTATTGTTTCTGAAGCTTTCGGGGCAACAAACATATTTCTTTTTTATACTAACCCTGAAATGTTAACAACCTAAATAAATATTATCTTGTAATTTACATATGCACGCTTGTAATCTTGATTTCCCGCGAAAACGATGGATATCAAATATGATGGTATTATTTTCAAGCTATACAGTTATAATCGGTAATAAAAAGAAAAATCTCTTTAATAAGAAAGCATATCGGCTACCGTATATTCGAGAAAAAAATTAAAACAATCACAATACAGCTCTTTTTTACCAAAAGGACTAGGGACTACGCGGAACAGACTGCACGCCTTGTTATGCCATAATGTACAATTAAACTCCATACATATAGACATTGTTTCCTTTTCGAAAAAAACAATGTTTCGCTTTTCTTTATTATCATAATAATCAATTTGAATTTTTATCCATGTCATTATAAAAAACCATCAAGTCAATTGTTAATAATAATTTTATGTGCATTTACAAAGTCGTATTAAAAATTTTAAAATTAATCAAGTTCCCTCTCCGCGTTGGACGAATAAAAACTAATTTCACAACATTCTATATTTCAATATTCCACTCTTTTAACAATAATATGAGAACTGAATAAAATTCAAGGTATACTACATTATTATACTGATCGGTTCTGTTGCGCTCATATTACATAGGTTGTCTATAAGTTTTAAGAGGCGCGAGTCAGATTTTTGTCACACATTACACACAATTCGCTTTTATACATTTAATACCTAATCTGCGAAGGGAACAATTGACATGCGTTTCGTAAACTTTCCTAATAAGAATTCATTGTTCACAATATTTCTCTTCTTCAATGATTCTTCTCTATACATACACACTATAAATGTACATCTAATAAGATAAAACGGATAATCTTGTGCTCGCACGGTATGCAAAAAAGGCATTTTTATGCGAGTTCTCAAACGTATAAATCTCATATTTTTAACAGAAATAAATGGGCTTTTCCAAAAGCCTATTATTTTTTATTATAATTTTTGCTCTTGTATTGCGGGCCTCCCTATAAATCTATAAAACACACACACACAAAGGTTTTAACGTCTAGAATGCGTTTTGACGAGCTCATTTTACTCGGTACAATATATTTTCATGCATTCCAAAGGCGTTGAAACATATGTATTGCAAAATATTTTTATTTCACTTTCATCTCATTTTAGTTAACAGTGCACGCAAGTATGTCCTGTAGATGCATTTGGAAGGTCCGTGAAATTTTCTTATTCGAATGTACAACTTTCTTTATTTTACTGTCTACAATCGTTTTACTTTAAATGCATCATATATACTATTTATAAATAAAATTTCATTTAACGATTTAAGGTAATATTCATCCATTTCCTTGCACTCAATCGAGTAAAAATTTGTATGAAATATTTGATGCTGCGTGCACAGTCAAGTATATACAATCAATTCTAATAATCTTAATTTTGTATCTGGGCAAATTATGCAAATAAGAGTTTGCAAATGTGGAAAGCTGTCCATTCCGTCACACACTTAGCGACCCCTTATTTTTCATTTGTTTTGATAAGACCCAATGTATTTTTATATATTTGTACAAAAGTAATAGACGCATCCTTGTATTCTTTTTAAAAACGTATCAAGTAATTATATAAGTACATAAAGAAATATGGCTTTTTTATGAAAAGTGCATTAAAAACAATTTTGGGCGCCTACATTTCTGACGCTCGGAAAACTATTTTTCGTTCCAATTTACAGGCGACGAAAATTGTTTTTTTATACGCGTGTTTTACAACATAAAATGTATAAGTGACAGTTTATTTACAAATAAATGATTCTTGAGCGTAATAAAAGGGCATTTCAATATTATTGATCAATATGTACATAAATGCTACATTCTTTTAATGGAGATGGAAACAGTCTCGTGTACGTTCTTTTTCCCGGTTTTTATAGCATTAGCTATATATCTATACAAAGATAGTATCGCATGAGTAATTAAATTTTGAATATCCAAAGTCGTCATTAAAGGTGCGTAAATATTTCTCTTTGATTAACTGGAAAATACGCCTTTATTCTTCTTACTATCATAGTGCGCGACATAGACCTTTAGGCCCTGATTAATAATAATAAGTACAATTATTCATAAATTAAAACGCATATCGTTAACTTGGCTAATTTCACAGAATGTGATTGCAAACTTTCAATACCCACTACAGAGATGTTCTTTTGCTGAATTTATTACTTAATATAGGAACTCAATATTGTCAGTATTTTATGGTACAAATACAAATTAGTCTCGGCGTGTATTAAAATAAAATAAAGGCAAATGTATACAAGCTCAATATTATAGCCTGATGGCATTAAATTATGATAGATGATTATCTTTCTTATGTAAGGGATCTCGGGAGCTCAGGTATATAGATGTACAGTAATCCAGTAAAATAGCTTTGAATCAACCGGTGCACCGATGATGCGCTGAAAAAAATCGCATAGTACACTGTTTATGGGTATAATATTATTATAGCCTTTGTGCGTGAAAGCAAGATTTATAGTGCATATCTTTCGTGGACCTTGTATAAATTACTAGAACTACAGTTTCAAAAACATAAACTCGCTTCCGCGCACAAAGGCTATATCAAATATTACTATGTAATGCTTTCGTTATCATCGGTGCATCGGTTGATTCGTAAGTTTGGATGCAAGGTACTCTCGATTATTTTCTACGCTTATACTGCGTATACCAATACTGCAATAGCTATGCTCCCGACTGCTCTTAATAAGGACTGAGCAGAATTTTTGAAGAAAATCGTACGAATAATTTACAGCTTTAACATTAAGTTTTGTGGTTGATGTGCTTGTGCATAAATTAAGCGTTTTCACAAACATCAGTCGTGCCAACATATTTTTGAAATATGTATATTTGAAACTGTAATGCTGGAAATATCAGTATACCATTATTTTTCCGACAAAAAGGAGTACTTGATTTTTTTTCTTTTCTTCTCTTAAATATAATAGAGATAAGAAAACATTAGCTTATCCAAAGTGGGTCCGTTGCTGCTAATATTTTAATATCGTTATACATTTATAAAAAATTGTAGCATTTTATACAATTTATAACTGCTGCACTCTTCAGTTATTGTATATTGCAATACGTTTAGTGCGTGGTATTATAGTAACAGTACATACAAATCGAGATTGTGCCTATCGAGAATGAGCGGCTTCAATGTACTGATCTCCTGATTCTTAGAAAATTACCAACTTGAGAAAAAGTCTCTCGAGTCAACTTTGCGACAAGTCGTATCCCATTTACGTTACGATCAGATATTTAGTTTCGAATTCAAAAACTTGTGCAAATCATTCACATATCTACAGTCTATAAACTACTTTCCCTATTAAAGACTTGTTCCAGCTCCCTTTTTTATCTCAAAGATCGAAGATTATGTTAGATAAGAAATTTTGTCAAATACAGACTACCGATATAAACACAAGAAACGAGATGTACCGCGAATAACGTTAAATTTATACCTTATCGCTTTGTTCCCAAATTCTAGAAACTACTTCTCTGATACTTATTCGAACTTGAAAAAATTACAAGCTATATTCTTGTTTATAAATTATAAGAACTATATTCTTGTTGGTTCCTTATATAACTTTGCGCGTAAGTACCTATACTGAATATAGCATTCAGCAATCGGATCCGGGAGAATCAATGTTTGAAAGTGCACTTTGCCAACCTGTGAGTTTATGGTTCGAGAAAATAGTCGATTAGTTTGACACTAAGCGTGTACTGATAAATAATTAATTCCTTCAGAATTCCCGTTGACGAATATCATCGAGATTGATTCCACGTGAAAACAGTGATAAGAACTATACATAGATATATAATTTTTTGAGTAGGAATAATAGCCGATTATCTAGAAGTTGAGAGCGAAAGACGATGAATTTAACGTTAGCATTTTTAAAGAAGTCTAAATATGAAAACCGGACCAATGCGCTTCAGATCATAATTGCGGAATGCAATAAACAACTTTAGTGTTTATCGATATACGCATATCTTACAGAGTTAGAGAAAGTCAAAGAAATCTCAAGAGAAAGCCAGGTTTGCTGTCTGTCGGCAGATTTAGGAGTTGGGGCTGATGACAGAAGAAAGATATAATCGGTAGATTTTGCAGAGAATAAAAGAGTGCGCGCGCGCGCGCGCGTGTGTGTGTGTGTGCGCGTGTGTGTGTGTGAGAGAGAGAGAGGGGGACTCTTATCTAAAGTATTTGAGGCCCGTGACTAGGAGGAACTTCTCAATAAAGAGTTCAGAGTCGAGGACGGCTATGTGAGCTGCTCGGCCGATGAGAGCATTGGCCGTCGGTGGAAGGGCGTGGTGAACATCATAACGCACTAGGCTGACGCTTGGCGCCGACATTATTGGGTAGAGAATGTTGTGCACCATTTCGCGGTATGCTGCGCCTACGATAATCATCATGTTCTTTAGTACAAGTGCTATGGATAGAGTGAATAATTGAAAGAAAATAGTAATCTGACCTTGGTCCGTTGGATCGCGAACGGCAGCCTTGCAGAGTTCGATGCGGGCTGAATGCAGAGGCACATAGCGATCCTGAGCACTGCCGCAAAGAAGAACGTGTTTGAACTTGTGCAAGTTGCTCTTCTGACTCAGTCGAAACATGAAGGAGCGGCGTACGTCTGAGGCATCTTTCATTGCCAACTGTAGCAATGAACCCGATTTTTTCCATTTTTGCATGAACCACATTCCTTATGTTATGAAGGAAAATGAGCATATGAGAAGAGATAATATGACTGATGCGCGTCGATTCCTTGCACAAGGACATTTATTGCATTTATTGCATTTTTACCTGCATTGACGAGCCCGCTCGTATTGTAAAGCGTACCGAGGTGAGGACCGCTCAGGCTGAGGAAGGTATGCAGTCGCGGCAGTAGCGGACGGAGCTGCGGTCGCGTCAAAGCGCTGCGTATTATAATGGTCCCGAGTGAGTGACCGACGAAGCTTACCTTCGTCGGATTCAGGCCCGAGCTCTCGATGTGATTTAGTATCTCGCCAACCAATCTGTCAGTCATAGTGTCAAAGTCCGAAAAAGTGTCACCCTGAAAATATCAATTTTTCCCTGTCGATAATCAAGCGAATGAGGGACTCAAAAATCAAAATCCGCGACTGTGGATTTGTATTTAGCGTACCTTATTCTTTTCAGACATCAGAAAATCCAAATGCATGCCAGGAAGTCCAAGCTCAAGGTAAGTCTTGACCAGGCGTAGGTCGGCTGCATTTCCGTCGAGACCGTGCACGCAGATTATGAGGTGTACTCCCTCCGGTGAAAACAGTCTGTATTCATCGCTGATATGGAAATACGGAAGCGTCGATGCCAGTGTCGGATAGTCACTGTTTTTAGTAATGGATTGTCACATAAATAAGTAAGCCCTTGCTTGACGATTAAATGGCGATAAGGATTATTTCAAGCACTGACAACACAACTGACCTGTACAGTTTGCCGGCAAAGCACATTTGCCGCTTAAAGTCTTCTTTATTTTTCTTAAAATTGATGAAATCGTCTTGCGTCGACTGTAATAGTTCTTTGCCTTCTTGGTAACAATCGGCGCACACATCGTGTCTACTGCCCATGCCGTAAGTCGTTCCACCAATGGAATCAGGCATCGGCTGCTTTGTGCGTTGAGGGCTGCATGGTGCTGTTTTAGTTTGTTTCGGGCTGCTAGATCTGCCACCGTTTCTGAACTGCTGATGTTGCTGCTGCTGCTGCTGTTGCTGAAGGTGGTGGTGATGATGATGATGATGATGATGATGACGGTGCTGTTTTTGCTGTTGCTGTTGTTGCTGCTGCTGCTGCTGCTGCTGCTTGACAGACTCGTAGACATGATAGAGGGGATTGTCGATAGTAGTTGCAGTTGCAGGCGCAACAGGGGGATCGCGAAATTCCTCGGGTGGTGGTGGTTCGTCTTGGAACATTTTGGGTGGCGGTAAACGAACTTCCTCGTACGTATGTTCCGCGAGGGACTCAATTTTTGCCGACTTGCCTGCAGATGACTGTGTCGATGATTTTTTCTTCTGATGGGATATTGTCTTCTGGTGCTTTTCTCGACGGCGCTCCTTGTCCTATCAAATTGTCGGCGTGAGTGAATTGGAATACTTATGCAATGAGATACAACTCTACGTATGTATAAAATTGAAAATTAAGGGAACGAACATTCTTATCCAGTTGCCGCGTAGGCACTGCTGCAATTTTGGCCAGCTTTTGTCGAAGCTGTTCACTCGAGAGTTTGACCCGGCGCTGTTCCGAGCTCGAGGTGTCACCACTGCTGACCCAACCACTGCACTCCGAGGTCAAATTGCTGGAAGTTGTACTCTCGGAGGGACTGGATGGTCTCGTGGACGGCGGCGAAATTATTGATGCAGCCACAGCTGCTGCAATTACATCCGATTCTTCGCCAGTGTCCGAGGCTGCTGCTGCTGCTGCTGGCACTGGAGTGTCGCGAATCGGCATACACGGCATGGATACCGCACTACGAGGAACCACGAGTTTATTCTGAGCGACCGGTACACTGGCGCAGCGCAGGCGTTGTAGCTTTCCGGCAGCAGTCGGTGTCAAGTCGCCTTCCGTTTCAACTGCTCGTGCATATTTCATGTTCAGGGAGATGAATATTTGTTTGTATGGATGATAATGAGATACATAATGCGAGCAATGTGCAATTATATGAGCAATTATACCATTGAACGAATTGACAGAAATTGCCGAAACAGGCGACAGAATCCCCGGACTAAGCGACTCCGTGGGTGACTTGAGAGCCTCGATCTTCAAAGCTAGCCTATTGTTGCTTTCGAGCTCAAAGATGCTTCCGCTCGACCGTTGCTTGATCGCCGTCGGTGAGCTGCCGGGGTCCTGATAGGCTGCAGGTGGTGGCGGATGAGCCAACTTTCCTAAGGTAGGTAATACGATAAAAAGCGAGATGAAAAGCTTGCATGCGGCTCTGCTATATAGGCACTCTGCCCCGCCTGTCACAGGATTAATTATTGGTTGTCCAGTGCGAGCCATATATTATGCTGCAGCTATAGTACGTATTTATGGCTATAAATATAAGTGCACTTACCAGGACTGTTACTTCTCCGTTGTTCCGGCACTGCTGCGGGGGCTTTTCCATTCTTTAGCTGCTCGTCTGGGCACTTGTCGACCTTGATACTTGGTGCAGCCGCCGAGTGTGGTCTGGCGGCGTTACCATTCGGCCTGTGCTGATGCAGCTGTCGACACTGTTGCAGCGACGAGTCTCCTTTCGCGTTGTTGCAGGATGCCGCCTGCTGCTGCTCGTGCTGGTCAGTTTTCGGTTCGCTGGCATTTTGTTGTTGTACAGCCTCGGTCGCAATCGTCTCGTACGTCGGTTCTTTTCGCCTCTCAGTCCCAGCTGCACTGCTCTGGCTGCGTTTTTTCGCGCTCGAATACTTCTCCAAACTGTGGCCGTTGTTGTTATTGCTGCTACTGCATCCGCTATTGTTGTTGTTGTTGTTGTTGTTGTTGTTGTTGTTGTTGTTGCTGCTGCTGCCGCTGCTGCTGTTATTGTTGGTCGTGTTGCTGCTGCTACTCGTATTGCTATTAATCGTGTTGTTATCGTTGTTATTGTTGCCGCCAGCGCTGCCGGTGCCGTTCGCGTGCCGAGACAGAGATTTCCTGTTGCTCTCCGAGCTGGAGCGTTTGTTGCTGCGCTCGCGTAGGTTGCTCTGCTCGTAGGGACTTTCGTCTTGGAATTTCTGGAAAAAAGCGGCGAACACTGTAGCCTCATGCGGTTAATGGTGACACCGTTTGCTCGCTATGTATGATTTGAGCACAACAACAACAGTCCTCACATCGTCAAATATGCGGTCGGTACTGCGCGGTCGCTTGGGCAGCTTGCCATTGAATCTGCTCTCTAAGATCTCCTGACCGAGGAGACTGCCGTAGATGTCGGCCGAATGCAGGCCCGAGCCGTTGAGCAAGTTCTGCTGATCGGCAGCGCGACTCCTCGCGTGGCCTCGCCCCGTCGACCTACCCAAGGTGTTGTACTTGCGCGGCTGGTCAGCACTCGGGCCACTCCTGCAAAGAAATCGTACAAGGTGCGTACATGCAGGCTGGGCGCGCAAATATCGGATCCGCATTATGCACATGGGCTATAAATGGATAAACTGACCTGTTGGCGACTGCAGGGTGCTTGCTCGCAGCGCGATCGGCGTGGTAGCCGAGCCTATCGAGAGTGGCGGTACACATCAGTGGTTCGCCGTTGGCGCGCGGTCGATCTAGTAACCCGTCCAGCGGCTGGTGCAGTCGGTGGCTGCGCGGTTCCAGTCTCACTGAGCTGCTTCCTGCGGAGAGACTCTCCGATGAGTATACTCGCAGCCACTTCTGTATAGTACAATTGATGCACGCGATACGCGATACGCGATAGGTAAGTAAATAGGAGCTAGTATCGAACCGTCAAAGGCGAGCGAGTCGGCGAGCTGGGCAAAGTCGAGACTGGTCGCATCGGGCGGCCTGTAGCCGGGCAGTTGCTCGCTGCGGGGCATCTCCGGAAACATGGCCGCGAGCAGCGACGTTATCGAGCTGCTGGCCTGGGGCTGCGGCTGCGGCTGCGGCTGCTGCAGGCTCTTCGGCACCAGGGTCTGGGTGGACTTGGCTCTCGGCAGCGTCGAGCTGAGAGCGTCGAGCCGAGGCTGGGGTTGGGTGCCGGCGGGCTGGAAAGAGATGTGCAGGCTCGGCAGCAGCGGGCGCTGCTTGCCCGCGAGGCGACGCTTGGCGGCGCCGTGGCGATCCTGCTGATGAGCTGGGGTGGACGCGCTGCGCGGCAGCGTCCTGCTCGAGGGGCGGCTGTGCGTGCGGCTGCTGCGGCTGCTGCTGGTGCTGCAGTTGCAGCTGAACCTGCTGGTGCTGCTGGTGCTGATGCTGATGCCGCTGCTCGAGCTCGGGGCCCAGCTGGTCGAGGGACTTGCTGTGCCTGCTCCGGGGAGCGTCGTCGCGGTCGTCGCCATGGCGGCCGCCGCCGCCGCCCGCCGCGATCATCAGCCGGCTCGAGTAGCCCGCGAGCAGGTCCGGCTGACCGGCGGCGCCCTCCGACCTCGGCGACCAGACGCTGGCTGCTGCTACTACCGCCGCTGGCGACTCGCGAGTCCAGCACGGCACCCATGCCGCAGCTGCAGTCGTCCATGCTGGGCACTGCGCGCGCGTCTCGATTGAGCATCGCCTCATCGTCATGAACTGTGCAGACCCCAGACAGACAATCTGCGGGTCTATATAGAATGCGGGGTGTATATAACATACCACTGTTGCGGTGCCGCTGCTGCATGTCGGCGTAGCGGTCCTCGAAGATGAGCGCAGGCTGTGCAGTCGCCGTCGAGCTCGGGACAGTGGACGGGCAGGTTGGGCAGGCTGGCGAGGTAGCGCGAGCGGCGGGCCGCCTCGCTGACGGCCTGGTAGGACTGGTAGTTGGCGTCGTAGCAGCCGGCCGCGGAGCTGCGCGGGTTCTCGAGGACGAAGAAGCCCTCGGCGAAGCGGCACACGCGCAGCTGGTGTCAGCCGGCCGAGTCTGGGCACGGCCTCGCGGCCCGAGAACGCCTCGAGGAAGTGCTCCCAGAGCACGATGTTCTGGGCGCAGAGCTGGGCGACGTCCGCCTCCTCCGGGCCGGCCTCCATCATCTTGCTGCTGAGCTCCCTGTGGGCGGTCTGCGCGACCTCGAGGGCGCGCTGCTGCCAGGAGGGCAGCAGCCGAGCCATGTCGTCGAGGTCGCCGAGCAGCGACTCGCGCGCCGCCAGCAGCAGCCGCGTCACCTCCTGCTGCACGAGCTTGACGTGCTGGACCGGCTTGGGCTCGGCGGAGGGCTGCTGCTGCTGCTGCTGCTGCTGCGGGCCGTTGCTCTCGTTGGCTTGCTGCTGCTGCTGCTTGAGCTTGGAGCTGCGGGGCGCGCAGCTCTGCACGTAGTGCAGGATGCTCTTCTTGATGTTGGGCTGGTGGAGCGCGACGAGGCAGCAGTGGATGGTCAGGGAGACGGCCGCGAGGTGGAAGTAGTCGAAGAGCACGGGCAGGTGGTAGTGCAGGCCCTTGGTCGGGGTGAAGTTGAGCTGGAGCGCCCTCGAGGAGACGCAGGCCATGTTGGAGGGCTGGCTGGGCTCGCCGAACCAGAGCTCGACGCCGAGGTGGAAGTGGGCCCGCTGCAGCGCCTCCTCGATCTTGTGGCTGTGCACGAGGACGTGGGCCCTGAAGAGGACCGAGGTGCCGAGCGTCACCTCCTCGTTGCGGTAGAGGATCTGGAAGCGCTTCGAAGTGCCCGGCGACTCGAGCGAGTCTGCGAATCGTTAGGTTATAATCTAATATCGTCAGAACAAATAAATAACGTACTCAGTCTGCACTTGAGAGTTGAGCCAGTTGTGAGTTTATTATACATATACATAATGCGTACAAGTATATATATTCAAGGGATATATTACTCACGGTTGCGGAGCTGGTTGACCTCGACCTTGATGGGCAGCTTGGGCGAGACCCGGAGCGAAGTCCTGATCTGGTAGAAACCGCGCTGGAAGAGGTCGACGTTGTAGAACTTGCAGAGCTCGAGGGAGAACTCGAGGGTCGCCTGTAGATCGCTCATCTCTGCTGCTGCAGCTGGCAGTCGGCCCCTCTTGCGGCGGGGGGCCCTGCGCTCGCCTCAACTGCTCTCGGCGGCGCGCTCTAGTCTCTTCTTGCGCCTGACGATGCTCTGCTCGTTCGCTGCCGCTGCTGCCGCTGCTGCCGCTGCTGCTGCTGCCGCCGCCGCTGCAAAACCGCCCATTGTGCCGCGCGGCTACGGAGAGTTGCCGCTCTCTCGGCGGTTCACCACGGGAGCAGCTCGCTGCGCTCTACGAAAACGGTCATACGTTTCGTCGCTATTATAAGCGGCGCTGCTGCGGCCCTATGGAAATAAGTACAGTGGCAGCTTGGTATAAAAATAAGTAAGGTCGTTACTACCTAGCTGGCCAGAGAGAGTTATCTTGAAACGGCTGGCGTCGCGCGGAGTGGGGGCGCACAGTTGAACGCGCCGGGCGCCGCGACGAGCTCCATACAGCTTGATTCGAGCTCCTGAGCTCCTGTCTACGACGACGCTGGTTCTACAACGAGATTCCGACTTGCCGACCTTACGTGTGGCATCGAAGCGACCTTAACCTTGCCTGTACTTTCATAACTAGTGCGGCGGCTCCGAGGGCTCATTGCTCATTTCCCGCGCGCCTTTTCAGTAGCGAACCGGCCTATTTGGTCAGACGTCTAGACGCGAGCAAACTCTTCTTTTCAGCCAGGGATCGGCAGCGGCAGGGGCAGCGGCTCTAGTCGCCAAGTCGCTAGTGCAGTAAGTAGGTAAACACGTACGTTCGGAAATTCATCGAAAATTCGAGCAGAGACAGTTTACATTGCAGCGACGACAATGAGCTCGCCGAGTGCGACACGCTTACCCACTCTGCCGAGGAGTGCGGACAGCTATATGCAGCTATTAGGCTATATCTATACCAAGCTGCAAGTGCGTGCTGCAAGAAAGAGGCTGCTATATGCTTCGCTGCTGCTAGTCAGTTCATCATCGGAAATCTATAGAATCCGAGCCTGTCGTTCCGTAGTCAATAGGTCAACATAGTAATTATCTCGTTTTTTATTATTATCTTCGCTGCACCATCTAACGTGAACGTCTGTGCCACGAGTAACAGTTTATTACGGGTAATTTTTTAGAGCCCTAGAGGGCTTAATTAAGCTCTGCTACAAATTGCAACCAATCGACTGGATACGTCTATAATAGAGTATATAGGTAGAGAGTCTCAGTCTGAAGTCGAGATCGTCTTTCTAATTCTGCAGCACTTGTTTGTGCGAGACTGCTGCTGAACCGCTCGGTAACCGCTGTCATCAAAGAGGAGAATAGGAGATTGATGCGCTCGCACGTTCCTGTTGTTCGCGCCAATCGCGCTAGACGGATTGGAGTATACCTAGTAAGTAGTCGCTAGTCGCATGTGCAGATGACACGCGCCTGCGCGGCTCTATCAATTTTGAGGATCATCCAGCAGAACGCGAATGTCATCGAATAACTATGCACGAATATTAGCCACCGAGTCATGAGCTGCGCAACTTCCGAACAGGACGCAATGATAAACTAATAAACTAAGGCTACGCGCTACTGCCCCGTCCGCGTCGCGTCGGCGTCGGGGCGGGAATTATATTTTCACAATGCCAAGCCCTTTTCCAGCGTATCTATATGTCGCGTAATTGCCAGGCGCAAGAAGGAGTATAGGAGTACTGAATGCTAGCGACTTACGGGACGACAGATGCGGCCGCATCGGTGCTGGCGGCGGCAGAAGCTGGAGCAGCTGGCGCTCCGGGGATCCAAGCGGTGCAGCTGGTGCATACATGTCGCGATCCGATGACGAGAGACTTTGCACTACTTGGCGCGGCAGAAAAACGCGACTGGCGGCGGCGGCGGCGGCGGCGGCAGCGGCGGCAACACCCCTGCGCCGCCTGCGCGCACGGCGGAACTCACGCACGTACACAATAAGTGCGATGCCCCATCGGCCCGAGAGTCGCGCGGCTAATTCAGCGAGCCTCGAGCCCGCTGCAGCCCGTCTCGCCCAGACGCTGGCCGCACCGCGCCACAGCACCTGTACACTGTAATGCAAACGACGACAAACGGAATAGCCAGGGACACGCTCGCAGCGGAGCCGCGACGAGATTTCGCGATCCAGTGAGATATGAAGGCCCGAGGACGGGAGCAGTGGGCGATAGCTCTATAAGCTGCTGCTGGCTGCAGGGGATCCGAGCGCATGCGCGCTAGCCCTGGAGCGCCAACCCTCGCCAGTCTCGCCACACTGGCCACACTGACACGCAGCTATGCGTTCGATAGCCGCTACTCGCTAGCTTTCCTCCAAATCCACCAAATCCACAATTTCCACAAAACGCGCAGCCCTTAAAATTCTCTATATGCTTTTTCGCCTCACTCAACTGCGTGCGTTGCCACTACCCAAGCGCTTGCGCCTGTCACTATATCAGTAGTATAATCCCGGAGCCTAGCGCGGGTATAGGTATAGCCATATATATATATAGCGTCGGACATGCGTCGGACCGCGGAGGGGCTGCTTGGCGCACCGAAACCAGTGTTAGCATGAACCGCACCACGCCCATCACGACCCCTCTCTTGCTTCGCTCTTCTTTGATATGCTAGCTTTACAACTTGCTTCAGTCTTGCGTATCTGTACTTCTAGCTAGAAACCAGACAAGGAGTAAATATGTCAATTCGTTTTTCCTAGATATCTCGCGGTCAAGGGCCTGAAAAACGGACGAAATTTTCAAACTTACTGGGGCTGGGAGGGGGAGGAAGCCGAGGAGGAGGAGGACAATCGTGATACAGCACAAAAGAAAACAAGTGACTTTCACAAGATACAATTTATTTCCACGACACGAAACTATAACATGCTGCTGCTGCTGCTGATTACCTGTGGCTCTTTTTCAGTAGATTTCATAATTAAAAGCTTGGCTAAAAATATCTCTATATGATAAATTTTCACATCAATTTCAAACTGCAAACTGCAGTGTCGCAATGCAATTCACACAAGTTTGCGCGCCTGCACGCCCGCATACAAGTATCGCGCTACCATCAGCTACTGAGAAACAATAACGAGATTTGCTGATATACGCACAAGATAATATAAGATTAATTTTCTCTTGAATTATAACCAGTGTGATAGGTCTACGTTGATAATCTCTCATCGCTCTCATCGTCTATTGAAAAATATAATATACGTATACGTGTATTTTTTTCATCTAGTTGCGGCCTTATCTGCACCACGCGCATAACATCGATCTCTTACACTTCTTAAAATGTCCCTCAACTCCTACCTCCCGACCCTCTTAATAGTTTCTTATATTATAGTCACCGCAGGAACTGCCTACTGTACATTATACAATACACCTCAAGGCGACTTGTATCACGCACGCATTCACTTTTCATTAGCTTTTTTACTTACGCTGTGTTTACCTTCATAACACTCTCACCTTTTATACGCAAAAGATGTCTTCCACACACTTGCTTGACCCCGGCGACCTTGCGCATAGAATTAATAAATAATTTTCTTGTATGGAAAGTCTCAACATTGTTCTTATTTATTCGGTAACTCAACGAGTCTTATTGTAATATATACTAATCATACATACTCGCATATGTAACTTTAATTATTTATCCCCGAATTTGAAATTCTGATGTCAAAATCAATTCCGATCTTATTTTTGCGCTTATTACAATTTAGTGTCTTTAATTCTTTATTACTGCAGGTGCTATATTTGATTGTGTTAAGAGCTGAGCGCGTGATCAAACAAACGGATTGCTGAACAGTGCTATCCTTATACGCATAATAAACACGACACATTGAACACGAAGTTTTATCTAAACCTGATAATTCCGAGCCCCCCACCCCCTCCCCCCTCACTCTCTCTCTCTCTCTCTCTCTCTCTCTCTCGCGCGCTTTTATTTTCTTCGTCGAACAAATCTTGTATCCGTGTAATATATAAATATATATCGCGTAAACTGCCGGTTTATCTGTCATTTGGTTGTATACTGTCGATACCTATAACGTTATTTAGCATAAACAGCATAAATAATAAGCATAAATCCTTAGAAAAGAGAGAGTGAGAGAAAGGGGAGGGGGAGGGCGAGAACGTGCACAATACATCTGCAGCAAACAAAACATTTTTTTTTTTTTCAATAACTTTACACTATCGACAACCAACCAAAAATGACGCGTTATCAGCACATCATTGTATTTGTTATTATTTTCCATTCGAGAAAATTATGCGCGCGATCGACAACGACGACTGTTCGGGCGCAGCCCGAGAGTCGCGCCGATTTCTCCTGTATCGGGCGATCGCATTGATTAGCCGACTTTCTGAGGTAGACAAGTATATTTCTCCAAATAGCCTTTTGAAGCCTCGAAGCGACTCAAAACGCTAAGTAAGGAGAATTCTGACACTTCTTTTTTCTTTTTTTTTCTCTTACAAAATGCTGACACAAATGTGGAGCTATAGTTTGTTTTCAGTTTTTCTGCCAGCTGCTTTTTGTGGGTATCTATATTCGTCGACGACGAGGAGACCCTTCGGGGACGAGACCACCGACTGCGTGGCCGAAACGGACATACTACTAAATATATTTATTATATTTTAGGAGAATGCAGAGGTCAAGGTTTATCAAAGGGACTAAATTATGGAAATTCGCGCGATTTTTCAACACGGAAGCAGACATAGTTTCTTCAGCTCGGGAGGCATTTTTCCAATTTCAGTCACATATAGTCACTCAACTCTCAAACAATATTTT
Source organism: Pteromalus puparum (assembly GCA_012977825.3). Lineage (NCBI taxonomy): Eukaryota > Metazoa > Arthropoda > Insecta > Hymenoptera > Pteromalidae > Pteromalus > Pteromalus puparum. The sequence continues at coordinate 196,811 of CM053170.1, read as the reverse complement.
ATACCGCACAGGAGCCGAAAAATCCAAGTTGTTATTTTCAGATTAGTAGAGAATAAGGATTAATTTGCGATTGCTCGAGTATTGAAAAGTATACTATTAATGAGTTATATATGTACACATGGTTATTAGTTTTTTACTAACTACCAAGAGTTATTCCTTGCATGCGTATACACGTGTGCAAGTAAACAATTTCGAAAGATCTTTGTTTATTATCAAATAGTTTTATCGTCACGACTGATACTAATAAGTAACTATATGGCATGAAATAAAAGAAAAAAGAATCAAACCATTGACCCATTTGCTTTCGTTTTTTGTTGCTTCTATAAAACTTTTTTTAGGCTACAACCTTACATTGACATGAAATTTTTCTATCACTGTTATTAATAAAGATACAGGATTTGTTAGTCACGCTTGAAAAAAATATATATATATATCTATATATATTCATATAGTTATCACCATTGTTATAACAGCATTAGGTAATTCAAGTATGTCTCCGAAGGCTTATGGGCACATTTAATTTAAAAGTATAACCTTTTCATCCTTGACCCACGCATAAGAAGTGAAAAAATTCAAGTTTGCTATTTCTCTCTCTCCGTTTCTCTATTCCTTGTGCTGCCGCGACCAGCGTGCAAAGCACTTGTATCATGTTCTCTTTTATCTATTTTCTTTTTTTTCGAACAAGACGCAGGTGCAGTGTATGTATAAATTATATGTGTTTTGTATCTTGCGCGTGTGGGAGACAGAAGAAGTGACCAGCTCTTCATCCTACGCGCATGAGAGCAACAGTTGCATTATCAGGATTATTTGTAGCATTCCTTATTTGTTGCATTTTGTTTTGTTCTTTCATCATCGACATCGTCGTTCGTACGTTAATATTAGCATTATTCAAGTTTTGGCGTACTTATCATTGTTGCAGATGCCATTAAAACTTGAATAATAATGATAATATATTAATAAAAATGAACAAATATATATTGTATAGAGAGAGAGAGAGAG
>CM053170.1:182547-195097 GCA_012977825.3 Pteromalus puparum | reverse complement strand
ATTAAACGAGCGGTGCGTCATTGTCCTTGTCCATTTCCTCGACCGTGATGTAGAGACCCTCTTCCTCGTATGTCGACTCATGCTTTGCCAATACTTTGAGCAGTGGGCGCAGCTTCATCCACCACTGATATGTAGGGATCCTGTGCCTGTGTACAGAGATGAGGAATATGATAGTTAAAAAACAAACGTTGGGTAAAATTGAGTTACAAGTAGAAATAACGTATTATACATAGGAAACTTACTCGAAATCAGTAGTATCGATAAGGTTGCTGAACGGTGTATATCTGTACTGACGCCTGACGATACCCAGCATTACGGCACTCTCAGGGGTATTGGAAACCGTCTGTCCATCGGCTGTGGTATCTTTCTTCAATCGCTCTGTAAACCATTCGACAGCCTTGGCTCCCATCTTGGTGCCTGCAACAAGCGCGAAAACCACCAGGGAAAAATATTAAATCAATGTTATCAATGTTATCTAGAATGGAATAGAATCAATGACATACCCAAATTACGATCAAACGGAGTGGGCGAACCACCTTGCTGCATGTGACCGATGATATTCATTCTGCAGCTGAAAAGTCCTTTACCCTCTTCGGTGAAGAGCCTTTGCATAAACTCTGTATTGTAATTGGAATTAGCACTTTCATTGCGCAGAATCAGACCGCGCTGTACTCCTTCCGACATTTTGGCAGCCATGGCGATGATATCCTGGTTAAGATCCTTTATGTTGAATTTTTCCTCGAAAATGTAGGCCGCATCGGCACCACCTGCTAGACCCGCTAGGGTGGCAAGATAACCGCAATAGCCGCCCATAGTTTCAATGATGAAAACGCGGCGCTTTGTACCCTGAGCCGATTGTCTTATACGGTCGCAAATCTATTGGACATAAGTGATTATATAATAAATAAATAGAGTAATGATAATAATGATTAATACTGAATTCTTTACCTCAGTGATTTCATTGAGAGCTGTGTCACAGCCCAATGAAAACTCGGTTCCTGGAACATTGTTACTAATAGTGGCAGGAATCATGGCAATGGGGATGCGGAATTCTGGGTGCTGACTTCTAGCGTTGTAAAAACTAAGACCGGTTTGGAAACCCTGCGCACGAGAAATTTGTTATATGTTGTATACATCAGATGAGTACAGTACTGTGGTGCAGAGCATAATACGCGTTACCTCAAAACCACCAATTATAAGAAGAGCCTGAATTCCGAATTCCTTTAATTTCTGAGCAATTAGAGGAAGTTGCTCGTCCTTGGGTGGAGCTCGTTTAGTACCCAGATAGGCGCCACCTTGGGCAACCCAACCCGTGACCGAGGGCCAATCCATGAGCTTCAACTTGCCCGTCGCCAAGCCCAAGACACCGTCCATAATACCGTATACCTACGTAAAGTACGCATAGCATTGCTTGTGTAAATTCATCGAGATATTTATAGCATGCATCATATAGTATCGGTAAGTTATTATCGGTAGTATAATTATTACCTTGTCACCACGATAAATGCAGTTTCTCACGAAAGAACGCACAGCGGCGTTCATGCCGCATGACGGCGAACCGACGTGCATCACCGCCAAGGTATAATGGTCCTGCAACAATAACGGTTTTCTACAGCTCTTGGAAAGTTTGAAAATGGACAGTTGGTGCTACTATACGATTAGTAAGGCGACGTGCAGTATTGCCTATTAGTTGCGTATTATCCAAAAATAACGAACAATCGCACTGGGTATAGATTGATATACAGGATATTTTCGGCCGCATTAAAATTATCCTGTATTGCGCACCGAAAATATGATGGTTGACCAAAACCACACAAGATTAGTGACATACAAAAAAAAAAACATAGACATATACACGTTTACTAGTGCGTTATATTATGGCTACGTATAAGCGTCCTGGGGCTCTTTTCGTTTTCTTTTTTTACGAGCACACAGTTACAACAAATTAATGCATGTATAAAAGGTGGGTATCAGAAGAGAAAAAAAGTGTAGAATCATTGAGCAACAGCTTTATCAATTCTATTCGAGAATAAACTGTCGAGAACAACATTCAGGCCCATACAATACAAAGTCTCACATATCCAAGAACTTGCGTATTATAAAATTGTTTGATACAGATCTGTCAACTTACTTGTCCACACATTGTGAATTGCTATCGGGGCACAGCAGGGAGGGATTGACAAAAAGAGAGAATTTCGTATTAGTGTACAATAAGATGGCTATCACGCATAGGTTTGAGAGACGGAGGTAGAAATAACAAGTAGTAATTGTTGTAGTGAGGTATTAAAAGAGGAGAAAATTGAGAATTATTGGTTTGATTTACCTTGGTCAACACAGGATGACCTCCCTCCTGAAGCAATATTAAATAAAACATGTGTTTATGTATCAGTTTTCTCTGAGCACTTGATCAGAATGTTTGGCAATGCATTATTATAAAATATAGTTGGTATTTGAGGATGCAACTTGGCTATACGGTGAATTAGAAGCTAATGGTCAGCTCACCTTGTTGGGGTCGATTTCGACGGGAGCTTTCAGCCGAGTTAGCATCTTGTAGGTCTCGAGATTTCGGACAAAGCCCCTATATAGAGAAGAGAATCGATGATATTATAAATTGTCGGCGAGATCGAGCCAAGACCAATGGAGAAAAGGACGAGAGTAAACTTACTTTCCGCGTAGCTGTACAGCCAAGTCCCAGTTCTTGTCAGCCATAGCCTGGGCCACAGCTTTGGTGCGGCGTACGCATTCCATCAGAGGCAGTCGCACAGCCTGGTTACCGTCCAATGTTACGACGCAGGCTTCCGTTCCAGGGGTCGCCTCAACTAGTGCCATCACGGCCTCGGCACCCATACGGCAGCCCTGCGCATTCATTGCGTAATTAGATGAGTGTACAATAGTGTACATACATACATACGAGTGTTTGTGAATGTCGTGGCTTGTGCTAGGCGCGCCATATAATAATAATAATTATACTTACGAGAACGCGGTCAAAGGCCGAGGGGTTTCCACCGCGTTGGACGTGACCCAGAACCGTGATCCTCGTGTCCTGCTGAAGTTTCTCGACGACGACCTGACGCACCTTCTCCGCGGTGATGGGGTCACCGTTTCTGTCGACGGCACCCTCAGCTACGATGATGATGTTCAGCCTCTGACCCGTCAGCCGCTCCTACGCGAGTCGTGAACGATGTATCATATACGCATGTCGCGTCCGAGTATAATATACAAGAAGAAGAAGAAGAAGAAGAGGAAGAAGAAGAAAAAGAAGAAGCGGCAGCGCGTCAAACGCAAAAAACCATTACAGTTATAGAGCGCCTGCAATTGCGCGCACCAATCATTGCGGGTACTTATAACTTGCGCGCATTTATATTTCATTTTTTATCATGAATTGACGGTACCTAATCGGTACCTAATGTATAAGTATAAGTGCATCCCGCAAGACTGATGTTCGATACTGCGCGCTATATGTATAGCGTTCGATATATAACGCAAAAAATATAGCCAACGACAATAATCTATATAGTTGCATTGCATAAAAGTATATATGAACCAGATTATAGAAGTGAAGAGGGTGCAGAAATAGTGGGTGCGGGAAGCATTAAAAGTCAAAGCACTTTCAAAAAATGAGCTCGCTCTTATATGGCTTGATGTTGATGCAGGAATATGTGAATCTGTGCGGATGTGAACGCAGATGCAGAGGAATGAAAGGTGCGGCGAGGAGAAATCTGCACGTAATTATAAGAAGAAAGAAAGTAAAAAAAAAGAAAAAAAAAGGTTTTGGCGAACCTGAATCAACTTTTTGCAGAGTTTGTTCGGCCAATCCTGCTCCGGCGGCCATTCTGGGATGAAAACATAGTCTGCTTCGCTACACATAGCTGCCACCAGAGCCAGATAGCTGCAACGTTAAGACCCAACTGAATGAAAGCGCGCCAATTTCTACGTGTTTGCTTTCGACCGTCACGCAATCGTCTACGGGTATTTGTCAAAATTTACCAACTCTATTGAATCTCGCCTATATTCGCTTAACATTGTCTTATACTCTATACGCTATACCATTATAGTTTTACCATCCGCAAAAATGATTATGTCTAGCTGCTGCTGCAGTGCTGTGTCTAGCTTACAATATAGAAATTCGCGCGACCTGAATGATGGGGGAAGGCTGCAGGATAATGATCAATCTTGGAAATCGCGAAAATAAATACCGCAGTTGCGGTAGTATGAGAAATCGCGAGGGAAGATGCGGATCAAGTATATTTCTTTTCAATAAATCGCTGCTGCATCATGTTTTTTCAAAATTATTGTGTTCAAAATCTAGGCTATTGATTTCATTACACGCACTGCAATGGCAACAACAACAACAACAACAACAACAACAACAATAAAACCAACAACAACAACAACAACAACAACAGCAACACAAAAATAATTGTTCAAACTGGTTGGTTGAAAATATTTGTAGATATGGAACACACACGACTGTTTTTTTAAAAGGAAAAGTATAGTTGATCAAACCGGAGTTAGTGTACATTTATATCAAATAAACACAGAAAAAGTGGCGGTAGGTTGCAGCAGCTAATAGTGGCAGGGTATGTCGTCAGAAGACCAGCTGCTTCTCTTGCGCGTGGGTGCACAATGCACATACGCGCTAGTAATCAAGTTTTGGATTGGAAACAAGAGACTGTATAGTTCAACGGGAAATACAGATCACTGTTGGTTGTAAAAAGTAAAATAAATATCGTTTGTGACATGCCTGCTCCAACTTTTTGCAAAGTTTCTCAGGCCAGTCGGCGGGAGGTGGACTTTCCGGAAAGAATACGTAGTCCGCTTCTGCGGCTAAAGCCCCTACGATCGCCAGGTACCTACATTATAATTTTATTAGATATGTCTAGGTCTGTCTATTATTCTCAATCATGTTCATGATCGTGTTGATGGTACGTTTTTTTCTCTCATTACTTGCTTACTTACACAGTGGAGAAGAAAAAAAATAGAACATTTCGCGTGTTTTGATCGCCGAGTCGCGCAGTGAACTGAGAAAAGAGTACGCGCCGGCGCGAGGGTGTGTGTTTATCTTACCCGCAATGACGACCCATTACTTCCATAATGAAGGTACGCTGATGCGAATAGGCAGTACTGACGATGGCATCGATGCTTTCGATGATCCTGTGTAGAGCGGTGTCCGTACCGATGGTCATATCTGTTCCGCAAAAGTCATTGTCGATCGAGCCAACCAGACCGACGATGTGCAAATGCGTGTATTTGTCGCTTTGCTCCTGTGTGATTTCGCCTAGCAGCGATGATATTCGATATTTTACTTTTATAACTCGATTTCCAAGCATTTTATAGCTGCTGCCTGATGATTATCAAGCGATTTTGAGCTTACCATCTTTCGCCAATTCTTTCAACAGATCAGCCCATTCTTCTTTGAAGAGATTGGCACCAGTCAAAGAGCCGTCTCCACCAATGACGCACAAGTTCGATATACCGCGTGTCACCAAATTCTTGGCCGCCCTCTTTCTACCTTCACGCTCTCGGAATTCCATGCAACGGGCTGAGCCGATTACCGTGCCACCCTATTCATAAAAAAAACATGCATTTTAAAATGATGATGATGATGATGGTCTTTTTCTTTTTCTCTGTTTCTTGAGGAAAAAAATCACTGCTCTCTGCTATAGCTTTTGTATAAAAAGTCGGAGAAAACTTACTCGATGGATGATGCAAGACACAGAGGACCAGTTGGCCTCGACAATATTCTCACCACCGTCCACCATTCCTTGGTAACCCTCTCGAATGAAGAAAACTTTGCACCCCAAGTAGATGCCCATGCGAACAACAGCACGAACAGCAGCATTCATACCTGTATAAACAATAGAACATGTCTTGCTTAAAGTTATTTTGCAGGAGGTATTACAGTACAGATTAGCATATAAATCTAAGATGACAAACAGTACTTACCCTGGGAATCACCACCACTGGTAAAAACAGCAAGGCCTTTACCTCTGTGACTGCCAGGTTTAATAAACCTGTGGGCCACCTGTTCTTCGTCCATGATGATCGTTGAAGACTAGTTCAGTAGTAGCAGTCAATGGCCAGTTACAAAACAAAAGAACTGAAAAAAGAAAAAATGTAATCAACAATGCACTGACGACATGTGCAAACTTGTCAATGTCAAGGTCTTGCTCGAGAACTAAGTGGGTCGAGGTGAGTGGGCTCTCTCTCTCTCTCTCTCTCTCTCTCTCTCTCTCTCTCTCTCCATTTGGAAAGCCTCTGTAACTGCATTATAGGGTGCAAAAGGAGAAAGAGAAAAAGGGAGAGAAACTGTCTGAATGTGTGTGTACATACTTGGACACAGAGAGGTAGGTCTCAGAGCAGCAAAAAGTACAGCTGAACTGAACGATAGAGCTGAAGGTCAATTTGGGGCCGTATAGAAGGTTTGATAAGAATATATATGATTGCAGAAGAAACTCACCAAGCTCTGCGTTTTTTTTGGCCTTCTGCAGCACAGCCAAGTACTTAAATACCGACTAGTGTCAAGCTGCAAGTATCCTCAATTCAATAGCAGAAGCTTCGAGCAAATGTGCGCGATAAGTCACACGAAGTCTGTGTGAAGGTGACCTTTGCTGCCGGGCCGTTCCCGCCTGCTACTATTGCTGTTGGCACAGCCACAAGCAGCCAGCTCGACTGGGATTACCGTGCGCGCGCGGTGCTCGATTACTGAAGGCTCACGCGCTAGTCGCCTAGTCGCTGCTCGCTGTAGTGTCAGACTGTCAGTTCCTTTGGTCGAGCCGCCCCCGATCAGCTAATAGCTATAAGATATAATTTACAATGGTTATAGGCTAGACGCCGCGCGCAGCTCAGCTGCAATCGCTTCTTTACACAGCAATACTGCAGCACACCTACAGCTACACTCCTAATACAGTTCTGCGGTAGCTCTTCTAGCAGACGAAAATTCTTCGCGCCTGCGCACCACGCCATTCTCGTTCAAGCGTCTACATTACCTTCAGAGGCTTCAGAGCTCTGCGTATCATGCTGTATCATGTCATGTTCATGTATACATATAGATTCAATATATTAAAAGCTACAAGCGAAATTGACGCAGTTGCCTTTTACTTACCTAATGTCTATATACTCACTCACCACACCATTATTTTTGTTTCGGTTTGCTCAGCAAACATCGCCAAACTGCACTTTTCTTATTTGTTTTCAGCTTGTTGATTCCCATCATCGCGATGAATCCACCCATACCTATAATATGTACTTACCGACTATAGTATAGAGCATAAAATTTATTTTAAATGTATTCCGTTATATGTTTATGTGAAAAATAAGGATTCCATATACAAGCATACATATATGCATCATAAAAAAATAACATCACATCTCAAGTAATAATTTATTCATAAGTAGTTAAAACTATCTAAATAATTGTTGTGTTATTATATATGCCTACGCCGGCTTTTCCAAAACTAAAATTTTTTGATCATAATCGCAGCACTTGTTTATTTCATGTTTGAAAATAGTGCAGATGATGTAGGAACTCGTTTGACAGTTTAAAGACAAATAAACTCTAAAAATGCTTCGCAATGGAATAAATCTGCACCTACTGCAATGTTTCACATTCTAAATCTTAAATTATCCATTCAAAACATAAGAGCTTAACAGAGTATATGCTTTTTTCAGACATTTTATCAGAATTTATTATTTCGTGTAAACGTTTATAATAATAATCATAATTTACAATTACGATGGTTTGGCGACACGGTTACAAATATAGCAGAGAATAACGTAACTTTTTTGTTTAATTATAAAGCACTGATAGCCAGTCGTTTTCCCCCAAATTTTGCGTTTCGTGTATACTATACTTGCTTATGAGCGTACTTTTAGTTGTCGAATACACCAGACATTCTCTTTAAAAAATAAAGGAACATAAAATAGCTAAAAATTAAGAAAAATAACATGCTAAAAACCTATTTATTTGAATATTTTTCATTTTAACAGCTCTATGTATGACTGTGCGCGTAGCTGACAAGGCATCATTATTTATTTTTATGTTTTCCATGTGTTAGGTAAGAATACTTTACACTGTGTTTCTTTTATTATATTATTGTTATTTTTTTTATTTTTTGAAAAAAAAAATCTACACCTTTTCTCAATATACGCGGGGAAAAATCGTCAATGAAAGGCATTTTAGTCGCGTTCGCGCGCACACACGAGTATAAAGAGAAATTAATAAAATTTGATAATTAATGAAAAAAATAGTCGGTTAGGGCGGCTGTCTGCGCACCGCCGACCAAGCTCAACGAAGGAATGAATCGCAGAATGAATGAATGATCTCTTTCTAGGAATCATACAAGTCATACCGGTATATATATCATACATAGTAATAAACTAGAATAATGCAAAATCGTACTCAAGTTCAATTACGTAGGCTATTAAATTAAGGCATGGTGCTCACTGCATTATGTTCATTCATTTTTTAAAATCTTAACTTCTTATATTTCAATACATTCTCCATAATAACGCGTACCTATGCGCGATTTTTGTTTCTTTCGATAAAGATGTATGTGTATATGTATAAATCGGTATGACATATGATTTCTAGAGTGATCCGGGAGATTGATGGATGGAGACAAAAAGGAGAGGTGATAAGCAATTGGGAAGGTTTAAGAAAGTGAGAGAGAAAGAAATGATTTGCCTTGTACGAGTACAACAATTTCTTCGCGTGAATTTTTTTTTATAAAAGATCGTTAAGAAGAGATAAGAGAACACTTGATTTTTTATTTCTATTCCTCGTTTGTTTGTTTGTTTGTTTTTAATTTAATTATCAATCACAACATCGATTTTAAAACATCGATCATTTTTCCGAATAACTTGTTTTTTCTTGTATTTAGCGTTTTCATATTGAATAATATAATAATATAATCCGCGTACGGGAGACAGACACCGATACACCGAAACATATCGATAGTGTACAACGACAGTAAAACGTTTATTGAAAAAACGCGACGCAAAATACAGTTTTACTTATCTTTTCTTTCTGTCTCTCTCCCTTTCAGAAAATTGTTCTTTTTCAAAGACATTGTCACGCACGCACCACTCGCGCATAAATTGGACAGACATGCACACACGTGATTTACTTTTGTTTTTATTTTCACATAGAAAAGGTGATCGCCTTTTATGTACATATAAACGATTATACATGTACGAATACAGCGAATGACGGAAGGTTATCCTTTGCTACCTCATCACATCCCTACGCGCGATTTTTATCCCTAGAATATCTTTTCGCTTCTCTCTCTCTCTCTCTCTCTACTTTTCGCACGTGATCATGCCCAGTAGAAAGGACCATAATATCCTATCAAGTCGACAAAAAACATTTTGGCAACTTTTTTTCCTGCCCCTCTCATCCAGCCGTTCGGATTATGATATTTGGGAAAAATCAATCAATTCTCTGATTTAATTTACGTATTGTACGTATATAATAAGAAAACTATAAGAACGTAAAATTTGACAACTCGATGCTTTTTATAACTAAATAGAATTCAATTATATATACCCCCCTCTTTTTTCATAAAATAATGTCGTATGTTGTGTGATGAAAAAAATTGCATCTTAAAAGAGACTCAGTTGTTTTTTTTTTCTGGAATTTTAATCTTCCTTATTTTACTTTGTTACTAAAGTAATTACAAAAGTAATAACGACCGCGAGAATAATAACGACAAAGTAAAAATTACAGTTTAAGAGATATTTCGCTGTAGGATAATTCAATCGGGCTCGAAATATACGTGTTTTTAAGGATGTACTTGCAGCGCGAAACGCGCTTGTTTGTATTTGTAAAAATGCTGTTCACTCTCATATTATATGTATATATGCTTTTTGCGTTACAATGCTTCGCGTAAACAAATACTATTTTCCGATGCGCAATTTAACACTCATTTATATTATATGTGTATTATATAAACAAGTTGAACAAATCTTTTTGTTTGTTTTGGTTTTCTTTGCAATGCATGCAGATTTCGATTTTAGTGAAACAAAAAGATGAAGAATAATTAAAAAATAATATATAATAAAAAAAATAATAATAATGATAATAATAATAATAAAACTAATAACGGACAAGTAACACAAGGGAAAAAGACGATCGAAAATACGAGCAGTGTTGGCGTTTTCTATCCGAACGCGAGATCGAGCCGCACATTACAATAATTATATATGTATACAATAATTAAATGACAGTAATTTTGTTGAGTAGCTCGAAGTTGTATGATTTATCCACATGACACGTTGCTACTTTTTAATCGATTCTCTCACCGATTCTTCTGTTCTCCAGCGCTTCTTATTTTTTTACAACATCATACATGTTTAAACCATTGCATATTTATCATGTTTATAATTTAATAATAATGACGTAACTGTCGTCGTCATTAATAGCTAAACATGATAGTAAAAATCATACATTCGTTTTGATACTTTTCGCATTCTCCCTTCCTCTCTCTCTCTCTCTCTCTCTCTCTCTCTCGAAACTGCTATGTATTATCAGTTTAATTAAACTATTTCTCGCTCTCCTTTTTTTGTGAAAGAGAGGGAGACAGGAGAGGAAGAGAAGAAACAAGAGAAGACGAAAATTTTGACGTGTCTCTGTGTTCTGGCTTTTGATAAATTAAAGGCGTAATAAAGAGAAATTCCGGAGAAAATCTTTGATTAAAAGGTGAGAGATTTAAATTAGCATACGTGTAATCTGGATGACGATTCGACAGAGAAGAGATCGAAATTAGTGATCAAGTTAATGGATGACAGGATGAATATGAAACAGAGTAAGAAAGCGAGAGTCGTGTCAGATGGATTCCTCAATTTCTTTATTCGTACGCTGGAACGAGAGGAAATATATAGGAAAAAGAGATTTAGTTACGAAGGCTGAATTTAGAGGCTTCTACGAGTCCATGTTTTTATGCATATATTTTTTCTCCATTATCCTTACGTTTTTCACCCCCATCAACTGAGAGACGCTAGCTGATTGTTTTTAAATACATCGCACGATTATAATAATCATCATAGTAGTTTCAAAAATGTGTGTATTTTATATAATAATAATAATAATAATAATCATAATAATTATAATAATAAAATGACGATGATGATAATATTAATAGTAATAATAATAATAATAATACGTATGTGTATGCGTGTATGACATAGAGAACAATATCGGTACGTGGAATCGCAGAGTAGCACATAAATACAGCCTCGAGGGAGCTTCAGAGAATAGAGGAATAGAGCTGGCCAAGTGCAAAAAATTATTCGCTATGTGAACGCATTTGCACATCAACGAGCCCTGCTGCAAGCTCCCCTGCGCAAGAAAGAGTGTGTGCAAAGGTATGTAGTCTTGTTCGTTTGTCAAAATTTTTTGAGGATAGACAATTTTTGTTGCGTCTCTTTTAACATCATTTGACCCTGCCTCGAACCTGCTTCGAATAAAGAAGGTAGACGACGGGGGGCGACGAACTCTCGGGCGGGCGGAAGGGCGGGAAAAACGGTGTAGAATAAGGGATGGCTCTTTCCACTTTTTCTGTTTCCTTCTCTGTTTAAGATTAGAAAGGGGGATTTTAGGTGGAGGAGAAAGGGAAGGGGAAAGGATTGTTTCAAGGGTCGGGACATGAGGACCGTGAGGAATTGTGTCTTTTGTTTTGTTGTTGACGTTGCTGTTTAGGACTCGAACAATCTTTATGAGGGTTAGTTGTCGGCGCCTTCTTGTGGTTCGTCCCCGTCACCCTGTGTATCACTGGTCCAGAGGGTGAGGTTGTCTCGCAACAGTTGCATGATCAGCGTCGAATCCTTGTAGCTGTCCTCGTTGAGTGTGTCGAGCTCGGCAATCGCATCGTCAAACGCCTGCATTGCAAGAGAACAATTATTAAGTTGCCTAATTATTACTTACAACAGCTCGAGTTGCTGCTGTCGAGAAATACTGCATAGTAGGCAAAACACACACGATGGTTAGTGGCGCGCACACACAGTTGAGAATTTTTAATGAGCAACAAAATGCTAAATATAATTGGGCATTGGATGTAGGAGAAAAGTAGCAGGCAAAGTTGATGTGCCTGTCTGCTAACCTGCTTGGCCAAGTGACAGGCCCGTGCTGGGGAATTGATAATTTCGTAATAGAAAACGGAAAAGTTGAGAGCTAGCCCGAGCCTAATGGGATGCGTTGGCTGCATCTTGGCCTTGGCAATGTCAAACGCCTCCTGGTAGGCTTTTTGCGAGTCCTCCACGACTGCTGCAACGCAAACGATAAATGAATGAAGCGACCGATTAAAATGTTTTGAGAAAATGAAATGTAGCACGGCTGGTCGACTGCGGCAGATTAGCTGGAGCTGAAATGAATACGCGAGTAAGGGGTAGAGGGTCGGGGGGGGGGGGGGGGGCAAGGAGGAGATATAAAGATGCACATGTGTGTCGTCAAGTGCGCGCCATCAACCATCATCCTACTATCGCCTCTATTGTTTTCTCTCGAGCTGCACACACAGAGCTGCGGTGTTGTCGGCGCTGTCGTTATTGTGTTGTA
>CM053170.1:141318-181940 GCA_012977825.3 Pteromalus puparum | reverse complement strand
GGGGGGGGGGGGGGGGGGGGGGGCAAGGAGGAGATATAAAGATGCACATGTGTGTCGTCAAGTGCGCGCCATCAACCATCATCCTACTATCGCCTCTATTGTTTCTCTCGAGCTGCACACACAGAGCTGCGGTGTTGTCGGCGCTGTCGTTATTGTGTGTGTACCTGTTTGGCCAATTGGCAGGCTTTGTCCGGCGAGTTGAGGATCTCGTAATAGAAGACGGAGAAGTTGAGCGCGAGACCTAGCCTGATCGGATGAGTCGGCTGCATCTTAGCCTTGCTAATCTCGAACGCATCCTGGTACGCTTTCTGGCTGTCTTCTACCACGGCTGCATTTGTCATTGCACACAAATTGACAATTTCATGTTGTGTACAGCAGCAGCGGTAACAGCAGCAGAAGAAGAGCAAGTGTAATGAAATAATTAAAAAAACTCACACTCACAAATACAATAAAAAGAAAAAAAAAAGAATGGAAGTCACTGCCAGCCTTTCTACACAGTGCGTTTGTTGAATTTACAAGAATCTGCGTTATAATTACTGAAATCGTACATACCGTTCCTGGTTTCACCTGTAGCCACTTCCGCGAGATACCTGAAGTAATCACCCTTCATCTTGAGGTAGAATACTTTGCTTTCTGCATTACTAGCCTTGGGGATCAGGTACTTGTCAAGGAGTCCCTGTGGAAAAAGAGATACATGTACAGATCTGTCAAATAAACGCGGAGAATGCACGTTATTTCCCTTATTGATTTTTCCAACGTAACGATCGCTCCAATCAAGCGTTCACGGTCACCGCCAGACACAGAGAAAGAGAGAGAGAGGGGGGGGGAGGGGGTATGCGAACCGGCGATGGGAATGGTTGAGTCCATTTAATTAGCTGCGGGATTAGATTGATTCAAAAGCAATATGAGTATTTTAATTGACTGGTTTGTTTGACAGAGATTAAATTTGGTGCAATCTGCATCAGAGACAAAGCTGCGAAACGCGAAAGTCGTGGACAAAAAGGAAAGCGTGCAGATGCGACGACAGAGGCGCACTTTTACGTATAGGCTGTGCCGATTAAAACCTTGCTCCAGTTTGGCGAAGCGAGTGTGCACGGGCGCGGAGCCCCCTCTCTATATCTAGCCTCTCTATATACGCTCTCTCCTCTTGCGTTGCTAACATGAGATACATATATATACATATACGCGTGACAAACAGGTGAGATAGGCGGCAATCGCGGTCAGAAGATTTGTTGGTCCGGTACACGTGCTTCTGTGTTCTTTGCAAAAATAAAGAGATTAACAGAGTAGGAATTAGAAAGAGAGGAGTGGGCACGTGAAGCTTCCGCTGTAGGATTAAGAGAGCTGAGGCACGTCGAACCGCGGGCGTGTCGCGTCCGCTTCCGCTTCCCCACACAATTTCCGTATTCTCTAGGCGCGCAGGCTGTATACGAGAGCGGCGGCCGACTGTCTGCGCTAGATTGCAGCCTCGTAAAAGCCTGCTGGCCAAGATCAAACAGGAGGAGGAGGAGGAGGAGGAGGAGGAGGAGGAGGGGGCGCGAAGGCAAGTTGACAGTGATCAGCGGCAAGTACAAGTTCAGAAAGAAATTCAAACGAGTATAAACAAGTGGTGAGCTAAAAGCATTTCAGAGACTCTCATGCACGTAGACGCGCCCGTTAGCCACGTGCGCATAGTGCAAGTATATAATATAAGAAGATGGGAGTATGTGGCGAAAGCACGCGTAGATACCAACCAGAACGTCGTAGCAGATTTCGCGCAGCTCTTTTTCGACTTTTTCCCGGTATTCCTTGGCCATTTGCTGTTTGCGTTCGGAGCCCTCGGTCTTCTGCTCGATCGAGGAGATGACTCGCCACGAGCTGCGCCTCGCCCCAACGACGTTCTTGTAGGCGACGGACAAGAGGTTCCTTTCTTCGTTCGAGAGCTCGACGCCGGTTTCGGTGACGGACTTCATTGCCGCCGCCATATCATCGTACCTCTCGGCCTGCTCGGCCAGCTTAGCGCGCTGCACCAATTCCTCTTTGTCCACGGACATTGTGTCGTCTGCTGTTGTTGCGGTTGTCGCTGCTACTGCTGCTGCTTCTGCTGCTACTAATTCGACGACTGCTTCTTCTCCTTATTCTGCAACAGCACCGAGTGGAAGAAAAAATTCGCCCAAATTAATAGTCAATCAAGCAAGTACGCTTATTTAATCGCGAGCTGCCTCCCTGGAATTCCACGATACCCGGCGCGGCTGCAATTGCAGCAATTACGAGGGAGGATACTACTACATACCGCTCTTATTACGCGCAGAGTTAATTGCCCGATCAGTTTCGCAGCATCAGCGTGTATCGCACCTGGACAGTAGGCGGGGGGGGGGGGTAACGTGCTATAGAACCGCCGCCCGGTGCTCGCTCTATCACGTGCTCTCGCTCCGGTCTCGCCAACGATGATAACGACGGCGACGATGAAGAGCAAGCGAGCACGTAATAGCCGCAGGAGCGGCTGATAAAGCGCGAGTACAGTGGACAGAAAAAAGTTGAGGAGCGAGCTGCGGGACCGAACAGCTCCAAGCTGAAAAGTTTATTTTCGAAGCACAAAGCTGCTAAGACGCGCGCGGAAAAGGAGGAAAAAAGCAAGCTTTTGGCCCCGCATCCAAGATTAGACTGACGCGCGACGCTCAGCCGCGAGCGCTCGAACCGATCTTCCTCGAGTTTGTCGGCGTTGTTGCGACTTTGCGTCGTGCTTGCGAGTCGTATAGCTAGCGTGCGAGCGAGAAAGAATCGATAAAGCGCGTTGCTCCCTCAATTTTTTTCTATACATATATGTGTACACAGAGGCTACACAGCGTTCGACTGCTGCTGTATAGGTATGTTGCTGCACAGGCCTTTTACGTGCACGCAGAGCTAGCGAGCTGTTGTAGTACTACGTCGCCGAAACAGCCGAAAGAACACTCTCTGGTGTGCGAGACTACTACACCGGTTCAGCGAACGAAGTCACCGAAGGCGTGTTATTTCACGACGGCGGCGGCGCCGAGCAGCATCCTATACTCGGACACTTTTTCTCATTCTTGCTGCGTAATACCGGTGTAGTTTGCGCATCGAGCACTGATGAACGACGCTCCTTTTTCTGGGCATTTCAACGCAAGTATGTCTTGTATTCGGCTGCTCTGCCTGATGCGGCCCCGAATGCCTCCCTCTCTCTCGGCCTTTGACACGGCTAGGCGGCGAAGTGGAGCGGCTCCCTCCAAGGGAACTCGGTTCGAGGGGAAATCGCCATTTTCTCTTTGGCCTCGCTGCGCACGGATTTGTGTGTCGAAAATATAGCATGAAGCCGGCACTACACCGGTTCGGCCATCCGAGATGGAGAAGGAATCATCGGACAACATGTAGAGCCTACAGCTCAGGCGACTAGACGAGCTGCTGCTGATGATGGAGGTAAGTATGCGTAAAAAAAGAAAAGCGAAAAGCGCGTCTCGACAGGAGAGAGACGAAAGATGTATTTTTCGGTGCGACACGGCGTACGCAGGCGCGCGTGCGCCTTCTGGCTCGCTCTCTCGCCTTGACTCGGCGGCGGCGGCGGCGGCGGCGGCGGCGGACGTGCGTCACACTCGCAACTCGCACACATTCACGCATCACGCACGCACACACAGGCACACATACACACACCCACACAGAGCAGCCACACGAATATTCCTGATCATTATGGACCGAGCGGTGGACACTCGATTGCGCGGCACTTGATTGCGCGAAGAACGCACGGCTCGTTGCACTTTTACCGTCTATGCGCGCGGGCGTTCGTAGAAACGCACGATTGACGAGATGGCTGGCTGCAGCTCGGGCTGCAGCGACGCAGCGCATCGGGATCGGAACACTGCGGGCGCGCGCGTGCATCGCGAGGACGTGTAATTGCGTAGCCGAGTAAATATGCGCGTAAATAGGGCACTTGCGACTCTTTTCTCACCCCGTCCTGTCTTGCTTCTCTCTGTCGCTCGTAGCTCGCCAACTCTATAGCTTACTCGCTCGATTCTCGGTTGATTACGACACTGCGCACATCCCTCAGTGACCACTCCCGCACAACGACTGCTGGACTGCGACTTGCGAGGCGCAGACTCTGCGGACTCGCTCGCAAGCCGCAAAGAGAGAGAGAGAGAGAGCGCCAGCAGCGCCGCCACTGCCGTCGCCGAGCCGACATGCCCGACATCGGCGTGATTCGTGACATGACGCCGCAGCACGAGGAGCCAGGCTGCAGCAGTGCATACGGCAATCTGCATGTTTGCATCTGCCGTAGGTCAGTTGAGCGACGTCGAATGTATTACGATTCTGTATAGGGGGGAACTTTTGTCCATCGTTTCCGCAGCATAGCCGGGTTTCGGGGAAACCGGAAAACTCGGCCCGTTTGGAGCAGCTTGAAATTTTTGCTATACGAGCGGAGGTCCCACGCGTCTCGAGTACCGTCACAGCAGCTCGGTCACCAATCGTCAACTCGTCATTCATGCTCTGTCCTTCTCGCGCGCGCACTCGGCACTATTCGACTCTCTTCGGCTCTCTACGAGTCCACGGCCGAACTTTAGGTATTGATCGCCAACCTCTCCGGCTGCTCGCATGCATATATGTATATATATATACGTGTATTGCTAACTGAGTCGCTGCATCTCTCTCGCTCGCCTCTCCTCTGTTGATGTTCATCAGTGTGAGCGGTGTGAGTATACAATAGTAGAGTTGCTCGAATAAACTTTCCCAACTCGATTGCCGATTGGCTACGTACAATTCCGCGTTTAGATAGCTTGCTCGAGATGTTCCGATCTTTTATCCATATAATACCTAAATGGCGTACACGCATTGCCATTTCGCACTTGCTTCTTTCAGACATCGCGCAGAGATTCTCGCCAAGGTATAATCGAGTTATGTTGCTGCTGGTCGCGAGATGGTATCAGTTTGATTTTACTGCTTTAGGATAGAATGATGAGGCATTTCAACTACCATAACATACTACATCAACTGAGCCGGATGTTAACAAACAGCCCGAATTACACATCTTTTATAGGATGTAAGCGGCCGATCGCTGTCAGCAGACCGGTAGAGCATTTTTCTTTGGTTTTCTTCTCCTGCCCTCTGTGCCGAGTTCCACTTTGGAAATTGAAGGTGAAACTATTGGAGAGTTACTGCGCGTTTTTGAACTGGCGCATGAATAGTTTGGTACATTGGTACATTGGTACATTGTACATTGTACATTGCAAGTGCGCAGAAATCCCGGTAAAAGGACAAACCAAATAGACGCGAATAACCAAATAGGCAAAAGCAGAGAATAGAAGGAAAGGCGCAGAGGAAATATGTAGTGGATAGAAATATAAGAAAGGAGCAGTAGCGGCGCCGGTGGTGCGGCAGCGGCCTGTGATGTTCCAATGAAATATTGATCGCCGGAGATGCGCGCGCACGCAACACCTGCAGCCATGAGAGTCATGAGACCCACCCTTCTCACTTTCGCACATAAAATACTCGTCCATCTGTGGCACGCAAGAGTTGAAAATTTTTTTCCTCCCAAGCAGTATTATAGCCTGTACGTATCATCAGCTATTATAGGCTTGTTTCACGCCGGTATATATACTTTGAGAAACAAATTTCTCCAGTAGGAGAATTTATCGATGCGTGCATTCGAGAGTGTGTGCGAGCTGATGGCAGTAAAAAGGTATAAGCTCGCGGCGCTCGGGCTCCTGTTTCCCTTTAACTAATGCGCATCTCACACCGCCGTAACTGCGGATGTGGAGCATCGTAGACTTTTTCAGATTCACATGTAATATCAAGAGTCGCGGGGATAAAAGGCCTTTTCATCGAATCGAGTGCGAAAATGTTAGCCAGCTGCACGCCGCTGACAAAGTACCTAGTTGTCGGCGAGGTTGTCGGTTGTCGGTTGTCGGCAGCAGCGCAGTTTTATTATCTCTCGCTGCGCGCCCGCGCGCGCACGCATCAACGTATATGCCAAATGCCACAGGTGGCTTCACTATTCACAACCCTTGATGCAGCGAATGTGGGTACTCCCGGCAATGCAGTCGTAGGCGCCAAGAAATCACGTTCTTGTTATAATAAATAATACTAACCAATTAAGCGATGATATGCGCTACTGATGCAATGAGGGCTGTGCAATGTGCATATAGGCTATTGATGAGAGCGAGTAATAGTAAAATCAAAAGAGTTGATTGACTTTTATCGCACGTAACACGTGCTGCAGGGGGAGGGTATTCGCGAGGGCATTCGCCTGCAATGTATATTGGAATTATCGGAGCGTGATGCACATTCCTTTCGCGCTATACACAACTCGGTATGAGCTGACGCTGAAATGTGCGTGCGCGCACGCTCATCTCAAATAACTGCCCTTTCAATCGGCACATTAATTTATACAGTTTGAGCTGACGAATTTTCTCGCGCGGAACTTGCAGCAGCTTGCAAAAAAAGCTTGTAGCATCCCCGCGCACATTTCTCATACATATTTCTTACGACGCAAGAAAAAAACAGCAGGGGTAAGAAATAGAAGAGCTCGCCTGTATCTAGAGTAGCTCTATCCGCTGTAGTAAAACGACGGCGCTCTATAGACTTTGGCTCGGCTACGAGCTAACGCCCCTCGTCTCCCCCTCGTCGCGCGGATGCGGTGCGTCACCGAGCTTGGAATAGCGGCTGATGTCAAGCTCGTGCGCCAGTGCGCGCGCGCGCGCAAGAGAGAGAGAGAGAGAGAGAGAGAAGGAGCAACTGCCACCAGCTCTTGCTCATCTCACATTCTCACCCACTTCCAATATCCGATACCCGGAAGATTGACAAAAATCTGCTACCTGCGCTTGCGTATACCTGTATATACGGCCGCGGCGGCATCGGCAGCGGAGAGGGAGAGCGGATGAGGTACTATACCTACTCTGACAAGAGCGACCGATTATTGATCTTGGATGCAGTCTTATGATGCTCCCCCGGAAGATTGCAGCGGAGATGCGAAGAAAGTCAAAAATTATAATGCGCAGCGAGCATTACGTAGGAGATCGCTTTCGCCAAGTTTCAATTCCGTGCGCAGCTGATATAGTAGAGCTGTGCGCGTTTTAGCACAATATTCTACGCATTACGATTACGATTACGATTCTAATCAAAAAGCTCGCGGCTTGAGCATACGTCGGTGGGCTAATGGCGTATAATAATCATAATTACAAGTTTAACAACGGAGCCTTTCGGAGCGCGAGAGAAAATGAGCTATGTTATAAGCCAAGAGCGCGCAGGAAGGGAAATACGCAGACGGCGAGAGCGATGCGGGAGGTTCAACCGCTCAAGTAGCTATATACTTAAATCTATATACAAGAGAGTATAAGCGAGAGAGTCACGAGAACCGCCGTCTCGCTTTTTACCGGCACAACCTTTTCGGCGGCAGCTCCAATATGGCGACGTCGTATATATAGATAGACGCTCACACTCCGTCTCTGTGCAGTCTGTATAGTGTAAGGTACGAGAGCTTGCCTACCCCCCCCCCTCTCCCCNGTAGAGCTGTGCGCGTTTTAGCACAATATTCTACGCATTACGATTACGATTACGATTCTAATCAAAAAGCTCGCGGCTTGAGCATACGTCGGTGGGCTAATGGCGTATAATAATCATAATTACAAGTTTAACAACGGAGCCTTTCGGAGCGCGAGAGAAAATGAGCTATGTTATAAGCCAAGAGCGCGCAGGAAGGGAAATACGCAGACGGCGAGAGCGATGCGGGAGGTTCAACCGCTCAAGTAGCTATATACTTAAATCTATATACAAGAGAGTATAAGCGAGAGAGTCACGAGAACCGCCGTCTCGCTTTTTACCGGCACAACCTTTTCGGCGGCAGCTCCAATATGGCGACGTCGTATATATAGATAGACGCTCACACTCCGTCTCTGTGCAGTCTGTATAGTGTAAGGTACGAGAGCTTGCCTCCCCCCCCCCCTCCCCCCCGCCGCTCAACCGCCGCGGCCGCCGCCCCTCTCGATCTTTCCTTGCTTTAGGCAATTTCTTCTCAATTTTTTTTTAAAAAACAGTAAGTAGCTAAAGCAGCAATGCTTGGGTGCATATTTCAAGCTTATTAGCTTGTACAGTCGTGTGCTGGCTGTTGCTTCATATCGCACTTCCAGAGCTGTCCGCGAGACTTGCTGCTTCAATTACATAAACACTTCCGTCGCCGCCACCGCCCTGCTCTCAGTCTCTCTCTCTCTCTCTCGCTCTGGCGCGCGGCGGCATCTCGGCAGCTCGCATGCGCATAATACAGCAGCTCTTTTTCCGCAATGGTTACTATAATATAGCGGAGAGGATACAGCTATACTTACGACGCAAAAAGAACATGCAGATGTTGCAGAGCTTGCAAACGTTAAAGTAGGTACAAGTATGGCAACGTGCATCCAGCTCTCGAAAAGCGTCTGCGACGCAAAAGACTGGTGGTATAGCCATTATAGCCTTTAGCTACCTATACGCGCGGTACGAATGATACGAAATAATTTTTGGCTAAACACTAACCTTGCAAGAGTAGAGGCGTCCGCCGTTAGTGTTGTGCGCACAGAGCACAGATTGTAAGCCCAGCACTATAGACGAGGAAAGCGAGAGAGAGAGAGAGAGAGAGAGAGAGAGAGAGAGAGAGAGAGAGAGAGGGAGAGGAAGCTTTCTTTTCTCCTACTACTACTCTCAATTCACTCTGCTGCGGCGCGCTTCCGTTCAACGAGCTGCTCAGTTTACGCACGTGCCGTGCGGCAAATCAGCTCGTCTCTTTCCCTGCGACGTGACGCTTGAACAGTGCGGACGACGAGGACAATATGACAAGCTCCTATCTCTCGCGCGCGCGACAACGACGACGACGACGACCACTACTTGTGTCTTTGACCTACAGTGTATCTCTACTATTGTACGCAGGCTGCTCGACCAGAGACTATTAAGCAACGACGAGGCAAAGAGGACGTGGTCCGCAGGCGCGCGTTCCTTCCTTTTTGCTCCCCCGAGCCGCACGATCGGCATTATCAGCAAGCTATACTACCGGCGGTAGGGTAGGGGGCGAGTGCAGTTTCAAATGTACAACTTTTTCGTACCGCTAGAGCCATCTAAGTATAGCAGCAGAACCGAGGAAAATTAACTGGTCGAGGACAATTTTTATGATATGCAAACGCAAATTTTTATATCTTGATCGCATTATTAAACAGTTATTTACAAAATTTCAAAATTTCCACCGTCATCGCGTAATATACGTACAGATATGATATGTATGTACATATATATGAATAATAGTATATGAATAATATTATCCTTAATGATTATTTCTCGCTCCAAATGCAATTTTCCAGACTTGGAAAACGAAATCCTCCGAAAAGTCGAAGGAATCCTGCTGCATGGAGCTGCTGATCGCCTTGCCAAGGTCCATACTGTTGATCTTGTTCTGAGCGATTTCCCACAATCGCCTGGCTGAAATAGTAAATAAATTAATAAGCAAGAAAATGATTATAAATATAAATGGACAATGGAGTAGAATTAATTACCGAGAACGTTGTCGCTGATTCCCATGTACGATTCTAGGGCGCTGTTGATTTGTTCAATTTGCTCTCTTGCGTTGTCGTCTTCGTTCTTCTGAATGTACTCGATTTTGGCCATGCCATCGGCCCTGAATCTAAGCGTTTCTCTGCCCGTGAGCGTTCCTCGATAGCAATGAGTGCTGGCAAGACTGGTGAGACCGGCGAGGCCCGAAAGTTTGTTCCTGGAGCGCGGTCCAGGTCCAGCAGCAGCAGCAGCAGCAGCAGCGGGACCGATAATGCCAAAACCGCTCCTGCTCAACGGCTCGATGAGCCTGAGCATCAGCGCCGATCCTCGCTCGAGCAGCTTGAGCATCCGCGCAACCTCGTAGTGCCTCTTGCCCACGAGGCTCAGCCCGTTAAGCTTCTCGATGTGATCGCCAACCTGGACTACGCCCTGCAGTCTGTCCATTATTGAGTCGCTCTTGATGCGCTTGACGAAGACGTAGCCAGCCCCGTTGTCCGTCAGTGTCAGACCCAGCGCGTCCTCGCTCTTGATCAGCTCGATTTCTTTGGCGCGTCCTGCAGCAGCGCCAATTATACTTGTGAAATTTTTATCCTGATTCTGATGACGTATATGAATATCGCATAATCACCTTTTCTGTGAGCAAATATAAAGTCGTCCAGACCAATCTGACCGCCCACCAACTCCGACATGTCGATTTTGTGAGTGTTGAGCGTGCAGAACAATATCTGTGAATGACGATTTCATTATTTTTAATCATTATTTTCTTCCATTTAAGTAGTCGACAAAACAATTTTGCAGTTATACTATAAACAAGTTCAAGAAAGCAGTGCACTTTTCTCGCGCATGTTCGTGCTAGGTGCGTGCGGCTAGTAGCGGGACCAGTTTTACTCGATCGCAAAGCTTGTACTATATAGCTGATCTACTTTTCTGTACACTTTGGAGGGAAATCGAAGCATCTTGTTGAAAAGAAAACTGAGAGCTGATGCGAGATATACAAACTTCTTCGGGTCGAATGTCGAAGCAATGCGCAATTTTGGAGTAGAGCTCGCGTACGCTTCCGAAGCCGGAGATGAGTCCCGTGGTGCTGCCGTGCGCCAATTGGCAGTAAAAAGCCAACTGCGGCTGTTGCTGATTGCGCGCCAGTGGCATCGAGCCGTTACCCTGCTTCACTTCGTAAGGAATGATTCCTCGGCAGTTATTACTGACGGCTGCAGCGGCGGCGGAAGATCCGTTGTTCGGTTGTTGCCGCTGCTGCTGCTGCTGCTTCTGCTGCTTCTGATGCAGCTTCTCCGCGGACGCTGGCGTTCGGAGCGTTTTGAAGAACGGCATTTCCTTATTGTTGCGCGCCGCAGAGCAGTTGCATACGAGTGTTTTTGCGCTGTAGAATAGCTGTGCGGCATGCAAGACCCGCACTTTTTTAGCTCTGCAAGCATAATATTATAATTACATACTCGCACGAGAGCGCAGCTTGATTTTCGCGGAGGGGCAGTTATCTATAACTTGGCAGCATCTCTTACGCGCGTATAATCATCGCAATCCCCATAGAGCTGACCATGTACGATCAACACAATAGCCGTCGCTGTGTAACGATGTCTCGCGCGCGTGCAGCTCAACTCGCGTGAGTAATCCGTGAAAAATGCAGCCTTTATAATGTACAGTCGTTATGAAAGTTGTGCCCGCTGGACGAAAAGAGAGAGAGAGAGAGATAAGGACGCATATAGAATCATATAAGATAATTATAATGTACTATCATCATAGAGGAAATGCTGCGTACTGCTGCGAAATCGGTTAATCATGAGTCGTGTGCGCGCGCGAAGAAAGTGGCTGATGTGCGCGTAAACCGGTTCCGCGGCAACCGTCACCACCGACGCTCTGACGTCGGTTATTGGAGGCCCATCGAATACACATTATATACGTATATATGTATGGTAAAAGTTTTATTTTCGTGCTTACTTGCGTGTATCGTGCCACCGCTGCCGCCGCTGCTGATACAGTAATGCTGATAAAGTAATCTCGTCGAAAAATAGATACAACCCAGTGAATCAAGGGCAATTATATGCCTTGAATCTTTACGAATAAGAAAAAAATGCAGCTCTGTCAAGTGTCGCGCGCGGAACTGCTTGATGCCCCTGATGGGCAGCGATCGCGAGCAGTCTTGAAAGTTACCGCTTTATACTACTGCTGGGCTGCTACTGCATGTGCGCACAGGCCGCAGAGCCCTAGCTAGATCTGCGCTGCACTCGTGGCCGCAGTCGTCTGCAGCTCTCTCATCAGCTGTGGCTCTCTGCGAAAGCCGTAACCGTGCTGATGATCATAAGGGCGCGGGCGCGCGTGTTGTATCATGTACACGGAATACACTCGCCACCGATCACTCGCAATAAGCCAGTCTTGAAAAAATTTATTAAGCGATAAAAAAAGTTTATATCCTAATTGCCCTCATTACATAATATTACAGTCTGATGCACATAGTGCCACTTTTAACACAATTTATCAACAAATTTATTATTTCCTATCCATTTCCGATTTTTTACCCAAATGCAATTCCGGCTGAATGATAAAAACTTTCCATACTTTGCCACAGTTTGAATGGTCTGCTGCCAGAGTCAAGTAAGTTTTCATCGGCACAAGGAGGTTTTTGTATGGATCCGTATTGAGCTGATACTCTTGCATTGCTGTATAGACTGACTTGAAAGGTGGCTGCTTTTGCGAGTGAAAGGTGCCTCTGGAGCCATGAAGTACCAAAGCACCTTCTTTCTCTGCTGCCGAACAGACAGACATGTACATGCAGTGATCGGGCCTATAATTGTATCGGCAATCATAGATGTGTAACTTTTCCGGATGATAGTGGAAAATAATGTTGATGATATCCTGATCTCCCCAAGTGATTTTCAGACGATACTCTTTATGGATAGGGATGACGTATTGCGTCCACTTGAATTCTCTCATTCTGGTCAAGTTCATTAGCATCACTCCGGAATTCACTCCCAATTTGCCATAGTAAGGATGCTTTGCAAAGCGGTTGTACCAGCCTGTATTGGGATCTTCGTGTTCTGGACTGAGTGCTGCGAGCTGCACATTATTCATTTTCTTAAATTCATCCCAAATCACTTCTGGAGGTGTAAGGAAAAGCGTGTCCGTATCCACGTACAAAATTGCATCTGTGTCATTCAAGACAGTCTGTGGGGGTGGAGAGTAAAAATACAAGTATAAGTAACTGACAATATAGTACAAATGAAGGGATAAATTGAAATTGTGTATACATACGGGTAGAAAGAGTCGTTGAGCAGCACATGGTTTAAACAATTTGCGCCACATAGTAACATCACTGTTGTCTGGAAAAGTTACAGGCCTAACAATGAAATCAAACGTCTTGTCAACTATTTGCTTCCATTCTGTGAGTTTTTCATGAAAAGCTGGAATAAGTCCATAATCAGAAATCACAATAAAACGCAGCGGCCGTTTGGCAAAGACCAGAGCAGACTTGAGCATCGTCAAGGATTCGTCGAGCCTATCTGCGCCACAAGCAACAACACAAATGACCACTACTTTGCCTTCCACTATTTTATTACTAGCAGTAGCACTCATTTTGGTTGGCTCAACAAAGTCATTGCTGCTGCTGCTGCTGCTGGTTTGTTGCAGATAGTCGATGACATGATTAAGATTCTTTTCTTCAGAGGTTGGAAAATTCAGCAAGATATACAGAGCAAGACACGCGACGACTACTAATAATAATCGGACTGGATTTTTCATTTTTCTTGAATTGCTACACTCTACTTGCGTTGGATATCACGTTTTGGACTTTTTATTTTTTCTCTTCAATCGCCAACAGTAGGGGGGCATCAGTAAGATCAGCTGTATACAAGCTGCACAAGTGTATTTATTAATACATGATTTCTAACCTATGAAGCGCCATGGAGCGCATTAAAACTTTGAAATTGTGCTTGCTTTTAGCTTCACTTTTTCATTATTGTTGTTTCTAGTTGTGTATTACGTACATACACAAAGCAGGAAGGCTACATGATGTAAGCAATTAGCTTAGCAGTTGTGCTTGTGCGGGACGAGCGCGTCAATTTTTGATACGAATAACACAACCCAACATAGTCGACATATTGTAGATTTGCAGATCTCGGCGGTATAATATAAGGTATTCTGTTAGAACGTTTTGAACCGAATGGCAACGTCGCCCAATTTTTGACGGGTTTTGACGGTTCTGACGATTTTAGATTTGCAGAGGTTATATGGGCCGGTACCGTCAAAAACCATGCGACGTTGCCATTTGGTTCAAAACGTTCTAAAAAAGTAGTACCTTACCGCCGAGTGATATATATAATATGATGCGCGCTGGCGTACGGTCGTGTATATATTACCAGGCGCGCTATTCAAATCTACCTTATTTATCTGCAAGAGCGGGAAATTAGCCACTTTTTCACTCGCATTAAATGCGATAAAAAGCATTGACTAATATATGTGGCGAATTTGCTTTTCAATAAGTTCTACGGCAAATTGTATTTCATCAAACTGTCATAAAATCCAATCAAAGAAAGTAAAGAACTACATCGCTCCGTGATACACAAACGGTCCGCCGCGTTTACCGCGCCAGCTTTAGGTCGCAATCCGATTACTATACCGGAATGTGCAATTTATTTTATATAAAAAAAAAAAAAAAAACGACGATTGTATAAGGCATAAGATTATATAAATATAAACGCCACTATATAAGGCGCACTTAATTATTACGTCTTGTATTTAGGTGCGTCGAAAATGGCAATAAATAACTCAACACAGATGATGGTATTTTTTCAAATTGTATATATCTAATTTTTCGCTATAGCCACAAGATACTCTTTTACTATTTCGTTGGACATATCATTAACTTTGGACGATCGCGCGACACAATAACGTATAAAAATCAGAAAATACCGATGGTTCACATAGTATTTGCCCATGTCTTACTATAATATGTATTGTATACCTCTATACATGTATAATTGTATATCATTAAAATTAAAGGTGATGTGTATACTCATTGCGAAGACTATTCGCTGTATTCAATATTTTCCGAAAAAGTTTGAATAATTCCACTGCAGACTGACCGCGAATCCGACGGACCTCTTTTTTATTGATTCATTGAAAAATGTGAAAATATTCTCTTACATCGCCTGCAGTGCGTTTAGCTTGTACGATTTATAGAAAATGTCTTCTAATTTAGCCTTCTTTTTTACGCTGGAGTTACAATAGAGTGTTCGTTTGTTACAAACCCGGAAATTTCGCAACGCTTCTTCGGAAAAATTGTTTTTTTCGCTTTGTATTTATAATAACTATGACATAGCTATATGGGGATTTTCGCTGTAATGCATGAATAAATAAGGTCGATAATATAACACGGTATTGCGAGCAGTCCTATAATGATGTGTCTTATAAAAAAAGTGATGAAATTTTTTGGAAACAGGCCGCACATACGAATTTTCGAATTGAAATTATATATCAACACAATATAGCCGTAAATTACTAGTATCATTTTGTCTTTATCCGCATTCTTTAATCTTTGGTTGCGGTACTCTGTGGTTCATCATTACCATAGCTGCAGTTCGCACGCCCTTTTTTCTTTGATGATTACAAGAAGTGAGAAAGATATACAAAATTTGCAAGAACACATTTGTTGCTAACACTTTACACAGCTTAAATTGTTTTCTTTTTTTTTGCACGTACCATGCAGTGGCACGTTCTGCACGACGCCCAATGATGTTTTTGTGCGCTTAAATTCGACTAAAATATTATATAGTTTACATAAGATAAATATGCATATAAAAATGTTAAAATATATATAATATATCTCATAGCGGCGGTAAACTAAAAGTTTTGTGCAACACATCGTCTCTTTTGTTCACTTTCCATTGCCTTTCATTCGTCGTCGTCGTCGTCGTCGTCGTCGTCGTCGTCGTCGTCGTCGTCGTTGTCGTTGTCGTTGTCGTTGTCGTTGTCGTCGTCGTCGTCGTCGTCGTCGTCGTCGTCGTCGTCGTCGTCGAGCACATGTAGCTGAATATTATATATACCTATTATATGATACAAGGTTTAAATGATCATTGGAAAAATGTGATCAAGACAAAACTTACAAGTATTATAGCTATGTACAACACTCGCGGGCGGTGGTATAGTATGCGCGGATTCTGGTGGAACGTTTTCTTCACAAATGCTCCAATCATCAGAGTGCTTGCGACTGGAAGATCCGCAATAATTAATAGATTGTGTCATTTCAAAAAACGTTCCATCAGAATTGCAGTACGTATTTCAAGCTACAAACTCTGCTGTAGGCAAAATTATACCTGCACTGATGCTCAAGGAGCTGCACCTATATGTAAATGTATGTATAGCTTGACAAAGCTGAAAACCAGTTGTGAACGGCGGCAGTCTAATTGTCTGCACAGTTCATTCCATTTCTGATCTGTATAAATGCATTGTGTGGACCTCGACGTTGTTCTTTCTCAAATTCTTAATTAATCAAATCAAAGTATATATAAACAAAATTTTTCTATGGTGCGTTTCTAACAAGCCACACCTTTTTTGTTGTTTCCGCAAATATTATACATATTAAGGGCCCTCGGGAGTATAGATATAGATATAAACTTGACGAAGAAATCTCTGTCTACAACCGCATGTTTAACTTGCAACAACTATAAACTAAAGATTAGGAGTAAACTTTTAGTTATAGATATAATGTTATAGAATAACCGCGCGCGCTACCTCAAAAGTGTCGCATTTACGTCACGATGCACCGACATGCATTAATGCCCATCATACAAAGTGAATTAAATCTGAGTGATTTTTTAATAGGTATATATCCGTAGGTGCGATTAGTTAACAAGGTATCTTGTAATAAAAAAATTAAAGCACAATCAAATTTAATACTAAAATGCATTATAAAATCTACTGCGTACATGTTCGTAAAATGATCATACACTATGGGACTTGGATTTGATCCAGTGCGTGTAATTACACGCACTGGCTAATTTATTAATCACAAAATTAATCGACTATTTGAATCGATCGAGTAAAATTGTTGTTGTTGAGCTGTGAAACTCTTTAAATATTCACACCTGAAACTTTTGCAATTTTGATTGTATGTACTTCCACTTTCAAGTTCACAACTTGAAATGACACTTAATTTTTGGTTTTTCGACGCATTTCGCGCGCATGTGATCAAATTATACTTGTACAAAAAAATGTAAGATATAAATATTGATAATCATGATGGTGTGTGTGTGTGTGTGTGTGTGTGTGTGTGTGTGTGTGTGTGTGTGTGTGTGTGTGTGGTATACTAATTTCAAATTGAATAGAAAAATGTACCGCACTATATGTATATCAATAGTGAAAAACTTTTCGTGTAAATGATAGTAACAAACTATACTAGATGTAGATTACAGAAGATGCTTTGATGATTTCTGCTTTCACGCGCACTTATGCCGCGCGTGAGGCGAATGTCAAAATTAATTTGATTCCCAAATGTGCACGATGTAAATACACACATAAGTTGCAAAGGACTTTTCAATTAAATGGTACGAGCTGGCTATTGAGGATTTGCCAATCGGTGTATTTATATATGCATCTATGCTAAAATTTAATGCGCTAGTATATACAGAAAATTGGTAAAATTTCTTCTCGAGTTATTTTTTCCGCTAGAAATACATTAGCACTGCGATAAGCAGCAGCCGCACCCTTGAAAATATATATATACACATGTATATAAGGTATCCGCGCAGGTGTTGCGCGCGCGCCTGCTGGGCGGATGAAGGGTGATCATTGTTACATTCTTAATCAGCGAAAATGCATCAAATGCGTTGAGATAATGGATAAAATAAAAAAAAATTTAAGAATTTCTGATCCGATAATGTGTGTGTGTGTATGTGTGTGTGCGTGTTTTAAGTACAGGAGTATTTATCGTTATCTTACACATCAGCATCTGGACTGAACTTTTGAGATCATTTTAGCAGCGGTAATAACTGTTGTACGCAAGCTCTGTTCATTATGCACACAGTATTCGAGACGAAAATGCATACTATTTATCGTTTGTAAAAAAATGTAAGCCTACTGCAAAATTAAAAATTTGCTATAATGTCCATATAATGTCGTCATTTTTGGCGTGTTTTTCTTGGAAAATATATATACCCTATTTGGCACTTTGCACAATGCAGCTGTCATAATACAATACACACAAGTGCCACTCTAGTTTATAATAAGTAGTGCGCACGCATTTTATACAGTAAAAGATAAATCTTACATAAGTTGATGATTAAAACTGATTTTTCTGCTAATAAAATTTAGAATCTGGAAAATAAAGTTGAGTACGAATGTAAACCATAATTATGGATAAAATTTTCAATGAAACAACGACGAACTGTTATACCATGTAAAATTTTGATTGCTCCATGCGTTATACGCCAATCATTAATTTCTACTCATTTCAGTTAAGAGAGAGAGAAGGAGAGAGAGAGAGAGGGAGAGACATAGAGAGGGAGAGAGAGACTGTTAGGCAGTTTTCATACTAGTAACTTCACACAGAGTGGATCACCTTAAAACAAATACTACATTCTAGAGCTTCATTATCTTCTAGTTGGACAATTTTTCTCTTAATATTTTTATACAGAGATAGGATTAACGCACTTTCCAATAAAGAAATGTCGAATACTTGTTCAGAGTACAGCACGCACACAAATGCAAGAATTAGTTATGAGCTACCTTTTGCAGTGTGTGTTATAGTCGAATTTTTTGTCACTAACAACTTATCTATAATCTCAGTTCTTGTGGTGTGTGTGTGTATGTGTGCACAACTCACTCTGAAAAGTGCATGTGTGTTATACAAATTCCAGGAATAAGCAAACTCGGCAACTTGTTGCAACATAAATCTTACAATAAACTTGACATTAATGCTTCAAAGAGTTTTGGCCTTGTCCAACAAGTCATTGATGAATTTCTGAAATCAAGCAGGTTGCATTTGTCAGTGCTAGTGTAGACATACCCGTAACAAATAAAAGTGTATCGACATGAAGTATACCTTTACATCGTGTGGAGGTTTCTTGGCATCGACCAACAATCCCTACAAAATATTAAAAGAAACAATGGAGAATCGATTATTGGAACAAGTATGTGGATTTACAAGTGAATTATTTACTTGCAAGTAACTTTTTCTATGCTCATCACTGTCCATGTCAAGCAACTCATCAATGTCAACTTCAACTTCTCTACTGTTTCCGTTCTCAGTCTACAAGTAGCAGATCAAGACAATCAATACCATTATGTTATATGTACATCAGATATTTCGCGGTATAAATCTGAATCAAGAAAACTTGAGCAAACTTGCCTTGGATTCATATAATTTAGCGAGTTCTTCAAATAGCCACATTTCCACAGCCAGCCTCTTGCGTATTAGAGACATTTGGTGCGAGCCATACTTGGCTGTAAGAAACTTTTCTCTGCGCTCTTTGACTTTGCCCTCTTCTGTAAATGCGACATGTAAATTTGATCGAGCTGGACTGCGCTCCGCTGTCAAGACACCTCCGCCAGCTTCCATTTTTTATAGTTGAATAGGGAAGAATCTGTAAAATGGAGAAGGGTAAAAGAACGAGAGCCTGCAGATGAATGAGAACAAAGAAAAGAGAAGCGTCTGTTGTTGACATGGTTTTGTAAGTGCAAGTATAGCGCGCAAGTTTCGTCCGAAAAGAGGCTCTATTGAGAGCTGATTTGCGCGATGACAGAGTAGTAGTATATAAGTAGTATTGGCATGCGATAAGGGAGTATACAATATAGTTTTTACGCGCGTATAAGTACTGCCGCGCAGCAGAAGACCGTATAGAAAAAAGCGCTGCTTGTGTGTGCGCTGGCGTCCTCATCGTGCGAGCAGAGAGCAGCCGCAGGCTCATTGTTTTCAATTCAATGCTGCATATACGTACAACAGGCTTGCACGCATCCTATCCTATAGGTATAGGAGCTGCGGCGGTGTCGAATCGAAAAAGCAGGGAGCGAGTTTGAATTATTTCACGGCTCCGTGAGCGCGTCCGCGCTACTCTATATACCTATGGGTATTATGGCAAATGGACTCTGTGTGCCTGCAGTCTGCAAGATTCTGCACTTCTAGCTGATGATGCATGCCAGAATAGCCGCAGAGCAGCAGCTGACGACGCTTAACATTGACGCATTCCAAAAGGATGTCTAATTTCCGTGCGTGACAGTACACTGTCGCCCGCGATGACTTGTGCCTTTTTCTTTACCAGGATAATTATAAAATTTTGCCTATACTCACGCGCTGAATGCTGCCGTCGCTGCGCTCCGTATGCACAGTGCACTCTCCAAATGGCAGTTTTCACTTTTCACACAATGCACCCACCTTATTCTTTTGCCAGCGACTCGAAACTTGGCTCGTCGACGAGTCGTCGTCGTCGATCAACTGCAAAGCAATTTACTGCAGATTACTGATGACTGCGATGATGGACTGTGGCGGCGGCGGTCAACGGCATTACGCTCGCGCACTTTACGCACTCACACATACGCCCCACGTTCCGAGACTTCCGAGATCCTGATACGGAATGAAAAAAACGACGGCGAGCCGCTGCGCTCTTCTCTTGCGTCTCGCAGCAGCGGTCTCACTGTCCCAGCCGCTCGCTCTCCATATAAACTGTGTGTGGCAGCAGGCAGATAGCCGATAGCGGCCTATACGCGACTCGAAACACTTTGTCTCGTCTGCCGGAATTATACCTATATATGTTGTTTTTTATAATTATAATAATTATAATCTTGGACTTTGTTCTCTCCAGTTTTTGTTTCTTTCGTCGTATAATAATAATAATAATTATTTATTTTATGAGAAAGGTCAATAAAAAATGTCGACCGCGACAGCGCTGGCGACTGGCGAGTCGCGAGCTTCGATACATATCGAATTTCTCTTCTGCTAAAAAGTATAACCTACTTCAGTATACATAACATAACACATATATCATTCCTAACCTCTTGGTGCGCGCTATTTTGTTACTGCAAGTGCAGCAACATCAGCAGACCGCAAACACGGTCAATCGCGCAAGTGTCCGTCGTGATTTTAATTAATTTAAATTGCGACAAAATGGCAAATATTAAAAAATGTATCCAAGGCATCTACCATGACCCTTTCAAGTGGTGAGTTATGATGAAACGGGTTTACATAATATAACATACAAAATATTCCACGTGCCTTGATTCACTTGTTCTACATATCTTTTCAGGTCGCTAGTCAAGAGCATAGGAATATTTGCTCTAGGTGTAAAAATTGCACTAGAGTGCAAAGGAATTGACCTCATGGCCTCACCTGCCAGCATGTGATTAAGAGATTTCCCTTAACAACTGATGCATTTGCAATGTACATAAACATTACAACTATATTATACCTAATGTTAGTTATTTACACACAAAAACAAAACCGTCAAATGTGATGTAACTTTAAACAAACAGAAAATAATAATAAATAAATGAATGAATGAAAAACGTTTCCTTTTTATTGCATGCATATCTACATGTATTACAAGTGTCCTTATCAAGAAATTGATTAGCGCCTATATACACGCATACACATATATATTTTTTGTAAGGACTTGTGTATGCGTGTGGCGTTACGTGTGTTTACTTGTTAATCTTATTACAAGATAGAGTTCCAGTAGTATAGCGTCTATAACACGGACGTCTATACTTGGCGCCAGCAACTGCGGCGGTGATATACTTAGGTAAGGAAAGAAACAGCAAACAGCTGAGCCGAGAGTATTTGGTTTTAGCCATTGTATAACCTCAACTTGATATCCTTTTTTGATGTGAAATGCATCGCTGCAAACGCTGATAAGTAATACTCGTGTAAAAAATTGTTATTACATGACCACCAAGTATTGAACATTTGCACCAAAATGCTGAAGGATATAGAGGACGAAGCAAATAATTTCAATTCTGAACTTTCCGGTATGTTCATAATGCAATTATTTATAAGAAACTGGATTCAACTATTAAATTACTTGGAATTTGCAGCTGTTGTAGGAGCTCTTTTGGATACTTTGAATGATAAAGATGAGACTGTACAGCAATCTGCTATAGAGTCTATTAGAAAGATATCGCAAAAGAAACCTGTTGTTGTTATACATGCTGCTGTTTATTTTTGGGAGCTGCATCGAAAGGTTTTAATTAAAACAATTAAGACATATTGCGCATCTGCTATAATATAATACATGAGTGCTAATCTTTGATTCAAGATGACAGAAATTCACTTGGTTGCTCTCTTAAAGATGATGACCGATATTTGTAAAAATCATATATCATGTTTGGATGACACCTTGGCAACTTCCGTTGCTGATTTGGCCTTGGCAGAGCTTGGCAGCAGTGGTAGTGTGGCCACTACTGAACAAGCTTCCAATCTAATAGTTGCCTTGAGTAAAACCCAATGTTCGCAAGCTATAGGAGCATTGATAATCAAGTACAGCTGATATACATATGTCTTAGACGTGCAAAATGTACCTGTAAATATGTAAATAAACTTTGTTGTTAGATTTCAGCCAAATGTGATACCGCATCATGCAATAATCAGAGCCATAGGAATGATAGCTATGAAAAATTCTTTGGGGATGCTCCCATTTATAAAAGTGACTCTTAGCGTTTTGGTGCCATTATTACCTGACATGCACAACGACGAACAACTGAAATTAGCATCTACTTTTAGTATAACTTTATTTTATAACTTTTTATTCATATTACATAGAATTATAGGCATATTTTTATTTAACCAATTCACATACATCTTTTTGCAATTTCAGCTCTTGGAAAAATATCAGATGCAATTAGCGATTGTCTGACAAACATAGAGATTATTTCTCATGCAGGACAGCTGCATAAGGATATGTTTTTTGAGGAACTTTCGAGTGCTTTTGAAGTTTTTACTTATAACTGGCTTAGAACAAGTAAAAATTTGATTTTAACAGATAGTATTCTGATATCACTAGCTTCAATTTTACCTCTTTTACCAAAGGCTTACGATGAAAAATTAATCGTTAAACTTACTCCTGTTTTAATAAATCTCTGTAAAAAGCCCAATGTGAGATTAGCTGCATCGAGGTAATTGCGATTAATAAGAATTATTAAAAATGATCTAACAAGACTTATTGTGTTGCTCTACTTTTATCATTCTAGGATGCTTTCATTGATTCTAAATGCAGCGAGCGCCGAGGATGTAAAAGAATTTGTTCGACCCAATTTAGAACAAATACATCAAGTACTTTCAGACATAGTGAGCGTTGCTCCTTTTGAAGCAACAAGAGATGACTTGTTAACTCACTATGAAGTTCTGCAGTGTTTTCGTGCTGTTGTAGTATTGTACCCAGAAGAGGGATTGGACAGGATTTTACAACAACTGAAATCACAAAATCTGGCTCAACGTTCTAGAGCTCTAGTTGTGCTGAGACACCTCATCAATACATTACCCGCAGAAGTATGTTAACATATAGGATGGAGTTATCGAATGATGTAATCGTGTAATTTTTTCTGTGCAGGATGATGCAGCTCTACAGAGAATTGCCTTGAGTCTTCAAGATTCATTGCTGCAGGGAGATGGTTGCTGTACTAGACAAGTGATTGGAGCTATCGTAGCTCTAGCTGCAAGGCCTAGTTTACCTCTTCTACCTTCTCAGCGATCATCTTTTATAAAATTCATGGTGGCTACTCGTGCACACACAACACAAACGGTTGCTACTTACTGACATGAAAACTTTATTTGGCAGGTGTTACATTGTGGTTCAAAGCAGACCGAGGAGGGAGAGGCATGCGAGGAAGCTTTACATCTGCTTTCGAGTACAGTTGAAGGAGCAGAGACATGGCTTTGGCCTTGTTTGATCAAAGCTCTGTTAGACCAAACATACGTTGCTTCAGTAAGTCCATTAAATTAATTAAAAATTTTTTTGTCGAGAGATAAAAGCGAAATATGTTCCCTGCAGGTGGTATCGATTTTACGAGCTTTGACGCCACTTGCAGTAAAGATAATTCGCAACGATAACAACCAGCAGCTGCTCGCGAATGAGAAAGATTTCCAAAGCATAAAGGTTCTGGCTCGCTGTCTGGAGCTGCTGGAAGATGAGAAGAACCGTTTGGCTGTTGTAACGTTTTTGAGAAGTGCGGCTCCTCTGCTAGGGCAGCAGCAGCAGCAGCAGCAGCAGCAGCTGTCGCCTCGACCGCAATGGGACTGCAAGCTGGCGGAGCTATCCAAGTTTCTCGAGCATCAGAGCTCAACGGCGGCGAAAAACACGTCCGAGATGGAGAGAACGTTAATTTGGGAAGAGAGGATGGTGGAATTTCTTGAAGAGAGCGCCCAACTGGAAGGCTATGCCTGGGCTCTGAAACTGGCCGACGAACTTGTGGCCAAAACCATGACACCGTCGCTCTCGATATTCATAGCTGCTGTCGCGAGCAACGCGAGCCATGCGAGGCTCTTGATTGAACTGGCTCGCACACATAGCGTTAATACGACTGGACACGGGTACGCGCTTTTTTTCTCAACCCGGTCCCGGATGGTTATTTATATTATATTATATTATGTTATAAATTACATACGATAGACCCGTCGCTGGGGAGTACGCTCGAGCTGTTGGTGTCTGCGCAGCCAAGCCGCACTTGCTGGACCAAGTCCTCAACATTATGGAGGAATTGTGCAACGTCGAGGACGCAAGGAAACAGCCGGTAAAGCTCCTCGGCTTGGTCAAGGACGCGAAGGCTGCGGCGAGCAATGAGGCTGCTAAAGCCGGTCTTCTCAGGGCTTACGCAGAGATTGCAAGAAAAGCCGACGCCACTGCTCTGTTTCCTGCCCTCGAGAATCATATCCTGCCTTGGATTATTAGACAACTTGTCGACTGTAAAGAATACAGTGCCAAGGAAGCTGGCCTTATTGCTTTGGAACAAGTAATAGTTTTCTTTCACTTGATATAGGCAATATCTGCTACTTGATCCCTTATATTCCCTTTCTCATGTTGCGCGCACATAGACAGGTGGAGCCGTGCATCCCAGACGGTTGGCCGACTCGCAGGGTTGTCGAGCCCGTGGTCACGGCCTTGCTACACTCCTTGGACTCTTTCAATCGGCTTCCTCTGGTTATAGACCATTGCAACTCTATCCGTTGATTTTGAGAGCCGTCATTTCGTTAGCGTAAGTGCCGCAAAGGT
Source organism: Pteromalus puparum (assembly GCA_012977825.3). Classification (NCBI taxonomy): domain Eukaryota; kingdom Metazoa; phylum Arthropoda; class Insecta; order Hymenoptera; family Pteromalidae; genus Pteromalus; species Pteromalus puparum. The sequence goes on along the minus strand of CM053170.1, from coordinate 157,242 downwards.
TTTGCTGTTGTTTGTTCTAGTATCTTGACGTACACATTATTTTTAGACGAGTACCTCCAGAATTGACCAGTGAAGAAAAGAAAGTGCTTCTCGAGACAACAATGGACAAAGTCATCGCGGCTAGTTCAGAAGTAGGTGTAGCGCGATAGTGATCCTAATTGCGTACTAATAAAATATTGTACCTCCTGCATAATAGATTGCAGCAGCAGGCGTGGTGAAGATGCCGCAAGTCTTGCAGCAGGTTGACCAGGCTTTGAGCATCATCAGCAGCGAAGCTGTGTCGGATTCAGCTGACACTCTCGCTTTACTGGTCGATATTCTTCTACCATGGATGCAGTCCAAATCGGTTGCAGAACGCAGAAGTACATTGCTCGTGCTCCGAACCACCTTGAGGTCAGTTTAATAGTAATTGTATTTGTGTGCAGTGTGTGTATTATATCGCAACGTTTGCGCAACACTTTAGGTCATATCACGATTCCTTAAAGTACACGTATCCCGGAGGAAAGTTGGAACCAGGCAAGTTGCTCGGAAGATTTTTGGCTTGGAGCGCGGATCCTGAACCAAGTCTACGGCCGCTTGTTGTCGATTGCGTCTCCCTAGCCTTGAATATCGGCGCCAGGCATCGACATTCGACCTTGTCGGCTGACAGTGATTTGCACCTTGCTGATTTGAGCGAATCGAAGCAAGTAATTGTGAGCGAAGATGCCAAACTGCTCTACGAAGGAGTCAAGGTAGGTACCTATTGGTATATATTATATGTATATACACATAAATCCGCAGAAGGATAAATTTGCAAATTTGCAGAGTTTGTCGATCGCAGCTTGTGAGAGGGTAGCAAGTGGCGAAGTACCCAGTTTAGCCGAAGGTTTAGTGGAAGGATTGCTTTATAGAGGCGAGGGAGGAATCGCTGCTGGTATCGCTCTGTCAGAGCTGTTCAGAATTCGCGGTTTCGACATTCCACGAGCAAGTCTCTATCTGATTGGTAATAGAATTGGTAGTATAATTGGTCCATAGAAAGAACAGCACGAAATTAACCGTATAAATTGCACGCAGATAGCATCATCGGTCAGATGAGGCAAATGGACAACGCGAGCTGCAGAAAGGGAGCTGCGAACGCGATAAGGTCGCTGAGTGCGCATTACGCTCAAGAGATCGTCGAGCATCTTTTGCACCAGCCTCTACCTCTGGACAGCGGTACCAAAGAGTGTTGGAGAGAGCTTGGCAAATCCGAGGAAATCGGTTCTCATGTACGTATATGCTGTGCGCGATTGTAAAATTGTATGTGTATATTATTTATATCAACCTGATTTCCTTTGCAGTCTCTTGAGACGCTGTTGGCCAGACTGGAAAATGGTGGTGACTGCAGTCCTCTGGTAGACGGCTGCAACAGTTTGCCAGCTCCAGCAGATGGTGGAAAGCGTTCAACCGCGTCGTTCGCATCGTTGGCAGCGATCGTGGCGGTCGGACAGCTCTTAGACTCGGCTACAGCTGACTTACTAATTGATCGTCATCTGGCGCAGTTGCTAGCTATTCTTCTCAAGTATTTAGCTGGCTGGCTACACGCAGATCCCCCCATGTCCATTATCAGCACCAAATTCGGTTTCGTACCTAATCGCGAAACCTGCAAAATCATTCCACACCGTGAGGTCTACAGCGTTTTATCAAAAATACTGAACATCCTTGCTGCTGCCGATGATGGTAACGGTGACATTCCCCAAATGTTTCAGCTGGAGGTCGTGAGTAGTCGCGCGATGAAAATAATTATGTGCGTATACGTTATGGATGTATAATACCATTGTCAACTGGTTGATCGCGCGCAGGTCGCTGTTGACACAACCGCCGCCGAGACGGAGGCCGAAGACCATCTGGTCGGCATCGTCCACGCAGTGGTACAGTGCCTGATGCAATCGAAGCGCGAGGACGTGCTCTCGAATTTATCGAGGCCCATAGGCAAGCTAGTGACTAGTACTCTGGCTGCTCAAAGAGGGGTCGCGGTCGCGTTCTACGCTGAGCTTGTCGGCAGTAAACTCAACTGTGACGTAATTTGGCTGGACGCGATAATCAACGCGCTGCTAGAAGCTAAAGCCGATTCGTCTCCGCTCGTGAGGAAATTGGCCACGATCGGTCTCACTCGCGTGGCTTGTTTACAGCCGAAGCAGGTACTTGATTCTTCGATGTTGTATATAAAGCGTTAGATGTATAATTAATAATTAATATTCGTGTCCATTCGCTACAAGGTCGAGGAGTATCTGGACAGTTGCTTGGCATCTCTTCTCGATGGCTTGGAAGAACCGTCCGGCGTCGAGGGAAGTACCGAAGTCGTGCTGGAATCTCTACGCGGACTTTCGATCCTGTTGTCTGCAAAAACTGAAAAACCGATAAGCCCGCGTGTTGTGTTGGCGCTAAAGCCCTTTCTCGACAAGGAAAATTGCTGCTGGGAAATGAGATTGGCGGCGACAAGTGCCTTGGGAGCAATGGCTAGAGGTTGGCAGAGGTTTGTCCTGTCGCCCGACGACGATGCCACAGATCATCTGTTTGGTTGTCTGCCATGTCTCGTGATCAAGCTGGAGGACGCCAATGCAGCGGTCGCGACAGTAAGTTTCGTACTTTTGTTTAATGTACTATTTTGTTTAATATATAGGTAAGTAACACACGATTTCTCCTGCTCAGGCATCCAGAGAAGTATTGTACGATTCGGCGAATCTCTTGCAGTGCAAATCCTTGGCCCACATTATTCACTCATACTTTGGAGCCGATAGCAAGCCGATCATAGAAAATTTCTTGCGGGAGCTCATTGATTGTTTGAAAACTGACCTGCCGCAGCGGGCTGAAGAATTGAGGTGAGGCGTGATATGAATGTTACACGTGAGAGGAACGTAATGTAACGTTTTCTTTCTATTCTCCAGAAACGCAGTAGTGCGAGGATATTCGAGATCGGAAAATCCGGTGACCAGAGCCACGTCGGCGTTAATCTTGGGTTTGTTTGGCGATCCCAGACCAGAAGATGTCCAAAGAATGCTTCAGCTTTTGCGCGACCAAGAGAACTTTGTGAGGGCGCGAGCTGCCCGCGGGCTGGCTCTTTGCTTTACCCGATGATTATTGACGGTGATCTCAAGCATTGTTAATATTTGTTATATATATATTTATTACAAGTTTCATTGCAATATCAATAAAAATATTTCTCTTTTAATAAAGTATCACATTTCATTTGCTATGTAACTTTTCAATGCAAACGCTGAGCTGTTCGAGGCGTTGAAGAAGATTGTGCATGTTGGCGCTTGATTGTCGGAAGCCTGACTGCTCAGCCCCGTGAATATCTTGGCGTTGACCCATTTCAAAGTGTAACCTTGCAAGTTTTTCCTGCTGCTCTCGAATCTCGGTCATTTGCTCCATGCTGCAGTCTTTTCCTGCGGTTCAATCAAAAGAGGTATACGATTAGGTAAACATTCCTGACTGTGTGAACATTATTTTAATACAAATTTATCTATTGCACTTGCCGAAGGCGCGCAAATTCCCACTGTGGAAGTCCTCGAGCAACTGCAGTAATGCTTGTTCCATGTGCCTGACATCCGGTACCTCTGATAAAAATGAATGATGCTTGCATGGTGCCACAACTTTTTTTTCAATACAGTAAAATGAAAGAAACTTAAATTAAAAAACTCAAAAATTGCAAGATAATCAAATAAAGATAAATCAAGTGAAACATTAAATAAAAATACGGTGGGGGTGCGATATATGGGAAATGCCAAGCTATACCTTTTGGCTGCCTATTGACTCTGGGGATCTCGGGTCGAGTTGTTTTCTTTTCATTGAGATAGATCAAACGAGACGGTTGTCCAGTAGTATATGTGGATGAATTGGCTGCTGCTCTTCCAGACATTGAACCATGACTGGTTGCTGCTTGGCTAGATGATCCTTTACTTATTACAGACGAAGTTTGGGCGCTCGTTTCCCACATGACTTGTTGCTGAAAACGAATGTATTTTAGCGAATGAAAGTGGTTGGTGAAAAATCGGACTAACCAGTGCATGTGAACTGTGCATTTCAGTCTTGGACGGTCGATTCGATTTCGTAGGTGTGGAAGGTGGGGTCGCGTCCGCGACTCTACTCGACGGTTCTTCGCCTTCTTCCTCTCGTTGCACCAACTGCTGCATCTCGCCACAAGTTGCATTCTCGTTCATCTTTTGGAAATCCGAGAAGGATTGGCCCTGATCTCTCTTGTGCTATTTACGCGGCTTCATGCTGCTCTGCTTTGTTTATTCGTTGACGGTCGAGATACATTGAGGTTAGCGTCCAATGTTGTCGTTATGCGTTGTGGGCGCTGTGGATGCGTTCGCGACTGCAGCGCATGCTCTGCCGCTGCGTTTTCAATTGATGAATGATGTATTATACTTTTCGCGCCCATAATACATATGCTAATAAAACTAAGTTCGTTCGTTTATTCGTCCTAAGAACGTGTAATACGTTCGATTTGAGTAACGTGACTTTATAATTAATTAAATTCGAATAAATGAATAAATGAATTGTTCATTTTTCGACGGAGGATTACCCAATTTAAGTTTTACATCTCTGCTCTGCATCAGGGCAGAGAAATTTAATTTTCTTTCAATTTTTTCACAAAAAAATCAATTATTTACCCAGCCATGCTATACAAAGACTAAAAAATTAATGGATAAGCCCTTGATACGAGCATTCATGTTGTAGATTTAGTTTGATTTGATTGTACAAGGCCAAAGTTTGAATTTTCTAAAAAGCACTATCGATAAAGTGGTATTTTGTCGATTCAATGGAGCTTTCGCTCTCTATAAACATGTCAGACTGAATCTACATCATGAAGAAGGCAGCCAGCAGAAAGAGTACAAAATTTTATATCTACATTGTGGATATTTATTGTTATTCTGACCCTGATAATACATCATTAATGAGACTGATCACAATAACAAATAAATGTTGTCCCTTTAAAAAGACTGAAATGTCGAATTAAACACAAATTCTTCATAAAATATCATCACATTTGCACGGTTATTGTCACTATCTTGTCAACGCAAACATCAAGTAGTGCAAGGCCTTGAAGAAGCGATTATGCATGTTGGCGCTTCTCTGCCTGTGGATCCTGGCTGCTCTGTCCCATGCTTATCTTGACACTGATTCGATTCTCTTGGCAAGATTTTGAATTGCAGTTGATTATTCCACACTGCGCCTTTCCTGTGTTTTTTTTTTGCAGAAAAGAAGTCAACGGTTATTACAGTCCACTAAAGTTGTTTTTTGTTTTTACATTAATTATACGTACATGTGTGCATTGCACTCGCCAAATGCATGCCAATTCCCACTGTTCAAGTCCTTGGCAATTATGGTTGCTCTATATAGGCCTGACATCCGGTTCCTCTGATAAAAATAAATCATGTTTGAATGGTGCCATAACTTTTTTTTTTTGTAAATATGGTATAAATCAAAGCAAGTAGAAATTTTGAAACTAAAAAATTGTACAATGATCCAATTTAACCAACTAGAATCTAATAGAAATAAGCGAGGGTGCATATTAATTGTGAGAAGCAATGCTAACGTATACCTTTTGATTGCGATTACTCTTTGACTCTTGGGATTTGCTTGACTGGTTGTTGCTTGGCTTGATGACACTATTCTTATTACAGATGAGATTTGTGCGCTAATTTATCCCACATGACTTGTTGCTGAAAACACAAATACAAATGTATTCTAACAAATTTCAAACCAAGAACATAAAAGTATTTGCTGGGAAGCAGATTCTAACCTCTTCTCGCCCTCGCCCTCTGCTCAATAATTTTTCTCTGGCTTCCACTCGTTGGACCAGCTGCAGCTCACCACAACTTGAATTTTATTTTGACTGCTCTGTATTGCAAAGTGCATCACAGTAAAGATGATAACAATTGTGTAGGTTATCATCAGCAGACGCACTAGCAGACGCTTGCAGCTGGCAGCGTGTAAACACTACACATTAAGGCCCGACTTCATGACATGTAGGAAAATCGTTGCGAATGAATTGGAATGAATACTCGTACAGATAGAGGGCGCGCGCGCGCTGCGCACGTGCCAGTTGCCCATGGCAGTAGTTGCAACTTGCAGTGTCGCTCTTTCCACGTTCCGCGTCTACTATTCGGATGTGAAGTCGCGCGTGATTCCGTGCAATAAAATGGGCGCGTTTACTCGCTGCGGATTTGGGAATATCAAATATTTGCCGCAATAAAAACGGCTCCTGTCAGAAAAAAAATCCATGATGCGCGTATGGTATAGCGTATCTCACGCGAGTCTCAAGGCAACGTACGTTGTTGGGTTATACATCCGATACGGTACGGAGCGCACTTCAAGAGGCCTAGTGCTGCGGGCCCGAAGTGCGTTTTGACACCACTCTAGGAGAGACGCGAGAGCGAGCGCACATGTCGCTAACGTAATTATAATACCTCAGGGGCAGCGGACTCGCGATTACAACTTTGCGGCTGTAGCTCTTATTAATTTGCAGTAACGGCTCGATATTTTATCGGTGCTTTGAAGTTTCGTACTTGAGAGATTCAATCGTAATCCCATAGAGTTTTCTTTACACCTGCAAATAAGCTTTAATGCTCGAAAATTCAAGCCCGATTGAAAAGCATCTCGTGGATGCTAGCCTTGCGCCGTTTAATTATAATATTATTAATTATTCTTCGCGTTATCTTGTCTCGCCTGCGCCGTCTTTAAACTCTCCGGAGATTTCTGCGTAGAAATTCAGTTGCATAACATGTATATACACACACACGCACTGCGAGACGACGGCTAAAGGAAAAAAACGAGGGCAAAGCGAGTTTGGAGAAACTTGCGAGGCCTTGATCAAAGGGCATGGTGATATGTATCGTATGTGTTGACGATGATTTTGGCTCTCCTCATGCGGGAGTTTGAATTCGTAGATGCGGGATTAGCTTTCCTTGATTTTCGTTCAACTGACCGTTGGTATACCAACCCTACCCCAGGTAGGAAAATAATACCTGCTAAATAATGATATTTGCAATAAAAAATATACTAATGGACAGTTTTTTAATAGCTCAATTCAACTACGTTGTCCTTTGAAACTGCTCACCTTAATTAATTTATTTAAAAATTAATAAAGTCATTGAAAAAAATTAATTTATCCCTATTTTTAAAATTCCATATATTTTCATATATATAATATTTTTAACTGCTTTTTAAGTGCTAAAAAACTACTCAAGTTACATATATAATTGCTCAAGTAAAGTTTTTATCAGCTGTACTTTCCTTCATTGTTAAATAAATAGTTTCAACGTAGGCAGTTGAGCGTTGCGCGGAAATTTAAGATAAAGGATCTTTAAAGCTTTAAAGGTGTTTCATAACATCATCATAGTAAATAAAAGAGTGTGCCTGAGTATGTATGATTGCTTTAGCACAATTCTGAGCAAAAACATCAATGTGCTAAAGCAATAATACACGCGTAGGCAAACTCTTCGCGAAGGAAGAATATACGTAGATCAATGTCCGAGCGGTCCGAGCCCGCTGACGCCGACTGACAATGCGCGGTGCGCATGCGCACCCACATTTAACAATTTCAAAGGACAACATAGTTGAATTGAGCTATTAAAAACTGTCGATTACTATTTTTTTTATTCCAAATATCATTATTTTGCAGGCTGGGGTAGGGTAGGTCGTTGACCATAATACCACCCGAATAGTCGACGCAGGCGCGCAATATAATAATACGCGTGCCGGTACGACCGCATTTTATCGCTTGAGCTGCTGATGCTGGCGCCTCATGTCGCTACCTATCCTGGAAACCACGAGTGCATCAGAGGACTGGTTGGACTGGTTGCGTATTCTCAGGCGCAGCTTAGTCTGTATGTTATTTTTATTTTTGGAGGGAATTGCCTTGATGAAACATTTTATCGAAACATTTTATCTCGAATCAATGCGAATTTATGAATTTATACTTATTAAATTAATATCAATTAATTTGCGCAAAAGGCCTGTAGAAATGTTATAATCATGCAAACAGTTTTTTTTGAAAATTGCACTACAATAATAATTTTATACAATGTATTACTATACACTTTTTGTAGATATATTAATTCGTTCAACACAATGCGATTCAAGGTTCCCGACAACTAAATAATTTGTTAATTATGTTCCCATACAAATTAAGGTATTAAATTTGAAAACATAAGCCGTTCAATATTGAATTATATTTCGCGCACTGCGTGAGAGCACCCTGAGCAGCGGTCTCTAGTGTTGGGGCAGATGTAAATGCCTTCATGAATTGTAACGGGCTATTTTTAGACGATGCAAAGCGATGGGCCCCGCGATATCCTTCCCTCGAGAGTTGTGAATTTGGTCGATGAAATGTATGTATCGAGTGTGTGTATAATATTATTACTAACTTAACTTTCTCTCCTATGACCGTCAGTTCCCTGATTGATAAATAGAGCAAATAGTAAATTTAAAATCCGTTGTCTATTTTGTATGCAGTATTACCTATTCAGACTGCACAATAAAATCCTTGTTCGCAGTATTGCAAGCATACCAAAAATCGCGACATTTCGAAGCAACAGAGCCCCTTGACCTTGTCCGCACAAGCGCGGTCTAATGAATCAATTCAGAGTCAGCTTTATAACTAAATTAATATTATTGCTGTCGATCCTAGCGTCTTGCTTGCTCTGGGCACTATATTTTTGACAAAAGAAAACGAAAACAAACAATTTGAAGCGTAAGATATGTTCAAATTATTGTTTTTTCTCTATTAAAGAAGGGGAAAACCATGGCGAGCCCGGTGAAAGCAGGCCTCTCGAACGCCGGAAATACCTGCTTTCTCAACAGCGTCGTTCAGGCCCTCCTTCACTGCCCCAGCTTTGTAGAGTGGCTTAACGGCGACGGAAGTCGACATTACTGCCATCCAGGTAATGCATCGAACTCTCTTGCACACATAAGCGAAAACGGAATAACACACGCGTCACGCGCATCAATTCAATCAATTCGAAGATTTACAAGATGTATGTGCCATCTGCATCATGAGAGTGGTTCACGAGGGCCTACTCAACGCTGACGAGAGCGGCTACATGCCAGATTCCTTGCTCCACATCGTCTCATGTGAGTTCGAATCTTCCCGCATTCTGCTACCCTACTTCCTGAGGAAGAGACGCGATCTTCATACGCGTACAATTTCGATTCTCAGGGTGTATGGAGAACTACCGCGAGGGTCAGCAACAAGACGCTCACGAGTTTCTGTTGGGGCTACTGAAACTAGTGGGCGAACAGACAACCAGGGACATCGTCGATTCCATCTTCGCTGGTGCTCTGAACACTACGGCCACTTGCGAAGCCTGCGGACATTCTCACTCAAGAAAAGACGAACCTTTCATGGTAAATCATCGCGGCGAAATTTTTCTAAATATGACATTTCAGTCCGTTTCGCGCGCGCTTACAATTGGATTTATCGATTTATCTTTTATACGCGCACAAACCAACGACACTTTTTGCAGGACATCCTGGTTCGCATCGATGAGAGTGGCCAGTCGCTTTTGCAACTTCTGGCCAATTCGTTGAGCGAAGAAGAGATTAAGGGCTACCGTTGCGAAAATTGCAATAGAACGGTGACCTTGAACAGGAGAAGACGTTTCTCCCGTTTGCCCCAAGTTCTCGTGCTGCAAGTGAGCCGCTTCGATGACCTCGGCGGAAAAATCCCACTGCCTGTTTTTTGCGATATCGAGCTTGCAGTCGGGGTGGAGCATTCTGCTATAGCAGCCACGTACGACCTCATCGCTGTCATCAATCATCACGGCGCAACCAAGGATGCAGGGCACTACACAGCCGTGGCGCGGATTTCGCCTGGCGAGTACAGCCAATTTTCTGATGAGATGGTGAGTCGCGTTGCCCCTCTGGCGACGCAAATTGCACAGACCCACACGCACCACCAGTTTTCTTTTCATTCAATTTGCTTTTCTGAACGTAGGTGATACCCTGCTATCCTGATCTTTCGACAATGGGCGACGTTTACATTGCGCTGTATCAACTTCGCGCTCAACAGCCGCAAGCAGCCTTGGATGAATCGTTCTTGGAGAGCCTTCCCCAACACCTCTCGCAGAGTCTCTCTATCGCTGACGCTGACGTTGACGCTGACGTTGACGCTGACATTGACGCTGACGTTGACACTGACAGCGCGAGCGATGCAATCGAGACTCTGCGTAGGGTAGTGGGTCGACGCCGCAATCCCATGATAACGTCATCGGAAAGCGAGGATGAACACGCTCAAAACGTTGTTGACCTTGACATTGACTCGTAAACAATGACTGGCCGTCCTATTCTTGGCAGCTGATAGCCCGCGACTCTGCCCACCTGAAGCGATTGAAAGCTGCTGCCCCGGATCAAATGAATTTAGGAAGATTAGCCAACCTGATACCTTACAATATTGCCAGAAGAAAGAAGCTTGAGGAGGTATTTACTTCTCCATAGTCTTATTACTATTAATATTATATATAATACCGAAACAATCGAAACAATCAATCAATATAACAACAAAAATTGTCTGTTTTTATTGCAGAGAAAACGTAAAAACATCCTGAATTTGCGAGGAAGGAGAAAACAATGACTTGGGTAACAGAAAAGAAGACATTGCAGGTCGCTGCAGCCAACGGATCCCTGCGACGACGCCGTCAGCCACTTTGTCCATTAGGTAATTTCGTTTTCAATGTAAACTCAATTTTTTTTATCTATTCGTTTGTGCGAAAACCATTGTTATAGTTTATTGTTTTCTAGTTTTGTGGTTATAATACGGCTCCTGGCAAAGGTTCCACGTAATAAAAAAAACCTAACGTGCCAAGCGCATTACCTCCAAGGGTGGTATGGAAACATGTGCTATTTATATACTATTGCTAATGCTATAATTTGCATATTAAAACAGACTACATATATCTTGCGCCGCCGCCCGTTGCATGGGCTATAAGAAATGTATTTATTATTTTTACTGTACGAAATTAGCGATTCATTACAGAATAAATACAATATAATATTTGCAATGCCTTATTGCAATTGCCTGACAGATTCATTTAAGCAATTATTTCGTTACAGCTAATCAAATGTGGTATTTTTATTTGCAATGATTATCATATTACTAAAGAAAAAAAGAATATAAATTTTGATGGACGGCGGCATATTGTATATAAATAAATAAATAAATATTGATTTTTCAGACACCAAGAGACGAGAAGAGCGCAGCAGGATGACCAGCATTAGATTTCAACCCGTGCCGAGAACAGGCTTCTTCAACCTGGGAAATACCTGCTTTGCCAACAGCATTCTGCAGGCTTTGCTGCATTGCGGCAACTTCGTCGAGTGGCTCACGATACCCGAAGGGCACCAATGTGCAACCCAAGGTATTTGTCGTCAATTTCTTTTTTCCTTTGATGCGCGCTCCTTTACTTTCCTGACGGCGCACACGAACGGACGACTCTACAGGTTTGCGTGATGCTTGCGTCTGCTGCACTCTGCGATCACTTTACGAGCAGGGTCTGCGAAACGTCGGAGTAGATGCCTTCTCCCCAAGGTCGATGATGGATTTAATTCCAGGTCAGTTTGCTGCTTTTATGTGTGATACGCAATGACTCGTCCGTCCACAACGACAACCGCGTCCACCCTCCATTACCTCTTTCAGAGCTCTCGCCTGTCTTCGTCCCCGGCCAGCAGCAGGATGCTCACGAGTTTCTCCTGCAGTTGGTCAATGGCTTGCTTGAAAACGTGGACGCGCCAGCTCTGAGATCGATGTTCGAAGGGACCTTGCTGCTCTCGTCGACCTGTGCGAACTGCGCGAACGAGCAGCAATCAGTTGTCGCCTTCAGGGACCTCTCGCTGCCCGTGCTCGCGGAAGAATCCATCCCGCGCTGCTTGGAAGAGGTTTTCGCAGACGAGAACATAGAGGGCTACCGATGCCTTAACTGCGAAAGCCTGGTTACTCTGGAGAGAACAAAGCTAGTGGCCCAGGCACCGAGCGTGCTCGTTCTCCAGTTGAACCGATTCGATGCCGAAGGCCGGAAGATCAGAGGGGCCATCTCCTGCGACCTTGAGCTAGATTTCGGCTTCTTCACACTCGACGAGGAAGAAGCGCGATACCGTCTTGTGGCTGCTGTGGAGCACGAGGGCGACAGCATCAACTTGGGCCACTACGTCGCGATAGCGCGGACTGGACCCAACATGATGCACAAGTTCGACGACCATGTCGTGAGTATATTCTCGAAGCAGCTCGTTCGCTCAATCGCGCCAACATCGTCAAGCAACGTGTCGATTTCGCGCGCAGGTGGATCATTTTCCAACGCACGCCGATCGGCTGGTGTCAAGCAATGTCTACATCGCCATCTACGAGAGATGCCCGTTCGATGAGGTTGACAGCGACGGCGACGAGGAAATGAATCTGTCGATGCGCTTCTCTGAGAACGCGTCGATAGACGACGATCCCACGGAAGAGGACAGTGCTGCGGCTTGCAAACGACCAGCCATCCAGGAAGCGGGGGGACCGTGCAAGAGAAGGCGCACGACCAGCGTAAACGAGGAGGAAGAGGATGACAGCGGAGAAGTGGAGGAGAGCGACGAGAACGGTCAATTAAACTTTGTAAGTATGCGCATTGAACGCCTCAATTAGCCGGAAAAAACTATTCCAGTCGTTGTTGTTTCACACTTCAGCGTCTGCGGTTTCGGACCCTCCAAGTCGACGACCCAGCCATCGCCAGCATCGAGAAGGACATCGACAGTGTGGTGGTGGTCGCGTCCTTGCTCGCAGCCTTTGCAGCCGAGGACTTGTCTTTCAAGGGAACCTGTTGGTGCTGTTGGCCGTGAAGAGGGGAACCCCGGTCGGAGAGATTCACGAGTCCTTCATCGAGCGCGTCGTGCGCGTTGCAGCTGCAACGGCGACGACGCAGCGCAGCAGGAGTCGTCATCGCAACGCCGCCGACTTCACTTACGGCAACCTTCGTGCCAACCCAGTCATCTACGCGCAAGACTGGCCGAGATTCCGCCAAGCCGTGGACGAAATTCTCGCGACTGGCGACTGGCAGAGGGACAACCGAGTAGAACGCTTGCACTACATTAAGTTCCTCCACGGCCAGCAGTTGTGCGCCGAGTCCACGGCCAACTGTCCGGCTAGCGACGCGCTGTCCACGTTGCTGCGGGATCACTTTTTACTCGATCCCAAGAACCACGCAGCCGTGGATCTCGTGCAGGTGCACGTCGGCTGCCGAGTCCTGCCAGACGAGCCACAGGTCATTCTGCTCAATTACAGCACGCTGCGCGCTCAGCTGCCGGAGGTTTACAGAAAGAGCAGCTTGTACAGGCCGTTTTGTTTGTTCGACTACGGCAATCTCACCGCTCTTACTTCCAGACCTACTTTCCCGAGGTCAATCTGTGCAAGGCCGAGAGGTGGGGCTCGCTCACGAGCTACGTCGCCTGCGGCTCCTATCCGTAAGCCTATCCGTACACACACACATCGTTAAAATTCAACTCTCGTACTCGTTTCGTTATTGTTTGCGAATTTTAAAGATGTTCGTTTCTCCTTACCCCTCGAACCAGGCCGAGCATCTGCCACGACACGCCGACGCTGATGACTCTACGGAACGACTCCCAAGCGTTCGTGACTGCTCTCGGAAGTGTTGTACAAACGGCGAAGGACGGAATCTGCCTGAGGATCGAGGAAGTGCGATCCTTCGCAAGGACCGGCGACGAGCAGACGGACGACGTAGTGCAGCGTGCCTTGGATGACTGGCACGCAACGTGCGGAGACAAGCTCAATCGGTTCGCCCGCATGCTGTTCGACGCCAAGGTTGTTTGCATCTCGAGAAGCCAATGGCGTCGCTACGTCGAGTTGGCCATTCAGCCGGACATCCGATTCTTGACCTCCATCATGGCGGAGATCAATGAGCGCTGCTGCAACGAACTGACGCGCAATCAACTGGAGTCTGTGTACGACGCGGAGCAACGATCCCGTTATTTTTTTAATTCGGCTCCATGGAAGCTCCATTGCCGCCGGCTCTACTCCCTCCTGAGTAGGCCCAACTGCCACCGATTTAGCGACGGAGTCGTGAACGGTATGTGTCACCCTAATGCGCGTCCTCTATTGAGATTAACCGTGCGGAAAACCATATGACTCATACATATTTTTTTTTACCCCCACGCAGGAATCGTGCAGTTTCGGAGGGACCTGCCCCTTAGTCCGGAGCAGAGGGTGGACATACGCCAGCTGCCGATAGAGACAAGGCACCTTGGACACCATCGCGTGCCCTTCATCAAGAATGCGGTATACACTATCATGACCGCGTATCTGTTGAACGACCAACGCTTAGCAGCCGAGCCCTCGAGCGACGACACGGTGGACGACGACGACGACGGGATCACGCGAGCGGTTCGCCTGATGGGGACCATGCTGGCGAGGTGCGCCCGTCGGTTTCAGGGCTTTCCAGACAGCCTCATCGGCGCCTTGTACACTGAGACGTCCTTCAAGGAAACAAACGTCAAGGCTGTGATGCGACGACATGTGGTAAGTGTCTAATTGCTTTCGTGCCGAAACGTAATAAATTGTAATGAATTATGTCTTGCGCGTGCATTCGCTGCCAGGCTGAGTACGGCTACTCACGTGCGAGAATCGATCGTAAACGACCAGTGCTGGCTCGAGCGGTCGTCCACGAAATTGTAGAGCCTACGAGCTGCATCGGCAGGCTGATCAGATCGACCATCAGGTTCACGCCGGAGCGCTTTGTGGAATTCGAGGCGGCCCTTCTGCGACACATACAGCAGAATTGGCAGGTCTTCCCTCTCTGTCTTGTTAACCCCAAGTGGACAAACGACCATTGGCAGCCAGTGTTACCGGACATTCCTGCAATGCAGAAGTTTGCGATCGCCGCTCGAGAGCCAAAGGTGAATTTTTATTAAACTAACTTATGTATAATTAGCGAGTTAATAATTATTCTACGTTATCGCAGGAGGACAAGAGGCTGAAAACATTGTTGCACAACCTGCCCAACGAAGAGGGACAACGGCCGTCCGAATACTTTGACGAGACGCAAAAAGCCATGATAATTCGTTATTTGGTCACGAATGGATATTCGCTTGATGAGGAACACATCAAGAGTCTCATGGCAAGTTCCCCATTGCTCGAGTCAGTTGAATACAGTAAGCTGTACAACTTTGTAAAAAAATTACCATCAAGAAGCAAGTTTCTTCGTCAGTATTGCTCGAAAGCAGAATGCCAACGGATTGTTCGACGCATAAGGTAAAAACGTAATTGATTTATGAAGAAACAAAAAAAAATTGAATTTGTTTACAATATTCCAGGAATCCACGCAAGAAAGAATGATGAGCTGTGAGCGTGAGCGGATCATGAAGACTGCATACATCTGCGAACCAGCTATATTCGGTATTGTATTTAATCGCATTACATTGAATTTGTTGTAAAACCTTTCTAATAATGTTACTTTAGCTTTTCGTGGTTATGATACGGCTCCAGGCAAAGATTCCACGTTAAAAAAAATCTAACGTGCCGAGCGCATTACCTCCTGGGTGGTACGGAAACATGTGCTGTTGAAAAGTTTGACAAATTTGGGGTTGTTCAATTTTTGTCCGGATAGGGTAACGTTAATTAGGTTGGGTAAAACTAACTGCGACGGTGCCTTTTGCACGTCTATCGGGCTCTCCAATCATTCGTGGTTTTTGTCCGAGGTGACGGAATGCTACGCGCGAGAGCAGTGAGTATCGGTTAGCGGCTGGCGAGACTGCGAGAGAGGGGAGAAAAGCGGAGCGATCGCCGAAGAGAGCGCTTTCTTCCGTCCGAAACGATCGCTCAAGATACAGGAGGGAATCAATCGTCTGAAGTTGAAGTTGTTCTATATCTTATTTCTAAGTTAAATAAGCGTGGAACGGGACCGGCTTTTTATG
>CM053170.1:122131-141218 GCA_012977825.3 Pteromalus puparum | reverse complement strand
GCACAACACGAAGAACGATACATGACAAAACAAAGCGAAGAAAACATTAGGCTTAAGAAGATCTTAGATGCAAGTTTCTGATAACACTACCATGACGCTAGGTTTAAGTTAGACTTAAGAGACCAGAGTGTGCCAGAAGGTTTTGTTGCCAATAAACATCGAAAAATGAAATAATGGACCAAAGTTACCACTAATGTATAATAATCTGATAAACGAATGCATACCTGCAAATAATCTGATCAACGAAAATCTGAGCAATGGTTTTTGTTCTCATGTTTGTGAGAGGAAAAGCTTCAACCCATTTTGAAAAACAATCTGTCACAACTAAGAGGAATTTATTGCCCAAAGAAGAACGTGGAAATGGGCCTAAAAAATATCCATTTGAAGTCTTTCAAATGGAACTCCTGAATTATAGATTTTCAACTCACCATGACCCTTATCTGGAGGACCTTTCTTTGAAATACAAACTTTACAAGATTTGCACCAATTTTTCACATCTCTTTTGCAAGTAGCCCAATAAAACCTTTTTCTAATTTTATCTAAAGTCTTATTTACTCCGAAATGTCCTCCAGATGGTGAATCATGTGCTTCTTTCAAAATATCTTTGATTTTATTTTGAGGAACAACTAATTGACGAATTTTGTAATCTAAATTCATTGAAACCCATTCTCTTTACAAAAGTCCATCAATTAGTACCAACGAATCCCATTGTGAACAATAGATTTTGATGAATTCATCCAACAAAGAAATATCTTGCCATCTTGGTTTTTTCTGTAATTCTTTCGTTTGACAAATAAAAGAAATTGCCTCATCGTCTGCTTGACTCTTTTTCCATTCTTCTGATGTGTTTTCTTCAAAAATAATAGGGCAAATAGTTTCCACATTATTGAATTTTTCTTCTACTCTGGAACAATATTTACAAGAAAAATCTTCACAAGGGCGTCTTGAAAGTCCATCAGCGTTCCCGTGTAAATTGCCCTTTCTGTGAATAATTTTGTAGTTGTACTGATCCAATTTCCCTAACCAACGAGCCAATTGTCCATCCAATTCCTTAAACGACAATAACCAAGTTAAAGAAGAATGGTCAGTCCGAATGACAAAAAGTTTACCAATAAGGTAATGATGAACATTTTTTAACGACTCGATAATAGCAAGAAGTTCACGTCAAGGGACGCAATAATTTCTCTCTGGTTTTGAAAGAACCCTACTATAAAAACCAATCACACGTTCAATTCCATCTTGCTTCTGAGAAAGAACCGACCCAATTCCATGATCAGAAGCGTCAGTACCTAAAATAAATTCAGATGAAAGAGAAGGAAATGCTAAGATTGGAGGTGTTGTAAGAACCTCTTTTAATTTTGAAAAAGCTTTTTGACAATCCTCTGACCATATGAATTTAGTCGATTTTTCAGTTAACTTATATAAAGGTTTCGCTATGTCAGCAAATCCTTTAATAAGTCGTCTATAGTAACCACAGAAATTCACGAAACTCAAAACAGCCTTCTTGTTATGTGGAATTGGCCAATTTACAACAGATTCAATCTTCTTTGGATCAGCTGTCTGTCTTCCCTACTCCTGAAACGATGTATCCAAGATATTCAACTTGCCTACTGAAGAAAACACATTTCTTCTTATTAAGACGTAATCCAGCTTCTTGAAAACGAACACTTTCTTCAGGTTAATTATTACTTCATCAAATGACTTTCCCAATACCATGACATCATCCAAATAAACTAAACAGAAATCCGAAAGATAATCTCTGAGTAATTTTTCCATTAAACGTTGAAAAGTTGCAGGTGCATTGCATAAACCAAATGGCATAACTGTAAATTGCCAAAGTCCTTTTCCAATTGAGAAAGCCGTGATTTTTCTATCCTCTTCTCGAATCTTGATTTGCCAATATCCACTTTTTAAGTCCAGAGTACAAAACCATGAATAACCTGCAAGTTTATCAAGAGTATCGTCAACTCTTGGTAAAGGGTATGAATCCTTAATTGTAATTGCATTAATTTTTTGAAAATTAATACAAAAACGAATTTTTCCATCCTTCTTCTTCTTGGGAACTACAGGTGAACAATAAGAGCTGTCTGATTCTTCAATAACTCCTTGAGAATACATCTCAGCTATGCATTCGTCCAATTCCTTAGCTTGATGAATAGGTGGTCTTCGAATAGGCTGTTTGATTGGTTGATTGTGGAGCAATTGAATTTTATGTTCAACAAAATTACATTTCCTAGAAGAAGATTCGCAAAACTCCGTCGTTGATCTTGATCCAAGTTTTCAGTGTTCTTGTCAAAAATTTCTCGCAATGTGTCTGGCACATTCTTAGAAGAATCAACTATTCTTGAAATTTGTTTATTGTTGATTGAAGTTGGAGTATTTAAAATAATTTTAATTATTGAATCTGAAATACCAGTTGCATCAAGAAAATCACTACCAAGTATACAATCATCAATAATATTCCCAACAAAAACATCCAAATTAGCTAAATGATCACCCAATTTTATCGAAGCTGAAATCAAAAATTCAACTGGTACCTTTTCCCCAGTTGGATACTTAAGAGTTGTAAAATTAATAGGAATTCTTATATCTTTTGGCTCTACAAATTTTGAGTTTATAATAGTTACATCTGAACCAGAATCTACTTTAAAAATACAAGTTTTCTCATTAATGAAACCATCAAAATAAAATCTATTTGAGTTCCTATTAATTCTTCCAACATGATAATCAATCAGACAAGGGTGTGTGTGTGTTGGAGTCTTGTTAAATTCTGTTGAACTTGCTCCAGAAAGTTCAACATAACCTAGTTTCCCTGGCCACTCATTCGAGTTGGACAATGCGAACTAATATGACCTTTCTGACTACACAACCAGCATTCAACATTCTTAAAGAAATCTTGAGATTTCTGTTTGTCAAAAGATTGAGGACCTTTAGACTGAGAATTTGAAGAGTTGATTCCAGTCTTGTATGTGTCATTCTTACTCCTTGAGGCATCTCTCCTATTTAAATCACGAATAACTTTTATTTCCATATCACGAGCAAAAGCAACTTTGAGAGAAGTTATCCTTTCCATACGAAGGACATCCTTGGTCGTCAAATCAAAAATAGCAGAAAGAAATTGGGTACAAGCAATTTTATCTTGAACTTCGAATGAACATTCTGGATAAACCAAAGTAGTAAGTCTCAAGATCAGCAGCCAATGTTGGGAGATCTTCATCGAAACGTTGACGCCTATTCTGTAATTGTGTGTGATAAGTAGGCGCCAAATGTTTATCACCGAAACGAAGTTCAAGACGTGACACCCAAACTATCGAAATTCGAAGAAGTAGAATCAGATTTAACAAGAATTGATCTTGCCCTTCCTTTCAAACAAGAACTTAGAACTACATTTTTAGATTCAGATGTCCAATTATTTGCTTTAGCAATGACTTGAAATTGAACTAAGAATTCACGAAGAGGCGATGAACCATCGTAATCACTAACTTTCAATTTTAAACCCAAATCTGTTCCTGAGTGGATAGGTTCAATGTTTGGTAAAACAGAATTGCCTATATTGGAGCCTACACCACGTGTTCCAGTAATCAATGGATCAATAACAGGGGTTCTAAACCCTAACCTATTCTGATTCGGAAATAATCCAATGTTATTGATTCTAGTGTTCTCTATTCCTGTTGTGTGTGAATGTGTGTTTCTATTTTATAAATGACTTAGCTGATTGATTTGTTGTTGTAGTTCTCGCAGTTCTGCCATCAATCTGTTATTCAGAGTTTGTAGTCTCGCTATCTCCTCGTTCAAAGCAGTCCTCTGTTCTTGGTCATTGAACGTTTCTCTCCGAACCGATTGATCTTCCAATCGGTGAATCTTCTCTTCGAGTTCCTCAATGAGGCGACGAGCATCCAATAGTTCTGTTTCACGAACGTGGAGTTCCCTTTGTAAATCCAATGCATCCTCGTTGCAATGATCCCTCAATCTGCGCTCTTCTTCGAGTTCTTGAGTAATTTCCTCCATCCGTCTCTTCAATCCTGCTATCTCCATATTCGCTGCAGTGAGTGATGGTTGAGGTGATGGAACTGGTCGAGCATTGGTTGGTGTTCTTGTAACCATTGTAATATTGCCGGAACGTAAATGCATAAATCATCACTGATCACTTCCCGAAAATATTATCCAGGACGAGCCCCCAATATGTTGTGAACGGGTTCGGATAATAAAGATGTCAACGCGTATTTATAGAAAAGCACACATAAACTCAGACTCTTTATTTGAACGTAAGCAGAACTGCTCTCATCAGCTGTCACGATCAGACTAACTACAAACAATAACATCCGCGACGTCGTTGATCTCGTTGCTAGGGGTCGCTATGCGCGATTCTCAGCGTTCGAATCGCGCAACGTTCGAGCTCGGTCATAACAATAACATAAACGAAAGCTAATCTATTCACTAACACAATAAGCCATAATAATTAGATATAAGTTACTAACAAATAACAATAAGTATACGAGAAATATACAGTAGCAGGCTAGAGCAAAATAAACTAAAAATAGATATCACTAACATAGGATGGTATACGACAATATAGAAAATTTACATTATACAGGACCACAGAGGACAAAATGCGTGGTACCATAGCAGAGTCGGAGCGGATGTTGCAAGGTAAAGCAAAAAAAAAAAAAAAAAATTAAGATAGGCATCCATTAAGACCCATCCACACCGATAATCCTAAAACAAGCTAATATGATAAGGGCTTAGATAAAAATAGACAATAATAAAAGTCAATCGGCCGATCGAGCACCAATAGCTTCCAATTTTTTTTAGGTAAGCTGACCCAACCAGTAGCAATGCACATGAATGTCATGCATATTCAAAAGAGAGCAGTAGTCCTCTATACAAGTCAAGCACCTCGTAGACGTTCGACAAATCAGACTACGGTCTGAGGAAAATAGACAATTGACCAGACCAATGAACTAAGTCGTAGGCATATATATAAAAAAAAATATATCTGCAAATAAAGGCAGCGAAGGAGGACTTGCAAAAGCTTGATCCAGCCCAGAAGATCTATCGACTTTCCCAAAACACCTTAGCCAGCACAACATCCGAATTACCCCTTAAACCATCGCTGTTACTTAAAAAAAAAATAAATAAATAAATAAATAAATAAAAATAAAAAGAGATAAAAGTGACCAGTATCAAGCAACATTCAGCTTTGGTTTGCCACCGTGTCACACAGTCAGACCACTCACCCATAGGAATAAGTGTTTGTCGGGGACAACAAACGTTTTGAAGGGGGGGAGGATGTTAAGTGACGAAGTTTCTGGATATTTATTCGGAAACATCATGTAAAAATTACACTAAGCCAGTAAGAAAAATCCAGAAACTTCGACGCTTAACTAAGCCTCGAAGGAATGTACCCGAAACCAAAACAAACTTCTCCCCCCTCGGCTGAAGCGCGCGTGCACAGCCGACGCTGTAGTTTAGCCGTTATAACCGCCTGCAGTTTAACCGTATTAGGCCCATAAGGCCTAATGCGTAAGACAAAGAGCGCGGCTAGGCTGAAGTAAAAAGAGAGGAGAATTAAGTACCCCGCGTGAGAGAAAGCTTCGACTCTCTATGTAACGTCACCTCCCCCACAAACGCCATTCCAGTGTGTGCGATCCTAGAGAGAGGACGCTAATTTTGAGAGTTTGATCTTGAGTTCCCAAGCGTATTTTTCATTGAGTTTCTAAAAATTAAAGTTTCACGTTTCTAAGTTTCGTTATTTTTTTGAGTTGTGTCATTTCTTACCACTAAGCTTTATTTCCTGGATCACGAGGATTTGCATAACGCCTTTTTGAGATCGTCACGAGGAAAATTTGATTTAGGAGCATTTCATTTGGAGTTCTGGATTATTGTCTAGAGTTTTGCATTCTAATTTATTCCTCCTACAATCCAGCCGCCAACTACAGTCACCAAGTAAGTTACTTTGGTTAACATTTCAATCTTCCTTTTAATAGTTAAACCACAAACATTTCTGCCTCAACAAATTAGTGTTTCCACTGATCTCCCCCGTATGGGAAAGTAGCTAAGCGGCCGCGTAGTAAATTTTATCTTATTGTTAGCTCGGTAGACAAGTTCTACCCTAACACCGTACGAAGAGGAGATCTGTCAATGAAAGGTGTAAGGGCCAAGTAAGAGAGGGGGATAGTTCGAAACGGAAAGTGCCCAACCAGTCCTCAGTGGAAATCTCGGTCACTCCGCCCCCGTTTAAAAGGGCCCAAAGGGAAAGAGAAAGGAGGGAGCTATTAAGGGAGATTACGGAAGCACACTTTCCGATTGTAGACAGAGTATAAAAGCCAAAAAAAAAACGTCTAATCGCCAGGACAGTTCCGTCGCAACCACCCGTAGCGACACGCCAAGAGACAACAGCCTATCGGGTTCGGATTATCGACCAATTCGAGGATTCGTGAACAGTGCTTCGTGAATAACGACCGTTGATAAACCAGTGTTAGAAGCATAATGGAGTTTATTCATAATAACTCTGGCAGTGAAGAAGACTTGCATCCTGAACTAGATTCGTGAAAAATATTATCACGAATTGAAGAAGGAGTATCCAAAGGACAAGGATTAAAAAAGGGAAAGTGGATTGAAGTTATTGCCCCGTTTATAGATCCGGAAGACATCGAGAACCTATGCGTCAGGGCAGTGATAGTGCGGGACGCACAGACAGTAAAATGGTGATTGGAAAATTATCCTGAAGCAAACCAAGTGAAACTCTTCAAAGCAGTAGATCAGATTATATCAGATTCAGATAGCACGGAAGGACTGAGTAGCGCAATTCTGAGGTATACAAACAATTATTCATGGCTCACAGCCATTCATCGTAGCATTCTCTCCAGAAGACTCGACATATTGAAAAAACTGATGGCATTGGGAATCAGCCTTAAAGAACATTCAACGGTAGAGGCATCATTGATAATGGTTACAATCTTTTGAGAATAGAAACATAGAAAACACTGAGAGAAGACAGTACATTTTACTACTACTTCAAACAGGATTGTCATTAAAATGTGATTTCAACAGCGACCACTCAGTACTGTCCCATGTTGCACATGACGGCGACCTAGAGATGACCCGATTACTATTGGACATGCGAGTCGACGTATGCGCCCTCGATTTAGAAATGGTTTGCTATCGCAGGACAGAAGTTTTGGAACTTTTAATTAAACAATTAAAGAAAACAGGTAGATCTATAACCTCCATGCCCCACTTATTACCCGAGGCCGTCCAGGCGGAAGCATCCGATTCCTGGAGAAATACGCTATGTTTATTAAAAGCAGGAATGCCTGCGGATTCATACAACGAAGAGAACGAATACACGATCGAAGTGGCTGTGAGGAAGAATAAATTGGGAGTATTAAAAGCGCTCCTCGACGCGGGCGCTAGTGTCAAAATACCGACAAGAAACAACCACAATTTATTATACGTCGCTATAGAATACGAAAATCCGACCGGTTTAAGACTATTATTAGACAATGGACAACTGGACGTAAACGAAATCTGTCGGAAAGTAACCGAATTCGATCTTACTGCAACTACACTTTCCTTTGCCATTGAAGAAGGAAGTGTTGAAATCATCCAAATATTGATCGAATACGGGGCAAAACTTTACCCACAGGGCCTGCCATTCCGATATATATATATCAATTACGAGACAATGAACAGATAACAGGTTTACTTCCCTTGTTGACACAAGAAACAAAGGAAGGAAGATTTGTCAATGAATGAGATATCAGAGTCCTCAAGAAATCTTTTTCGCATGAATATGCACTTTATGAGGAAGCGTGTCAGGAGTGGCAAAGAATGCAGACAACGCCGATTATTGGAAATATATCGCACGCCCAAATAATTAAGAGATCAGCGAGATCACTATTACGACGAGCCAAAGCACCTGTGCCTTGTCGACACGTGGAGTCTTATCGGCTCAAGAAATGATTTCCAATTTATAATAACATGATTTCACGTTCCTTAAGATTGTTTTTAAAATTAAGAGCGAGTTGGATAGATCATCATAGGAAATTTATATGGCTAGCTAACAACTGACTTCCAGATCATATAAGAGAAAGTATTGTAAATTACATAATCGAATAAATTGAAAAAAGAGAGAAACCTACGATAAACAAAGAATCTTAGTAGATAGGCTATAGGCATACTGGTTCATACGGGTTCTGGCTCACCCCCCTCTTCTCTCCAAGTGAGCCAGAATCCGTACGGTCTCTGGCTCACCCCCTCCTCTCTCTGAGCCAGGAACCGTAAGTGAGCTAGAATGCCTATAGTGTTCTCTACTGGTTCATTTTTTTTACTTTTTTTAATTTTTTTTATTTATTTGCATGACTGATAGAATAATTTTATAAGTTTGACGGTGTGAAGTGCACAGGCAGTCTTGTAGATTGGATTATGGTTTTTGCCAACTGTGACGCACTTAAAACATGGTTTCGATGGATAGCTATACTGTTGGATATTGTAGACGGGAAATTTGAATCGTTGAAGCCATTTCTGTTTCAATGCGTCTATGACAAAAATTTTTGTTGCATCGTGTAAAGCGTCACGAAGCAAGTTTCCAATTTGGCAGTAGTCATGTCCATCGGTTTTCCACTTCATGCCATGATAATTATATTTAAGCCAGTTGTTTTCCCTTTGCATTTTGTCAGAGAGTTTTTTCCATGAGAAGGGATTTTTGAATATTAGAACAACAGGATCACATCTACTATCGTTGAGAGGAATGATTGCAATTTCCTTTAGAATATAATCTCCTTCGGTTTGCTTAAAACCAGTCATGTCTACTGCATACTCCATATTTTTATGCAGCCTAGACGAGTTCCTTGACATCCCCACTGATGGGATTGTACTGAACGATACGATCGTGTAAGATCATGCAGTAGGCTGAAGTGTTGGCAGGAAAATCTTTTTTAGCCTCAAACTCTAGACGTACATCGACAGGAGCGCTCTTGAGAGATTCGTTTTGTCGTGAACAGTCAATAACTATGAACGGTTCATTCTTGATGAACATAGGCTTTGTCAGCATCGGCTGTGGATCTCTACCATAGTATGATTTTTGAAAATTAGCATACATATCATAGAGAATCGCATACTGATTGTTATATATGTCGAGATTCATATTGTTGTATGGATAATATTGTGAATTTAAGAAAAGTTTCACATTACTTATCTCACAATGATCAAATCTACTGGCATTTGCAGTTCTTACAGCTTTTCTCTTTGTTTGTAGTCCGAGAATTACAAAACGTGGTTTCTCCAGTTGATTTTATCAATAGCTGAATTTTTTGTTTATCAGATGCAATGACATAGGCATTAACCATTTTATCTTTGATATTTTTACTTCACAATCTTCATAAGTAGTTACACCAGCTGTCGTAGTTCCTTCTTGGATTATTGAGTTCAAGTCGCTTCTCGATCGTGTAAGAATAAGCTTATGCTTCATGTTAACAATAATTTTTTTATAGTCTTCTGCAAAGCCCATGATCATACTCAGCGGAATCGCAACGCTAAAGTTTCCCTTTTCATCGACAAACGATTTGTCGTCCTCTTCATTGCCAAGCCAGCCTGCATTTTCTAGCATGTTATTCTGATTCATGAAGTCCATCCTTTCATGATAGTGCTCAAACCAACATTTTTACTTTTATCGATCTCCACAGCATTAATTTCATAACGAATTTCATCAAACAGATGACAAATGCCATTGTTCACGAATTTAGTTTTAGCTGGTGCTGTTGAACCACTTTTGAGTTTCAATTTTCCACATACATGGATAGAACTACGTGATGGCAAGAGACATAGATCTTGATGTTGGATAGAAATACGAATCTCATCACTATTATCAAAGCTTAATGATGAGTATGGTTGATGGGCGTGTACCTCGTAATGAGCAATAGACTCATCGAATACGACACCTGATTGAATGCTTAGAATTTCGTCCATTTTTCTGGAAGCAGCAAAGAATTATTCACGTGAATTTTTTCCACGAACTTTTAGTCCTAGGCTTTTCAGAAACTGAATGCTCTTCCGTGTTAACGGTTTGAGTTTCTTCGGTCGACTGATGACTCGTTGACATGGTGGCTGACTTATATATGTTCCAGAATTGTAAACGATGCCCATTATACTGATTTGATGTGAAGTCTTATAGTGATTTCCTCTCCTCGAAAATTCACCAAATTTCCATCCTGATCTACAATTCGAATTTGTAGATGATCTATGCACGTGACACTGAGTGGTAGATATATCACATGATACGGAACTTCTAAGATTTTGTATCCTGGAGGCACTCTGGGAAAGAACTCATGGTTTGTATGAACTTTTTTATTATTGATATAAGCACCTGCAGTAATATTGCACTCAACTCTGAGTGGATTCATTCTCAATATTTTCACAGGTAAATCAGAGCTGTGTTGAATGTTCTCTTTGAGAATGCGAGGAGCAAAGCCAAGGAGACGACCTATGGAATCGTGAGGTCTGAGATCTATCAGATGACTGCAGTGAATTTCACTTCTGAGAGTATTGTTGTTAGCTTTCAAAGAAAATTCAATTCCTTTGGATTTCAAAGTTTCTTGTAAAAATTGATTGATAGCATCAATCTCATAACTGCCAGTAGGAATTGTAATAATATCTTTTTTGCTCAAATGAAGTTTATTATTTGAAAAGTCGACATTGGGAATAGAGTTGAATGTTAAAAGTTCAACTAATCCCAAGACAAAATTCTTATGCTGTGGTAGTTCAATCGAAGAAAAATATTGTGCTTCTAAGACAGATGAGTTTCCTGAGAGACTTAGAGTGAAGCTATCTTCCATGACTGAACGGACGATAATGAATTCATTCGTCTGAGAGCACCTCTTTTATAGTCTCCCAGCCAGGAAGTAGAGACAAAGATGGCCACATATGAATGAGTCAAAATTTTGATATCTTTTGTAATTGTATTTT
Source organism: Pteromalus puparum (assembly GCA_012977825.3). Taxonomy (NCBI): domain Eukaryota; kingdom Metazoa; phylum Arthropoda; class Insecta; order Hymenoptera; family Pteromalidae; genus Pteromalus; species Pteromalus puparum. The sequence goes on along the minus strand of CM053170.1, from coordinate 130,253 downwards.
ACTTCTTTCACGTTAAAATACATCATGAGATCCTTGGGAGGTTTGAGATCACCAAAACTATCAAATTAAAGCACTTCAGAAACTTGCTTGCGATAACAAACCCAGTGAGTCATATTTTTTTTCAGTCAGTGGACGATTTGGCAAAGTTAAATCGAAGTTTTTTTTTCTATTCACTTGATTGCCACGACCGATATGAGGTGACATGAATAATCCCATTCCAGTTTTATAGGGCTTAAGATGGAGTCCTTTGCCTAAAGCAATAGCTTCCATGGTCTTATTATGCCTCTTACTCTCTTCATGATTTTTCTGCACGGCTTTAGCATCATTAACAGCTTTAGCTATTCCAGCAGCACCTCCTGCTAGTGCACCAGTTGCACTGAGTCCTGCAAATAGTGGAATGAGAAAAGGAAGAACTCCTCTAATTTTCGATGGAAGCGGTAGAACTCGAGGAATGATAACTTTTTTCTTTCCTCCTGCACTCTTAACAGTTTGACGTGCACCCTTCAAGGCTGATTGAATAACCTTGCGAGAAGATTTACTTGCAGTCATTGACTTACTTATTAAATTTCAGACCCATTCCAGTCCTTTTACTTTCATAGCACTGTTAACCGCCAAAGCAAATGCTTTTTCAGCAAGACTAGCATCTTTGGCTCTGACACGTTGCGAAGCTTGTTCTTTACACGCCTGATCTAGCGGATTAATTCCAGGATCTGCTCTTTTCATTCGCTTTTTCAATTTGATTCCGGGACCGCAGTATTGATATCCGGGAAGATGCATTTCAAAGGGTAAGTTATTGATAACTTTATCAAGCAGTCCATTGTCTTTCGGCTCTTTTTGAGATTTGTGAATGATCATCTCTCTTCGAGTGTTGATTTACAACTGACGATCAAGGTATAAAACAAACGTTTATATTTCAAGAGCTTAATGTTGAATCTGACTCTGTTACGCGAACATGGATTTTACTGAGCAGAATGTCAAACTCCCCCTCCCCGTCGGGAACTTCGATTTTGCAAAAGAGAAGAGAAAGAAGCGACATGGTGAATTACTGCCAGATAGTATACGAGCAGTATTCTGCGGGCCATCAAATTGTGAAAAAACAAATAGTTTATTGGCTTTAATTACACATCCCAATGGTCTTAGGTTCGAGAATTTGTACTACTGTATACTCAAAATCCTTGAATCAGCCAAAGTATCAATTTCTCAATAATGTCTTGGAGCCGATTGAAGGAGTATCATATCTTCCGTTCAGTGAGCATGAATCCGTAGTATCTCCAGATGAAGCACTTCAAAATTCAATTGTGATATTTGATGATGTCGATTGTGAGAAGCAGGATAACGTCCGAGCATTTTTCTGCATGGGGAGACATAAAAGTGAAGACAGTTTCTATCTATGTCAATTATATGCCATATAGGAAAACATCTCATTAGAGATAATGTTAATTTACTAGTGATTTATCGTCAAGATAATGTGAATCTTAAGCATATCTATTAGGATCATGTGACCACCGATTTAACTTTCAATGAATTTCGAAATCTTTGCTCAGAGTGTTGGAAGAATGATAAGTATGGTTTCATTGTTATTGACAAAGATGAATGAGGGTCGATACAGAAAAGGATTTGACTGTTTTGCAATAAAAAAGGAATTATGAGTGTAAAACTTACAGTACAGTTGTAGACATCATCTCGACAGCATGTCAGACTTCAAGGAAGAGAAGAATATTCTCAGCGAGCTCCTGAGGGTATTAAAAGAAAATAAACTCTATTAAAACATGAAAAAGATAATTATGAAAAAGTCATCGGTGATACTTTGAAACCAGTCATCACACCACTCGAGAAACTTGTTGACATGAAAAGTGAAAGCCTACAGCAGCATCCATCTAATCACATTTTGGATACACACAAGAGTAAAAAAATGAGAAAACAAAAATAAAGAAAATAAGAATTGACAGATCAAGTATGCTAAACGATCTAAATAATAATAATAATTCAAGTTTATTCAACGATAATGATGATGATAATAATTTTGAGTTAATGACTGGCGCAATAATCAATTCTTCATTTAAATCTATGAGTGGAAAAAAAAATGAATCATCGGAAGACTTCTTGTTATTGCTGGATAAAAGCCGCAAAACAATTGATAATATACATGGAGTGCGGAAAGTTGATGGAGTGTATATCATAGGTGATTCAGAAATTGAATTTGATGATAAATATTTCATAGTCAGAGGTGAAAGTTATCCTAAGAGTAGTGGACTAATGGAATTGCTATTTAAAAAATATCTGGATGAACTTCTTTTGAGTTCATCAGATCGTGAAAATTATCGCAAGATCCTGGAAGCAACAAATGCTCATCGGAAAAAATACAGCAAAAATGAATCCTTGCGAGGTTCGAGGAGTAATAAATTTAAGAATGTCTTGGCACCAATGTTCCGTAGCACTCCAAATAAAAACAACATCAGCAGCAGTGGCAGAGGACTTATACCTAAATATAAAATAGCTAAGAAAAATTCTTCCATTGATCTCGTCTACTGGGATGATCCAAACGAGCTTATCAATCGACTCAGCTTATTGATTGCCGAACGATCTGCTGGAAATAACAATCACGTCAATAAAATCCAATCAATTATTGAGGAATTACGTGAAGCTGGGCATATAAATTAATCCACAACTCTCTTATTTGGATCAGTAGCATCATGAGTCTCGATGGGTTTGGAAGAAAACTTGAGGGCTCGCAAGTGAGTCGCGGTCCTCCAGGCATTGGTTTCAATTTGACATCAGACGGTGATTTTGATTTAGAAAATAAGCGGCTTTGCAATCTAGGAGCCCCGCGTGATCCAAACGTTGCAATCACCGTGCATTCACTGAAAGTTATCCTACAAACTGAAATAAATTATATAGCTTCTAAACTTGCTGGAATAAGTAAAGTTATAGATGAATATAAGCAGGAAGTTGAAAAACATCAAGTGGAAGTGGCTGAAAAACTGAAATATCTCTATATAACAACTCAACGTAATTACGCTGCTGTTAATTATATCATTGAAGAAGTGAATAGACAATTAAAAGATCGTATAGAAGAATTTCCAGAGGATTATCATCTGCTATAGACGATAAAGATGGAACATCAAAGAGTAGCTGAAGAGCTGCATAAGCCAGCACGTCGTCGGTACAAGAGAAGAAAATATGTCATACGTGGTATAGATGAGACTTGGCAAGCTGATCTTGTTGAAATGATAACTTACTCTGATGAGATCAAAGGATTTCATTACTTATTCACTGTCATAGATATATTTTCAAAGTATGCATGGGCCGTCCCCGTCAAGTCGAAGAGTGGTAATGATGTTACTGCAGCTATGAAGTCGATATTGAAACAAGGACGAGTATCGAAGAATCTACAAATTGACCAAGGAAAAGAATTTTACAATTCAAGTTTTCAGAAACTCATGAAGAAGCATAAGATAACTTTTACTCTTCACATAGTAATCTTCATGCTAGCATATGCGAGCATTTTAATAGAACATTAGAAAATGTAATGTGGTTAGAGTTTAGCAAACAAGGAAGCTATAAATGGTTGGATATTCTACCTGACTTGGTCGAAGCTTACAATTCGAGAAAACATCGTACAATAGGGATTGAGCCTATAAACGTTACGCAAGCAAATGAGAAAGAGATCAAGAGACGATTTCCAATTGAAATGCCACCAGCGAAAAAACCGAAATTTAAAGTAGGAGTTAAAGTACGAATAAGTAAAATAAAAAATATTTTTGAAAAGGGTTACACACCAAACTGGTCTACTGAAATTTTCACGATAACGCGAGTTGTAAAAACAAATCCGATAACTTACCACCTCATAGATTATTATGATAAACCCGTCTCCGTCGGCTTTTATGAAACGGAAATTCATAAAACTATATATCTTGAAATTTATCTTGTAGAAAAAGTTTTAAAGAAAAGTGGTAAACGCGTATTTGTTAAATGGTTAGGATTTAGTGACGAACATAATAGTTGGATAAATAAAGATGAAATTCTTTGATATAACTCTGTGACTGTAAATGGATAAGGAATTAGGTTGTAGTCAATNAAATATGTGACGAGACGCAAGTCTCGCACATAAAGCAAGTAAATGCGGCCCCGAGTCAATCAGCTGACGCCAGCGAGCGCGCGCGCTCGCGGCGAACAAAGGCGAGTCCGCACGACGCGAAGTGAGCGCGCGCGCGCACCAACGAAAAGGCCAGTCCGCACGACCGCGGAGCGCGCAATTCAGCGGCGACGCGACAGGCGGCGCGAGCAGCGCACCGCGGGCAGTTCTACTCGAGCTGAACTCCTGGCAGCATCGTGCGCACACGTTACCGAGAGGAACAGCTAGAGATAGACCGACGCTAACGACGTCGTCTCGTGAGCACACGTGACGACACCGTTAGCGAACCCGAAACTCCGAGTTGCCGTCGTGAGCACACGAGACAACCAGGAGTAGTCGAACAGCGCCGAGTCTCGTCTACGTGAGCACACGTAGCCGATACCCGACGTTGCCACCAGCTCCTGAATCCCCGTGCCAAGGGACTGGTTGTTTTCCCGGCCACCGTGAGCACACGGGGCTGAGAAAATAACTAAAGCCCCGCCGACGATTCCCCAGGTCGTGCGCACATGTCCTGGTGAAACACCGGCCAACTCCTGCCCGTGCGAAACCGACCACACGCCGACCTCTCGAAATTCGCCTGGTCTGTGAGCACACAGGACTAGGAGAAGAACGAGACGAGCGACCTCGATCCGTAGAGCCGTGCGCTCACGACTCCATGGACTCGAGGGAAACCTAACCTCCGAAAACCCGTCGTTAACCCGAACCCGTTTCACCGTCCGAAACTCCGATACCGCGTCCGTAAAACCGATAACCGCACCGAAACCACGTAACTCCGGCAACGTCGTGTTAATGTACCGTTAACCAGTCTAGATTAAGCTGAACCAATTGTAAAGGCGAAATATTCTAAACAACTGCGATTTCGATTTCTGTTACAGATGGAGACTAATAATGGAACTATCAACTTGTTATCACAATTACTAGAATAAATCTATTTTGTTATTAATTGCATAAACAGTCCACCAAAACCAAATCCTGGCGTCCGGCCGACTACTCAACACACGGGGAAAGTCGAACCGTTACAAATAAAGATGAAATTCTTTGATATAACTCTGTGACTTTGTAAATGGATAAGGAATTCAGTTGTAGTCAATAATAAAGCAAATAGTATTATGTTTATTTAAATAAATTTATTTGTGTATTATTATGTACAAGTTACTAAACTATATATTCTTTTGTAAAAAAAATAAAAAAAACATTTTGTGTACTATTTATTGAGTGCTACTTTCAAAATTGAAAGAACTTCCACCCTGATATTTAAAAAATAAAAAGAGATTGTTTACAGTGCCACAAAGTGAGTTGAATAACGCTTTCTCTTTTAGCATTACAGATGAAATCTTCTCTGGCAAGAAGACCTGAAAGCTGTTATCAAGTTCGTGAACAATCTTCATACCGTATCTTGTCCTGACCTGTTTCAGTGCTGTCACCATGTACTGATGATTTTTTTCCAAGTCTGTCGCCTTTTTCCTGGGCAAGAACTCTTGCTCAGCAATCTTATTGAGTGCAGATAGATCCATTCTGAAAATGTAAAATAAGAATATATGTTAGTGGAAAACTGTCACATTGGTGAAAATTGACTAAGAAATAGAACTTACTTATTGTGGGGGTTAGGTGAGTCTTGGTCTCTTTGCACGAGGTTGGTTATTCGCTTCGATTTCTCGAATGTGCTCCTTGCCAACGTCCGTCCGTTCATATAGCCCGTTTCCCACCACAATTTCTGCCCCTTCCATAGCCTCCAGTAATATATCCCTTCTCTCTCCTTGTTCAGATCCTATCCTGTCCAATGATGGATCCCACTCGTGCATAAACTCCTCTAAGACGTCATACTCAATCACGATTGGTTCACCTCCATCATCATAAAGTGACATCCCCATCCGCGATGCATTTTCATTGGTTGCTTCATTCCCCCTCTCACTTTCTTCCTCTCTTGTTTGTCCTTCAGCTTTACCATTAGCTGCATTGTATCCCCTCTCTTCCACCATCCCCTCCTCTGTATCCCCCTCCACTTGCATTGCAGCTTGCGCCATCTGTTCTTCCATAATTCTGTAATGTCCCCAGGGCAAAGTGTCTGTACTATGAGGCAATAAGAATCTTTTATCATCATGTGGACTTAGAGCAATTTTTTCCTGTTTTTTAGTATGCACAATGTGTAATTTTGAAAGAATATTGCACTGCTCACGTTTTATAATAACAAGATCCTGAAGGCATCTTCGATAATCTTAGAACGTGATTGATTTCTTTACAACACTAGATTTTATACCTTTGGCTTTTTTCATTGTCGCGGCTCCATCAATCAAAATACTGTACATTTTGCTTCTTAAACCAATGAATTCTGTCATAATCTTCCCACAGCATTCGTCTTTCATCAATCCAGGAACTTTTTTATTAACACGTGGAATTCCAAACTGATTATTTTCATCATAAACAGAAGTATCAAATTTATGTATATCTTCTTTCATTATTTGATAGATATCTTTGAACTTCATCCTGAACTTCATATATTAAACTATCTGTGTCCGTATAAAGGAGTTTGCATTTTTCTCCAACTCGCTGCTTCATATAAGAATAATGAACATCATATACTAATGTTTTTGAAAAATCTAAAATAGAGAGACCAACGTATATTGGTTTCTTCATTGTAATACTTGTCCTCTTCAGCTGTATAGCAACCAAATTTTCATCAAATATTGCACAACTGTGAAAATTTGGTAGAGCTATGCGTGCTTCTGCTCCATATCTGCCTGTAAATTTATTTACTAATCGCACATCCGCTCTTGTTCGATACACTTTCCATACACAGCGTTAATTAGCAATTTGTAGAAGAGCTTTTCAAACTCATTCTTTGTATGCTTTCTCTTCTCCGAGTTAAATTCAACATATGGTTTGAGCCACGCCCTCTGCTCAAAACTCAAAATCCTGTGTACCTTTCTCAATCGAAGTCCATTATCTAACACCTGCTTAAGTGCTCGATAATGAATGACATACCTTTTCTTGTCATTCAAAGTTGTGAGAAGTTTCTTCTGCTTTGAGCCAGGTGGTGCAAGATGCTCTGCGCAAAAAGGTAAATCCCTATGATCATCATGTATTTCTTCAGGATACTCCAAGTCAACTTTAGCAAAATAGCCTATATCAGAGTCTGGTGGTGTATTGAAAAAACTTGGATTCGTCTCATATTCAATCCATTTGAATTTTCCAACTGGTAAAGGCTGTACCATTGCCCACCCATAAAGGTTGTTAATATCAAAATATAAGAGAGTCTTTGTTTTCTGTTCCTTATCGTAAGAAGGACCCATATATGGATTGTTCGCCTTGACATACCGATTACAACACTGACTTATTCCACCTCGAATGCCCGATTCAATCAACATTAGCATGTCAATGTCTGTAAGAAGCTCTAATTCTACCTTTGTCATTTTAAGAGCTGCTGAAAATGTTAGTCCAGGAGTCGTGTAAAAGTGTGCTGGACATAAATCATAGGCTTTAAGAGATGTTTCTCGAAAACTTTCGAAAACGTCAGCCAATAGTAAAACATCGGTTTTCAGATAAAGATCTGAATACTCTCCCAACGTTCTAATATTAAACTTATTCCAAACTTGAACAGCATGCTTATAGTCTTCTTCAGCAATATGAGAATCGGTTAGTTTATTATAAAAATCATTCTTTTCTGGCAATTTTGTAGTCGTCAACTTATCTAATCCATTTACAAAATCATATGGAAATATACTTTTTCGTCGAACGAGATCTATTTTTTTATCTGTAAGTCCATCTGATCACTGCTATCGGCACATTTTCCAGATATGATGCAAGTTTCTCCAATGATGAAGGCAGAAAACGCCAAGAATCTATGAATCTAAAACTAATGTCACAGTCATCTATATACTTCGTGAATGAAATATATTTTTCCTTATTATGAGGTATTAGAGTGACTCGTCCTTTCATCAACGTAGAAGTAGCAATCTCTTTTAAAATGAAATGAGTATCGTAATTCAG
>CM053170.1:105084-119279 GCA_012977825.3 Pteromalus puparum | reverse complement strand
AAGCTAAGTGCCAATGATTTGGCAGCGGTTTTTTTATTACGATATATGTAAGTTATTTTAGGAGTTCACGGAGCTCTGTCCTTTTGATATCCACCTTAGCCCCCACTCCCCTGATACCCCTCCCCTACAAGTGTCTTCCTAACCTATCCGTTTAGTATCGAATAGTAGTGAATATTTAAATCAAAGAATGAGTTGATTGTCCCATGTAATTATCTTCCACTAGTAGAATAGGAGGAAGCTAAGTGCCAATGNTTTCTTCTGTATGATCTATAGCCAGATAAGCTGTCGTTAAAGCTACATTTTATGTAGTACCCGATGCTGTATGCTTCATGTAGTTGGAAAGCATTTTTATTCTCAGTAGGCTTCAATAAACATTCGAAATCCGCATAAATAACAAAAGGTACTTTTTAACTCTTACTATGATCTTCAAATTCGAGAATATTATTCTTATAGTCAGGTAAATTTATTCGATAGTTATTCATATTTTTACAGTTATTTTCATGAACTTCTAATCTTTCTTCACTATAGAATATTTGTAAACACCTTTCGCAGTGATAAGATTTGATGTTGGCTTTAGACAGTTGAGAACTCAGAAGACGAGACATGCTTTTGATCCAGACGTAATGATATTTAGGCATAATACCATCATCATCGGCACGGATATTTTCTTCATGCTCGTCTATATAAAAATCTTGAATGATAAGTAAGTTTACATGTTTTTCCTTCTTCTCTGACGTAATATGACAAGGTGATACTTCGAATTTGTGAGCATACTTTCTAAGCATGTATACATTTACTGAAATATTATTCAGTTTTTCAAATTTCGGTACACTTTTGAGTTTTACTGGGAATTCTATGTCAGCAAAATTTAATTCATTTTCATGCAATCGATACTGATTGACTCTACAGACATTTTTTTTACTTGGATATAATGCTGAAAGAATAGCATACTTGAAACACTGATCGTCATTGTTATGAACGTTAACACATGCTTTTTTATTTTCAATAAACTTTGGCAGAGGAATGTATGAACTGCCCTTGAGTGGCGAATATTTTTTCATATTTATACATAAACTTATAATACTCTTCAGAGTCCAGCCAGAATCCTTTTCTTGAAATTCTTCTAGCTGTGAAAGGATGGGATCTTTGATATTATCTGTGAACCATTTCTCTAAATCTGTTGCCAAGTATACTGCAGCACTTTCACTTGTAAAATATTTTATGTCTGTAGTTTCTTCTCCATTTTTCTGCATCGAAAATTCTGCAATAAAGTCTGAATTTATTTTCACAGCATTATATTCTTTTAAGCATGCCTCTGTTTTAACTTTGAAGAGCTTTTGTGCATCATTCAGGAAACTCAGAATGTCTACATGTTTTATATTTACAACTACCCCAGTCCTAATTCGATTTTGGAAGGCTGATTGAACATCGCGCCACTCAACTCTAGCTTCTGATTCCTCAGCTTGCAGACTACCTCCTCGATGAAGATGATGTTCAAATTCCACTTGCACGCAGGAAAGATGCGTCAAACAAGTTTGGCATTTCTGTTTCTCTCCTCTGGTGAGATTAGATTTTGAAATTTTTTCATTTAATTCATTTATGGTCGACTGACACATATCTAGCCAATAATGTATGTCAGCACTACTCATTTGATCTACATTTTGTGCTGTATCGCGAAGCACTTGAACAAGACGTTCCAATAGATCAAACGAAGCCATCTTTACTGATTTTTTTTTCACTAGAGTATCACTTGTTATCCTTCACAAAAATATCTCTTTAAAAAAAACTGGCACAAGAGTTAAGACTGAAAAAGCAGACTGTACTCGTCCAAGAGAGATTCCACTCTTTTAAAGCTAAAATCAACATAAGAAGAGGTGGAAAATCTCAGTAACTGACCAATGGCAAAGATGAAGAGCTTGTTGATGAGGAGAAAGATTTTCTCGGGAGGGGATGAATTTTCTTCCTATCCATCCAATGGGGGGGGGGGGGGAACNTGAGACGGAGAGGAGGAAGATTTTCTAGAGAAGGGATGGATTTTCCTTTTTCCAACCATCCAAAATCGTCTTTTCAGTCGAAACCAATGAGAGCTAAGTATTTTTTGAATTATACAATCCTAGAAGAGTGTGAGGTGAAGTTTCTTATTATAAAACCAGGATGCTAGAACCTTTCAAGATCACGTCTCGCTTAACTGCCTACAAAGTTGGAAAAATGGAAAGTGCACGTGACTACGATTTGTTATTTAGAAATAATATATTGCAATGTGGAGAAGAACAAGCCTATATTTGCGACATTCAAGGATTTCAAAGAATTGCAGAAGATACTTTTATTTTTAAGGAAATCAGTTTTCTCAACTTGAAAAAAACTGCTTTCCCAACTGCATATCTCTTCAAGTCACCAATGTCCTGGGAAGAACTAACAGAGGAAGAAAAATGTATTATGAACTGGCTAGAAAAAAGCCACCACGGAATCAAATGGAATTCTGGCTATATTCCATACCATCGACTAAATCATGTTTTACAAATTTGTACGCAAGGTGTTAGTAAGCTATTTGTTAAGGGAGAACAAAAAGCACAGTGGTTAAAAAATTATTTACCAAATATGTAAGTATTTTTTCATTCTCATACTTTTGTTTACTTTAATTTATTCACTCAGTCAACTTAACTTTTGTTTTTTTCAGTCTAATTTCCAATGTGGAAGATCTTGGATGCCCTCCACTCGGCAACATAAAAAGTAATGAACATTACTTTTGCTTTCACAATTATCTTTGTACATATAAGAAGAAAACCGGCATGTGCTTTCCATAATGTTCTTTCAATAAGAGCTTGGTTATTGAATTTTGTTGATGCAAAATTTGGCCAAGACGAAATTGATAATGTATGAAATGTACAAAAGAACAAGTTTATTCAATAAAAATTATCAAAAAAGAAAAAAATTTCTTATGTTTATTTGGAAAGGCAATGAAATCTGTTGACATCTGTTACTTATGTATTAATTATCTAATTTATTTATATGAAAAATACGTGCAAAGAGTAGAGTATAATAATAGTAATTTCTCCAAAAAAAAACTTCACATAATTTTTTTAAATTTATTTTTTTTAATGGTTTTTTAATAACTGTAACGAGCGCTTGAATTTCCCGCGCGTTCGTTAGTCGCGCGAGGCGGAGCTGTCGGCGCGTATGCTAGCAGACGACGTCGGCGGCCGACGTCGACAGGGTTAGGTGCGCGCGCGAGAGAGCGAGCGAGGAGACTCGAGTTCGCTTCGGCCGGATCCACATCGGCGATATACCGCAAATAATCCGCGGATCCTTTACCGCACCTGGCGCACACCGGGACTCACCGAGTACGTCAACACCTGGAGGGACACCTCCAGACCCGAGTACGAGCGGCCCGGAATCCCGTGGAGTGCTGTAAGGAACGCGAGGGCGAGTTAGCTAACGGCGAACCGGCGACCGAGTAAGTTGCGTTTTATATTATCTTCCACGCGAAGCTGCCGCAGGTCTGGACTCGCTGCCACCGAGTCCTCGACCCGGCTTCGTGTGTGACATTGTGCGCGATCCTCTCGCCATCGCGCGTGCGAACTTTGTACACCGATTTGTATCATCAGTAGAGTCACAATATATCTTTCTTTTATCGTTATCCCCAGTGTATTCATTTGTATTTCCCCGAGTACCCTCCCGCTGGTAGACTCACGGTTACGCGGATAAGCGTGGTACCCCGGGCGTACCACGCATTTAACGGAAGTTGGCAGGCAATGCACTGGTGATAGTGATTGCAAATCCTAACGTCCGCGCACTATCACCACGCCGATCACCGAGGGACCAGCCAGACGCTATACGACGTTCACTGTGTGTTGACGTGCGGCATTTCCGCGGCCGCACGACATTGTCGAGTCCACTCTGTTACATAACATTAATATGATCTATTAGAATCTCATCATCTATAATTCTTGGTAAGTTGTGTCGTTGCTACTGCTGTTGCTGTTGTTGTTGGTGCTGCTGTTGTTGGTGCTGTTGTTGCTGCTGCTGCTGCTGATAATGAGTGCTGCTTTTCGCAGCGTTTTTACTGTCAGTGCTGCCTGACCTCTTCAATTGTAAACGGCCGCGGCTTTCGCGTACTTTTCTCATATCTTCTGTAAAAATAAATAAATTTTTTTATGAAATTTTTGTTTTTAAATAAACTTAATTTAAGATTTAAAGCATTTTTTTTCTTACCAGATTTTATTCTCGATATTCCTGCTTTTGGAGACATCTCGCCAGATGCTCTTTTTTTCTGCTCATTCCCCCCATTACCTTCTGTAAAAAAAAAGAAAAAGAATTAGTATTATTATTTTTTTAATAAATAAATCAATATTATTTTAAGAAAAAAATAATATTATTTACCATTTCATTTCCTCTTGGGAATCGGCCCAATATCATGAATGCTTTTAATACTTGCGCTCGAACTAGAACTGCTCGTACTAGAACTGCTCGAACTCGAGCTTGATTGAGACCGGTTCCGTCGGGGTTGAGAATCCTGTTCAGCCGCCGGGGATCGACGGGACTTCGAAGCCTTGGACGCTAGAGATCGGCGAGGGTGTGAAGCCTCGGCCGCTGGAGATGCTCGAGGCTGCGAAGCCTCAGCCGCTGGAGATCGTCGCGACTGCGAAGCCTCGGACGCTGGCGAACGGCGACGCTGCGAAGCCTTGGCCGCTGTAGATCGGCGAGGCTTTGAAGCCAAAGATCGGCGGGGCTGCTGTCCAGCACTCTCTGGTAGAGAGCGACTAGACCTACTAGCCCTCTCGGCTTCGCTGGACCTGTTGCTGGACGAACCGCTCGATGGTCTTTCACCACTATAAAGTTGCTGCATAGCAGCAAATGGCGGTAACGGCGGCACTGTAACAAATTACAAATATGATTATAAATAAGAAAGTATAATTTGAAAATGAGATTAAATGAAAAAAATATTTACATGAGTCAGTGACCTCTATGGCCCAAGAAACATGCTCCAACATCATGAGGAGCGACGGAGCATTACCAATCAGCCAGCAAACTCTCTCCTGGACTGATCGCAGATTTTTGCTGCTGATGCTCTTGCTGCTTCTTTTAAAAGACATTTTTTTTTCTTTGCGTCACTTTTCACTATATTGGAAAAATCGAAGACTGACTCACCATTGCATGCACTGGGGTATTTATACACGCAAACCGAAGCTTCCCTTTCCAAAAGTCCTAAGATTCGTGTAAATTTCCCTCCCGAATTCTCAAAGAACACATCCCTTAGAAACTTTTTCTCTCCCAGAATTTCTCAAACTCCTCCCTTGCGGAATAATTGAAAAAACTCTTTCTTGTACCTGTGAGGTAACGATTTTCACACGCAATTGATGAACTGACTGCTATACACATTTTTTTTCCACCCTGGAAAGGTCACGCTGCTTTCTCTCTGATGGTAAATTAACTCTAAAGACTGCTGCAAAAATCCTTTTCTTTTTTTTTTTACACGAACGTGGGAGGCCTGCCAACGCGAGGATTTATTATGCGCGAGGTGGGAAAAAGTGTGTATACCCACATGAGGGTTAATTGTTTTCTAATATCGTTTCGACTCGTGTATACATTTTCCGGAAATGTCATGCAGTCTACATTTCTTTTTCTAACAGAGCGCTGGAAAAATAAATCCTTTTCTGTTTTATACCAGTGCGGAGCCTGCTGCGCAAGGGTTTATTGCGCGCGAGATTTTCCGGAAAGGTCATGCAGTCTACATTTCTTTCTCTAACAGAGCGCTCGAAAATAAATCCTTTTCTTTTTTATACCAGTGCGGAACCTGCTGCGCAAGGGTTTATTGCGCGCGAGGTGGTAGGCAGTGATATACTTGTGTATACATTTTTTCCGCAAAGGTAACCCAGCCTACGCTTTTCTCCTAGGGGGGCTGCTACACGTGGGAATATTGCGTAATGACCTCTGAAAAAATATGCCTGCTATGTGAAGAAGCTTTCTTTGCGCACCGGAAATACATTGTGCACACTTTCTCCGAGAAAGGGAAAAAGTTCTTTTTCCTTACATTTTATTACTTTCGAAAATACAGAGGGAAGGACGGCTGTTCTTTCCTTTTTTTTGAGCTGACGCTTAGTTAGTTTATATCTATCCGAAAGTCATTTACACGCAGTCTATAGTGTGCATAATGTTTTCAATGCAATGCGTAAAGACCGAGGAAATAAACACCTGTGCGAGGGTTGGCGTCTGTACCTGCGCGAGGATCACAATAAAAGTCTAGCTGCTGTGGAAAAAATGCAAGATTTTTTTTCCAGAGGGTAAAGAAAGGCTGACCTTTCCCTTTCTTCTCAGAAAAACTGCCAATAATCAGTGTAGGTGGTAAGTGAGGTGAAACATCTGCTGGGTTCTAGAGAGGGACACACTACGGATGCTTGGAGAGAGGGAATACGGAGGAGGGGCATACACCCACCACTAATTTAGTTTTAGGGTGCGGAGAAGGGACGAATGGGACTTATACACACTACGCTTACTGGCTCACTTTGAGAGTGGGGTAAATTCTCGATCGCTTGGAGAGGGAAGGGAGGGATCTAAAAATTTCTCTACCTAAAATACATGCCACGGATTCTAGCTCACCTTGAGAGAGGGGAGAATTCTCTATCGCTAGGTGAGGGATGGGAGGGATCGACAATCCTTTCATCTAAAATACACAGCACGGGTTTTGGCTCACTTGGAGAGAAGAGGGGGTGAGCTAGAACCCGTGTGAGCCAGTATGCCTATAGCCTATCTACTAATCTTGTATAAATATATGCTTTTGATTGTGTATGAATATTCCTGCCTTTCCCTGCACTCCCTATTTTGTGAAGATTCAATGTGACAAGCATAGAGAAAAATAAAAATTATATATGTACATTACAAAATTTGCAAAGTAATTAAAAATTCAAAAGAAAAAAAAAGAAATAAGTATACGAAATGAAGATCGCGGATTAGTTATTCAAAGAATAAAAATTGCAAAATAAAAATAAACTTTTAAAAACGTTAATTTTTCCACCCAATCAATAAAGTAGGTTATTTTCGAAATTAAGTTGGGCTTTTAAAATAGACGGCTCTAGGAAGATGGAAGCATTGTTGAAGAAAGAAGCTTCAATATATCCTCCGGGAAAACCATTACAATATATATCAGCCGAGAAAATTCCTTGGTTTACACCAACAATTGAACACGCGCACGTGTAATGTCGCATTCTTTCACGTCTGTTCAGACGAAGTCTAGAACTCTATGAGACAAAGAGTATTTGTAATACTAAGGCGAGCGAGTCTGATTTCGATTTTCAAAGATCAAGTGCCTCGAGATGTTGATGTTTCTGACTTTACGTATGCAGATAACCATAAGGTACTTAAGGAACCCCGTACCATGGAGGGGTTTCATTCTCGTTCTAACCTTTGACCTGTACACATCGATCTTTAATAATATATTCAAATATAACGCAAAAAAGCATTCTTTTATTTCACATATCATTATATCGAAATTACTTATACTGGATTAAGTTTCGGTATTTGACACCTGAAAGTCGGTGCACAATATTTATCCCTCTATTAGCGAGAGATAAAGTAGAAAAACGAATTACTAATGTGCAAGACGAAGTTACTTTAAAAACATACTATCCAAGATTATATGTCAAATATCAGAAAGCATGCTTGGAATGGCAGCAAATATCTAGGACAAGTTTTATACCCGGAGTCACTTGTGGCGATTTATTAGAAAAATCAACAAATTTAATGATACAAATTGCTAAGACCTTTGCATTTAAGAAACGACAGACATAATCTTTTTATTGCGAATTCCTTATATACGGCACACAAATAATGAGAGCTTTAAAACTAATTGTTGAAAAGAAACGAGAATGGAAGGAACACAACACTGATATCAGCTCATTACTTCGTCCAATAACTGCATATTACAATAGACGTACTACAGGCTCGACCAAAAATGCGCGCGACTAACGAAAATAATATCTTGCCATGCTTTATGCGGTATATTGAGACGAACAGTTTTTCGTGGATGAATTTACACGCAGTGAAGCTTAGAGCGATTATTGGAGTCAATTTCCTACGTGCGACTATTGGAGTCAATTTCCCGCGTGCGACTATTGGAGTCAATTTCTTGTTATGATAGTGGTATACACATTGGAATAGTAATCAGTATTGTGAACGCTTTTTACTATAATCTATAATTTGTGGGAATGGATCAACATACAATGGATTAAAAAGTTTTTTTGATTTTCCCGTAATCAAATATTTCGTATAAGACTATATATTTTTTTTTTTTGTATTGATTCCTTTAGTCGCCCCTATGTAATCGCGATCAGCTGATTTTTCTTGGGAATTGATTCCATTAGTCGTCCCTATATAGTCGCTATCAACTATTGACACAAGTTTCTTGGGCATTCGGTATAGGGCATCTCAATTGTTATTAAAAAATTGGAAAATGAAAAACTACAATAAATTACAAAAATTATTTTTAAAATTAAAATGATCTAATAACAATCGGAGATTAGAACCGATTAAGATGATCCCATAAATCACTTAATAAGTAATAAGTTTTATTAATTATTTCAAATTTTCTTCTCATTTATGTGGGAAGGTTTTTCCGAGCTTCCCGCAAGTTAGAAGTAAGCAACGCTTTCCCGCTACATACGGCGGCAAGGGACGCTTACCTTCGGATATGTCCGATGCGCGTCAGGGAGAAAGTCCCACAGCATCGGAGTTACCCAAAGAGAGCCAGCTGACACTCCGAGCCCTTAGAGGTCGTGAGAGGGGAGAAAGCGGCCCACCGCTCGGACCCTATACTGAGGCAGAGGGAGAGCGTCGGAGGGATCAGTCTATGCTGAGGCACCAGCTTATACGGAGTTATGAGTCTCTACGGAGCAACGACGAGAGCAACAACTATCATACCCTAGACATCGAGTGTGTTTGTTAAATACTTATTATTATTAGTTTAACCTTTGTGATGTCGTTTCTTTCGTAAATCCTGTCCTACGTAACCCATGATTCTCACATTTATGAATATTATATACAACATTCATTTATAAAGAATTTAATATTTTTCAAAGCAGTGTATACAGATATCAGCTGACGACTATTGGAATTAATATTCGCCGTAAGACTTGTAGAGACGGTAGTATGGTTTAACTATATAGTATAGTCATTAGCTGATGGTGTATACATGCACTCCAAATCCAAGTTGATCAAAGCTGATGAGTGCTGTTACACTTTCAAATTTCTTTCTGTGTATATAGAAATACGCTAACAACGAAAAAAAAGAACATTGAATATTTGATATAAGCAATTGACTAAATGAATCAATATTTCTCCAAGTACCCCCCTGCTCGCTCCTCGCCAACCCCATAATTTTATTTTTAAATTATGTTTAATCATATGTACAGATATGTGGTCGATATATTAATCTGTATGAATAATACTGTTAAACTGATCAACAGAAATTGATTGACCTCAATAGAGGAGGATTGTGTTGATAAATTCATACGACTATTGGCAGGACCAACGCCGACTCAAGTGTTCGAATTAAACAGCGTGGCCAAGATGGCCGTGGCGAGCGGAGGCTTGCCGTGTGGTGATCCTACCAAAACTTATAAAAATCATCCAAATAAAAAAATTAAAGTAGTAGTGTGTATTATTTGTGGAGAAGTATACTATACTAGTGATTTTGTGAGAAATGACAAAGCAGTGCTATTGAGGGAAGTTCTAGGAATCTGTCATGAACACGAGGACCTAGACCTAACCTCAAAAGTAGACAATAAATTGCTGAGTAATGATGCGAGGATTGTAATTGCTCAAGTAAAGCACTTTGAAAAACAAGAAATTAGGAAACAGATACTAGAAGATTTTCAAAATGTTCTAACAGAAAGTAATAGTGAATCATTGGATACCAACTTGAAACTTGAAAATGCCATTTTAAAGGTGATAAATACAGAATTAAGAGATAAAAATCAATTATTAAAGGAGTTATTAGATAAGAATAGAAATGAAATACCGACGATTAAAAGCAAAACTTTTGCTGAAGCTATATCAAGTACCAAAACTATCCTAAAGACAAAACGTGTTACTAATATTATATTAAAAAAAGATGATGAGAGTATTGATGAATTAAACAAAGGTACCTCACTATTTGATAAAGGATAAATCAATACAAACGAAGAAGGTTATCAAGAAAAAAGGTGAAATAGTCATAAACTAATTGAATGAGGAAAGTGTCACCAAAGCACATAAATTACTAAAAAGTAAACTTGCTGAGGTATGTGATGTAAATAAAGAACAAGTTATAAATCCTAAAGTTAAAGTTGTAGGATTAAATAACCTGGAAAAAATAAAAAATGGACAATGCTAGTATTGAACTAGACATCAATGAAAGGAACTTTGGTGCTTTCAAAAAAAAAAATGTGTTGTTTTGAATTCCTATGAGAACAGTAAAACTGGATCGCAGTCTGTGATATTGGAAGTTCCTGCTGAGTTATACCAACACATTAGAGAAAACAAGAATAGACTTTTTGTAGGATACCAGAACTGCAGAGTATATGATTATTGTAATGTTAAACCATGCTTTAACTGTAGCAGATTTGGCCACAACGGTAGGAAGTGTACAAATAAAGCTGTTTGCCTAAAGTGTGCTGGTGATCATAAAACAGTAGATTGTCAAGCAAATAAGGTCAAATGTGCAAACTGTGCTTACAGTAATGAAAAATATAAAACAAAGTACAATATAGAACATGTGGCAATGGATAGCCAAGAGTGCGGAATTTAGCAATCCAAGATAAGGAAGTATATTGATTATACCGACTATACGATGAAACCTACTTTGCCAAGATATATCGGCAAAGTAGGAACGTCAGCGAAAGGTATGGTAGCTAAAGCTTCTGGTATTTCGGCAATGTCACTTCAGTCATTGAATAATAATATAGCAGACAGACTAAGGAGTAAGACATAACAATGGATCAAGATATCAGCACTGAGGACATAGGCAAGTTTGAATGTGAAGTCGAAAATCTAAAAGAACTCAATAAGTCATTAATGACAAAGAAGAACTTTATTTTATGCGTAAACATAAGAAGCTTAAATGCAAATTTTGTAAAACTAGAAGTGTTTATTGAGTCTCTAGAAAGAAAGCCGTGTATAATTGTATGTACTGAAACTTGGAACTTACAATACACTCAATATTATCAACTGCAAGGCTACAAAACTTGTTATAATGAAAGTAAAATTAATAAGGCTGATGGCGTCTTAGTTTATATAAAAAATAACATATATAGTAATGATAAAATTGAGGTTGTTGATAGATTGAGTATTGTAAGTACTGATATAAAACTTATGACAGGTGAATCCATTAGAATTTCTGCTATGTACAGATGTCATGACATACCAAAGTCTGAATTTGTCAATAGTGTAAAAAAATTCTTGGTAAGACATAGGAATGTTAAAAATCACTGTATATTTGGAGATTTCAATATTGATATACTAGAAAATAATGTAGCAAATCTAGAAACTAGCGACAAATCAATTAGTCAGGAATTTGTAATTAATTATCTTGAACGTGAATATGTACCGTACTTCAGAGGAATTACGCGGCCATCCTTAAATAATGAGAAGGGAACGTGCATTGATAACTGTTTCGCTAGAACTAAGAATATAGAAATTGAATCTTTTAAATTAAATACACCGTTTAACGATCACTACCCGTTATTCATAAATATAGATCAGATTAAGATACACAAAGCAAGTGAAACAGTTAACAAATGCATAAACTATAAAAAGTTAAAAAACATAGCTGAAAATTTTGACTGGCAGATAGTACTGACAAAACAGGATCCAAATGATGCAGTAAATGAACTTATTCAAATGATACATAGTTGTCTTGAGTTAGCTACATATTCCAAAAAATTAAAGAAAAAAAATAAAGAAGCACTGCCAAGAAAAAAGTGGATAACTAAAGCAATCCAAGTCTCGTGTCAAACTAAAGAAAATTTATATAAATTGTGGAAATTGAACCCAACTAATTTGGAATTAAAAAATGAATATAAAAATTACGAAAAAATTTTAAATAGAGTCATTAAAGATGCGAAATACAAATTTGAGAATAATGAAATAAAAAAAATTAGTAACAATCCAAGACAGCTATGGAATACTATTAATACTAAACTTAATAAAAATATGCAACAAAACAAGTCACCTGGATACTTAGTTATAAACAGCCAAAGAATTGAAGACGAATTCTTTATAGCTAACCACATGAATGATTATTTTTGCAAAATAGGATTAGACTTGAGTAAACAAATCCCTAATACAGATACAGATCAACCTAAATTACCAGATAAAAATAGCAATTCAATCTTTATATATCCTACCAATTGTGTTGAGATTCGAAAAACTATAGATACATTGAAAAACAAGACTGGAGGTGTTGATAATATCAATGCAAAAACGATCAAATTTCTAGTTAACTATATAGATAAACCATTAGAACATATTTTTAATACGTCTATACAACAAGCCTCCTGGCCATCTGCACTAAAACAAGCTGACATAGTTCCTATTTACAAAGCTGGTGACAGGTCATGTATGACTAACTATAGGCCGATATCAATAATATCGAACTTAGTAAAGATATTTGAGAAAATCTTGTATAATAGGTTGTATCTATTTCTAATGGAATGCAATATCATATCGGAAAAACAATTTAGTTTTGTTAAAAATAGAGGNAAACGGATGCGTTAAATTATATCTTAGACATAATATATAAAAAAATCGACAAATCGAAACCAGTTATAACTACTTTCTTAGACTTAGCTAAAGCCTTTCATACGGTAGATCACAAAAACCTTTTGGATAAACTACAGAGATATGGAATAAGAGGCAGTGCCTTAAATTTAATAAACAGCTACCTCTCTGGTAGGAAACAATGCGTTAAAATAAATAATTTGAAAAGTGAATACAAAGATATACCCATCGGAGTTCCCCAAGGGACCATACTAGGACCGTTATTGTGTTCACAATTCAGTTATTGGGATATACGCAAAATCATAGTTTTTCAGATTATGGAACAATAATAGTGCCACGATCTGCAGTTAATGGTTCATTATATCTGTTTTGTTATCGGTTTTTAGAATAAAAATAATTCGTAATTGGTTGGGTAAGTTTTGTATGTTAGATATTTGATTAACATTTAATGTGGCGTCATGGATTTCTATTTAATAATATTTCTTAAAATCTGGTAAATGTTGTTCAGTCAATCTTCTCATTTTTAAGTCTTTTGTCTATAGAGTTATGTCATCATAAATATAAAGTTGTCCACATATTAGTTCATTATTTATATGGTATCATTGTAGATGGCTAATATGTAGTGTGACAAACTGTGGACCTTGAAACTTTTAAATTATAAATAGCTCTCTCGTTTCCGTATTTTACATTGGCCACTAAATACGTGCGGAAAGAGAATAGTTCATTGTAATATCTTATTAAGTGTCTGAAATATGATTATCATTAACGTAAAGCTTTTTGACGTCTTTGTTAATTTTGCTAAGGTGATAACCTACACTGTTTCCGTTATGGCCACAAGTAGATTTACTTTTTTCCTCTTGCAATTACTGGTGACAGCATTTTACATGTAAAAACTCATTCTCTCAAATCTGAGAAATCTTTCATACTGATATTTGTCTTTTTAACTCACAACGAATTTTAGTTGAGTCTATGAGACTTACTTTATTTAATATGGAAATATTTCACTTAAATTATTTTCTAACAGCGTTTACTTTTCAAATATTTGTTTTTTTTATTAGGCGTTTACATATGTGATGTTAACTATCTTATCTGATGCAGAATGAGTCAAATGACCAGAATCTGGTTTCTGCAACTTAGTAATAATTTTATTCAGAAGGTTGAGAATATTTCCAAAGGTAAAATTCCTTTCAATTTATTAAATATACTGCTTGACATAAACATTATATAGAGCGGAAAACCTCTATTTCAATCTCATTGCCATAAACAGAAGTTGAAGTACATCGTAAATTGAAATTTGGGGGTTTGGCGAGCTGGATTCAGAGGGGGGTACCCCCCTAGTGTACTATCATATATATATTCGATCAATAATATAAATTATAAACGTATGATGAACATATTCTATATTATTGTATAAAATGTTGTACTATTCTAGCGGTTTTCCCTTT
>CM053170.1:85584-98652 GCA_012977825.3 Pteromalus puparum | reverse complement strand
TATACATGAATCAAATAAATTCAATTAGGCAATTGCCTAGATATTTTAATCGAACTTCTTGTTTTTTAGTATTTTCATTAAATGTATTGAACGTTTCTTCTTGTTCAATGAGTATAGCATTAACTCGAGTTGGTAAAAAAGCATCAAATGAAGAGTCTAACTGTAATACAATTTTCATTCCAAATCTAGTAGCAACTTGTTTCACATCAGTAATCAAATACGATTGATTAACTTCCAAGTCTCTTAATTTTTTAGTTGGAAGGTAACTTGGAGTTTTTCCAGCCTGATTTAATACATCCATGATTTTGTTGATCTGTAACAAAAGAAAATGTAACTGTATTAAACGACAAATTTTTTTATTCACTTTAATAGTACACATAGAAAAAGCACTTACACTGGTATATCGAGAATATTCACTGAGAGCACAAAGCGGAGATTTGTGCGCACTGTTGTTTTATAGGCAGAGATCAAGGCTAATCCCACCCGTTCGCGAATCTCATGCGCGCGCACTCAAGGACATTTGCTACCTCCTACTCTCGCGCGGATCCGAGGTCACTCGCGGCCTCCCACTCTCATGCGCGCCACCCGCTCTCGCGTCATCCGTATACCTTTCGCGCGCAGCGAAGGCCGCGTGCTACCTCCCTCCCTTTTCACGCGAATCGAAGGCCGTGTGTTATCCCCAATTGAATGCGCGCGCAATCAAGGTTGCAATCCCCACTTATGTGCACGCTAACCTTGAACTTGCGTATATAAATGTCCGGAGCGCACCCACGCGCACTCGTGATCGTTTGTTTTCTAGTGCATTTTTTTTTCTCGGTCTTTGTGATTTTGGTGGAGAATGAATGGAACATTGTGCGCGAGTCGAATTCCTTCAAAAACTCTATAGGCATCCACTTGAGTTAGCCCGGGTGGAATCGTGCGCTGCAGCACACACATATTGCGGTTGTGGGCCTACAGTGTTAGTTAAGAAGCAGAGAGAACAAAAGAGTGGAAAAAAATGAGTTTTGATCCGAAGAAAGTGCGTGAAAGGCAAGAAAGAAGCCCATTTAATTGGCAACTACCGCGATTTGCTGCGGACCAGCATCAACAGCAGCAGCAGGAGGAACAGCAACAGCAGGAGCAACAGCAGGCTCAGCAACAGCAGGCGCAGCAACAACAGGAGCATCAGCAGCCGCTTCAGCAACAGATTCAGCAGCTTCAGCAACAGATTAGGCAGCTTCAGCGACAGATTCAGCAGCTTGAACGACATCTTCAGCAGCAGCAGCAGCAGCGGTGGCGGCGGCGGAACCAGCACGAGCTCTCTTTTGTGGATGTACCGGATTCACCTGATTCACGAGATAATCGAGGCTCTTATAACTACAATATTTACACGGGTCCTAGTCCGGATTCACGAAATAGACGAGGCTCTTATAACTATCTTTTCACGGATCCCAATACTGGAGAGTTTGATGGTTTTTCAGGGTTTCTGAAACGCCATTTACCACAACCATAATAGTGATACAATAGTTTAAAAAAAGACTAAGAGAAATTTACCTTTAAGAACAATAGTTAGTGAAATAGTATTAAAATTATAAGTCGACCGTTAAAAGTAAAAACGCGTAGCAGCGTGACCTTTGTTTCTGCTTTATACTCAAGTCGACGTCGTTTCTCACTGCACCATGAATAGTGCACTGTGCGCCGGGTCGAATGTCACCCAAAAATTTTGGGTAATAAAATTCTAGCCCACAAGAGCCTGGTGAAGCGTGTGCTGTAGAAAAAAGATTTTCTTCAGTCTAGTGCAAGCAGCGGTCGTAAAAGCAGAGTTTAAGAATATATCCGAGAAAATGTCTTATTATAAATTAAATTATATTTTTTACGACAATGATGCCATCGATGAGACGATCATAGTTGAAGACGTGAAACCGGGCCAGGTGATCGTAAAACAAGTTCGAGCGGATCCGAGGAGGATTCGTAAGAACTTGCGAACCAACACGGACATTCTCTTACCTCCATTTGTAAGAGTGTGTATGTGTGTGTATGTGTATTGTGTGTATGTGCGTGTACATGTGTTTATGTGCGTGTGTGTGTGTATGCATGTGTGTATGCGCGTGTGCATGTGTTTATGTGCGTGCGTGTGTGTGTGTGTGTGTGTGCGTGTGTGTGTATGTGCGTGTGTGTACTTGTTCGTGTACATGTGTGTATGTGCGTGTACATGTGTTTATGTGTGTGTGGGTGTGTGTGTGTGTGTGCATGTATTTATGTGCGTGTACATGTGTTTATGTGTGTGTGGGTGTGTGTGTGTGTGTGCATGTATTTATGTGTGTGCGTGTATGTATGCGTGTGCGTATGTGTGTGTTTTTGCCTTCATGTCTATCAATAAAATGTATTTTTTTTAAATAAATGTTAATAACCTTTTTTTATTACAGCAAACTTATTCTCCTTTAAATGAAGATGTCGTGCCGTATTCGCCTCCACACGTAAATATTAAAAACCTAATACAGTCCAAGCCTGCAGAAAAGCTCCAGCTAAATCTACAGTTGGATCAAAAGCTTGAGTCGCAGCTGGAGCAGGACCGCGAACGATATGATCAGGTATTAATCATTTTCTGTACCTGCATATGTATATATTTATGTATGTATGTATGCACGAATGCATGCATGTACGTATGTATATATATATATATATATATATATATAATGAAATTTATAAACTTTTTCTTTTCTTCTTACAGGAACGTCAATCGAATAATTGTATGGATGTCGACTATGAGATACTTTTCTCATCGTTTGATCTCGAATACTACAATGGAGTATCAAAAATGCCTATTGGAGTAAGTAAACTTTTTTCTTTGCTTTTAATAGATTATTTCTTTTACTTTTAAATAATATTTTAACGTTATGGATTTTTTTTCAGATTAGCAACTATGACGCTGACGACTATGATGACCTGTTGAAGTCACTCTCTGCTGCATCCGCTCCCGAACCAAACTCAATACCTGAATCCTCCTCGAATCCCTCCTTCCCATTATCATCACCACATATACCCTCAGCACTATCCTCCCCAATTCTATATAATGCCTTAACAAGCCCTCGTAAGCCAGTCATAAAATCAATAATTCCAATAAGCATTCCTCTTTCCATGATTAATACAAAATTATTAAAATCATTAACCAATAGCTCTCCTGTAAATATCCCTCTCCCTATTAACAATCCAAATCCATTATTGTTTGACTGTTCACCTATAAACAGTTTATCCGATTTTTCAGAAGTTGAAAATGAGGAGAAAGTACTAACCCCTATACCTGTTCTTAGCCCACCTGATGAAATCCCTATAAAACGCAGCAGAGAGTCACTAAAACTATCATCTTCAGGTCAAGGTCATCAACATCGAGGGCANGCGTCGTCATCATCACCAGCGTCGTCGACGTCGTCAACGTCAAGGTCATCAACATCGAGGTCATCATCAACGTCGAGGTCATCGTCGACGTCACGGTCATCGTCTTCAACAAATTCATCGTCGTCGTCGTCATCATCGTCATCAAAATCGTCATCAAAATCGTCATCAGAAAGGACAATCGAAGCCATAAAAGATGATATGGCTGAGTTTATGAAATTTGCGTGAGTGTATGTGCGTGTGCATGTGTTTATGTGTTTAAATAATTTTTTATGTTTATGATTTTACTTTATACACATTTTTGTATTAATTTAGTGCCATGTTCATGAAATAAGTTTTATAATATAATTTTAACATTGTATCATTGTATGAATTTATATTTTAAATAATTTTTTTATGTTTGTGACTTCATTTTATCCATTTTTTTGTATCAATTTAGTGCCATATTTTTATATCAATTTAGTACCATATTAATAAATAAGTTTTATAATATAATTTTAACATGGTATTGTAGTATAAATTTATATTTTTTATCTGAGTAATAATAACGGAAATTTTATATCAAAAAAAGAAAAAAAACCTGTTATTTTTTTATTTTATTGTAAACGCACCGTTAATTGAACCTTTGAATTCCGGAAATTCCCGCCAGTCCAGACCGCTTGTTAACTGGGGACGGCGCGCATGCGCTCTATATCAGAACGCAGCCACTCGCATAAAGCGCATGCTGGTAGCAGTCGTGCAGGCGTCCACTCTCTCTCTCTCTCTCTCTCTCTCTCTTTCTCTGTAATAACCTTGACATACTTTTATTAACCTTGAATTAATCCCCACTATTTCGTTTCAATAACCTTGTAAGTAGGTTCGACTTTATTACATTTTGACCTTGAATTATGCTGTATATAAGGAGCGCTACAACCGCATCGAGTCACTTCTTTCCTCTCGTTGAAAAGAAAAAAGGGAATCATGACGACACTTGTTGAAGAATGTGTAACATACATGAAATTTTTAGAAGAATCAGCTAATCTTCTAAGGTCGCTTCCTCAAAGTGATGTGATAGAGCGTTGGAAAAAACATTATAAACTTGCTCGGAAGACTTTGCGAAAAGTTTTAAACAATAAAAGTCTCACAGTGCAGCAAAAGCAGAAGGTTTTACACATGACAGCAAAAATCGAGTGTACTCATATAAAACTTGATGCTTTAGTAAAAAGAGGTGGAGCACTTACGCAAAGTTCGAGTCCACGCATAAAATGGATTGATTTAGATAGCGCTTTTAAAAATCGAATGTATACAAGCGTAATTGCTAATATTGAACACATTGATCTTGCATCATTTTTAGATGATTCATCTATACTTTTTGCTAGACGTGTTAAAAGTATTCTAAAAAAGTGTAATAATGCTCTAAAAATAAATGCAGTTCTTTCATGTAAGTTTAAAAAATCAAGTGTTGAACCCGACAAGGAGGATGTTATTGATACTAAACATTTCACAACATCAAATACTGAAATTTATTCATCATCCTCGTTCAGACAATGGTTTATTGAAAACATTAAAAATCCTCTTCTGCGTGATATTGAAGAGTTTGAAGAAAGAGATTCAGGCTGGACATTGGAATCAATCGAAAACATACAGATAAATATGAACAAATTAAATCCAATGCGAAGTGGTGGTTCATACATACCTTTACCAGATTTTATTAAAAAGAAAAAAGCATGTATCAATGTAAAAAATAATGATAATCAATGTTTTAAGTGGGCAATTTTGTCAGCGCTACATTCCAATACGTTTCATAACAATTCTGATAGAGTCAGTAATTATATTCAATATGCTGATGAATTAAATATGGAAGGAATCGAATTTCCAGTATCTATAAAACAAGTGGCTAAATTTGAGAAGCAGAATAATGAGATTTCAGTCAATGTTTTTGGGTTAGATAGTAAAGAAGTTATACCACTTCACCTAACTTCAAACAAAAAACTAAATCATATTAATCTTTTACTCATCACATCAGAGAAAGATGCATATGACAGCGATGATGATACTGTAATGAGTAGTGGAGGTTATCATTATGTTTATATAAAAAATCTTTCAAGATTAGTGAGAAGCCATGTTACACAATCAAAAAATAAGATCTACATATGTGATAGGTGTTTACACTTTTTTTCTACCCAGCAAAAGCTTGAACTGCACGAACAGCAGTGTAAACTTGTAAATGATTGTAAAGTTAAATTACCTAAAAATGGTAATGATTTTATAACATTTAAAAATGATAGATTTAAAGAAAAAATACCATTCGTTGTGTATGCAGATTGTGAATGTTTGTTAATACCAATTAATAGATTGGAGAACGAAGAAGTAGAATCTAAAAATACTATCGCATATCAGAAGCATCATATGTTTAGTATTGGTTATTTTTTAAAATGCAATTATGATGATTCATTATCTCGATATAGCAGTTATCGAGGACAAGAACCAGCACTCTGGTTTGCAAAAGAATTAAAGTCTATTGCTCAAGAAATAGAAGAGATATATCACAATCCTATACCAATGGAGAACCTTAATTTAGAGCAAGAGATGTCTTTCGAAGAGTCAGATACTTGTCACATTTGTGAGAAATCAATTGGTGACAGAATAAAAGTTCGCGATCACTGTCACTTAACCTCAAAATATCGAGGTTCTGCACATGCTGGTTGTAATTTAAACTATGAAGATTCTAGAATAATTCCAGTTGTTTTTCACAATTTAAGTGGTTACGATGCTCACTTCATTATTAGAGATATATCTAATTATTTTTCAGGCAAAATTGAACTCCTTCCTTTGACAAAAGAGAAATATATTGCCTTTACGAAACATATCGATAATAGTGTGATAAAGTTTCGTTTTATCGACTCATTTCGATTTATGGCATCGTCACTTGATAAATTAGCATCTTTTCTTGAAGAGTTTAAAATTCTCAAATCTGTTTTCTCTGATTTGGAGGCTGAGAAACTTAGACTTTTAACTAAAAAAGGTATTTTTCCATATGAATACATTGATTGTATGGAAAAACTAGACGAAACTGAGCTGCCTGCTATGGAAAAGTTTTACAGTTCACTCACAGATTCAACAGTATCAGAGGATGATTATGCACATGCTCAGAAAGTGTGGACTGAGTTTGAAATAGAAACTCTTGGAGAATATTCAGATCTATACATGAAAACTGATATACTATTATTAGCTGATGTATTTGAAAATTTTCGTGATCAGTGTTTAGCTGCATATGGCCTTGATCCAGCACATTATTATACAACACCTGGCTATACTTGGGATGCAATGCTGAAAATCACTGGTGTTAAATTGAGACTGATCACAGATATTGATATGTTACTTTTTATTGAACGTGGTATCAGAGGAGGGTTGAGTCAATGTTCTCATAGATATGCTAAAGCTAATCATAAATATATGAAAGAGTATTATAAATGTGATCAAGATAATGTATATCTTATATATTTAGATGCTAATAACCTATATGGTTATGCGATGACACAATCTCTACCATATGATGCATTTGAATGGGTTGAAGATTTTGAAAATATAAATGTTCAAAACATAGAGGATAATGCACCTGAAGGATATATCTTGGAAGTAGACCTCAAGTATCCAAAAGAGATTCATTGTATACATAATGATTTACCTTTCTGTCCAGAGCATATGAAACCACCTGGATCCAAGCAAGAGAAACTATTAGCTACTTTAATGAATAAAAATAATTATGTTATTCATTATCGAGCTTTAAAACAGGCTCTAGTAAATGGACTTGAGCTTGTTAAAATTCATCGAGTGTTGAAGTTCAAACAATCCCAATGGTTAAAGCCATACATTGATTTAAATAGCTCTATGAGGGCTAAAGCAAAAAACGAGTTTGAAAAAAATCTCTTTAAACTAATGAACAATGCTGTTTACGGCAAGACTATGGAAAATGTACGGAAACATGTTGATGTCAAACTTATGACAAAGTGGGAAGGACGATATGGTGTGGAAGCTCTCATTTCAAAACCAAATTTTCATAGCAGTGCAATATTCGGTGAAAATTTAGTTGCTATAGAAATGAGAAAGACTAGCGTATACGTGAATAAACCTATATATATTGGTTTGTCAGTGTTGGATATTTCAAAAACTGTTATGTACGGTTTTCATTATGATTACATGTTAAAAAAGTATGAAAACAATTGTAAGTTGCTGTATACAGACACTGATAGTTTGATTTATGAAGTCACCTGTGATGATTTTTATGAAGATATTAAATCAAATATCGAACGATTCGATACATCAGATTATCCAGAAAATAATATTTTTGGAATGCCTCGTATGAATAAGAAAGTTGTTGGACTTATGAAAGATGAGTGCAATGGAAATATACTTACTGAATTCGTCGGATTGAGAAGTAAAATGTATAGCACACGTGTTGATAATGTAGATTTTGTGAAGAAAATTAAAGGTATAAAGTCGTCAGTTGTGAAAAAAACTATTTGTTTCGACGACTATCTAGACTGTTTGAAAAATCAAAAAATTTTGAAAAGAAAGCAATCTGTTATCCGATCAAAATTACACAATGTTGAAACCATACAACAACAAAAAATTGCACTTAGTCCGTATGATGATAAAAGATTTCTTGTACCTAATAGCAATGAAACGCTGGCTTGGGGACACTATAGAATAGAGTGAGTATTCACCTTTACAAAATCAATAACAATACATTATGTTATTAGAAATATTATGAAAAAATTTAAATTAGTATGAATTAATTTCAGGTTATTGAGTGTTGATAATAACTCGAACAAACAAAAAAAGAATCTACGTTTTAGTGATAAAGTTTTGATTCATAATATGTGTGTATGGAACTTTGCATATCAGAGTGCTCGACGTGGAGAATGGATGCAGGCTGCATGTGATCGTGAACGTTTTAGAATGAGAATTGAAAGAACTGAACTTATTATTAATCCAGTGCTTTTAAAAAAGATCTCACAGTTTTGTTAATATTATATAAAAGAAAGATGTATAATGTAAGGTTTTTTTTGTATGTATAAATAAATTAAAAGAAAATTTATTATGAATATGTTGTTTATTCATTTTTTTTTCCTATTACAAATCATTTTTACTTATCCAACTATTATGTGTATCATCAAATCCTAACCATTTTACATAGTAATTATTACCACGCTTCTTAACAACTTTTTCTATTAAATAAACATCCGGACACTTTGTCTTTTGTAGTTCTTCTTCATAAAATCCTCCAGAAATTGGCTGATTTTGATAGTCTTTTAAGAGGTAAGTATATGGAGCCGTATGATTTACTCGGTCAATAGTAAAAATCTCAGTCGACCAGTTGGGTGTATAACCTTTCTCAAACATCTGCTTACTCTTACTCACTCGAACTCTGTCACCCACTTTGAATTTAGCACGTTTAAATAATGGGTTTGAAACTTTTCGTTTCGTGATTTTGTTATATATATTAGATGCATTATCAACTGTAACATTTTTAGGCTTAATACCAATCGTTCGATGTTTGGTATCATTATATTGTTTTAATAAGCTTGATAAAATTTTCAACCATTTATGATTTCCATTCAAACTAAACAGTTTCCACATTTTAGTTTTAAGTGTACGATTAAAACGTTCACAGATCGAAGCTTTCAGATTGCTGTAGGTAGAGTACAAGTGTATTTTATAGCGTTTCATGAGATTTTCAAATTCCTTGTTATAGAATTCCTTGCCATGATCAGTTTGTAAATTTTTTGGTACTCGTCCTTGCTTCAAAATAGATAGCATCGCTGCTGTCACATCTTTTCCAGTCTTCTGCTTGATTGGAACTGCCCATGCATATTTGGAAAATATATCAATCACTTCGAGCATATACTTATAGTTCTTATTATCTTGAGCATAAGGTATCATCTCCACAAGATCAGCTTGCCATGTTTCATCAATATCACGAATATCAACTTTTCTGCGTGTATAATTACGTCGAGCTGGCTTATGCAATTCTTCTACAACTTGATGTCGCTGATCCATAGTATTAGAATCTTTTATAACCTTGTTATTCAGGAAATGAATTCGTATTCGTAGAATATTTCTCTACACTTCTTCCAGGAATTAGAAGATGAGCTATCTTTTTTTTCTGATTATCAGACGAATTGTTATCAAGTCTTTTATAGCTTGCTTGTTCAGGAAAAGAGTGTGTATTCGCAGAATACTTTTTCCGATCCATGTTCACTTATTTTTAACTTCAAGTAGCAGTTTATGTATTGTCTCAATATTAACTGCAAGTGCTCTTAACTTTTCATCAATTTCGTCTCTATGAAGTTCAACTATTTTGTAGGTTGAGGATACAAAACTACTTTAAATAAGAACTCGGTGTTCGTTATATTTTTTATTCGCAGGACGTGTGCAGCGGGCTTCGTCTCTCGACGTCAACGAATCGAGAGCCGAGGAGGAACTGAGGTTCGAGGTACCTTAGCAAAGCTTAAGTACCTCGTGAAAGAGTGGGCGGTTAGATGCGGTGCAGATGCAGAAACCTTGTCCCGGGAAATGCCGTGTCGCCAAACGTTTTACGACTTAAACCGACGGGCCGCTCGGCGACGTGCCCACTTATCCCCTTACCAGTGATAACGCTACAAAATAATATCTAGTTGGATGCTAAATTATACAGTACTATTTACATCATTGCTTACAATATCTTTACATAATTCTACTACTTATCGCTATCTTATTATAATGCGTTACACTGCTCTTTTTATGTTATTTTACTGTGATTTTATAATATTAATTAATTGGAATTTTAGATTTTACTATAATGGATGTACATGAAAAAAAAATTTTCTATATTTTGTCACTTGTCGTTCGCTCGCACTTATAATACTATTTATTTCTTCAAATACAATATTATCAGTGCATTCATTCATATTCATTCATCTATTTATACAACAAACTAATTGAAACCACCTTGGAGGCGGTCCGGAAATCGTACATTTCTGCCGGATCGCGTGTGAAAATTCTGATGTTGGTTAGTCGTCGTCGCTGGTGGTGTCGGCTCATTGCCGATGTTCTCGCTCTGCTACTGTTCTGTTGTATCTTCGCTGCCTGGTGTATCTGCGACCTCTCTGTTGTCTTCATTTAGCAGGTGAGCTGGCTTCAGTCTATCGATCGTGACGTTGACGTTTTTCCCGCCCTTCAAAATGGTAAAAGTTTTGTCTCGCTTTTCAATCACTTTGAACGGGCCATCGTACGGATTTTGAAGTGGCTCTTTTACTGCGTCGTGACGGAGGAAAACGTTATTTGCCGTTGCCAGATCCTTAAACACGAAAGTTTTCTTACTTCCGTGTCGTGACGCTGGAACGGGCTTTATGCTGCTAAAACGTTTTCGCAGATTTTGTACAAAGTCCGAGCTGCATTGTTGTTTTCCGTCGACAAAAAATTCTCCAGGCAGATGCAGTGTCGTTCCGTACGTCAGTTCGGCGGATGACGCCTTTAAATCGTCCTTGTAGACGGTGCGAATGCCTAGCAGCACTAGTAGTAAAACTTCTGTCCACGCTTCTGTTTTATGGCATTTTATTGCTGCTTTTAATTGGCGATGTAGGCGTTCTATCATGCCGTTTGCTTGCGGATGGTAAGCTGTAGTTCGCAGATGTTTCGTACCTGTTAAGTGCATCAGCTCTTGAAACAGGTTCGATTCAAACTGTCTCCCTTGGTCGGTCGTGATTTTTGATGGAACACCGAATCGAACGATCCAACCTTCTAGCAGTCCTTTTGCTACGGACTCAGCTGATATGTCGGAGAGAGGTATAATTTCGGGCCAGCGCGTAAAACGATCGATGCAGGTAAGACAATACCTGGCTCCGTTCGACGGCGGCAGCGGTCCCACTAAGTCGATATGAATGTGCTCGAACCGTCCGCTTAATCCGTCGAAGTTTTGCAGCGGTGCCGACACGTGTCGGGTAGTTTTCGCCCGCTGGCATGGTATGCACGCTTTTGCCCATTGTCGAGTGTCTTTTACGACGGATGGCCATATAAACCGCTGGGTTATAAGCCTCTGCGTCGAGCGCACACCGGGGTGTGCGAGACCGTGCATGCTATTAAAAATCCGGTGCCGTAAAGGTGCTGGGACATACGGTCTTGCTGATGCTGTCGAAATATCGGCGTATATATCGACGGTGGACCCAGGCCATCGGATTTTCTTTAATTGCAGGGAGTGGCTGGTGCTCTCGAGAAGTGCAATTAACTCATCGTCGTTCTTCTGTGCAGCTGCTAGTTCTTCCGTGCTTACGGCTTCCGAGACCGCTTCTATGCGAGAGAGAGCGTCGGCGACAGTATTCTCGATACCTTTTATGTGGCGGATATCTGTTGTAAACTGCCCAATAAAATCCAGGTATCTAAACTGTCTGGGCGAGCTCTTCTCTGGGTCTTGCAAAAATGCGAACGTGAGGGGCTTGTGGTCCGAAAAGATTATCACGTGTCGGCCCTCGACGGCGTATCTGAATCGTTTTACAGCAGCGTAGACGGCGTATAATTCTCTGTCGTAGGCGCTGTACTTACGCTGTGCGTTTGTCAGGGCTTTCGTAAAGAAAGCGAGTGGTTGCCAAGCGTCATCAACTCGTTGTTGTAAGGCGGCTCCAACTGCAAAATTCGATGCGTCGACAACGATTGATATCGCTGCTCCCTGCTTGGGGTGCGCGAGCATTGCAGCGCTTGCGAGTCCGTCTTTCATTGCTTCGAAAGCTTTCTCGGCATCTTCGGTCCACTCGACAGGATCGTTTCCTTTCTTCCTTCCTTTCAACAGCTGGTTCAGATGGTGTTGCAGATTCGCGGCGTTCTTTACGAATCGTCGATAGAAGTTGAACATGCCTATGAATCGTCGCAACCCGCTCACAGTCGCTGGTTTTGTGAAGTTCTTCACGGCTTCGACTTTGTTTGGGAGCGGACGCGTGCCCTCTCCACTTACCAAATAGCCTAAAAACTCCAATTCTGATTTACCAAAAATGCACTTCGCTGGATTAATTATAACTCCGTATTTGTCGAGGCGTTCGAACAACATACGGAGATGCTCTAGGTGCTCGGCTTCGTCGTTCGAGGCTATGAGGTAGTCGTCCGCGTAGGGGAAAACAAAATCGAGTCCACGCGTTATCTCGTCGGAGAAACGTTGGAAAGTCTGTCCCGCGTTGCGTAATCCGAACGGACAGCGAGTATACTCGAACAGGCCAAAAGGCGTGATAATCGCTGTTTTTGGAATATCTTCTTCGGCAACGGGGATCTGATGATATGCGCGCACTAAATCGACCTTTGAAAAGACTTTCTTTCCATATAGGTTCTGCGCGAAATCTTCTATGTGGCGCATCGGGTAGCGATCGGGTCTTGTCCGTCGATTTAACCCTCTGTAGTCGCCACACGGCCGAATACCGTCCTCGCCTTTCTGGACCGGGTGTACTGCAGATGCCCAGTCGCTTTTTGACGGTCGAAGTACGCCTTGGCGTATCAATTCTTCAAATTCAGCCTTGACCTTTTTGAAGTTCTCGGGCGATAATCTTCTTACCCTGCAGTGCACCGGAGGGCCAGGCGTCGTCTCGACGCGATGCTTCACGTTGTGCTTCACTGGTTGGTTGACGCCGGGCGGTTTGCAGATGTCGGGGAATTTCGCGAGTAGTCTGTGGTATGGCGAATCTCCATGAACCG
>CM053170.1:43352-83776 GCA_012977825.3 Pteromalus puparum | reverse complement strand
ACTTTGTAAAGTGTTTAAATTAACAGCGTCACTTGAATCCTTAGGATCTGCTACGTTGCATAATCTTTTATCTTGTAAAATATATTGACCATCAGCAGTGAGTTTATATCCAATTCCTGGAGGTCCTCGAAGACATTCTGCGCTATTCAAATGTCGTCCGAACAGGTCAACACTCATAATTCAAATAACTAGCTTTGTACTCAAGTACTCTTATTTATACTCTTAATCAATTATATTAGCTTCACGGAGTTCTTCAATTATAGACTGAATTTCATTCACATGGTTTTGATTACCAGCAGATGTTTCAGCTATTAATAATCGCAGTCGATTAACGAGTTCGTTTGGATCATCCCAGTATATATAATCAGTATTTGTATAACGTCTTGCAATTTTAAAGGGAGGGGGTAAACCTGCACCTTCCTTAGACTTACGTTTATTATCCTTGTTGATTGACAATTTTGCAATATAGTCAATGTATTTTTTTGAATTTGATTCACGTATTGACTCCTCTTCTCTATAATATTTCTTATGTGCACTCGTTTGTTTAATAATTTTAGCATAATCTGATAAATCAGCTTTATTTATATTAGCAGATTCAGGTTCTTTTTTAAACAATAATTCAATCAATCCAGGGCTCTTTGCATACTGTTTGTTTCCCAAAATAATAAATTCATCATTGTAGGAAAAAGGAGTGTTTCCAATATAAAAATCATCAGTTTTTCTACGTACACCGTATGTTAAATCTAATGCTTTTGTCTCGCCTCTCTTTATCATTGTAATATATTTATCTATAATTACATCTTTTTTACTACCTGCATTTAGTACATTAACCTGATTTTCTGTATCTCCCTTTAAGTTTTCATTAACATAAGCTGGTTTGTCTTCTTTCACTACTTCGTTTTCATCTTCTTCTTCTTCTTGCTTAAGTTCATAATCATCATTATCATCATCGTTGTCTTCTTCTTTTTTCACTACACCTTTTTTTCTTGAAACTCTACTACGCGTTTCTGTGATATCAATCAACTTTTCAAGCGGTTCGACAATAGGTTTAAAAGTTGTATTCGCTACTTGTTCAGCATCTAATTTACTCAATTTTAAACTATTATATTTACGTTTAATAGCTTCTCGAGCTTTTTCCATCTGCTGAAGAATATCAATTTGCTCTTCGAAATTAGCCATGTTGACCTGTTAGTGTCTCACATGCAAATGTTTAATCTATTTCAAATTTATTGTATTTATAATGAATTGATCAAAGCCTTTTCTATATCTTCCATTTTCCATGTTACAATCTTTATTAATCACAATAAAGCTATGGTTATCAGTCCAACAAAATCCACAAAAATCTTTAAAGCGCTGAAATGACATATCCGTATTAACGTGATCATTATAAATATGTTTTAGATTCATATCATCTTGACGGAATATAATTACAAGGTTAACATTATCACGCACAAGATGTTTAGGGACTTGAGCATACGACTGACAGAGGTAGAAAGAATCTACACACTTATGTCTACCCATGCAAAAAAATGCTTTAACATTATCTTGTTTTTCACAAGCAATATCATCAAATATCATTATTGAATTTTCTCGAGCATTATCTGGCGATATGACATCATGTTCACTAAAAGGTAGATATTGAATCCCCTCGATAGGTTCAACGAGTTTCTTTAATAACTGATACTTAGGTTGATTCAGGGACTTTGAATAAACGTAAATATTTTCAAATTTCAATCCATTTGGATGTGTAATAAGAGACAACAGAGCATTTGTTTTACCACAGTTTGATGGTCCACAAAAGACTGCTCCATGTCTTTTTCCCTTATGACGATCTGACTCTGTCAGAGTGTCAAAATTTACTACTGGAAGTTTTATTGATTGTTGTTTCACATCCATACTGTATGAAATCCAAATCATAACTGATGTACAAAATTATAAAAGGTAACGTTTTATAATTTAAGTCCAGTAGTGTATAAATCATTGAACAGTCATGATCGTACATCAAGGTCAAGGTTTAATAAATAAACTTATTAATAAGTTACCGTTCGAAATGCATATACCAGGCTATCAATACTGTGGGCCAGGCACAAAGCTATATAAACGGCTAGCACACTCGAAAAGTCATACTCGAAAAGTCGTGAAGATATAAACGCTCGGAACGTTGCAGATCGAGTATTGGCTGAGAAAGCTTGGCAACGTGTTAAAGCTTCAGACTCTAGTTTAGGTGAAAAAGCTGCAGCATACGCTGTTACAAATATCATGAAAGTTAAATCAAAATTTGGAATGGGATTAAAGAAGCGTAATAATAAGAGAAAAAAGAAATTGACCTTGCAAAAATTAATAAAAACAGCTTCGAAAGCTGCAGCACATAGCAATGATTCACGCGATGCTATTAAAAGTGCTCTTCAAGCAGCTCGTACTATCATGAAAAAAGCTGGTGGTAAACGTAATGTGAGTTTACCAAGAATACTACCTGTTCCAAAAGTAGGCGGCTTTCTTCCTGCACTCATTCCACTGTTTGCAGGACTAAGCGCAGTCGGTTCATTAGCAGGTGGAGCTGCTGGGATAGCGCAAGCTGTAAACAGAGCGAATGCTGCTAAACAACAACTAGAAGAACAGCAGCGACATAATAAAAAAATGGAAGCTCAAGTACTTGGTAAAGGTTTATATTTGAAACCTCATCACAAAGGTTATGGAATTCTAATGAAGAAACAGGTTGTCAAGAAGAAAAAAAATGCTCGACAAAGGGGAAAAAAAAAACTTCGTTGAAGTAAAGCTACCTAAACGTCCATTGACAGACTATGATCTACAAAAATTTGCTAAGAAACTATAAACATCTAACTTTTGAGGAGTATTGCTGAGAAATGCACTGCCAGCTAGCGGACCTCTACTTAGAGAGAGCGCTATTGTAAATCTTGATGCTAACACTGGCCCTGGTACACATTGGGTAGCCTACCGCAAAAATGGAAAAAACGTTTCGTACTTCGATAGTTTCGGCGATTTGCGACCACCTATAGATTTAATTAATTATTTTAACCTTGATACTATTAAATATAATTATAAACGTTATCAAGAGTATAATACTTTTACTTGTGGTCATCTTTGTCTTAAGTTTTTAAATGATTTATTAGATCATCCTGATAATTATCGTCTATATAAGCTGTTATAAACCTCATATATTTTTAGTTACGTTTGAGTGTTCAAGATGAATGAATCGTTGACTCTCAGTTTATCAGGTACTTCATCAGTACTTGAAACACACTATTTTCCACCAATAGAGCTTGATAGAGACAAAAGTTATATTCTTGGACTTGTTGAATTACTTACATTCAACTCTATACCAAATGTTGACCTTGGACAAAATAAATTCTATGTTAGCAATAAGGTTATTGAGCTTCCAGTTGGTAGCTATGAAATATCTGATATAGAACATTTTCTACAAAAGCAACTTGAATCTGAAGGAATAGAACTTAGCATAAAACCAAACAATAATACATTACGTAGTGAAATATACTGCAGTCATAAGATTGATTTTCAACCGCCTAATTCCATAGGAAGATTACTTGGTTTTACACAACGTGTTCTGCAACCGTATAAAAGTCACGTATCTGACTTACCAGTATCCATTCTCAAAGTGAATGCTCTACGTGTCGAATGTAATATAACATCAGGAGCGTACATCAATCAAAACAAAGTTCATACTATACACGAATTTTTTCCTGCAGTGCCACCGGGATATAAAATTATTGAAGTGCCAAAACAAATAATTTACTTACCAGTGTCAGTGAAAATAATTGACTATTTACAGTTGCGTATTGTTGATCAGAACGGTGACCTTGTAAATCTGCGAGGAGAAGTAGTCACTATTAGACTACACATCAAGAAGGTCACGTAATGGGCATTGTTTATAACACAAAGGTGGGCTTAGGCTATATAAACAGACTACCATGTCATCAGAAAGTTATTCATCGACAAGTGGTCAAAGGTCTAACACCTCAGAACGCTCAGTATCTGAAGAGTCTCGGACTCAAAGTGATCACACACGACAGAAAAAGAAGAAGAAGAACTGTAAAAAAGATCAAATAAGCTGTATTCTTATTTGCTGTTGTCGTTTGAACGATAGAAGAAAAAATGGAAGCAATTCTTAGTGTGCAGACACCGATCGTCTTTGACGAGTCCATCGCTCACTATGAAATACATTCTCATCAACCGTACACTTCACTAAATTTTAATAATAGTGATGAGATACGTATCTCAATTCAGCATCAAGATTTATGTCTTTTGCCTTCAAAAAGTTCATTACATATTTGTGGAAAAATTAAAAAATCAGATAATTCAAACGTTACAGCAACTAAGTTAGTAAACAATGCTATATGTCATTTATTTGATGAAATTCGTTATGA
The DNA here is from genome assembly GCA_012977825.3 of Pteromalus puparum. Classification (NCBI taxonomy): domain Eukaryota; kingdom Metazoa; phylum Arthropoda; class Insecta; order Hymenoptera; family Pteromalidae; genus Pteromalus; species Pteromalus puparum. The sequence continues at coordinate 79,373 of CM053170.1, read as the reverse complement.
AATTAACGCTATTGAAATCGATAAGTGTAAGAATGTAGGTATAACCAGTGTCATGAAAGGTTATGTCTCATATAGTTCAAATCAAAGTAAGCTGTTAGAGAATGCTGGATGGCTTGATGTTGAAGAGACTGCTAAAATAATTGATGACAATGGACAATTTGACGTTTCAATTCCGCTATCAATGATTTTAGGATTTGCTGAAGATTATCATAAAATTGTTGTAAACGTTAAGCATGAGCTTATACTCACGAGATCAAGAAATGATATTAATGCTATCATACAAACAGCTCCTGCTCAAGGTGCAACAGCTGAAGAGTATAAGTTTGAACTTACTCGGATTGAATGGATGATGCCTTACGTTGTCATGTCAGACAGACGTAAAATACAATTGTTCAGTCATATTAAAAAAGATATTCCTATTGCTATGAGTTTTCGTTCATGGGAATTATATGAATATCCAATGCTTCCAGCATCATCAAGACATATCTGGACAGTAAAAACGTCGAATCAATTAGAGAAGCCAAGATTTGTCATTTTAGCATTTCAGACAAACAGAAAAGGTGTAGCTTTAAAAAATGCAAGTCAATTTGATCATTGTAAAATCGCCAATGTAAAACTTTTCCTCAACTCACAGTATTACCCATATGGTAATTTAAATCTTGACATTGAGAAGAATCAATATGCTTTACTTTATGAAATGTTCTTACAATTCCAAAATGCTTACTACGAAAACAAAGATTTACCATCTGACTTGCTAGTTAGCAAAAGTGATTTTATCAAATACACACCATTTATTGTCATCGATTGCTCGAAACAAAATGAGTCTCTGAAACAAGCTGCTGTAGATGTTCGTATTGAATTTGAGACTAAAGAACCTGTACCTCCATCAACGACAGCTTATTGTTTAATTTTACATGATCGTATAATTCAATATAATCCTATTAGCGGAGATGTAAAAAAACTAGTGTGAAATATGTATATTATAGTATAACTAGTAATATGTTAATATATACTTTTTTGAAAAAATAAATATGTAAAAAAAATTTATTCAATCTAATATAATCATTTTAATATTCATATTCCAATTATTCATTTCATTCAACAAAATTAAAAAAATAAAACGTCTGTGTAAACATATGAAACAAAAAAAATTATCATATAATAATAATGAGCAAAATAATTCAGAAGTGTAAAAATTAAAATCTGCAAGTGAGAAAAAAGTACGTAGCATTATACGCTTAGTGAGCGTGAAAAGAGAGAGAGATAGCTTTGACTGCATGTGCATAGTTTATGAGAGCGCCAGTAGGACGCGCGCAAGAACGGCCTTGAGTCAGCGCGAGAGCTGGCGGTGAGATAGCGGGGGAGAAGGATGGAGGGGAGGCGAACTCGCAAGTGGGAGAGGCGTAAGAGAGCGGCCTTGGCTGCGCGCGCAATTCGCGAGTGGTAGAGCGGGAGACCACGGGTGACCTCGAAAGCGCGCGAATGTCCTTGAGTGCGCGCGCATGAGATTCGCGAACGGGTGGGATTGGCCTTGATCTCTGCCTATAAAATCGGCTGCAGCTCGCTCGTCTGATCCAATTTGTGCATTTTGTGTATAGTGTCTAGTGCAGAGTGATGGCTCGTTGTCAACCAGTGTAATTTTCAACTTTTTATTATTATGAATTTTATGGGAAAAAAATCTTTTAAAAAATAATGTTTTTTTTTCTTGCTTCTTTAGACTTACAGTTATGGAGTTGATTGTGGATATCCAGTGCTTCAAATATGAAAATAATATTATAATTAAAGAACTTGCTGCAGTCGACGTCGATGGTCTCTTAATACCAAGAGTGTATGTGTTTCAACCACCTTGTGCATGGGATCGATTATCAAGAGAAGAAGCTAGGGAAAACAGTTGGCTGCAGCGTAACTATCATGGGCTTGAATGGGATATGGGAACTAGACCATTTAATGATATCCAAGATGTCTTTAAAGAGCTTAGAATGATTGGAGGAGATGATGTTCGAATAAAGTATAATGTTAAGGGTTTGAATAAAAAGAGCATCTTAGAGCGGTATGTGGATGATGTTTACAATTTAGAAGATATGCATTGTCCATCGCTGCATACACCAGGATTTCGACGGCCTGAAGTATGCGTATACCATCGTGAAGGATGGGTAAAAAACTGTGCTTTGCAAAATGTCATAGCGTTGCGTGCATGGGTACTTAGAGAATATGTAAACTATTTGAATAAAGAGGGCGTTGATACAGTTCATTAGATGAATTTATTTTTTAAATAAAGATAATATTATTAAATATAAACATATATTTTTCATTATTTATACATCCTCTCCCTTATTATTACATTGAATAGTGTGATAAAGTGTGTATATATATATATATATATATAAGAATTAAAAAAATGTATAATTTCAGAACTAAACAGTGAATTAAAAAAGTGAATAGTGAAAAATTAATATGCTATGCTGGGGAATTGATCCGGGAACCTTGCGGTTGCCAGCCGGGTGTCTTACTGACTTACCCGTTCGGGGAGATGTGATAATGATATTATAATTATACATACAAGTGGACAACGTGATTTTCAATTCATGTAGTATAAATCCATTCTGTTCTCATTGTCAACGGGTCGGTATTACAGAAATCGATCATCGATTTATTTTTTCTAACGCGAACCGTGGGTAACAGCAGGTTACAGCTAAAAAGAAAACGATCGTCATCGATCATAGATTTTTTTCTGCCCGATATTGCAGGGAACCGCGGGACGCGGGATGCCAGCATCGATCCTCCAGTCGGTATTGCAGGAAACCGCGGGACGCGGGTTGCCAGCATCGATCCCACAGTCGGTATTGCAGGGAACTGCCGGACGCCATCATCGATCATCGATCTTTTTTCGTGGGCTACCGGTATTGCGGGACGCCATCATCGATCCCCCAGCCGGTATTGCAGGCCAGCATCGATCCCCCCGGCCGGTATTGCAGGGAACCACTGGACGCGGGATGCCACGGGGAGGGGAGCCGATAAGGCAGAACTGACTTACCGACCGATAGTTATCGGGGTTGGTAAGGTAGGAATCGAGACTCTGATGGTAAGTTGAGGTAGAATCCCCTTTGCCCCTACTACTCACTTACAGTAAAGCAATTATTCTCTTTAGAAGCTATATCTTAACATTATGCTACGTTAAGAAATAAATATATAAATAGCAAAAGCAATACTAGAAATAAGAGTCTTCAATTGCCAATAATTGATAAAGCTATAAGCAAAAAAAAAATAGCTACTTTGTTGCGAAGCACAAATAGCAACTTTTGAAAGCACTTGTGATTAGCAAAGTCGCGATTAAGAAGAGACTAAAAGTATTTATAAGAGAGAAATATTGATTGATCAAAGAAAGATTTATTTTGTACTGTTACTTAACTTTTGCGTTAATATTTAAACTGTTATCAGGAAGATTGGCTCGACATCTTCCTGTACTTATTTAGTTTTTTTAAGTTTAGATTCTAAGTTTTTTTTCTTTATGTACCATCCCTACGTATAGACAACTAAGTTTGTCTCTATAGGATGTCTTTTTATAAGACATATGTATATGGTCTAAATAAATAAATAAATAAATAAATAAATAAATAAACGCTGCATTATGGCAGTGTGATATAGAGGTAACTTGGCTACGTATGACTCAGTTATTTCAGCGATTAATATTTCAAGCCATAAAATCAGATAATGTAAAAGCTACGAAGTTTATTTTAAAAGGAAACATTGACAAATCTATAATCACAAAAAGAGGGCTAGACATTTTTAGCCTAACATTGATAAGAGGTGATGGAAAAATGTTGCAACTTCTCATTGATACCGGAATAAAACCAAGAAATAACCTAAGTCCTTCCACTATTGCTATGGAAAATAAAGCGACGCATTTAGTATCAGTATTATGGGCAAACGATTATAGACCTGCTGTTCCAGCAAGAGCCTTTCAAGTATCTATGAAGACAGGAGATATCGAAAGTATAAAAATACTTCATACAGATCAAGGCGCAGGAGGGCCGTTAAACTATTTACACAAGGCCATACGTCAAGGATATAATACAAAAGTTATTCAACAATTATTGGAGTTAGGGTATAATATAGAACTCAGGATGGTCGATCTCCTTTACAAATTGCTATAATTGCTGGACACAATCACTTAGTAAAATATTTAATTGAAAATGGAGCGCAAGTCGATTCTCCGATATCGACAGAAAGTGAGAGTAGTCTACAATTAGCCATACGCATTCGCACTATTTTTGCAGCCATAACACTTTTACATCACGGAGCAACAATTGAAAAGACGGGAGACGAAAATTACTCTCTCATCGAGTTAGCCGCTAGGGACAACGATGAAGTAATGGTAGCTTTTGCGTGGGGACTAGGATTTCCATTATATGATCCTTCAGGGAAAGCATTGTTGAATACCCAGATCGGGTCGAACAGAAGACAAGCCTTGGTACGAAGGATGGCTTTGATGGATCATTTAGAGAAAAACTTCAACGCTAACGACCACAATTTTATGAACAAATCACAACCATTACTCGCTCTATGTTATGATTGTAGAGCAACTTTAGTACAAATGCAATGAGAAAAAAATCAAGAACGAGGATTATACAGCCTGCTCATTGGGCCCAGACGCAATGTTATTTATGAACAAGCTGTGAAAGGACGGCTTGATGAATTTAGAGAACATGTGAGGACGACAAGAAACCCTTATAAAGTAGAAATACAAGCTAATTTTCAAGTCACCCTAGAAGAAGTTCAATTTCGAAAAACAAGATGTTATGTGACAACTTTCCCGTAGCTATTATTCGAGATTCTATTTCAAATATAGCTTCGAGAAAGTTCCACATACAAAAAGCATAGCGAGTATTCAAGGCCACTAAAATATCAAGTGACCAAGAATCTCGCTGAGCTAAACACCTTCCCCGCCGACGGCTGCTTGCGCGCGTGCGATGCTGCGATTGCAGTTTCGGCGCTTGACCGTTGCCAGGCCCCGTAAGGCCTAATGAGTGCAACAAGCGCCGACGCTGTGACGTAGCGGCGGGGAAGTAAATCTTGGGACAGCGTGGGAGGTCCGGAAGACTTCCGAGCGTCCCCAAGCCAAGCTACTCTGCCACTCCGTGATCGGGCATTGAAGCCGGCGGACCGATAGATTTCCAGATTTAGATTCAGAGTTCACTTTCAGATTTTGATTTTATTAGTTTGAGTTGTTTTAGTTTTCTTTATCTTCCTTATACCCGAAAGTGCAAATTTTCTCCATACGTTTCAAAGCTAAATTCAAATTTAGACATTCTTAGTCGATTATTTATTAAGAGTCAGAAAACGCTCTAGTTAGAATTATTACATTCGAGAAGAATACATTATACAAGTTTTGGACCAAGCTAATCATTGCGGAGAATTAATAAATAGAACCACAGATATACAAAAGAAAACATTGGTTGCTTTTGCTCTTTTTCTTCAGACACATTTTTATCCCTTAATTATTTCCCAAGGACGATCGTAATACAAAGAGAAGCGAGTCAAATTCAGATAGGACAAGGGTCAACACACATACAAGGTAAGATTTCATTCTATTAAAATTTGGACTAAGACAAGGAGATAGAGAGTGTGTTTGTGGGCAGTAAGGGGATCTTGACCAGATTCTCCCTGGGCACCTGTATAGGCGCTAGATAGACAGACTCTCACAAACGAAGGAGAAACTCCTCAAGTTTCTCCCTAACAAAAATTGGAGGTCTCACCGAGATCTTGTCTGTCTCAAAACAAACTCATTCTCCTTTCTCTTGAACCATAATATACTAATGTTAGAGTGAGTGCAGTGTCCGCGTCACCTAAAATCAAAAATCGGAATTTAGTAAATTGTGAAACAAATTTTAATAAAGATTAAATTTTGGTCGTTAAAAGGAAAAGAGGGTTGAATTAACAAAAGAGACTAAAACAGTGTCCGCGAAAGTGAATAAATCTGAAACAAAGTGCGCATTATACTCACGACAAAGACGGGTGTCGAGTTTCAAATCACGCGCAGCATAGTCGAAAGCGTCGCTTGGGAGCTTGGCGTCGCGTCGTGACGTCAGATTTTCCGTGTTGAAGCCACGCGTGTGAGTAAAGTAGGGGGCGGCCATCTTGAGAGCTTCGTTTTCTCCGCTTTAGAATCAAACGCGGCTTTGTTCGTTTTCATCCAATCTGTTGAGAAGAAATATACATTAGAAAATTCTTGAACCGAGACAAAAGTTATTAAAGGTCCAAAATTTTATGAAAAGAAAAATTGTCAAATCGCGGAAATTAGCTAAAAATAAAATCGTTTTACTTGAGCACAATTCTCATTCATAAATTGGTTTATCAGGAAATATAACGAGAGCAAATTCACGATCATTAAAAAAAAAAAAAAAAAGGGGGACAAATTGAACCAGAAATTATTAATTGCAAAAAAAAGATTCCGAGAGACATTAGTTTAAATATTCGCAATTTACAATACAAATGATATTTGATTATAACATAAGATTTATGCGACACAGCTGACAACAAGTTGGTAAAGCTGTGTGATTTTAGAGCGAAGGGCCCGTTAGGAAATAAAAAAAAAAGATTTTTACAAAATAAATGAATGACACATGATCACCTTAATCTGGTCGACGAATAAGAACATTGAGTGTTCATGGCATTTCCCAGCCATTGTCGAACTAGAGCGTTGTCCTACGCTGGTGCATGAGTCCAAAAATACAATTTTTCACAGTCTGTAAATTGTATTCCTGGACCATACAGATTCCAAGAGGTGATTTCTGTAAAAAGAGGAAAATTTTAATATTTTGTGACAAGACCATAAACATACGATATTTATAATATGAACTCTTTAAGTGTCTGACAACAAGTTGGTAAGGACACTCAATTACACACATAGCACTAACATAATCATTGACTTTAAACCTTTCATTCACTTGGTTATTTTGAAATATACGCACTTTCATGTATTCGTGCAAGTCCCTCATGTACACGACATTAACATAGTTACACACAAAATTTGAACACACTAACAAAGGTGACATGTAGGTTGCAAATGTTGAATTACACTTGAGACAGGCGTTCTTAGAAAAATTCACATGAAATATACGTACATGCACATGTCTGTAAGGCCAGAAACGCACTGAGTCTCAGTTCACAATCATAAAAGTACAATATTTCAAACATAGAATTCAAGTAATTTTAATTTTGCATATCACACATTTAACACAAGTATCATCGGGCAAAATCTAGAACACACGTGTCCTGACACATGTCATAAGCCCTTCTCACTTTTAATGAAAATTTTAATCGTGCACTGACACTCACAACACCTTTACACCACACAAATACCGTCAAAATTTTAAGAAAAGAACCACATGCTATAGAGTATTTGGTGTTGTCTCATTCTTGCCTTTTAATCCGTGAACACTGGTGATCATTCGCCAAAAGCCCAAAATCCGTAGCACAGTGCTGGTAAACGAGGTCGAACAGCTTGAGAATCGATTTCCTGGACCAAGGCAACGTTCATCAGATAAGTCTCTGCCCCTAGAACAGACAAATATTATATAAGAACAGTTGACAATAAATTCAAGCAGCTATTTTGATAATTTGAATGTAAAGCAAAGATTTTTTAAACGCAAATACGAGTTTAGAGGCGAAATTCCACAAGCCAAAACTAGAGTTTCGGTCAAAATAAATAGAAATTACAATAACTAGAATCATTGTTTATTTTTAAATCATTCTTTTGAATTTTAATCAAGTGCAAGCATAATTATTTAATTTTCAATAATAAATTTTGGCGAGAAGCACGAACTTGACTTGAAAATTAATAGTAACTTATACAAATGTTTAGCAAAGCTCTAGTAAAATTGGAAGGTAGAATGAATAAAGAGGAAAGTGTAGCACAACTGATTATTTAATTTAACCTTCAGAACAATACTTACGCATGTTGAGAAAATATGTGCATTTCTGTCAATGAATGAATGCACCTTATGATTGCACGCATTCCAGCTCCAATTTGAATGTTGATGTTGCACACCTAGAAAAAGAAAACATTATACACAAAGCAACGAGTCCTTGAGGGATATCAGTGATTGAAATTATATTATTATACTAAAAAAGAAAACTTATCTGATAAGCAGCAACAGGTGTGAACTGCTTGGGAGTAGTGTCCTGGGCCCTCTATTTCTTTCACTCATAACTTTTGTTTAACTCAATAAAATTATCACAAAAATCACCCACACGAGTAAAGAACGCACTCACGAATCGACACATTACACGTGCGCGCTATTTTCACCGCGATTTAGCAATAATAATTAGTCGAGAAAATAAGCGACGCGACGCGCGCGAGGTTAAACACGGCAGCAGTCGACGCCTCGTGTTTGTTCAGAGCGGACACAGGCATAGACGCTACACGTGGAACTAGGCGTGGCTAGGAAGTTTTTGAGCGCTGCGGCACTAGAGGCGCGGCACTGACGCGGTCGAGTCAAGCTATAGTCCAGACGCCGAGAGAGCGCGCGGCGGCCATTTTGTGATCGGCGCGAAATTCAAACGCAGTAAAGAGACTTAGTGCATCAGACCATTATTAAACAGAGGATTAGTTATAGAATAATTCCTTATCAATAAATTGCAACTTTGTGTATTGAAATAAACAATTTAGAATAATAATTAATTTTTTTTTGGGGAATTTGACGGTATATTTATAATTGAACCTTCTGTTTTATTTAACTAATTAAATAATAACAATTAAATCAATTGGTTGACTATTAGGACATTTTCGATTTACTTACATTTAATTCTTGGTGGTTTTTTTTATAATTAATGAATATTACGTGAAGGGACATTTATAAATTATTGCCAGTAAACATAGTTATTAATTTTGGGAATAATTATAGTCAAAGCATTGTATATTTAAATGAAATTAAATGTGAAAAGTGACTTACCTTTTATTGTTTTCATCGAGATTTAATAATTTTCTTTTTATTATTTTTATTTAACTAGTAGTAAATAAGGGATAATATATCTATTGATTTAATTTAAATCTTTTGGGGAATATTTAAGCTTTGTGAGTGAACTTAATTTTCTTTTCCTACATTTATTATTAAATTTAGCATGAAATCGTAATTTTAGTAAATCACACGAGTTGTTAGCCTTAAATAGTTCTACACTCTAACACAAAAAAAAAACTAATAAATGAAACTATTACCGGTTTTAGACTATTTATTGATTAGAAATTTTTGGATTTAAATTATCTATTGAATTAATTATTGAATTGAATTATTTATCATTTTAATTTATACCAGAGCTTTTCTAGAATTTTAAGAAACCTCAAACCTACTTTTTATCATTAATAACAAAAGGAAATAATTGGGATCTATTGCATTTTATTTATTTTTTATTGTTTAACCTTTAGAGGACATCAATATTATTTTAATAATTATTGTGATTTAATATAACATATATAATAAAACATTTTTGAAATTTTCTTGAACTTTAATTTGGAGATTTTGGACTCATTTTTTTAAAAAAAAAAAAAAATTTTATTCGGTTCACATCTTATTTAATTACGTTGATAAATTTAAATTTAAGTTTAAATAATTCGACCATTCCTAACGGTGATTTTACTTTTCTTAATTGTGTTTTGTACCCATCCCAAGTGTGCTTCTTAGCAACTTTTCCTTGGACCTGCTTAGTAACGGTCACTCTAAACCCTATGGTTTGCTGGCTTTAGCAACCTTATCCTTAGGTTCGCCTGTAACAGCGACCACTCTTTTGACTCCTAAGCCTGCTAAGTAGCGGCTTTCCTCTACACTCGCTCAGTAGCGGTCACTGGTTCCAAAACAAACACAGTAAATGAAGGGAAAGCACTGCACAGAAAACGAAAGACTATTTAAACAGAAGAGAGCCGGTAAGAAAGCACTTTCAGCAAGATTATTAGCTGAAAAGCATTTGCTACATAAACGTCTCGAGGACATTAACTCACAATTAGCTATTTTAAATACAAACTCCAAATTGAAAGAAAAAGAAATCGAGTATAGAGATAACGAAAATTTTCAGGTAGAAATAAAAAATAAAATAAAGCTAAGTTTAAAAAAAATTTTACAATTTGCATTTAATGAAATCAATAAAGATAGGAGAAAATAAGGGATTCTGTCGGAATTAATAATTTACTTAGAGTAATTAATAATTTACAAGACAAAAGACAGTTCTAACCTAACTTCTTTGCGAGACACTCGATGCTAGGATAAGAGCCATTCAAATAGTTCACAATGTATTAATGAATAAACCTACGGTCAAATTATGGATTTTCAATTCTTGAGAAAGCAAAATTACATTTACTTAAAGACACATTTAGAATTAAGTTGAACAAACACCTGATTCGACATTACTAGAATTCAATTCACTACCGCGTCATTTTCATTATTCCATATAAGGCGTTAAATTCTTAATTCAGAAACTACTACTATTTTGAATTGTTCGTTGTTGAATAGTAGTACTTGAAATACCACAAATACTACTTTTAATACAAATTTTAAGTTATAACTCCCATCTAGAGTTATGTATACAAAGCTCAATTATAGCCAAGCTTATTGTCAATTTTTAAGATCATAATCACATACAACACACTTACACGTCCGAGCTACAATCTTTACACAAAGTATACACAAAAGTGAACAACAAATAAATCGTCGCCCTAGTCACGCCAACATATGTAAAAATGGATGCCCATAGTGATGAACCAGAATATTGGAAGCAAAGAAGAGGACTACAAGGAAACAATTATAAAAGAATGCAGGACAACAATAATGAACTTATGCGATATAGTCAATGGAGCGCCTGGAACCACAAAAGAAATGATAAATATCAAGGGCAGTACTTCAACAAATCGCAGGCACAATTCCCAAGGGCGAATCACAGAGATGACAATACGCCACGATCAAGCTGGAGTGCCTGGAACAGCAAAGGGAACAGAGGGTACCTAGACAAGCCCTTCAATCACCAGCGTCATGATCACTCAGCCTATAACAGAAGAGAAACAAAGGACCATAGTAAATCCACGGATGACCATTTAAACTCCAAGGAGGCTCGTCACGAACCCTAGATGACGAGCCGAGCAGACAATTAGGGCAGAATACTTTATTAATCTACGATGGACATAACATACCTTTCCATTGGTATGCACGCAGAGTTGAGACTGCAGCCCAAAACGTACCTGATTACTACTACGGAGATTTCTTAGATGACCTTTGGGACAATTTAAGGGGAGAAGCCAAACATATTGCAAGGCTCAATGGATTCCACAACCATTATGGATTATTGGAAACTCTAGAACAGCACTTTTATTATAACTATGACATGGATTGTGGTCTAACAGACAATTATAGGTATGGACCTCGAGATGAGGACATCTTATCTCACATTGACGCCAACATCCCACATTACACTGGACACAATATGTCTTTCCGACAATTTGAAAAGGCGGTAGAAGCAATGTCATGTGAGGTGCCTCACGCTTTATATGAAAGATTTTTGGACATCGTGTATAACCACCTGCGCGAAGAAGCAAGGGATATAATACGTGCTAGCACCTTCGACGATCATGTAGAACTATTAAACACACTAAGGTGTCAATTCAACAGGAATCGATTGAGAAGTGAATTGGAAGAACGAATAATGAACCAGGAGTGCACAACAAGGCTTTTATTCTCTTGTATGGGCCAAATTTTTACGACGGTGCAGAAACAATTATCAGAAGCGAATGCAAATCGACAAGGGAAAAGAGAAGAACAAATAATAGACAAAACATGTCCAGAAGGTATCCTAAAAGGTGAAATGTCCACAAATGAATCAAACAAGGACTACCATGATACAGAGTTCAATTGGTGCATGAATAAAGCAATGACGCGACCTCACGATCACGAGGTCATAGATGCAGCATCAATGAATGAAGGTATTCTAGATTATGCCGACACATTTGAATGCAATCCGAGCACATCCACCTATTATGAAAGATTCGTACCAACAGTGGTGATCCATGAAGATTTGGGACCAAACTCAACCGAAGTACAGCCAAATCTAAAAGCAAAAGTGAATATAGAACCAACTTATGCTCCCGAACTACATGTAGTGTGCAAGATAGAGAAATGTGGAGAACTTGCAAAAGAAAAGGAACCAAGGGATTCGATCTACCAAGAAGCGAAAAGAATTGAGGTAAATGAAGAACAAGAATTTGAAGACAAGGAAACAAAGAAAGAGAAAATACAAGAGCAATCCTACACATCAGTACTTACTCTAATGGACATAAGAGAATCCTGCGGCATACTTGAAAGTGAAGAGTTAAGAACCACTTACGTGCGACCCATCTACGTCAAAGAAACATCACGAAGGAGTCACTGTGAGACTGATTGCAAAATTATGACACATGAACTTCAAGTCGCAGAAAAGGTTACTCTACACAGCCCCATAATTAACTTAAATAATGCCATGAGAACACAGTCATCTACGTTAGAAATTTCGGCCATCAACGAACACTTGTCAAAATTAGTATATCATGAACCACCATGTGATAGAGTGTCAAGAAAAGAGTATCAAATTGAATACAGGAACTTTAAGTATAGAAGAAGACAGGGTTAGCGAAAGGCATAATGAATCGTCAGACAAACACGCACAAAACATACACAATTCGCACACACATCTCACGCTCACATGCATCAAATATATTTACTTTTATGAATCCATCATTGAAACTTTAGCTACAAATCGAGTATAAAGCTCTCATGAAATGCGTAAATTTAATCGAATATATTAAGTATATTTGACAAAAATCAGGCATTTCCCTCCATAATGTAATCATACCAATTAGGAATCATCCAATGTTAACATTTCATTTCCCTTTTTATTTTCATAATGTTTCAACCATGTTAAATAATCAAATTGTATAATCCCCATAATCAACGATCTAACAAGGTCAAATCATATACCCCTATTATCGAAACTAAAACCTAATCTAACCTCTTTAAAATCGATGCATACCGTTAAACCATGACTAACCAAAACTAACCATAAGACAAGAATTAACCGTCAAATTTCAGAGTTGAAACCGGACACAATTATCCAAGAACCGTAATGTCAATCGTACAACCAAACATTAATGAACCAAGGACCATTACCATTACACATCATCCAAGAGTACCGCTATGGAAACTGATGAAAATATATGAAGAGGTGGACCAAATATCAACCTTCGCCATAGAACGAGATCCACGGAACCCAGAACGTAGGAAGATAACAATTATGTTCGAAGAAAATGACATCTACTATGAGAATGTTCAAACCGCAGACAATTATGATATTGGACTAATTCGAAACCAATACAATCAACCAACAGTGGCAGATTTGAGACAAAGGATTTTACGACCCATAACCGAATTAAAATGCATCATACCGGAATTATGCTCAGGAAGAAATGACATAGACGTCTTGCTAGATCATTTTGAAGAATTCGGCCGATTAGAAAGGCACCAAGTGGCATACGACAGCTATGGAGAACCAACGCTAATCTACCTCAAATACCGAAACGGAGAAAGCGCCAGGAGAGCAAGATTTTGGAGCGACCCAATATACAGAGCTACTTATGTAATGAGTGACGAAACCCCATATTGTGATCACCAACAACGGCTGCATTGTGACCATGACGCCACCAACAAACACGGTACAACTTATTCAAAAGAGGAAGAGCTAGTAGTAACAGAAGAAAATGGGAACGTCAACGAAAAAGACCCCGAGAGGACAAATAAACAGTCACAAACACGTGACGAACATTCATCATGAATCCCCATAGAAACCTTGACGAAACAAGGAGGACCCCAATCTTAAAGTACACTAAAATGACGGAACACTCGGACCCACATAATTCCTAATCAAACGAAAATAGGTCATGCAATCTAACAAAATCATCCAGTATCCTTACATTCATAATCAATAGAATCCATAGATCCATATTATTATTCATGCCCAAAAATGAATGTGACTATTAAACCAAAGGACCCTGTATACAAACCCCATGTACCACTAAGTTATTTCAATTGTACCCTGTGAACTTAATATTCGTTTACAGCACAAAACAAGATGACAACAAGGACCAGTACATCAATGTTCTGCGACATTGAAATACCTCTATGGACCATAATAAGAGAATTCGAACCCATAGGCACACCAAATGCCGTACATGTGGAGGACCATAGAACGGACCCAAAGAGTAGAAAAATCACTCTAACCTTCGACACTGAAAGACAAGCCATAAAGGCCAATGACCTTAAAGTCGCGCTCATGAAACAAAATAAGTTCAAGAGACGTGCAAAATTGATGCTTGGACCAACAAGGGAAACCATACCTAAGTCACCCAAAAAGACTAACATCATAAAATCAGAAGTGCATGTCGTTACCAACACGCAGCACATGGACCATCTGAGTAAGAACAGATTATTCTGCCTGTTACCCTGGGAAGGCAAAGACAAAGAAAAAGACGAAATGTTCTTTAGACATTTCGCCCAATTTGGACCAATGATATATTATGAGACAGTACGAGATAAGAGAGGACGTCTATCGTACGGTTACGTACAATACTTCAAGAACGAAGATGCCGAAGTGGCAAGGACCAAAAGTAACCCTATATACCAAGCGACCTTTGCAGAACCAAGAAAGTTAACTCGCTTCAAAAATGGACTGGAGACCAAATTCCACCCATTTTGTAAGAAAGAAGTAGATCTGACCCTCTACAATCTACATGACACAACATGCAAAAAACAGAGCATGTGGACCAACACAAAAAACCCCGAACCCGAGTGCCAGAACATCCGAACACCAACTTTGGATGAACTAAAAAACACTCTTGCGTACCTAGAAAGCTTAGAAGAAGCAAAGTCAAACCAAGAAAAGGAACCCAAAACCGAACATGGACCAGTCACCAAGGACCCAGACACAGCAAGTGCGATCACTGATGATCAGAAAGAATTGACCCTGGAAATGGACCAAACTAATACATATTTTATAACCCGTATAAAAAAATAGAGGTGATACCGAAGACACCTGCGAAAAATGGACCCAAACATACAAGAAATCCTGGACACAATCACCATACTCAAAGTAACACCGATAGGAGCGAACAGTCTGCACATAACATACAGAGGTAACGCCAGGAAGGCGTCAAGACTGTTAGAAAGTTATGGACCATGTGAGTTAATCCATCGACCGGCGACCAGAGATGGAGACGGAGCCATACGTGTCAACTACGAAACCACCGAACAACGGAATAAGGCAAAGGAATTAGAAAACCATATAAATTTGACACTAAGCCCGCCCTCACCGACACCCACTCTTAGGGACACACAACCACCACCAAGGGCAGGAATCTCGGAAATAGAACACATACGGCCCAAAACGATCAAACTCACGTACAATGGAGATCGAACGGCTGCATTAAGAGTACTAGGAAACTATGGACCCAACCAAGTCATCAGCGAGACTGCAGAAGATGAACTAGCAACTATCTCAGTGGAATACCAAGACATAACATCGGCAGTCATAGCAGACTTCGAAATTCAAGGCGCCTTGGACAACAGAAGTATTGCAGATTCAGATATCAGTGTGGACCCAAATGAACAAAACGACAACAACTCATCAACGATTAAGCCCGAATTAAGGAGAAGAACACCGCTGATAATTGTCAGAGGACGCAATCAGCAAAGGCCGATAAAGCAAGAAGAAAAAAAAGAATTTTTTATCATAAGATTAGAGAAAGTACGAGATAACACTATAAAGGTGATTTATCAAGGACCCAAAAACCAAATAGCACCGCTATTCCATAAAGTAGGTGCATGTGAATTTCTAGACCAACCAACAAGCACGATAAACATGGACCAAGCAGAAGTAATTTACAAATCCGCTCAACACGCTGACAAAGCCATGGAACTAAGAGACTACTACTTTTATCAACCAAGCAGACTCTCGAAGCAACAAGAACAAGAAGCTGAACAAAATGCTGAACAAAGACAAGAAAGACCAAGAAATGAAAATGAAGACGACACCGCAGGCCTAAGATTATGCGTCCTAATACCATTATGGACCACGGAAGAGGAATACATACAAGAGTTTATGAGATTCGGTCATCTGGACCACATAATCACCGTCGTAATGAATGACCAAGAAAATAACTTCAGAGAAATACGGAGAATGGGGTTCGTACAATATTTCAACCAAGTAGACGCCAGAAGAGCATTCCGGGAATGTGACATGAAGTATAAGCCAACATGGGCAACCCCAGGAAAACTGAAAAGAGGGTATGAATCATATAGGCTCATACACAATATCTGTGGTCAAGTCGCAGACTATAGGAGACGTAGGGATCATGAGAGAATCTGCAGAATGCAAAATCCAGATCTAGAAATAAGGCACGACCGTTGTGGACAAATGGTCCAATACAAAAATTTCCCCTTGCATGAGACACTATGCGAGGAAGATGAACCCGAAGGAAGGAAACTGTCAGTAATTGAAGCATGGTCCAAAACAGAAGTGGAAGCACCAAACACCTCGATAAGAGCGGATCAGCTACCACAGCGGGAAACAAATGAGAACCGAGGCCAGCAACCCACTGAACCAATATCAATTTTGGACCAACCCATCGGGCATAACCAGTATCTACTGAGACCATTATTACCCGAACGACTGGACTTAGAAGACACGCGGGAAGAAGAAATGAACGACATACTTGAGAGAATGAGCCTCATGAGCTACGACCAACTCTCCCAATAACATTAATATTTTGATATATATATATACAAAAAATAATAATAATAATAATAATATGTACAGTAAACATTGGACCAACACATATGGACCCATAACAAAATATATTTTTCATATTCTTGTAAATGGACCCGGACCTTTTATCATGGACCTATCTACACATACACATATATTTATTTATATGTATTTATATGTAATACTAACATAATATAAGCATAAAGTACTAACAAAATGAATTATTTAGACACACGTGAGAATGTTTATAATACGATAACATAAGTTAGTCATAATAACAGCGATTTAATACATAAGATAGAATGTATATGACCAATGGACCACGGACCAAAACCAATAGCAAAGTAAGTGAAAACAACGAACAAAAGGAAAGCTCAATAAATTCACACTTCTCTTAAATAATCCGAAATAATACGAGGTTTAGACCCACCCACAAACCCAACTGGAAACACAAGGACGTAAAAGTTCAACTAAGATTCATCTCTTTCTAGAAACTCTCTTGGACACTCACATGCATCGTAAAAACAAAAGGATGCAAAACAAAAACACTAAAAGAGAACAAAGCCAAACACATGATAAACATCATATAGATCATGTGTAAAGCAATAACTCTCAAATGACTATATATAGAGAGAGAAAGAATGAACAATACCAACGCAAAGACATCACAAATGATGCACGTTCCTTCAAAATGGACCCAATACTTTCGTATTATTTCGGCATATTTTAACTCTTCAAAATTTATCTTTTGTTTAATATATTACCAAGAACGTTGTTATTCACGAGACCATCAAGTACCCGGACCCTTAGGGAACGCGTGGTTTGCCGAGGACGACAAACGTTCTCAAGGGGGGGAGGATGTTATGTGACAACTTTCCCGTAGCTATTATTCGAGATTCTATTTCAAATATAGCTTCGAGAAAGTTCCACATATAAAAAGCATAGCGAGTATTCAAGGCCACTAAAATATCAAGTGACCAAGAATCTCGCTGAGCTAAACACCTTCCCCGCCGACGGCTGCTTGCGCGCGTGCGATGCTGCGATTGCAGTTTCGGCGTTTGACCGTTGCCAGGTCCCGTAAGGCCTAATGAGTGCAACAAGCGCCGACGCTGTGACGTAGCGGCGGGGAAGTAAATCTTGGGACAGCGTGGGAGGTCCGGAAGACTTCCGAGCGTCCCCAAGCCAAGCTACTCTGCCACTCCGTGATCGGGCATTGAAGCCGGCGGACCGATAGATTTCCAGATTTAGATTCAGAGTTCACTTTCAGATTTTGATTTTATTAGTTTGAGTTGTTTTAGTTTTCTTTATCTTCCTTATACCCGAAAGTGCACATTTTCTCCATACGTTTCAAAGCTAAATTCAAATTTAGACATTCTTAGTCGATTATTTATTAAGAGTCAGAAAACGCTCTAGTTAGAATTATTACATTCGAGAAGAATACATTATACAAGTTTTGGACCAAGCTAATCATTGCGGAGAATTAATAAATAGAACCACAGATATACAAAAGAAAACATTGGTTGCTTTTGCTCTTTTTCTTCAGACACATTTTTATCCCTTAATTATTTCCCAAGGATGATCGTAATACAAAGAGAAGCGAGTCAAATTCAGATAGGACAAGGGTCAACACACATACAAGGTAAGATTTCATTCTATTAAAATTTGGACTAAGACAAGGAGATAGAGAGTGTGTTTGTGGGCAGTAAGGGGATCTTGACCAGATTCTCCCTGGGCACCTGTATAGGGGCTAGATAGACAGACTCTCACAAACGAAGGAGAAACTCCTCAAGTTTCTCCCTAACACAAGATTAAAGAATGAAGTAGAAAGAGTCCCTAAAGTAACAACCGATGATATCATTCGATTTCTAAGAGACGAATGCACGATCGATCAAAACATTTTAAAATAAAATGCACAAATTAATTGAGAATCCAACTAGTACGTTTCGTGTTGTCTATTTAATCATTCCCGTCCTTCTGAAAACACTATTATGAGAATTTCAATGAAAATATTAAAATGCACTACTATGAGAAATTGAATGATAAGTAGACTTTCTGTACCGAAAATCTATACACCCACTGCTTAACTAATGCTTATTAATTCTGAGCACTATGGATAATAATAATGGAGGGAGAATCTTAAAATAAAGGGAAGAATAGAGCAACATATTCAAACACCCATACACACACATACTGTATGCACAATCACACGACTAAGGGATTTATCCCTTTTCAGTAACGAGCAATGGACATAGGACACTATTTCCTTGTACTGATTTGGAGCAGTATCATCCAAGGCCAAGAAGCACTACCCTCGACTGTCTCCGAAATTATAGAAAATAATGCAGGATTCTGTGCGTCCAGAGCGGACGGGTGGGTGCCTATCACCACTACACAGCGCGTCCTCAGGTTGCGGATAGAGGAACGGCCCCTGAGAAAGAGGTTAGCTGCGATTAAATCGAATAAGCAGCCGAAGACAGCCGATAGGCCCGGGCGTAGGTGTGATGAGCCCACACTGGCGATCAAACGCATTCATCTAGAAACACTACGCAAGCACCACAACAACGAATACTCAACAACATTTCTTATTTCACTTTCTCTTTATACCTAACTATGTCTATAATCTATCTCTTTTAGCACACATAACAAAAATCCTGCTGTCGTGGAGGATGCGGGAGCGATGACAACTGCCCCGAAAGGGGATGTGTAGAATGATTCGCCACCTGGTCTTACACAGCAATGAAGCCAGCGAAGGCGCGCTGCCTTGCAGGGGGGCGTTAGGATACGAGCGTGATTCCTTAGTGTGTCCGACGATGCTCTCATATTTAGTTCTGGAGAGGTATTGGGGTTATCACCTCTAGAACGGATGATTCACCTGCGATCGGAACAGGATCCAAAACGCGCGGATTTCACTTACTATCATGGCTCAAAAAAACCAAAACCAAACCAAAATCAATAAGGACTTAAAGGTAGGAACGTGGAATGTGCGCAGTTTATACAGAGCAGGCGCGTACCGGGAAATCTTAAAAGAAGCTGGCGGGTACAATCTAGACTTAGTAGCTATACAAGAAACTCGGTGGCAAGATAGCGGTATGTTAGGAAACGAAAACTTCACCTTTATGTACGGGGGCGCGAGCGGACATTCCCTAGGTACCGGATTTGCGATTAACAAATGAATTATACACGCGGTTAAAAGTATCAAATTCGTAAACGACAGACTCTCGTATATCATCATCGAAGAAGCGTGGTACAATTACGTGGTTATTAACGTGCATTGTCCTACGGAGAACTAAGAGGAAGAGGTGAAGGATCTTTATTACGAAGCTTTGGAGCAATCTATCGACCAATTCGCGTCTTACGACACCAAAATAGTAGTGGGGGATTTCAACGCTAAAATAGGGAAAGAGGAAATGTTTAGGCCCACTATAGGCAAGGAAAGTCTGCACGAAACCAGCAACGATAACGGTATTAGAGATATAAATTTCGCGGCGGCAAAAGATCTTATAGTAAAGAGTACGTGATTTAAGCACAAGAATATACACAAAGTAATGTGGACATCGCCGGACGGAACCACGAAAAATCAAATCGATCACTTTCTTATTGATAAGAGGCGCCACACGAACGTACTTGACGTAAGAACCTATAGGGGGGCAAATTGCGACTCGGATCATTTTCTAGTAGTGGCCAAATTAAGAGCCAAATTAGTAGCTGGGCAAAATAGTAAACGGGCGAACAAAGTAGAAACGTTTGATATCGAAAAGCTACGGAACGGGATAGAACGAATTAAGTATCAAGTAGAAATAAGAAATCGGTTTCAGGTACTCGAAGAAACGGATGCACCGACAGAGGTAGATGACGACCCGAACAGTTTTTGGGGGGATATCGAAAAAGCGATAAAAGGGGCCGCGAATAAAGTGCTAGGTAGAAAGCCAAAGACAAAACCATAGTTTGACAAAGAGTGCGAACTCTGGTTTGAAAGGCGCAAAAAGGCCAAATGAGACAGCGTACACAATGGATGCGATAGGGCCGTAGAGGAGTACCACGAAATAAGAAGGCAAGTGGGGGCGATTTACAGAAACAAAAAACGCGACTATCAAAAGAATCAGATTAGAAAAATAGAAACTAAGGAAAATAACACGCGCGAGATGTACAAAGGAATTAACGCTATTAGGAAGGGTTTCCAGAGTAGATCACAATTAATGAAAGATGAGGGCGGGAATCTCGTCACAAGCGAAGGTGAACTGTTAAAGCTGTGGAAGGGCTATTTTGATAAGCTGCTAACGTACATGAAAACTGCGAGGAAACGGGAGACGAAATCCACACTGCTGAACTCCATATGGAAAAACCGACCTATAAAGAAGTAGAAGCCGCAATTAAAAAACTAAAACACAATAAGGCCGCGGGAAACGATTCTACACCAGATGAACTACTTAAATATGGGGGCACTGCGCTGACATCGAAAATTTTTGAACTAGTACGCTCTATTTGGAAAAATGAAACAATGCCGGAAAACTGGAAAGAATCCATCATCATACCGATTTTTAAAAAGGGAGATAAGACAGACTGCAATAACTATCGGGGAATCTCACTTTTAGCTACCTGCTACAAAGTTCTGTCAAACGTAATACAGGCCAGACTCACACCCTTCGCGGAAGATATAATAGGAGATTATCAGTGTGGATTTCGGTGTAACAGGTCGACGAGCGATCAAATGTTTACTATAAGACAGCTGTTAAAGAAAAAATGGGAATATTGCGAAACAATACACCAGTTATTCATAGATTTTAAAAAAGCGTATGATTCTATCAAAGGAAGCAAAATGTATCGAATCCTTGTGCTCCTCGGCGTACCAAAAAAGCTTGTGAAATTAATACAAATATGTCTGAACGGAAGCACGGGAAACGTACGAGTAGGTGGTAATGTATCTGAATCGTTCATGATACACGACGGTTTGAAACAAGGTGACGGGCTCTCCACGGTACCCTTTAACTTAACGCTAGAGTATGTTGTTAGATAAATGCAGACTAGCGGGCTGGGCGCCATACTCAACTGAAAAACGCAGATTCTAGGATATGCAGATGATTTGGACATAGTGGGGGATAATGGCGAAACGGTAGCGAGAAACGCGGAAATACTCATAAATGCGGCCGAGGAAACGGGGTTAGAGGTGAGCGAATCGAAAATGAAATACATGATTATGGATAAATTGGGCATTTGCGAAGGAGTGGGGGATCTTAGATTCGGAAATTTTACTTTCGAAAAGGTTAGCGAATTCAGATATTTAGGCACAACTATAAATGATCGACACGAAATCAAAGCCGAGATTAATAAGAGACTACATTCGGGTAATGCCTGCTTCTACGCCGTGAACAAACTACTAAAATCAAAACTGCTGTCTAAAAATGTAAAAATTAGGATATATAGGACTATAATAATGCCGGTAATCTTGTACGGATGCGAAACTTGGGCGCTCACTAAAGCAGAGGAAAACCGTTTTAGGGTGTTCGAAAATAAAGTTCTACGAAAAATATACGGGCCAAAGAAAGATGAGGAAACCGGGGCGTGGAGGAAACATCACAACGACGAGTTACATAACTTACACGCGTCACCGAATATAAACAGAATAATTAAATCGCGAAGACTAAAATGGGCAGGGCACGTTGCAAGAATGGGAAATGATCGCACGGCAGCGCGTATAATGAAAGGAAAGCCAAATACGTCGCGACCTCTAGGTAGACCTTAACGCAGGTGGGAGGACAATGTAAAAGCGGACTTAACTGAAATCGGTCAGGACGGCGCGAAATGGATAGGGTTAGCACAAAATAGGGATATGACCTCGATATTTATCTAGATTTAATTCCGGAAAACATGGTAAATACATTAGAATCAGAATTCAACGAAAGCATCCTAGAGAAGAAAGCCGACAAACTTGATTTTTCACCCCTTCCAGACAGTAAAGTGCACATAATCTGTAGTAGCCTCGATGGATTTGAAGAAAGACAACGAGATTCGGGAAATGAAAATCTATTCGAAATGATGAAACAAGAAATCAAATCGCTCGAAGAAATTAGATATCCTATAAACAGTATTTTTGTGATGGAAAAGGCAATGGAGAAAATGAATATCTATTTCAATTTATACAATGAGTTATTTAATGGAGCGTTAGAGACGCAAATATTGCGGGAACAGTTGTACAGAATCTACGAAGGAATAGCACATTTTCAACCCCAGTCACCTTCGCGGGTAGCGTAGATTCAGATACGAAATGCAAAGGGACATCATACTCTGATCCCTACGGATATTGGAATGATGTTTTAGCTCAAGGATTTGTTGAAATCTACCTCTCTGATTACTACACAACTGTCAATTTAAATTCTAACAGAATACAGTTGAGATCCGGTACCAGTTGTCAATTAACGGACACCCAGTGCAGGGATGTTTTAGAAGGATATGCTTTTTGGGAACCATTGCCAGAGGATAGTTGTGGAGGTCGCCGATATACAGCTTTATATGAGGGATATGCCAACAAAATGAAAGAACACAGATCGGAGCTTGTCACGTACATGCTCGAAACTCAAGATATAACGTTCGCTTTAACAAGCATAGGGGAGTTAAAGATATGCGGTCACACATTAATTTGCACAGAACATCCTAAATTATTTGTACTAGAAGAAATGGACGATAAAACATTTCTATCCAAGAAGAATTCACCAGTTGACAATCTAGATATTTTCACGTATGTAAACTCCAAATTTGTATATGTAGAACGACACTTCAAAAATCAAATTAGTCAAATGTACTACGATCTACTAAAACATAAATGCGAACTCGAAAGACAAGTCCTAACTAACGCATTATCCATAGCCATTCAAGCACCCGACGAGTTTGCTTTTCGATTAATGAAACAACCCGGTCACATGGCAGTCATAGCCGGAGAAGTGATTCATTTAGTTAAATGTTTACAAGTAGAAGTACAGCGCAGATATACAAAAGAATGCTAAAATCAAATCCCCGTCTCTCGAGGAGAAGAACATTTTTTTCTCTCCCCCAGAACAAGAATATTGACTCGAGCAGGAACGCAAATATGTTGCAGTGGCGCTATGCTACCGATGTTTAACATGGGAAATTATTGGTTACAATTTCTACCCGCACCTTCGACTGTGATAGCACCAAGAACCTTACATCCACAGACGAGAAGCACATGGGAATATACAACACCGAAAGTCATAGCTGTTAGCGGCATTTATACTGAGTCCGATTTGCAAGATCTGCGCGACCATATTATGTTCCCACTTGAAAAATCTTCAGTATTAAATAACGTGGTCATGGGTATGACAGGCAAAAATATTAAGGGCAAAGGAATATCAATCACTCAATTCTTAGATCCAGAAGTACTAGAATCACTCGCAAATAATACATGGAATCATTTTTGGGGAAAATTTCTCACTTTTGGAACGGCCAGCGCCGGAGTCCTCGGGATAATATTAATCGCTAGAATAATCAAAATGCTAATTGACACTATATTACACGGTTATGCTATTTATAGTATATACGGCTGGTCTATTAATCTTTTAGGATCGCTGTGGAACTCAGTGACTCAACTACTGTTACACCTTGGAAAAAAGGAACCAGAGAAACCTCAGTCGAAGGAACCAGAGAAACCTCAACCGTATAAACCAGAGAAACCTCAACCGTATAAATTAGAGAAACCTCAGCCGTACGAACGTCAGGTTAATCAAAAAAGGAAAATTCCTGAACACGGGTCCTCAAAATAATAGTCCAATTTATGACGACGTAGAGGGAAGATCAATCGATTTCGAAGACGAACAAGCAGCTCGCAGAACAATTTAAGAAAATGTCGTACGACGAAGTTTAAAGAAAAAGAATAGAGATAATAAGCAGCAAACAACATGAAGGAGAGAGCGTTCGGGCATTTTTCCGTCGCGTAAGAAAACTTCGCGACGAGCACAGGGCCAAATTAATTAAAACCCGCGAAAGCTTTAAGGAATTATTTGAAACCAATTTAAGCACGGAAGATTTTGCCGTTATCGGATAAATTTTAGGAACAAAAATGGAAATTCAAAGATACTTACATTCACCCTGCGAGTATAAAAATTTAATAGATGCCGCGAAACACGCTCGAATAATTGAAAGTCGAATAGAGAAATTAAAATTGCCTAATATACAAGAGGAGGACGAACAATTAAATATAGAAAAACCAGAAATCAATCGAGTAAACAATTTCAAAAATTACAAAATAGAGAGCAAGAGAATTAAAACCAGATAATGAAGAAGTATAAATCAAAAGTAGTAATATGGATTTTATCATTGCAGATGCATTCAGTTGAAGATCATTCCACGACCTTTATACTGGAGTATTATCAAGACAAATCTGGCCCCAAACTTTGTTCAGAATGTCATCGAACGAAACAATTAATAAATCCGGGAGAAATGAGGAATATAATTCGCTTTATTATTAAATTAGCCCCACCCACTTATAAATGCAGTAATTGTGGATTTAACTTGATAGAAACTACGCGATGTGCAATTAACGCTATAGAACTTCTCAAAATGTATGAAGAAATATTAGAAGGATTGAAAGCAAGGGCAAAAGTTGACATAAAAGTAATTCGAAGCACTCAAAACAATGGAAGACCAATAGAAGCTAGCTCAGGAATAGATCCCTTCTTTTTCAACGAAGCATGAGAAAAGATAGTCACAAAGTTTTAATAATCTAAGAAAACTTTCTTTTAATCCGATTGTTCCAGATGTCCAAAGTAATAGCAACCAGAAGTGAAATGTATCAACCAGCATCCAACAAACGAATCAAACACTGCAGAGAATGTTATATGAACGAAAAGGAAAATGGTCAAGAATATTTTAGGAGAGTCCAGTACCAAATTAACCTGTTTTCAAGTAATATCATTACGTGTTTCAAATGTCGTAAACCATGTATTCTCAGAAGAATAACATTGATAGATATTGCCGAATTATTACCAGTATTAAGATTAACAAGACTGCCAGGAGTGCACGAATCCATAACTTTGACAATCACGGAAGAAGCTGACTCGATACCTCTAATGGATTTGGGAAAAGGGTAAAACGATCTCACCACCGGTTTACCAATCATAGTAGATCAGGAAGAATTCCTTGATGCTCTGATAGACCACTTCCAAAATTCGAATCATGAGGCTGAAGATAAAACAGAGGAAAATTCAGAAGAGAAAAAAGAAGAAACAACTTCGCAATCAAGGAAAAGAAAAGGGGAGGAGTAACTAATTAATGAAAAAAGAGTTAAAACAAGATCGCAGAAAACTATGTAAACTATGTAGTAAAATAAGAAATAAGCAACGACTAAGGAAAGGAGAAAGGGAGAAAAAAAATATATCGATGCACTAATTAATTATAATTTAACAATTTAGAAAAAAAGAATAATAATGAGTTCAGGTAGCAAATCACTGGAAAACGCACCCTTCTCGGTGGATGACCTGGAATTACTATCAGAAATATTACACAACGATCTGATGCATATAGACATGCCCATATTTGTACACATACAAAATTTACAACCTATTGATTTTGACACCGAAGAATTTATGAATGAAATATTATCCTTCCCAGACATGATTTACAATCCAGAGGAATCAAAAGATATTTCGAGACAATCTCGGCGGAATTAGGACAAAATGATATCCAACCAATTATCCTGAGAAGAAATAAGACAATTTGAGAAATATGTCGAAGAAACATCCACTCAACTCAACGATCCACTCGGAATCATAAGATTATTTCAAAATCAAGAGAATATGATTCTAGAGAGGAGGTATTTTTTGAGACGCACCGCAGATTGGATTTATTGGGATGCAATATATTCGAAAAAGAGAAAGAGAGGCTAATAAAAGAAAAAAAAGAAAAAGAAAAAAAAAATTTTTTGAATAATCAACTGATTTGACCAATTTTAGGAATAATGAAGATGCCATCAGAAACCTATCAAGACAAAATTGATGGAGAAATTCCAATATCAAACTCCAAGTTTTATTTTGATTTAAATGAAAATGTTTGCATTACACAACGAGAATCGAAAAACATTGTATACGTCGACACATCTCGATTTAGATGGACCGCAATTTGTGAGGATTGTTATAAACCAGAAAATTTTGCACGCATAAAAGCAGAAATTGGCATCATCATGGGGAAAATCGTCACCGCATTAATTGTGCAGTTTGCAGAGAACAATTATTCCTTACTCGGCCTATAATAGATTGTCCTATATGTCTAAACGAATATATGGAAATACGATTAGAAGTGGATGATAACATTATGGATGTAAGAAGGAGAATCAGGTATTGCGTATTACGACAATATAATTAGATATTACAAGATGAAAAGATAGAACGAGGAGAATTTAGAATTCCTAACCATGTCTGACGTTCCGGAAATTGGACAACGAAACTGAACATAAGCGTCATCGAGGAAACAATCACGAGGGTATTTCAGAATCGGCCACGCATCACTACAACATTCCAGACCAAGACTTCAAATCATAAGTAAATAGATAATAAGTAGAGATTAAGTATGAGATATATTTTGTAGGGAGATATGGATCTTTTCCTACATGCTATGTTCCAAACAAATACAAAACCATTAGTCAGAGAAAAAAGAGAAGTATCGAGATTTCAGTAGAACGAGGAACATAACATAGGGAAACGAGCCATGATTTTGCAGGAAGTATTTGAAGAATAATCAAATATGACCGTTATTCCAACAACTGAAAGCTATATAATGATAAACATAGATCATGCACTTACACAAAAAAATTTTTTTTTTAATTACAAAAATAGCCATTTCTTTTATTATACACACATATACAATGATTATCCTAAAGGAATAAGGACAAATATATTTAAAAAAAATTGGAAAAAAAAAATACATATATATATATATCATTATTAAGGTAGAGGGATCATGATAAAAGGGTTATATAAGCTCAAAATTATTATTATTACATTAAAATTAAGAGGCTAAAATTGATTATACTATAATCATTATATGCAGTGCATGACAACTATTAAGAAATTAAATCTAGATAATCCAAAAAGAGAAAAAAAAGTATTAATTAACCATTTATAATCGAAACCAAGTAGAGTAATATCGGTATAAGTAATAAACCAAATAGGTAACATCGGTACCTATATGCATATTATAAAAACGAACAATAACTACCTCAATTACAAATATTGATTACTAGAATCGTATTAATTAACCATTATAATCTAAGTCGAATTATTGCGAATAGAATAGTAAGAAACATCACTACCTGTACGAGTATTATCGAACTACCTCATTTACAAGTATTAATTATAAGAATTGTAACGAGCGCTTGAATTTCCCGCGCGTTCGTTAGTCGCGCGAGGCGGAGCTGTCGGCGGCCGACGTCGACAGGGTTAGGTACGCGCGCGCGAGAAAGCGAACGAGAGACTCGAGTTCGCTTCGGCCGGATCAACATCGGCAAAATACCGCTAATAGTCCGCGGATACTCTACCGCACCTGGCGTACACCGGGACTCACCGATCACGTCATCACCTGGAAGGACGCCTCCAGACCTGAGTACGAGCGGCCCGGATTCCCGTGGAGTGCCGTAAGGAACGCGAGGGCGAGTTAGCCATCGGCGAACCAGCGACCGAGTAAGTTGCGTTTTGTATTAGCTTCCGCGCGAAGCTGCCGCAGGTCTGGACTCGCTGCCACCGAGTCCTCGACCCGGCTTCGTGCGTGACATTGTGCGCGATCCTCTCGCCATCGCGCGTGCGAACTTTGTACACCAATTTGTATCATTAGTAGAGTCAATATATCTTGCCTTTAACGTTATCCTCAGTGTATTCATTGGTGTTTTCCCGAGTACCCTCCCGCTGGTAGACTCACGGTTACGCGGATAAGCGTGGTACCCCGGGCGTACCACGCATTTAACGGAAGTTGGCAGGCAATGCACGGGTGATAGTGATTGCACTACGCGGCTAACGTCCGCGCACTATCATCACGCCGATCATCGAGGGACCAGCCAGACGCTATACGACGTTCACTGTGTGTTGACGTGCGGCATTTCCGCGACCGCACGGCATTGTCAAGTCCACCCCGTTACAGAATTAAGGATATTATATGTAGAATGTCAATCAAAATATATATGCAAAAAAAATGTAAGGAAAAATATCAATAAAAGAAATATATATATATATATACACCCCCTAAAAATAATCCATGTTAAATATTAAGAGACAATGTAAACGTTCGCAAGATAGGGAAATAAGATTGAGAAAAGAAATTCACAAAAAAAAATTGTAAGCGTCAGAGGCTCACCTCAGAACGCTCATCCTAGGGGGAAGGTGTGAAATGCTCACTTCTTTCGCATTTTTGATATATTAAAAATAGTAAAGTTATTTGTTATAAAACAAGTCAATCAATACCCTTCCCATTAGAATGCAGCGTATAATGAGATTTAGGAAATTCAAAACACATAAGTCATGAACGCGCCCGACAGCACAAAGTAATGCTATACTTAACATCAGAATGCTACCATTTCACAATTGAAAAGATTCTAAATAGAGAACGACAGCAAAGATTAATTAAATAAAAGCGAGAAACGACAACGTAATATGAAGTACGAGTAAAACTATACTTTAATTTAAGAGTTAATAAGTAAAATCATTTCTAATAATTAATAATAATCATAGACTCACGTATAATAATGACGATTAAACAAGACAT
The DNA here is from genome assembly GCA_012977825.3 of Pteromalus puparum. Taxonomy (NCBI): domain Eukaryota; kingdom Metazoa; phylum Arthropoda; class Insecta; order Hymenoptera; family Pteromalidae; genus Pteromalus; species Pteromalus puparum. The sequence goes on along the minus strand of CM053170.1, from coordinate 49,787 downwards.
AAACGTAAACGCGTAGAATAACTAAAAGCACGAAAAAGTATAAAAGTAGAATCAAAGCCAAAAAACATCGATTCATAGAAACAATAGAGCAAGAGACGTAGAAAGTGAAAGGCCAAGCAAACACTACGGCGCTCTAGCAGAGGACCACTACTAAGGAGACACACCTATACGCACGCACACTATGGAGCTACGGCAGAGGGACATCACTAGGGAAGCACACCTATACGCACGCAAACCACGGCGCTACAACGGTGGCACGCGACCAAAGAGACACACAGATATGTCGCACACATTATGACCGTGGAGCGGAAGGCGAAGCAGGCACACCGATACGCACACACACATGCTAGGAAACGAGCACTGCTCAGCAGCATCGGGACTTAGAATTTTTTCGGCTTTATTGAACTTATAAAATTTCAATACTTTTGGACTTCGAATTTTCGTTCTTATAGACGCCTGAAGATTTTGTCATTATCGAGACTTAGAATTTTTGCTACGATCAACTCAGATCTTGTTAATTATCAAGACTCAGAAGTCGTGTTGTCGTTTGTTGTTTTTCTTGAAAGAATTATAATCAGCGCGAGATTTTAGCTAGCTGCGAGCGAACGTTATTCGAAATTTGTTTAAAAGCGAATAAATCGAATTAAATTGATATCGCGAGTGTACTTTAAACCCGACAATTCCCGATCCTTGTCGAGCCCAAATCGCCTTCGCATTCATTCCGCTCTGGAAGCTGAGTCCATACCCTTACTGAGAGGACGTGCTGGTAGCAAAGCAGCTCGGTAGCAGAAAAGGAACAAGGTAAGCGACTTATACATATACACCACTAGGCTATGCGCCTCCATTTGCACTCTCTTTCTCTCTTTCTCTTTCAATAGATCAGGGCATGTAATTAATATTGTTCTACAAGAATTAAATTCAAATTACTCCGTGGTTCTCGCATAACGACTAAAGTAACGTCCCGCCTTAGTGATTGATAAGAAGTGTTGTCAAAGGGTCGTTAATTAGAGAGTTTATAGCAAATTAGGAAATTTAGTGCGATTTCAACGTATTATCCGGCGGCTACTGGAGGCTGTTCTATTAAGATCACGAAGGTAGTCAGGTACCGACGGCGAGTTACTGTCCGTTGACAACTCTCATCAGTTTAGGACATAACAGTGTGTACAGTGTCCTGTACGGTGTCGCGGATAGAGTTAGCGAGGCTGGAGATAATGCTGCCGTTCTTTATCACAGATTCCTCGAGCTGACCAGTACTCCGCCTTAAAGATCTAGAGAAGACCAAAGGCAATGGATTCAGGCGTGTAGAAGTCAGGCGTGTATCAAGCTAATCCTTATCAAGCTCATCAATGTGGCGCGAATCGTCGTTATTGTCCTTGTTTGCGGTGAATTCAGGTTTTTCCCCATCGAATTTTCCTGTCCTTCTAGTGGGATTTGAAGTCTGATGCCGAACTATGCCTGCACGCGTAAAAACCCTCACCGTTGCAATTCGCTTAGCACTGGTACTTGCGTTGGATTTAGTTAGCATGATATTGTGCAAAGGTGTCGATAGTGCTGAAGGCCCTCCAGCTGTCTGAACATTCTACTTAGCTGAGTCGTTTGCAGTTGATTTTTCCTCATCCACTAGTACGGGCTTGTATAAGTTTTGTGAGAATTTCTCGGAGATGATTTTTGCACAAACATAGGACAGCAGAATTTGTGATACGACTTGCGGCATTGAGAGCAGATTCTGACAGTTTTAGCACCTAGTTTTACAGCATGTCTGCAGACATGTACTGTAGAGGAGGGAGGTCTACTCTTTAGGCTCCACACACTTAGGTGAACAACGCATGTCAGACCAGTATGTGAGAATCTACCATCTCACTACTAATCTGTAACCAGATAATCCTGCCTGAGAACAGGGTTCTACCATCCTGGTCCTGAGGGGTATCCGAAGGAAAGGAGAGGTAGAAGACAAGGTAAAAGAGCTGGAGAAAAATATATAACGCGCCATATCCATAATTGGTCGATTGAACTTTTCGGCAGTACAATTCAATTCGTGTACGTACGCTGGACAATTGTTTATGTAAATACCCTTCTCTTTTGCAAATTTATAAAATCGATTATTTAGGTATTCTGTACCATTATCGCACCTTATTGTTTTTACTCTTTTTCCTGTTGAATTCTCTACTTCAATTACATACTTTGTCATACATTCAAATACTTCACTTTTGGTTTTAATGCAGTAAACTTTAGCTATTCTACTGTAATCGTCAATAAATGAAACAAAATATTTCTCACTGTTCGGACCCGAGGTTTTGGAGCTACCACATACGTTAGTGTGCATTGTCTCTAAGATGTTTCTCGCCCTTGTTCTGTTATTCTTAAACAATAAATTATGGATTTTATTTTTTATGCATATTTTGCATTTTAAGATCTCCGATTCAAACTCAGTTGGAATACCTGTCAACAACTGTTGTTTGCTTAGAATAATTAAACAGCCAAAATTCACATGTCCTAACATTCTGTGCCATTATTCTTTTTACTCATATTATTATTATTATATTCAGCACTATTCACAGTCTTTTGATTAATTTCCAATCTACTCGTGATTTTATAAATACGATTCCCTTTATAAGCTACAGCTATTAAGTTCCCTGTATCAAGGGGCGCGGCAGCGCCCCGATGGCAAGTTTTATACACTGTGCCGTCGGGAGCAACTCTATTATACTTTGAATTTGCTAGATAACCTATACATGTTTTACGAATCTTCTTATTATATTGTTTGATCCGATATTAATGCCTATGTATGAGTGTTCTATCTTAAATATTTTAATTAGATCTTTTGAATTACCGTAGCATTTTGCTGAAAAAATTGCTCCTTCAGCAAATTAATTAAGATTGAAAATTAATATGTGATTTTTCTTTAATTTTTCGCCTCTCCGATTCTCTTTTTTTCAGGCTCAGTCAGTTTCAACAATACTGAGATTGTTGGTTATGGGAGGTTAGAAGCGCATATAAATTCACATACTAAAACTAAATATTCTTTGTATTTATACGAAACGCAATAGTAAATAAAGGACCTCAAGCGACTTATCCACTGGTCCGCCGCTGCATCGACACTACAGAGAGCCGATATTATGTACCTACCTATAAAAGATCGACAGAGAGAGGTGGTGCCGGCCAAGCGCACGGAGCAGACTTTACTTATACCTGAGTACAGTCTGACGAATCGGATCGCTGTGTTGCAGTAGAGAGCCGAGCATACGGAGCAGACGAAGTGCATCCGTGAGTTAGCTAGATCCATATAACTATCAAAGGCTCTACGTGCCTACGCAGAGTGTGTAGGACGTAGGTACGTAGAGCCTACTGTGATCCTTTAGTCATCAGTTATGCTCTCTTGGCTGCTAAACTTATGGCGCAGCCGCATTATAGTTTGCTGAAATTCCCTAGGTGCACCTAACCTTTCTCCGGAGATGTGCATTTAGGACCACGAGGTTATTATACACGTGCATGTGCGCCAGTGCGTGGACTGTGGCGTAAGCTCAGGGCTGGTAGACCCGAACAACTTTGCATTCTGTTGTCTGTCGGCTACTGCTCTGAAATAGATTTGTGTTTCTTTGGGACGACTCGAGCACCAGCATGGATCACCAGTGTTGGATACAGAGAGTATGGACACAGCAGCGTGCTGAATCATGGATTATCCATCATCCTGGGACTCTCGGCTCATGCACGTCGATGGACTGAAGAGGGCACCGACCAATTACTCTATAGAACATGCTGGCCTGCGACACCAACAGCGAGGTCGCGGACATCCCAAGCTCGGCTTCAACTTCATCGAGCTTTCACCGCTTGTATACCCCGATCCTATTCTTCCATAACCTCATTTGCTTATTCCTCCAAAACGTGTCGAAGGCAGCAAGGTCTGATTTATTAATCTTCCGTTACAGCAACTTTAATCTTAACCTGAGCGCGATGCCGCCTCGATCATAGTCAACCTACACTCGGTCATATGCCTCATATGTCATCGGTGTAGCCGAGAAAATGCTTTCATATGAAAGTTTTTTATCAATGTTAGCTTTCACGCAAAACAAGAATTGTATACGATATCTACTTCTACAAGAATATACAAGTAATGATTTAAGAATCATCATCTTTCTCGTCATCTTTCTCGCTTCGCCTGATGTTTCCATCCTCTCCCGATAATTGTTCAGTGACCATCATCCGGTCACGTGGTTTCCGGTCATGTTAGATATAGTATATACAGACCGTATGTACACATACATACATACAGAGTACACTTTCGTGTTTGTATATATACTGCATCGTCTGCTCTTCCTCGAGTGTACGAGTGTATTGAGACGAGATGATATTTATTCTTAGGTATACTTGTGTTTTATAAAAATAGATAGTAGTATGTATGTATACAGTGCATTTTGTGGAGGTTATGAAGTTGATTCGAATAAAAAGAGGAATTTTTTTGAGTTTGATCTTTACTTTTGTTTATAGTATTGTTTGTGTATGTATACAGCGCAAATTTTTTGTGGAGGTTATTTATGTAACTCTCATCATAGTTTGAAGATTTTTTATATCTGGTTTGATTTAAATCAATCAACTTAATTGGGCTGCCACCAATATAGTACCTGACATCAGAACAGAGCTAAAAAGTATTCACACATTGTGAATATGGAAAATTCTGAAAAAATTTTGACTGTAAAGTATTGATGAGATTAGAAATTCTATCACTGGCGAGATCAGGGAAATTCAGGAGTTATTGATGCAAAACATTGGAGTGGTTGTACAAAATTCTACGTCAATGGAAAGAGCAGTTGGTCCTATTTATGAAGGTGTAAAAGGTATGTTGTTTGTCGGGACTGCTATAATAATATAACTTTAACTTATTTACTCTATCATTTTCATTCTTATAATACAAGTACAATACCAGCAATTTTTTGTTTTGGGTTCGACAAGCCACAAAAAACATACAACGAGGTTTTACAAAGGCATAATCTGCACCAGAGAATGGATCCATGATTCTCAGTATTACTGTTATAGCAATGAAGAACTCTGTTATCCTAAAAAATTATTGAAGATGGACATTTCGCCTGTGGTAGATATTGGGAGTAATACTAATTTTATGGAATGCTACATACCAGGAGACATATCTGACATTTATTATGATACTGACAAACAATCAGAAATAACAAACAGCAAAAATAGTTCAAATAAGAGGCCAAGAAATACAAAAGCTTGAAAATCAATTAAAAAAGCATCTCTGGATGGAATTTTAAACAGCTCTATATTTATATCTACTTTTAGCAAATGTTCGAATAAAAGAAAAAACAACTGATAGTATACTTAAAGTATACTGAAAAATCTTAATAAAAAGAATAAAAAAAGAGAAACTGAATCATATTCAACGTGACAAAATACTTTTGAAAGCTGTGGTAAACCCAAATACCAAAGATAATGCTGCACGGACACCACTGGTTAGTATTTTCAATACTTTTGGTTTACTTATATTGCATCCTTCCTAAGGAAGCCTTGTAATAGTAATTTTTGGAGTTTGTGTAAAAACATGTGGGAAGTGTGTTTTGATGAAGTTTTAGTCGAAAAATTGTGTTTTTAGAAAATGTCCGTACGGATGTGTGTGTGTGTGTGTGTGTGTGTGTGTGTGTGTGCGTATGTATACGCCTGTTTCTCAGCTTCTACTTGGTGGATTTTAACCCACCAAGTCTCATTTTCTTTGTTTTTGCTAGAAGATAGTGGGACAAAAGTCCGCTTTTATAATTTATATACGCGTTTTGCTTCTTCCTCAATAGGAAGCTTTGTAATAGTAAAATTTTCAGTTTTGCTAATACTTCGTGGAAACGCATTTAGAGGTGTTTGGAGTACGAATCATACGTTTTTAGAAAATGTCCGTGCGGATGGCTCTGTGTGTGTGTGTGTGTGTGTGTGTGTGGTGTGTTTTTGGGTGTGTGTGTGTGTGTGTGTGTGTATGTACGTATACCGCCATAAATTTTGAACCATGGCGACCAGATCGTAAAATAAAATTTGAGCATGCATATATTTTTTCTAATTCTGAATTTAGGTCATTTTTTATTTTATGATTCTGACCATTTTATGGCCATATTATAGCTATTTTTCTATTTTTGAAAAAATTTTTTGCTTTTTTATAATGATATGATTTATACAATATATTCAACAATAGTGTATCTAAAAGAACATAAATTTGTCTACTTTTTCCCGCAAGATTGTCTAGATTGACTGATCTGTTCATTTTTTATGATATAAAAGGTAATTTTTCGATAAACATAATAAATAACCAATAAAATAAATAGTTAAATTTTGAAAAATTCATTGGACAATAAAAAACAACGATATCTACTAATTGTAAAAATTTTAAGCAATTTTGGCGACTAGTTTTTGGCGATAAAAAGTCAAACAAACTAGAAAAAA
>CM053170.1:0-21613 GCA_012977825.3 Pteromalus puparum | reverse complement strand
AACTCTTGCTCCGGTGCATCTTATGCCGATAGCTTTGGATTATGGAATAAGGTATTTGTTCATAGCTTAATCAAAATAACGTTAATTCAAAATAGTGCTAAGGTTAGTTTAAACAATGATAAGTTAAGGTTAAGCTCAGGAACAGTATGCAAATTTTCAGAAAAACACTGTATTGATATGGAGGGCGGACATACATTTTGGGAAGTTTTACCGCAGGGGGAGTGTTTCAGAAACTCTTTCGATATTCTATTTAAGCGAGTAGCTGCAAAATATTTTAGTGAGACAAATCACGAAATTGTTTATACACTAAGTTCTAACGAAATAACATTTGCTTTGACTATCAAAGATAAAATCATGCGTTGTAACAGAGAATTTATACGTACAGAACATCCTAAGTTATTAATTTTCGAGAACAGTAGTTATTTAAATGCGTATCATTTTGAGAATGATGAAGTTAGTTCTAAAAATAGCGATAACTTAGACTTATTTACGTACGTTAATTCCAAATTCGTATATGTACAAAAACATTTAAGGAAGCAACTCAATAATCTATATTTAAACGTTATAACAGAAAAACGTGAATTTGAAAGGCAGGTAATTCAAAATTCCCTATCAATCACTACCCTTTCCCCAAATGAATTTGCATATAATATCATGAAAAAACCTGGATACATAGCAAGGATTGCAGGAGAAGTTGTACATTTAATCAAATGTGTACCGAAAACAGTCAAATACTACCATTTAGAAGAATGTATAATTCAACTACCAGTATCTTCAGGAAATGAAAATGTTCCTTACCACCGAGAACAACATCTTGATAAAAAAGGGAGCTTCAAGAAAATTCAACTCGTGTACTACGTACTACAAAATAGCAGAAAAGTGCGATAAAATTCACTCCAACACAATCGAATAGTATCACCTATATTTTTGAAACAAACACGAAGATCAGTTGGACGTTTTGATCTGCTCGGACACTAGCATGACAAAGCGGAGTGTTGTCTTCACAGAAGAATTTGTGACCAACCATACAACCAGCATACCTAATGTTTCCAATGGAAAAAGCATCATGCCTCAATGTAATAGCAAGCAGGACATTTGCATGGGAGAACACCACGTCGAGCGAGAAATTTTCACACGACAAACACACTAAAACACATTGCGATGCCACCGTGGCATCTAATAATTTGAAAAACTAATTGACATGAGCGTTCGTTTTCTTTTCGTCATTTTATTAATTATATTAATTATTCTACATATTGGAAAATTAATATTAGCGATACAATTATCAGAGGATTACTCTTCACACGATTGTATGATGCGTCAATAAATTTGATTGGAGCATTTTTAGTTCCATCACTCATTTGCTGACATCTACTACAAACATAATCAGGAAATAAGGATTCCAAGAATAAGCAAAAACGAAATGAAGTGTATTTGAAGAGCGGAACTGCAGAGAAGATCAAAAGTCATTCCAGAATTTTCTAGACCCATACAACCACCTCCTTCCCGAACAGATCACATCGTTCACCGAATAAGCCTACTATTCAAGTCTCCGAAAAATAATGGAATTTTCTCTTTTGAGTTTAGATTAACATACTGACGTTTCCTTAGAATGTTCTAGAAAATAGGGATATAGTTCAACATTTTAAATAATTTATTTATAATTGTAACACGTATGCCATCCCATTAGTTTTTAGTAGAGGAGTCATAGGAGAACACTGTTTCAAAATTTTTATTTTCTATTGCCATATCGTGCGGCCCCGGAGGATTTACCATCATTACGATGTAATTTTTAGTCTATTAGGTATTTTTTTTTGTTACGAACCTATTAACCGTTAAAACAACTTTTTTTGCTTCCTTCGCTTAAGGAAGCCTGGGTGTAAATAGTAATTTTTGGAGTTTGCTGTTATAAAAACATTGTGGGAGTGTGTTTGAATGAATTTTAGTTCGAAAAATGGTGGCCGCAGGTGGCACTCGGAACCGCGGCGGCGGCGGTCCGTCCTGTTTTAGAAAATGTCCGTGACGGATGTATGTGTGTGTGTGTTGTGGTATGTATACGCCCTGTTTCTCAGCTTCTACTTGTGTGGTTTTTTAACCCACCAAGTCTCATTTTCTTTGTTTTTGCTAGAAGATAGTGGAACGAAAGTCCGTTTTACAATTTATATAGCATTTTTTTTTTATGTGATCTTGTTTAGTTTTTGAGATTCAGTTCTTGCCAACAAAGTTATCGAAAAAAGTTTAATAAAGTAAATTGCTTACATAATGTACCTGGAAATGAGAATAAAATTGCCCTATGTTTTTTACCGGTGTGAAAAATTTGTATTATCGTTCGTCGTTCTTTTTATTATACACCATACAGTCGCAATTTTTTTAAATCGTTATAACTCAAAAAATAAAATAGCGAATCATTCTAAAACCGCTGCCAAGTCAGTTGGCCTTAGCCTGTCCTCCTATTCTGCTAGTAAGATACATGTACATGGGACGAATCAACTCGATTCTTTGATCAGTCGAAAACATATATGCATCGTCCAATCTATTACGATCGACTCACGTAAGTTTCGAGAATTATGCAAAGTCATACGTACGCATGCATTGCACGCACGCACGCACACCCAGCAGACAAAACCAATTCTGCACCTGACATTTTATAAAACATGGAAAACTTCACAATATACTAAGCATTAATTATCAAATTATATGTTTAACAAAAGATAATAATGTTCAGTTCACACAGAGTATACAGGGTGAGAGCTGTAAGAATTTGAATCTAATATCTTTAAACTAAAAGGTTTCATAAGCTACAAAAAGAAACCTAGCCGAAGTGATCAAAAGATCAATCTTTTCCTTAAAATCTTCAACTCAATTTTAAACCTTTTTACCTCCCGTAATCGTACGACATAAAAAAACCATTTTTTTTAGTGTTTTTGATTTTTATCTCAAAAACTAGTCGCCAAAATTGCCTTAAAATTTTTACAACTAGTAGATATCGTTGTTTTTTATTGTCATTGAATTTTTTCAAAACATTGACTATTTATTTTTGAAGTTATATAGTTTATCGAAAAATTACCTTTTATATCATAGAAATGAACAGATCAGTCATTCTAGAAAATCTTGCCGGCGAAAAAGTAGACAAAGTTTATGTTCTTTTAGATAAACTATTGTTAGATATATTGTATAAATATATCAATTATAAAAAAAGCAAATATTTTTTCAAAAATAGAAAACGATGGTTATAGTATGGCCATAAATGGTCAGAATATAAACAAAAATGACCCTAACATTCAGAATTAGAAAAAATATATGCATTGTCAAATTTTATTACGATCCCGTCGCATGGTTTCCAAAATTATGGGGGTATACGTACATACACACACACACACACTCACACACACACACAGCTATCCGCACGGAATTTTCTAAAAACGTATGATTCGTACTCCAAACACCTCCAAATGCGTTTCCACGAAGTATTAGCAAAACTAAAAATTTTACTATTACAAAGCTTCCTCTTGAGGAGGAAAAAAAATATATGATTATTGAAGGTAATTAGAACTATATACCACTTAAATTTTAAGTCATTTCATGGGGCAGATCCTGAGAAAAACATCAAAAACTGAAAAAAATCGTTTTTCTACGTGACGCGATAACTGGAGTAAAAAGGCAATAATCAAGTTCAAATTTTGGATTTAGTTAGCATTATATAGCAAAATGATCACTTTCTTTGGGATTTTTATAAAACCAGTTAGTTTCAAAGATATTGAGCTTCAAAATTTTGTTTTCTTACCCTGAATACTCTATATAACTGAAAACTTTTTATGAAGCTTTTGAACTTCTTCTAAATACAAGGGCATCACCAGAACCTGCATACGATAATAGAACAGTGTTACATGATGCTGTGATGATGGATAATTGCAATTTAGCATCTCTACGTGAAAAATTCAATTCAAACAAAAATGTTTCTGACAATGTAGGAAAAAAACCCATGTAAGTTTATTAACTACCTATATTTATTGCACATACTTAGTAAATACTGAGTAAGACAAGTATTTTGTATCTTTGCAGAGATTATTTGAAATCACAAAATATAGCTAACTTGTTTAGAACCTTGCAAAATTAAGTACAAAATAAATCGAAAACAGTTTGTGAATCAAGTAAAATACAAGAAAATAAAATAATTTTGTATGACTCAAATTTGAATAAGAAAAATCACAAACTACTTACTTATTTATAAAAATTGTGAATAATCTTAAGTAATTTTTTATGTTTATATATAAATGTTTTTTCATTTAAACTTTTTCATTTTGTTAAGCAAATCTTTATTTTACATGTTCAGTCAGTCATGTAGGAGACACGGTGCCCAGATTGTTCAAGGAAGTATAGACTCAATCCAGTCAGGAAAATAATAAATAATAATAATTTTACCCGTATGATCAGTTGTGAAAGTGATGAATTGCGTAGCCAATTATTGAACAAATCTATCGGACTGGAATAAGAGATACCCAGATTCAAGTAAGATCAAATAACATCTAATAGGCTTAAAAATCAAGGCATTCTGCAATATTTATCAATAGTTTTGCACGACTAGGCCATAATGTTACTCTTACTTTCATCCACACTCCCATATGTATACCATGGTCTTTACCAGATACCAATGTATTATAGAGTGAAGTAAAATGGCTTGAAGACATTGTTATAACTTCTTAAGACAGTTATCTGATTCAAACATTAGTCCTATAAATATATTAGTTTTCAAGTTTTACACAAAAACAATAATTCAAGAAATTGCTAATAATACGTGTGATAACTGTTATAAAAGTGTTTTTGCTCTAATTTGAAAACTATTATACTTATAGGACTAATTTTTTGCATATACAACTGTAAAATTGTGTTACAATAATCAATCAAATAAAATTCACTTTATAAATAATAATTATACTGACAACTATGTGTATATTTTAGCGCAAATTCAAAAAATACACCTACCTGTCAGTATAAAAATAAAAATTATGTCATTTTTTACAAGTTAGAATAGTAATAATTATATTTCAGTAAAATATAAAAGTCTTCTAAATATACCCTTGATATTTTTAGGTTATTTCAAGAAGATTACTTGGAGCAAAGTGTTGTTTCTTAAGAAGTTCCTTAAGGAACAATGCAGTAAAGCTGTCAGAGATGCGTATGTTGCAAATGGAAAATCAGCAAGCAAGCTATTGAGTGTCATATAAAAAGCAGTAAAACTGAATTGGATAACTTGGAGTATGTCATTCAGAACACCACATTTTAGCTTTAAATTATTTTGTCCAAAATATGATTTTTATTTTTTCAGTTTGGAAGAGATTTTTCTGAGCTTATGCACCCAGAATTGAATCTACAATACTTTAATCGAGTATCAGTGATTAAATATTTTGAGTTCACTGTCCGATATATACTTGAACAATGATTTAAACTATCTAAGATTCAGATATATCAACAAATTCTAGTTCGGATGGACAGCTAAATATGCTCTTGGAGAAGTGATGTGATTTCCTTTTAAAAAATATGGCAACTTCACCAGCAAAGACATCACAATCAAACAGAATGCAAAAATCAGGTCAATACTAATGAATAGCTGACATTAATTTCCATTTTTTCTTATTGAAAAATTCGAGGCTTTGAGAGTCTTGTTAGTTGATTGTATATTGTAACGAATCGTCGACTTTCAAGTTGTAATCAGTGAGTGCATCAACATGAATTTGTACGTAAAGCATAAAAAGTTAAGAGAAACTAAAAGCTACTGCAAACGTTTGTAATTCTTTTAAATATATTACTTTCTATTTTTAAGTTATATTGTAATCAAGAACATGATTTGAGGTTTGTGAATTTTATGTGTGAGGATGGTTAATAAAAGAACTCACTATTAATTTGCTTTTTTATTGAACACAACTTTTTTTTAGAACTAATGACAATTAACTTTTACAAGTAACTCGATAATATTATAATAAATACTGTACAGCTATTTAGTTTTCTAAATGAACTAGCCCATACGTATAAAAAAATACATAGAAAATTACCATGAAATAATATACATACATTATTACACGTACAAAAATATATCAATTGTACACATATCAGGATTTACATAACAAATACTATATTAATATATTCTTTCATAATACTTTTCTATGTAATAATCTCTTTTTCTCATTTTTTTCTGGATTTTCTTTAGCTTCATGGTTTTTTTCTATGCTCGAGTAATATATCAAACACTTTCATGATTTTCTTCTTATTAATTTTTAGTAGTACATTTTAATTTGTAAAATCTATCTTCTTCGATTTCCATTTTTTTTCTTCATCTTTATTTTCATTGTTTTTTTTCTTTTTTTTTTTTGTAATGAAGTAATTTCTGAAGGCGTCGAGCGAGCTCGTTTTCAAAAGTATTCCTTGCACTAGCACTAGCCAAAGATGCAAATAACACTCCCATATTTTGCAGATCTCTGTGGTACGGATTCATTCTAGAACGCCTCAGATTTTGTCCACCGCTTACAATTCTCACAGATCAAGGTAGTAATTTTATGTCAAGTTTAATGAGAAGAGTAGCAAAGAAATTTCGCATCAAACAAGTAAAAACTACTGCTTACCATCCACAATCTAACGGTTCTTTAGAAAGATCGCATCATTCGCTGACCGAATATATTACTACGGCTTTAGATAATGAAACTTGGGACAAATGTTTAGAATTAGCTACATTTTGTTACAACACTGTGCCGCATGAAGGGCATCAGTTTACGCCATATGAGTTAGTTTTCGGACGCTTAGCACGTGTTCCTTCGAACGAGCCACTCGAGCCCGAAGATATGATTCCTACATACAACGACTATGTCATTAATCTTAGCAAACGACTAAATGAACTCCAAAGAATTGCACGCGAAAAATTAATTGAATCAAAAATTCGATCGAAATATTATTACGATAAAAAAATTGATCCAAAAGAATTTAGGGTAGGAGATACGGTTTGGTTATTAAAGGGCGGTAAACAATATACATTAGCGGACCAATACAAGGGACCGTATACTGTTGTAGATGTTTTTAACAATCAACGGAATATCAAAATCCGAATAAAAAATAAAAAAATTGAAACGGTAAACGCAAATAGACTTAGAGTCTCGTATATAGAGCCTGAGGAGATCTAAAAATAAGCGTCGATTTAAAAAAAAAACCTATATATATACACATACGAAGGTACGCACACACATATTTATACGCGTTTTGTTTTACGAATTGAGAAATACTAATAAGAAAATCCTAAAAACAAAATAACAAGTAGAGTGCAAATGCAACGTATAAGTAAAGAGCGATATCATCTCCTAGGGACGTAGTATAAACCAAGGTGGAACACATTCAATTACCTGGTGAACAAACACGAGAAACTACGATGAAAGGAAAGAAAACAAAACTCACAGCTCAAGATGAAGTTTTTAAACAAATAATGATTTTTGGATTAAAAATGAGACAAGAATCCAACCAAGGTGTTAGTCCCGCATATCATCGTCCACCAGTTAATCACTTAGATTTTGTGACATCTGTTATGTATCACAATAGCAAGAATTTTCGTGAAGCCATAGAATCGATATACGAAACATTGCGTTACTTAAACCCGGATAATCGGCAAAGATTAATCTATCGAGAAATAAATAAAGCGACATGCGAACTCATGCATCAATCCCCAAAGAAATTCTTCTCCGCGAAAGTCTATGAAAAAGAAAGAGAGAAACCGAGGTCGGGCTCAACGTGGAGTAAAGACAGAACATGCCCGAAACTCTTTTAAACACGCACGTGCTTGGCACTCGAGGCCGTCATAACAATACCAATACTCTTCCGCTTCCGCTCAAACTCTCGCCTACGACACGGAGAAAATTCTTTTAGGAAAATTACACACGTTTTATTTAAAAAAATATATATATATATTTAAACACCACTCAAATTTAAAAAAGGAGCTGGTGAAAGAAAGTAATACGAAAAGCACATAATGGAACTTCCTGCACACACGCTGGGAAGAATGTTAAAAATTTCATGTTCAACATTCTTTTTCAGGCGGGGTGGAATTTTATTGCATAAAATGAAATCTGAAAATAATGCCAGTAAATTCACATAAAGAGAAAAGTACTCTTAAACATTATACTAATCCAAACAAACACTTGCATACACTAATCAACATTCTTTATGTTACAGTCAACTATCGTCAAAACAAAATTTATTTTTAATAAAACACCCATATATATCCATCAACACTATCCTTATCATATTACAAAATTTTTTTTTAACACATACTGTAATAAGAACAAGAATCTCTCAACAATTTATATGTAAAATAATAGAATATCCATTGTTATATGTATATATCAACTGCAAAAGAAAAGTTGTATAATAGAGAGAGAAATTATGTATACGCACATCAAAAATCATGCTTAACAAATATGAAAAAAAAAAATTTACAACAAATCTCTGTATCTACGAAAAGTACCTTACAATAGACTATGTAAATAAATAATATTACCCATCATTATTCATAGAATATTATATACACACACACAATACACACACATACAAAAATTTTTTTTTTACGAACGTCGAGTTTCACTCTTCCGTTCTTTTTCGGGCTGGGAGGCGTAATGGAATCCTCAATTCCATTACGCACACAAAAATTATAGAATAAAAAAAACCAAGTAATTACACGCGCACACACAAAAATACACATCTATACTTATGACACGCCGCCATCGGAGCAACCACCCGCTGAGAAAGGAGGTCGCACCCAACCAAAATAGACCAAAAAGAAGCAGCCAGTACACATCTAAGCCGACTCCCGTAAAAATGGCAGATAGAGACCAGAACACGGAACCAACAAGCCAAAGAACAAACCTCATAAATAACACGTATCCCTGCAACGTCGTCATACGGAAATTAGAATACGCCGGAAATTAAAGAATTCGGGCGGACGATATTAGATTACAAAGAATTCTGGAAAGTCACACATGTGCGCTCTTCAAAGAGAACGCAGACGACAGAAAGCAGCGGGAGAGCTAAACTATGAGCTCGATTCTCCAAACTAGAAGCGATAAAACGCAGTATTTATGAATTGACCTGTCATAATCCCATTAGAGCAAGTGGCGCGAGAAAAAATGTCACATCAGCCTCTCCAAAAAAGGGAATGAGGAAAAATGCTAGAAGTCAGCATATAAAGCCCTGGAGAAAGGGGTGTGGAAGCCAGTCCAGATCCGAACGTCAATTGAGACCGAATCGCTGCCAGTCGCCAGACCAACGACAAGTACTAGTCATCAGTGTACAAGTAAAGTTCACACATTCGTAAGGATATCGAGGGACTTAGCCCANCACACTCGTAAAGTTATCGAGGGACTTAGCCCAGGTCGACAGTCCATAGTGAACAGCAAGTACACGTGTTCGCGTTCATCAAGGCGCATCATCCTCCCGTCTCTAAAAAGAAAGCAGACGCACCGAGGCGCCCATCTGTCCACACCTGCTTGCCATTGCGGAGAGAAGCTGAGAGCCGACGGCCCATCAACAGCCTGACCGTACTGAACCACCGACGCAAGGACCAGGCGCCAAGGATCCACAGCTGCAACCTCCTGCTGGCGCGCATCTTCCGACACACACACACACACACACACACACACACACACACACACACACACACACTCATACACCTACACCATAATAAGGTACTTTTCTCTATTTCAATTCCATAAATATAGAAGTGTTGTAGAAATTCTAACCCCGTGTGAATAAGTGATTTTGTTATCCGGCCCCCTTTCCCGGAAGGCAGTGACCGCGTCTGCGGTAGCCAAAAGGAATTTCCTTCATTTCCAATCTGAATAAAATAATACTAATTAAGATAGGAACTCGTATAGAGTAAGTATATTGGTGGGTTGCGCTCATTCGGACGTAACATGAGCGCACAATATTTCGAACTCAGGGGCGCACCAGGCTGCCAGATTAGGGGCGCACGAGGCTGCCAGATTAGGGGCGCACCAGGCTGCCAAATTAGGGGCGCACCAGGCTGCCAGTTTAGGGGCGCTTCAGGCTGCCAGTTTAGGGGCGCACTAGGCTGCCAAATGTGGAACGCACGTAGTTTCCATGGTGGCGACTGAATGGCGATTCCAAACCTAAAAGAAACAAAGAATGTATTAATTATCAATTATTTTAATAGTGAATAATGATTATTAATCATTAATTAAGAATAGTCGCTTACTTGTAATGAAACTGTTTGCTTTTTTACGTATATTCTGATCGTGGCGCTGTCGTGCCCCTTGATTTATTCCTGTAAAAGTTAATAATACCAATAATATATAAATTGCAAACTATTGTAAACGAAAAATATCCATTAAAATTTATAAAATTTATAAGACAAACCCCTCAAATAAAACGCACTTATGTGATTCAAAGAAATCGTAACTTTTTACAATAGATTTTATTTCATAGTGCTTTTCATGGGTGCTAATATTATTTTTCTACTTATTCTTACTAAAAATGTCTAATTAAAACTGATTCAAAAGATAATTTGTTCTGATTCGGTTTTTTAATGGCAAATTATCAAATTACAACCAATTAAAACTATTTACAACATTTTGTTGATTTTAATCTGATTTAATTAGTTATATTTTGCAACAAAAATATTATTTTATTTAAAAATATAATTGATGATTAAATACATTTAAAAGCAAAAAAATGTTTCAATTACTTAATTTTATAACTCTAGATTTAAAAATAAGATTTCAAATGGTTACCTTTTGAATCGATTTCAAATGGACGTTTTTAGCAGATACTAGTCTCAAACCGTACCATAAGCGACGCAAAAAATTATATGAAAGATTTAATTTTGTGGTTGAATATACAATTTTTTTACTGATATTTTACCGGTAAAAATTGTATAGAAAAAGCTTATAAACAATCGAATTTGATCGTGTTTTGGACTTTTTATTGATTAGTTGTTTTGTAAGGATATTCAGAAACAAAAAATATTTTCTCAGCTCCCCACTGGAAAAAGCTGATTGACACCGATAAAAATCAATAAGATTCACTCAAGTCGATAAGACATATTATTCTATCAACTTTTTTCAACAGGGGCTGTCCCACATGGCATGAAAGCTTTTTGAAAGCTTTCAGGAAGCTTCCTTGAAAGTGTAGGAACCTTACAAGAATATTACATGGAATCTTCCTGGATGCTGAGAATGTCAGCTTCAAATCACTGTCAGGAAGGTTGCTAACAACATTACTGTAATATTACTCAAAAACTTTTTGAAAGGTTTTCTGAAAGGTTCTAGAAATATTAATGAAATCTTTTGGAAGATTCCAATAATCTTCCAATATCTTTCAGTATTGTTAGAAAAATTTAGGTAACCTTTTATGAATTTAAGAAAAAATTTGTAGTATCAGATGCATCAAAATTAATTTTTCTATTTATTTAATTCATTTTGAACTTATTAGTAATACTTATTATTATTCGTTTTATTAATTCATTATTCCTATTGTATTATTCTGTAACAAAGAAATGAAATTAAATTTTTCACCGGCGGTGGGAATCGAACCTGGATCACCAGCGTGGTAGTCAAACATGCTATCCGTTTACCTAAACAGAACTGTTATGTTTAAAAGTTCAGATCTGATATATTAGCTACCTCGAAGCGTAAATTAAAACTAATAATAAATAAACATTAATCAAAAAATAATAATAATGTATGATGATATATAAAGTAACCAAAATTCTAATTACTGCTTGAATTAACTTTCATGAAGATAAATAATCTGCATTACATATGAAATGCGAAAGGGAAAATTTGAGAAAAGGTTCAAGGAATATTGCACGAAATCTTTCCTGAAAGGTTACTAGAAGCTTTTGAAAGATTCACTATCACGTTCAGAGTTGAACATTTTTTTAATTTTATATGAAGCTTACAGAAAGATTGCCGTGACTTTTCCTGGAACCTTCCATGTAATATTATGGATAGCTATTAGAAATGCTAACGGAAATCTTTCTGGAGAGGTTTAAGAAATATTGGTATTATTAACTTTTACAGGAATAAATCAAGGGGCACGACAGCGCCACGATCAGAATATACGTAAAAAAGCAAACAGTTTGATTACAAGTAAGCGACTATTCTTAATTAATGATTAATAATCATTATTCACTATTAAAATAATTGATAATTAATACATTCTTTGTTTCTTTTAGGTTTGGAATCGCCATTCAGTCGCCACCATGGAAACTACGTGCGTTCCACATTTGGCAGCCTAGTGCGCCCCTAAACTGGCAGCCTGAAGCGCCCCTAAACTGGCAGCCTGGTGCGCCCCTAATTTGGCAGCCTGGTGCGCCCCTAATCTGGCAGCCTCGTGCGCCCCTAATCTGGCAGCCTGGTGCGCCCCTGAGTTCGAAATATTGTGCGCTCATGTTACGTCCGAATGAGCGCAACCCACCAATATACTTACTCTATACGAGTTCCTATCTTAATTAGTATTATTTTATTCAGATTGGAAATGAAGGAAATCCCTTTTGGCTACCGCAGACGCGGTCACTGCCTTCCGGGAAAGGGAGCCGGATAACGAAATCACTTATTCACACGGGGTTAGAATTTCTACCACACTTCTATATTTATGGAATTAAAATAGAGAAAAGTACCTTATTATGGGATAAATGTATGAGTGTGTGTGTGTGTGTGTGTCGGAAGATGCGCGCCAGCAGGAGGTTGCAGCTGTGGATCCTTGGCGCCTGGTCCTTGCGTCGGTGGTTCAGTACGGTCAGGCTGTTGATGGGCCGTCGGCTCTCAGCTTCTCTCCGCAATGGCAAGCAGGTGTGGACAGATGGGCGCCTCGGTGCGTCTGCTTTCTTTTTAGAGACGAGAGGATGATGCGCCTTGACGAACGCGAACACGTGTATTTGCTGTTCGCTATGGACTGTCGACTTGGGCTAAGTCCCTCGATATTCTTACGAGTTTGTGAACTTTAACTTGTGCACTGCTGACTAGTACTTGTTGTTGGTCTGGCGACTGGCAGCGATTCGGTCTCGATTGACGTTCGGATACCGACTGGGTCTCCACACCCCTTTCTCCAGGGCTTTATATGCTGGCTTCTAGCATTTTTCCTCATTCCCTTTTTTGGAGAGGCTGATGTGACATTTTTCTCGCGCCTCTTGCTCTAATGGAATTATGACAGGTCAATTCATAAATACTGCGTTTTATCGCTTCTAGTTTGGAGAATCGAGCTCATAGTTTAGCTCTCCCGCTGCTTCCTGTCGTCTGCGCTCTCTTTGAAGAGCGCCCATGTGTGACTTCCCAGAATTCTTTGTATTGGCATAGTCGTAGATAATCTAATATCGTCCGCCCGAATTCTTTAATTTCCGGCGTATTCTAATTTCCGTATGACAACGTTGCAGGGTTACGTGTTATTTATTAGGTTTGTTCTTTGGCTTGTTTGTTCCGTGTTCTGGTCTCTGCCATTTTTACGGGAGTCGGCTTAGATGTGTACTGGCTGCTTCTTTTTGGTCTATTTTGGTTGGGTGCGACCTCCTTTCTCAGCGGGTGGTTGCTCCGATGGCGGCGTGTCATAAGTATAGATGTGTATTTTTGTGTGTGCGCGTGTAATTACTTGGTTTTTTTTATTCTATAATTTTTGTGTGCGTAATGGAATTGAGGATTCCATTACGCCTCCCAGCCCGAAAAAGAACGGAAGAGTGAAACTCGACGTTCGTAAAAAAAAAATTTTTGTATGTGTGTGTATTGTGTGTGTGTATATAATATTCTATGAATAATGATGGGTAATATTATTTATTTACATAGTCTATTGTAAGGTACTTTTCGTAGATACAGAGATTTGTTGTAAATTTTTTTTTTTCATATTTGTTAAGCATGATTTTTGATGTGCGTATACATAATTTCTCTCTCTATTATACAACTTTTCTTTTGCAGTTGATATATACATATAACAATGGATATTCTATTATTTTACATATAAATTGTTGAGAGATTCTTGTTCTTATTACAGTATGTGTTAAAAAAAAATTTTGTAATATGATAAGGATAGTGTTGATGGATATATATGGGTGTTTTATTAAAAATAAATTTTGTTTTGACGATAGTTGACTGTAACATAAAGATTGATGATTAGTGTATGCAAGTGTTTGTTTGGATTAGTATAATGTTTAAGAGTACTTTTCTCTTTATGTGAATTTACTGGCATTATTTTCAGATTTCATTTTATGCAATAAAATTCCACCCCGCCTGAAAAAGAATGTTGAACATGAAATTTTTAACATTCTTCCCAGCGTGTGTGCAGGAAGTTCCATTATGTGCTTTTCGTATTACTTTCTTTCACCAGCTCCTTTTTTAAATTTGAGTGGTGTTTAAATATATATATATATTTTTTTAAATAAAACGTGTGTAATTTTCCTAAAAGAATTTTCTCCGTGTCGTAGGCGAGAGTTTGAGCGGAAGCGGAAGAGTATTGGTATTGTTATGACGGCCTCGAGTGCCAAGCACGTGCGTGTTTAAAAGAGTTTCGGGCATGTTCTGTCTTTACTCCACGTTGAGCCCGACCTCGGTTTCTCTCTTTCTTTTTCATAGACTTTCGCGGAGAAGAATTTCTTTGGGGATTGATGCATGAGTTCGCATGTCGCTTTATTTATTTCTCGATAGATTAATCTTTGCCGATTATCCGGGTTTAAGTAACGCAATGTTTCGTATATCGATTCTATGGCTTCACGAAAATGCTTGCTATTGTGATACATAACAGATGTCACGAAATCTAAGTGATTAACTGGTGGACGATGATATGCGGGACTAACACCTTGGTTGGATTCTTGTCTCATTTTTAATCCAAAAATCATTATTTGTTTAAAAACTTCATCTTGAGCTGTGAGTTTTGTTTTCTTTCCCTTCATCGTAGTTTCTCGTGTTTGTTCACCAGGTAATTGAATGTATTCCACCTTGGTTTATACTACGTCCCTAGAAGATGATATCGCTCTTTACTTATACGTTGCATTTGCACTCTACTTGTTATTTTGTTTTTAGGATTTTCTTATTAGTATTTCTCAATTCGTAAAACAAAACGCGTATAAATATGTGTGTGCGTACCTTCGTATGTGTATAAATATAGGTTTCTTTTTTTTAAATCGACGCTTATTTTTAGATCTCCTCAGGCTCTATATACGAGACTCTAAGTCTATTTGCATTTACCGTTTCAATTTTTTTATTTTTCATTCGGATTTTGATATTCCGTTGATTATTAAAAACATCTACAACAGTATACGGTCCCTTGTATTGGTCCGCTAATTTATATTGTTTACCGCCCTTTAATAACCAAACCGTATCTCCTACCCTAAATTCTTTTGGATTAATTTTTTTATCGTAATAATATTTCGATCGAATTTTTGATTCAATTAATTTTTCGCGTGCAATTCTTTGGAGTTCGTTTAGTCGTTTGCTAAGATTAATGACATAGTCGTTGTCTGTAGGAATCAGATCTTCGTGCTCGAGTGGCTCGTTCGAAGGAACACGTGCTAAGCGTCCGAAAACTAACTCATATGGTGTAAACTGATGCCCTTCGTGCGGCACAGTGTTGTAACAAAATGTAGCTAATTCTAAACATTCGTCCCAAGTTTCGTTATCTAAAGCCGTTTTAATATATTCGGTCAGCGAATGATGCGATCTTTCTAAAGAACCGTTAGATTGTGGATGGTAAGCAGTAGTTTTTACTTGTTTGATGCGAAATTTCTTTGCTACTCTTCTCATTAAACTTGACATAAAATTACTACCTTGATCTGTGAGAATTGTAAGAGGTGCGCCAAAAATACAAATGAAACGTTTGATTAACGCGTCGGCTACAGATTCCGCGGTGGCGTCTTCGATCGGTATTGCTAAGCAATATTTCGAAAAATTGCATTGATTTGTTAATATATTATTATAATCGTTTTTAGAGACAGGGAAGAGTCCCACTATATCGAGACTAATTTTTTCCATAGGCGATTGCGGTGTGTCAGTAATTTGCATAGGTTGCTTGGTTTTGACTCGAACTAATTTTTTTAATTGACATGTAAGACATTTCCGTATAATATTTTGTACATCTTTCTTAATATTCTCCCAATAATATCATTGCTTAATCCGTTTGTAAGTTTTGTTTACTCCCTTATGACCTCCTATAGCCGTATTGTGTAATTCTTCCATGATTCGGACTCTATCTTTCTCTGCTATGTATTTAATCATTCTCATACAAATTATAATTTTTACTGATACTCCTTTCAATAATTGTCTCAATTTAACTAACACGTCATCCCATAATACGTTTTCGATTTCTTTGCTTTTAGCGATGCTAATAGAGCAAATATTTTTTTTTATAATTAGTGATTTTAAAACTTTGAATGCGATAATTATGTTATCGAGGATCTCAGTCGTGCTTAAGGATTGAGTACCCCGCGTAACAATAGCAAAGTGTAATTTATAATTTCGATTCGTGATTTTAATTTCCCCTGCTTCTAGCGCGGAAAATCTAGGCAATTCATTACGCATGTGTAGCTGTCGGGCTCCTTCGTCACATGGCGTACCGTCTGAGGTTATGAAATAAATATAATTATCTTTTCGCATAAACAATTGCTCTTTACATTCAACAAATATTTTGCCGTATTTCCTTTCTTTATTTATAACAGGTTCGACCTCTTGGATATTTTCGTATTTGGCTCTACTGGAAATTCTAATTGATTATCATGCAAATTTGTCAAATCAGTGTCCGGCACTTCGCTGGTTTCGATTTTTTCGGCGTTATAATTTTCTGGTTCACCGTGTTTTTGTTTTATCTTACTTGAATTATTAGCGCGTTTCGGTCTATTTTCTCGATAGTTCGGTATTTGTATTTTCCCGGTTCTGGCACGTGTCTCTATTACTAGCACAGGCACCTCTGCCTCTGCCTCCTCGGACCGCTCGACGGGGTTCCTCGAGAGTGCATCTGCGTTCACGTTGGCTTTCCCGCACTTATACACGATGTCGTAATCGTACGCGTTCAATTTAATTCTCCATCGGCTTACCTTTGACGTTAAATCGGTTGAATTTTTAAACCAAATTAAGGGTTTGCAATCAGTGACAATTGTAAAATGTCTCCCGAGTAAATACGGTCTAAATTGTGATACGGAATATAATATTGCTAACGCTTCTCGCGAATATGAATCGTACCGGCTTTCGGTGTCGGAAAGTACTCGTGATACATATCCGATGGGTCTATCTTTGCCTATCTCTCCTTGACTCAAAATGCCTCCGATAGCGTGTGAACTAGCGTCGCACGTTACGACGAACGACTTTGAGAAATCTGCAATTTGTAATACTGGCTCGCTACAGAGTTTTTCTTTTAATATATCAAATGCTTCTTGTGTCTGTTCATTCCACACGAGCTCTACATCTTTATTTAATAAGTTACTTAATGGTTTAGCAATTCCTGAAAAGTTTTGTACAAATCGACGATAATATCCCGCTAGTCCCAAAAATTCGCGAATATTTCTCTGAGTTTTAGGTAATGGAAAATTTCGTACTGCTTCTAATTTCTTAGGATCTGGCTTAACCCCTGCTTTAGATAACAAATGCCCCAAATAAATAACTTTTTTCTTTAAAAATTCACATTTATCCGGTTGCAATTTTAAATTAGCTTCGCGTAATCTTTTCAAAAATTTCTCGAATTTAATATTATGTTCCTCGATAGTTTTCCCGTATATAACAGCATCGTCTAAAAATAGGAATATTTCTTTACCTTGCATATCTTTAAAAATCTTATCAACACAACGCTGAAATGTCGCAGGTGAATTGGATAGGCCCATCGGCATTTTAGTAAATTCGTACAAACCGTTCGAAGAGCAAAAAGCTGTTTTATGTCTATCGGCTTCATGTAAAGGAATTTGGAAAAATCCTTGAGCTAGATCAAATACGGAAAAATATTCCGCTCCACCTACTTGATCGATTATATCTAATATATTTGGCAATGGATATTTATCTTTTATAGTGAAATCATTTAATTTGCGAAAATCAACGACTACTCGATACCGTTTATTACCTTTACTATCCGGAGATTTTGCTACTAAAAATACAGGTGCTCAAAAATATTCTCCGTAACCTCATCAACAAATACATTTTTCGTATCGACATTATCATTAATTACTTCATCATCATTAATCAATTTATCATCAAAAATCTCAACAATATTCACTTTATTTTTCATCTCAGTGTTTCCTGCACTGGATTCAATTTTATTCATAACGACATTTTTCTCGATATCCACATAATTAGTTTGCTCACTCTCGTTGCCTTGAGAAACGTTGACTTGTAAAAGTTTCTTTAAACGTTCAATTTATTTAAATAAATTCTCAACATATTCAATCGTATATATATTTTCACTTGGTTCGTCATTTGTCTCTTGAATATCAAACTCATTATTTTCAATATCATTACGATTATTCGTGTTAAAATTCACGTAAATGTTTTCCCGATTCTGACTAACATAAATACACTCATCTTGTATATAAGAATTTTCGTTATTTTTTCCATTAACAAATTTATGACTTTCATCAATTAATTCGTTATTCCCCTCAATTAATTTATCATTTTCTTGATCAAACGCATCTTGTTTATCCTCAACATAAGAATCATCATAACCGCAGTCTGTCTCCCCTCCTTCTCTCAAATCGCTTCTCACTCGTGTATTTTTAGACTCGCGTGTGACTTTCTTTTCTGGCTTAGTATCCATGGGTTCTATTTCCGTAGGATACTTTTCAAAAGGAATTATTTGACCATTGACTTCAGTATAATATTCAAAATAATTAATCGTCGCTTCGTTTTTGCGAAAGAAATCATTGCCTAATATGCCAGCTTCCGCTATGGGAAAATCATCGTCAACTAAATGAAAATCTGTTGATACGTTATGAAAATCGACTGTCACCTTGCCAAGAGTTGAAATTCATTGCGTTGCTATGCCTTTTAACCTTATTATCTCGTCTGTTTTGATGTTAGTATAGGGCGATACCTCCGACTTACGCACTAAACTAACAGATGCTCCAGTGTCGAGCATAAATTCTAGCGGTTTGTTGAACTCCCCGATATCTACTCTGAAACGGTCACGATTTTTCTTGGTCCTGGGTGCTTCTATTGAAATAAAAGTTATTGATTTTAATTTATAAAAGTCGTGCACATTTACTGCTCTGCGTCATAATTGTGACGGCAGGCCAAATAAAGTGATTTTATTATGATTTTAAATATCATTAATAATTAAATAAATATAATAATAAGTATATTACAGGTCCGGGATACCAGGTAGTGGAGTGTATTTATCACAATAATAAACTTTAGTTCTTTTTAACAAAAATAAATATATTCAATAAGATATTAAACGCGAAAATATTGCGTGTAATGTTGCATATATTTTCTATCACAAAATTAAATAAATATCTCTCTTTTTGATTTTTACAAACGTATATATATATATATATATATACTAGTGGGGCTTCGCCCCCCTGCTCGCTTCGCTCGCCAACCCCCCATTTTAGTTCTTGTGTAATTTTTTTTTCAAATTTAATTTCTATGATCNGAGTCTAAAGCAGATACGCGTTAAATTGCGTTATCTTGCCTGACTAGATAATTTAACAAATATAAGAATATTCGAAAATTTCTCTAATTCTTTTGAAATGAATTGAAATTTTTCTAAGTCTAAGACTGATACGTTAAATTGCGATATCTTTGCTTGACTAGAAAATTTTATAAGTCTTTCAAAAGTAAGAAAATATTCTAAGTTTATCTACCAAGGCGTAATAGTTGCTCTTGGTAGGACTAGTCCTCGCTTAAGTTCCGCTGGAGCTAAGTGACTGGCTCTAGGCCGCGCGGGTCCTTATAAAGGCTGCGGAGAGAGCGGGGATCGCACCGCCGAAAAAACGCTTACATAAAAATATCACACTCACATTCACACCTATGTACAAAACCCATTCACACAAGCGTACGGAGCTGCGCGCGCCGCGCCGCTGCTGCGTCGTAGCTCCCACTCTCACACTGTGCACGCCGCTACTGCTCGCTACGCTGTATATATTGAAACGCTAGGAGAAGCCTAGGTTTCTTTTCGACCGTGCAACCGAACAGGCTTCAATTCATACGTGGTGGCGAGCCGCCGCGGCTCAGGGCGCCAGGCATCGAAATGCCAGGGACCTAAGATCCCCTTTCCTTGAGAGGCCACCACGTGTCAAAGACTGTCGATGCGAGAAATTTAAGCTCGGCTANTCGATGCGAGAGATTTAAGCTCGGCTAGCTTATCGTTGAGGAAGGTCGGGAGTCAGGGTCGTGGGATAATAACGCTTGACTTGGCTGTTGCTGACTTTGCTTTTACGTACTCATTTATTTTCTCAAATCTCTGAACTTTATTACACTACGGCATCCTGTCGATAATCACTCTGTCTCTCACATGGCCCGCTGGCCGAGACTTCACACATCACCTTCCGCGGCTCGCATACCGCTCGCTTGTTCACGGCCCACGACAAGGTCGCCGCGATTTCCCCATCCGAGTGCGCGAAACGGCCCCACGTAAAATTCGCCGACGGATCCGCCCGTGCCCATCGCGCAATCGACACCGTGCTCGCGCTCGTCAGCGCGAACACCGCCGACTTGCCGATGCGGCCGAAACACTCGCCTCGCCTCTCCGAAACGTCCGCCGGCCAGGACGATCGGCGCGTCCGTCACGACGTGCTCTCACGGGCTTGCGACTCCCCGGCCGAATCTTCAACACGTTATTACCGCCCGCGCGCCAACTCTTTTCCTAGCCGCTTGCCGGCAACCTTGCCGCGACCGTGACGCGCGCACACACACACTACACAGGGACTCGCTGTCCCGACACACGTCTCACTACTAACCTACTCCATCCCAATGCATCCGCGCATTATCGACTCATAATAATTATCTAAACTATCGGTTATCAGACAGCCATCTCGCATGAGGCTGATATGGTCTAGCGAGAGCGGAAGCGAGAGCTATTAATCTATTAACAGGACGGGAGCGATAGCTGAGGACTATACGATAGCTTTGGAGCAAGGAGTTAAGTACGATACTAAATTAACAAGGGATTCGGGAGCTGAGTGACGGGAATGGATACGATAGCTGGATTAAACGATAGTTGACTAGGAAACGTTAGCTGGACGCACGAGAACGATAGCTGGACCGGGATTTACGATAGCTGATTGTTGCACGCGAGCAACAATCACGAGAGCGAAATATTCGAGAGCGATAAGACACGACAGCGGCACCAGGCGCGAATCCTGGCACGTGGTCGCGGGACGGCGCCATTTTCCTTTGTCGCAACCTGCGAGACTGCGCCGCGATAAGCACGTGTTCGCGACGATCTTATGCACTCGCGCACTTTACGATTCGCGAATATTGAAACGACCGCACTGACACCACTTACTTTTTTTATTGCGGAACGTCGACTCCAATCCACTCCTTGGGCTGCGGAGTTTGCCGCCAACGCGAAGAACGGTGTCAGGCGGAGCGAAGAGAGAGCAACCTAGCTCGGCCGAGGCTGATAAGCGAAAGGGACGAGAATCTCCCCACCGGTCGGCACA
>CM053169.1:48223644-48235621 GCA_012977825.3 Pteromalus puparum | reverse complement strand
CAGACGAAAATCCTGCCTCCAGACGTCTGGCGCCAGACACCCTCCCCCACAAAGTCTGGCGATAACGTGCCCCTACTACTCGCGTGAAAGTGTCGCTAAATTTGCCGATAGTGAAAGTGACACAATTCCCGCATTAAAATACGAAATCGTATTGAGATTTATAAACACCGGAGGAGCCAAGGCTGTTCAGCGAGAATTAATTATAAATCCAATTACATGGCAAGAATTACAAGATAATTTTGAATTAATTTCTATATATTTTGAAGATGATTATAAATATTATCAAATGCACGATGGTCGTCGTTCTGTAATGGTGGAAAACTTTGAACTTTTCTTTACAACATCTTACGGATCAAAGTCTTTCTTATTGGAGCAACGACCTCGGTCATTCGAAGAGTTGGATAATTACAAACAATCCAGCAGTACAGCTGGCAACGATAACGTCGGTGGCAGCGGCAACGTTGAGGATGAGTGTACATCTAATCGAAATGTGAAAAAAATGAGGATTTACTTACCTTCTATTGTAATGCAAAAGATTACATTCGGTGGGCTAAAAAGTGTGAGTAAATGCATCAACGCGCAAATGGTTCGCCTACAGGACCACGAAAAAAATATTGATGCGTGCGCCGTGTTCATCAAGGAATTTCTACGAGACATTATTAAGGATCGTTTTTCGACGGAAACGGAGAGAAAAAATATTGTATGCAACGAGTCGGAGTTTTTGAAATTCGTCAACGAGGAATCCGTTAACGCTTTACTCTACAGAAGTGTCAAACAGAATTTACCAAGCGATTTTACCGAACGTTATTTAGAAATTGTATTCGAAGAGATCATGGCATTCTATTTAGGTTTTATTCGTGAACAAATTCGTAGAGAAATATGCAATAAAAATTATCAAATGTAAAATGTATAATTCAAACCTTCTGTAAATTTTTTCTGATTGTCATACACATACATATACACATGAACACACACGCACACACACACAAAATTGTTTTTGAATAAATATAAAATAATAATCTAAATTTCTGTAAATACTTTTTCAACCACCACCACCACCACCACCACCACCACCATCCCGACATTTCCCTCTCTCTCTCTCTCTCTCTCTCTCTCTCTCTCTCTCTCTCACTCTCGAAAAACCGCTGCCAAGTCATTGGCACTTAGCTTCCTCCTATTCTGCTATAGTGGAAGATAATTACATGGGACAATCACCTCATTCTTTGATTTAAATATTCGCATTTTTCTTTTTAGAAAAATGTTCAATTATATAATAGTATATTACTTATTGCTTTGCTCGAGCGGGAGCGACCTGTACTTTGTGCACTCGTATCGTACACTTTACCAACAAAGTTTTGCAAAGTTCGTGCACACCAATTTTTGCGCAATGTGCTTTTTTCCCGCAAGCTATTGAGCATGGGGTAATGAGGGACATTATACATCCATATTTAAAATTTCAAAAGTATCCATGCGACAGCGTATATACATCTACGAATTAGTGGATCTAAAAGGCGAAAAAATTGACGGATTTTTCTACACCGAGGAACTTGCTTTGGTCGGCGATAAACGTGTCAATCAAAACTCCTACAAAATTGAGCGTATCGTCGATACACGTGGACGTGGAAAGAAAAAGAAAGTGCTCGTAAAGTGGATTGGATATCCTGATAAATTTAATTCTTGGATATTAGCATCAGATTTAGTCGCCTTATAATGACGACAAATAGCTACGAATTTTACCTCGTACTACCGAGTAACAGTAGTATGAGATATTTTGCCAACAATACAACTACGTGCTTTACCACGCATTTATCACACGAGACTAGATTGAGCGGTGAATGGTGTGTCGGTAAAAAGTTCTAAAATCCTTAAAGAAATTGTCAAATGTTTACAGCTTACAAAAGTTTTTCTGTACGTCTATCATTATACGCTAATGAATGTAGTGAAATCAGTTTTAAAAATGTCAAGTGTTAAAAATCAGCACACTAAAAAAATCATTTCTTACTCGAAGAAGAATTAATCTGAAAACTAAGCCAAATCATCTTGTGCAAAGAAATGAGCAAAATCATAAATATAATAAAAACAAGCAAGTTCCTCTTATTTATAGAAGAAATTAATTCTTCTTGGAGTAAGAAATGATTTTTGTCAGTGCAGGTAAGCTAGAATCTGTTGACTGGTTTATAAAAAATAAGATAGTTGTACTTTTCAAAATTATTCTTATAATGCTTACTTGCCGTCCCGTTGTCTTATAGTCTATCGATGAAACACTCGGATTATTACTTTTAAGGTGTGAATCTGTTAGATAATATTAATTCAAATTACAACAGTTTTTATTATAATCTAAAAATTTATATATATCTCTCAAATTATCATTTTTATATTTTATTTACTTATCCCTCCTCATAACCCATCCCTTATTCATACATGTATACACAAACTAGATATTAGTAATCGCTTTAAATTATTACACGGCACTTGTGTAATTTGGGCCCGCGCTATAAGCTACCCCAACTCTACACAGTAGAGACAACCGTATAATATTATCTCTACATAAATACAAGAGAGAGGGACGACAGCTGCACCTATCTCACCACGGCGCTATACCAGACCCACGCGCCAAGCCTTATCGTGCGCGCCATAACTTCCCGCGCTAACAGGCCCACGCTTCGCGCCAAGCCTTATCACGCATTCACTGAAGGGGTAGTGACTGCTCCAATCACAGCCCTGCGCTTCACATGACCTCCCTACTCCACCGCACCGCGCTATGCCTTATCGCTCGCTGTGACGTCATGTCTGGGTGCGCTATAGGCCCTCTCTACTAGTATATTCTAAATTTAGTTGTAGAATTGAATAGACCCATTTTTCATAATATGTTGCTCAAATTTGAACGGTTTCATTTTTTGTGATTACTAGTAAATCTAATGCGCGCTTCGCGCGCTTAATTTTCTAAGGTTAGAAGTTCAAAATCGTAATCTAACACTTTTTTCTGTTCTCTTTTTTAAGAGGGGATTCTTATACTGAGTATCCAAAATTGAACAATAATATTCAAAATTGAATATATTTATTATAGGTCAACGAAAAGAGGTTGTTCGATTTTGTAAACTAGCAGAAGTATTATATTTTTAAAAGTTACTGTAGCAATAAAATTAGTGAAGTGAAGTTACCTACTTCTAGTACTGGAGCAGTGATAGGCGTCGAGAGTTTAACCGTAGGTGCTCATCGGCACTTCACGTTATAGAGTTTGTTATAGAGTTATAGAGTTTGTTATGGAACGCGTATAACCTCTTGACTTATTGTTTTGGAGTAAAGTTTTTAAATACAATCAGTCAAAAAATTTAATTAATTATTTACTAAAATTAATAATAAAGTAAAAAAATTTAATAAATAGTAAAATTTAGTGGGTTTGTCTATATTTTCCAATTCAGTGCTGTCTGATACATAAGTTCTAATTATTTTAAGCAGTGATTTATAGTTAACTCCTATTGTTAGTTAAGATTGAATACTTATTAATTAATTATTAATATCAATGCAATGGAAAAAGAAAAGAGATGCTTGGAGAGCAATGAAGATCGTGTTGAAGCTAGCAGATCTAAAAAGCCAAGACTAGATAAACAATCTTATAATAGATGTAGAAAACCCTTTTCAAGTTCTAAAAGGTGCTCATCCAAAAATCTAAGACCTCCTTCTCAAGCTCAAATCGAAAAATACAATGCCAAATAGTCTCTGGTCCCACCATTGTCAGCTTATGATATACTTTGTTATAAATGCAGAGAAGAAATTAATGATTTGTGTCAAACACCAGTTTCCTCGCAAAGTAAGTTAAAATAAATATTTTTTTTTAAATAGTGATCAAATATACATTGATTTGACTTTACTACAGACACTACGGACACTCCAAGTACGCCTATTAGTGATACATTAGATGTTATAAACGATGGTGATGAAGTATTCGAAGATGATGAAACAACAGCTAAAATCAGTACTAGTTCGCTACAGCGATTTCAAGAGTTGATTGAAAATATGAAGATTAAATTTCATGATGTGAATACTGGAAGAAATGAAAAGTTTCAAATATTAACTCTGATACCAAAATATTGGTCATTAAATGACATACAAAACATTTCAATGTGTCAAAATACATGTTTACTTTAGCTAGAAAATTGCAAAATCAAAATGGAATTATGTCTCAGCCAAATTTAAATCATAAAGGTATAGTAAACATTGTAAATTTTAAACTGTCAATGTCTATGAAAGAAGTTAAGGATATAGTATATTTTGATACAAGTGTGGAAGATAATTATTTGTTTCAAGCTTAATGTTTTTTGCACAAGCAAAGCAAGAGATAAAAAAATCAGATGAGGTAAAAACTATCTTACGCACTAGTATCAAACCATATATTATACTGGTAGAGCCAAGAAATCATATTAAATTTATGATTTTGAAGTTAGAGTAGCATAAAAGTAATTGATATAACATGGCAACTCTTATCAAAAAATATGTAATCATTCAATAAATTTGTATTTCAGAGAAAATGCTTTCAGATACGGTTAGAAATCTTGTCATCAATTTTTACAAAGATAAAAATAATGCTTATATACTGCCTGGCATGAAAGACTGTGTTGTATACAAAAATGATAATGGAGAAAAAGTAACGGAACAAAAATGTCTACTACTTAGTACTTTAAAAGAATTATATTTAAAGAGCAAAATCAAGATGTGGGATTTTCTACATTTGCAAAACTGAAATCAAAAAGTTGTCTGCTAGTTGGTACAAGTGGCACACATATGGTATGTGTTTGCTCAATACATCAGAATGTGTTAAGTTGTTGATATTAGGTACTTTATTTAGTTTTCTCAGGTGGATATAAACAAGCTTTATACCCTAAAAAAAATAATTTGTGAATCACTGAAATTATTTTTTTACGGCTATAAATGTATTTTGTCCAATTAATGGATAAATAGAAATTATTGATACTGCGAGATAATTAACCTAATACTTCAATCTATTCTAGGATGTTCTTTAGATAAAATAACAGAAGGTTTTATGCATCACTTCAAAGATTACAAAGATCTTATAAACTTTATTGTTTGTGATAAGAACAAAACTTCATCATGTCCTGAATGTTTCTTAGGTGAATGCAAAGATTGTTATGGAGTTAACAGGTTGCATACATACCTTACTACAATTATGGAAGAAAATATGATCAACGAAGTGACTTATTCGCAGTGGATATCCAATCCAGTTACTACTTTAAAAACTATGCAGGATAAATCAGATGATTTTATAGATGATTTGTGTAGTAAAGTGGAAAAATTAATGCCTCATGCATTTATCTCCCGAAATCAATCAACATTTTATAAAAATTGTAAAACAAGTATTCAGGAGAATGAAGTACTTATAAATTTAGATTTTGCGGAGAACTATGCTTTTATAATATAGCATGCACCTCAAGGCTTCCATTGGAATAATAACCAAACAACAGTTTTTGTAGCATTCGCTCATTATTTACAGGAAGGTCAAGTAAAAAGTAAAGGTTATGTTATTATATCTGATAATCTCAGTCATGATTCTGTAGCAGTGCATACTTATCAGAAATTGATGATTGAGAACCTAAAAAAAGAAGTTTCAGTACGTAAAATTAGTTATTTTAGTGATGGAGCTCCTCAGCAATTTAAGAATTATAAAAATATTTTTAATTTATACTACCACAGCACTGATTTTGAAATTGATGCAGAGTGGCATTTTTCCCTACCGCTCATGGAAAAGGTGCTTGTGATGGGATTGGGGGTTCCGTCAAAAGAGCTGCTGCAAAAGCAAGTTTAAGGCTTCCTCCTAACAAACCAATATTGACTCCTGTCTCGTTATATGAACCATTCAGGAAAGATTCCGTACAATATTTCTTAAACCTCTCCAGAAAGATTTCCGTTAGCATTTCTAATAGCTATCCATAATATTACATGGAAGGTTCCAGGAAAAGTCACGGCAATCTTTCTGTAAACTTCATATAAAATTAAAAAAAATTTCAACTCTGAACGTGATAGTGAATCTTTCAAAAGCTTCTAGTAACCTTTCAGGAAAGATTTCGTGCAATATTTCTTGGACCTTTTCACAAAGATTCCCGTCCGCATTTCATATGTAATTCAGATTATTTATCTTCATGAAAGTTAATTCAAGCAGTAATTAGAATTTTGGTTACTTTATATATCATCATACATTATTATTATTTTTTGATTAATGTTTATTTATTATTAGTTTTAGTTTACGCGTTGAGGTAGCTAATATATCAGATCTGAACTTTTAAACATAACAGTTCTGTTTAGGTAAACGGATAGCATGTTTGACTACCACGCTGGTGATCCAGGTTCGATTCCTACCGCCGGTGAAAAATTTCATTTCATTTCTTTGTTACAGAATAATACAATATGAATAATAAATTAATAAAACTGAATAATAATAAGTATTAATAATAAGTTTAAAATGAATTAAATAAATAGAAAAATTAATTTTGATGCATCTGATACTACAAATTTTTTCTTAAACCTTCATAGAAGGTTACCTAAATTTTTCTAACAATACTGACAGATATTGGAAGATTATTGGAATCTTCCAAAAGATTTCATTAATATTTCTAGAACCTTTCAGAAAACTTTCAAAAAGTTTTTGAGTAATATTACAGTAATGTTGTTAGCAATCTTCCTGACAGTGATCTGAAGCGGACATTCTCAGCATCCAGGAAGATTCCATGGAATATTTTTGTAAGGTTCCTACACTTTCAAGGAAGCTTCCTGAAAGTTTTCAAAAAGCTTTCATGCTATGTGGGTTTGAATAAACAAACGATTAGGATCTTTGCATCTAGATAATGATACATGCAATTGTCCATGAGAAAATAACGGATTTTTCAAGTATATTCCTACATTATCGAAACTTTGCCTTGAGATTTATTAATAGTCATAGCAAATGCTAAAACTAAAGGAAATTGTTTTCTGTATAAAATAATTGGCAATGAAGATAAATTTCCGGTATTTAAAGTAATTCTAGGTATGAAAACTTTATTTCCAATTTTTCCCCAGTTATAATTTCAGCTTCAATGTTATACTTGAATAATTTGGTAACTTTTAATCGTGTGCCGTTACACAAACCATCTGTTATACTCAAGTTTCTTATTAACATAATAATAGCTCCAATTTTTAAATTAAGTTCATGAGGTGGCAATCCTTTGCGAATGCTATTTAATATTTCGATCGGAAAATTAATGTAAATATTATGTAAATTATGTAAATATTATCGTCAGATTTATCAACACCTTGACAGGTTGCCGTATCAACACTGTAATACGTTTTTGCCTCATAGTTTTCATTTTGAAAGCAACAAATAAAAAGAACATAAGTAAAAAATAGTTTAATAATAAGCGAATCTTTTCAAATTTATGTGAATAAATTATATTTTACTTACGATTCAATATTTTTCTTCGATAAATCTTTGTTTACACAATATAGTAAATTGTGTGAAGTCAATAATTTTGTCTCGCAAAAAGATTTAGAGGCAATAGATACGACCAGAAGGACTAAATTAATTTTAAATTATATATAAATTGAAATGATAAATTTCTGAAGCTCTAAATAAACAACTTTTTAAAATGCCATTAACAGTAGATGTTCAACAGTACTTTTACTTCCAGTAACGAATTTTCTTTTTATTTTCTTAATTTGGACAAATATTGAATCTTTTTTTATAATCTATAAATTTTATATAGAATATATTTTAAAATAAAAATAAAACAGAAACTGAAATGGGGGGTTGGCGAGCGGATCGAGCAGGGGAGCGAAGCCCCACTAGTATATATATATATATATATATATATATATATAGGGGGGGGTTCCTCCTGCTCGCTCCGCTCGCCAACCCCCTAATAGGAACCCACACAGCATGAAAGATTTGTATAAAATGATATCAGTATTAATATTATATTGTAATATTATTGAAATGTTACAGTAATATTTGATGAAATATTTTGAAGTAATATGGAGTTAAGTGAGTGAAATATTTTACAAAATCATTTTTTCCATGAAATGGAATTATTATAAAAATTATCTAATATTTCATGTAACATTATTACAACATTTAAGCAATATTTTATGTATGTACATACATACACCCAGAGAAATCCTATAGTAAGATATATAAAACTTCTAGCAAATATTATTATCTATGTAATTTTGCAGATGTATGAACTCATGTGAACTTTGTTAAAATTCAAAAAACTTACACAATTAATAATGCGAATTGTATTCTTGTATGCACAAAAATTACGATGTACTCAGAAATTTTACCAAGTAACATTAACAAGTTGTACACATTTAATAATAGTCTTTTGTTTTATAGTACAATTTATGTTAAAAAAACTTACAATTTTTATACATTGGCACAAGTATGACCATCAATAATTATGCAATTTAATAATTTTCTCAAAAGGTATATGTTAGGGAGAAACTTGAGGAGTTTCTCCTTCGTTTGTGAGAGTCTGTCTATCTAGCGCCTATACAGGTGCCCAGGGAGAATCTGGTCAAGATCCCCTTACTGCCCACAAACACACTCTCTATCTTCTTGTCTTAGTCCAAATTTTAATAGAATGAAATCTTACCTTATATGTGTGTGACTCTTGTCCTATCTGAATTTGGTCCTTGGAAATTTGCCCTTGGAAAATAATTGAGGGATAAAAGTGTGTCTGAAGAAAAAGAGCAAAAGCAACCAATGTTTTCTTTTGTATATCTGTGGCTCTATTTATTAATTCTCCGTAATGATTAGCTTGGTCCAAAACTTGTATAATGTATTCTTCTCGAATGTAATAATTCTAACTAGAGCGTTTTCTGACTCTTAATAAATAATCGACTAAGAATGTCTAAATTTGAATTTAGCTTTGAAACGTATGGAGAAAATGTGCACTTTCGGGTATAAGGAAGATAAAGAAAACTAGAACAACTCAAACTAATAAAATCAAAATCTGAAAGTGAACTCTGAATCTAAATCTGGAAATCTATCGGTCCGCCGGCTTCAATGCCCGATCACGGAGTGGCAGAGTAGCTTGGCTTGGGGACGCTCGGAAGTCTTCCGGACCTCCCACGCTGTCCCAAGATTTACTTCCCCGCCGCTACGTCACAGCGTCGGCGCTTGTTGCACTCATTAGGCCTTACGGGGCCTGGCAACGGTCAAGCGCCGAAACTGCAATCGCAGCATCGCACGCGCGCAAGCAGCCGTCGGCGGGGAAGGTGTTTAGCTCAGCGAGATTCTTGGTCACTTGATATTTTAGTGGCCTTGAATACTCGCTATGCTTTTTATATGTGGAACTTTCTCGAAGCTATATTCGAAATAAAATCTTGAATAATAGCCACGGGAAAGTTGTCACATAACAGTATACTAATTTCAGAATTTATATAACATTATCACGGCTTGTCAAGTTAATGTCGTTAGTTAGTTAAAATGCTCTTTTCATTATTTTAATACGTTTACCTGATATCAAAAAGTTATTGATTTCATTTTGATATTATTTATTTGATGCTGTGTAATTATTATCAACTTATTAACACGTTAAATTAGCTAATATATAAGATTTGAAGAAGTACATTCAAGTGTTCTGTTTAGGTAAATCGTTAGCGCACTCGACTGCCACGCTGGAGTTCCAGGTTCGATTCCCGTCAGCGACAAAAAAAATAGTTTCTTTCTCTCAACTGTCTAGGTTACTAACATTAATAACTAAGTACAAAGATAAACAAAAAATAGGGAATATGAAGGTGTGTAATTTGAGATACCTAAACGAAATTAATTTTTATTTTAACTTATACAATATATTAGAAATAATACAAGAAATAATTTTACCAAGAAAATCTATCATAAAATATTACAAAAATAATTCAGAAATATTACTAGAAATATTTCATGAAACATTTTTACAATATTTTATAGGCGGATATATCGGATATATCGTTATTTCAGAAATATTTCTCTAAAATATTTTAGAAATGTTTTGAATCTTTCATAAAATATTACAGAAATATTTCTGAAAAATATTACATGCTGTGTGGGAACAGGCATGATTTTTAAAACCTGTTTTAAAATAAATTTAAGGTCAAATCTTACACAAAAGTACAAGAGTTACGATTTTTACTGCAATATTTATCAAGTAATATTGTTTTGCAAATTCGGTTTGCTAATGATACGTTTAAACGATTGAAAGCTCACGTGATCAATATGGCGGCGCGAAGGATGAAAATATATATAGAATAAACGCATGTGCATTCTAATACATGAAATAACCCTATTGTTTTCTCCAAAATCATATTAGAGATGAGAGATAATGCTTCAAAATCAAAATATAGATTCATAATGACTGAATTTATGTACTCAAATGCATGTAACGTAAGGTTCGGTCTTTATACTTTGAGCCGCCATATTGGAGAGCTGCCGTTTTAAAAGTACTCAAACACATGAACTTTTAATTAATCAAAATATATATCTAACACTCGGGAATTCACAAAAAATTTTTGAAAGTGTACTACGGTAATACGAGTGAAACCCAACAAATTAATCTCAAACAAAAATTATTGTCAGAACTCCTCTTTGCTCCTGGTATGCGAGATTCAAAAGACGAGTTTCTTCTAACAATATTATAAAGCAATTTTAATTAATCATATTGGGGCGTAAAGGTACTAAATCTGCAAATAATCGATGTATAACGAAATTTAACAAAACTTTCATAATCTACTAACTTACTATATTTGTTTGGGAATCTTAAATTTCGGCATTGGTTTCATCTTATAGGACCAGTATTACACAGAAGTTATTGGAGAGTAATGTAGGAATCTGTAGGATTCAGACACTCAGTAGATCTATTTAGCCGGGTTCTAAACCGGGGATCTACCACACGAAGGGATGCCAAGTCTGCTAACTTACTATATTTGTTTGGGACTCTTAAATTTCGGCATTGGTTTCATCTTA
This sequence comes from Pteromalus puparum, assembly GCA_012977825.3. NCBI lineage: Eukaryota > Metazoa > Arthropoda > Insecta > Hymenoptera > Pteromalidae > Pteromalus > Pteromalus puparum. The sequence continues at coordinate 48,224,631 of CM053169.1, read as the reverse complement.
TGGGACCGAAATTACACTTAACCTTCTTGTTCTTAAATAACAGTGAGATTGATTTAAATTATGTCGATAGTCAAAAGAATTATACCTATATTGCTACAGAAAGTAGCTCTCCTCTACTTGTATTTCTTTCATATATTCTGCTTTTACTAATCTTTATAGATTAAATTAATTTATTCATCTGTTAATTCGTATAATATTCTCAATTTTCGACATTGGTTTCATCTTATGAGACCCATAATCTACTAACCTACTATATTTGTTTGAGATTGTCAAATTCCTGCATTGGTTTTATTTTACATGGGGACCAGAATTACATTTAATTTACTAAGCTCAAGTCAGTAGTTGTAAAGATCATATTATATAATTGATACAGAAAATAGCTCTGGTTCTACTTTTACTAATATTTACAAATTAAACTAATCTATTAATCTCTTAATTTATATAATTACTTAACAGACAATGTGTCTTAATGCGTTTACTTTCTTCTCATCTTGCTTTATTACCTTATCAACTGTTACTGTTATTTATTTAATGAATCTGTACTAATTCTACTTTCTGAATTAGGAATCAACATTTTTAATGCAGCCATATTTTACTATTTACGTAGTAAAAGTATGACGGTCTCAACCCCGATAACGCAGAGAGAAGATTTTGATTCAATTGAGAATATGCAAACAATCGACTCTAGAGAGAAAATTTTAAATGATTAGAAGTAAATGATTAATATCAAAGCTGTTCTAATATATACCGATTATAATATGACATAACATTTGTATGAAATAACGTCAAATATGAACATATAAGGGAGTAGAGTGGAAATTGAGAGAAAGTGGCGGGGAAGTGAAGGGGGGATGGAGGGGGTGAACGGAAAGCGGATGAGAAGTAAAGGAGGTGGAGGGGAATTGGAGGGGAAGTGGAGGGGAAGTGTATGGAGCGAAGGGAGTGGAGGAGGGATGGCAGGAAAGTAGTGGGAAGTGGAGGGGGGTG
>CM053169.1:48133094-48218534 GCA_012977825.3 Pteromalus puparum | reverse complement strand
TTATAAGATCATATTTTAATTGACAAACATCATTTTATTTTGATCTCTATATATACAGTCATTTTTTAATTAACCTGACTTATTTTATACATACATAGGACTTAGGTAATCATCATTTTATGTACATCTCACATTAAAATAACGCGTTTCAGTGTTGGCACCCTATAACAGGTTGAACGCACAAAAAAGACTTGAATCTATAGGACCCTTTTATGCGTGCTCTTTGAAGATAAATATATATATATATATATATATATATAAAATTACGGTTCGTTTTGTATAATAAATCACCGATTATAAGGACAAATCTAGTCTTTTAAAAACTAATCATATAAACTGCTTGCTTCTATCTATTTTAATTACTTTGTCCAGGGAATTACAATTTGATATATGTGATACACAAAATACGTTGGTTGATAAACAAAACGATTAAGATTTGCCCTATTTATATTCATATTAAGCAAATATGCTGTATATTTGTCGGTGATACTAAAAAATTCTACTAATTTACAAGCCGCAAGCCGTCCATCGCATATACATATAGGTACACAATATGACATCGTTGAGCTAGATTTATATACTTATATACACATATCATTTTCGAGGTGCGCATGTACACATAATAATATACAGGATAAGAAAGGAAACTAATATGTTTGGCTCCTACGATTCCAAAATGACTAATTGAAACTGAAAAACTCCACCCTTAGAATCGTGTAAGATTCGCTGATTAAGGCATTGAATTGTTCTCCACTAGAAATAAGCGTTGAATTGGTTTTTCTGCAAAGTCGCTTACAGGCCTAGTGTGTTCGAAATGACTGATCAATCCTATATGTAATATTTTGATTTTTCTTCGGCTCAAGTTATCGATTCTTTGTAGATTTATTGTATTCAAGCGCATTACTATGGAAAAGTACTTGTAAGTACAGTAAGAGAACATTCTCACACTGCAGGTGATTCACATTGTAATAAAATACTTACAAGAAAATTTCCAAGGCAGTACAGAAAAATATATTTTATTATTAAAAAATGGCCAAGATTGCTTTGAAAAGTGTATGTTTTCAGTGTTTTTTTGATGCTTATTTACAAATTCGTTCATTAAAAATTTGTAGTATTTTCTCTCGGGAGTAAGTAAGTACGCAGAGCGTCAAAAAGCAACAATCAACGCACGAGGCGAGTTTTACAAGTTTCGAAGAGGAATACCAGAGTAAGTGTATATATCACGCAGAGATATGCTTATCGACATCGAGTGACACTTGGTCGCTCGACTATGATACCGAATTATAATTTACAAAGTTCATGGAACGCCTGAACCTTTCTTCCAAACTCACTTGCAGCTTTGTTGGTGTACAGTTTTACAAAAGTCGAAGGCCCGGTGGCCCTCTAAATGCCTCATGTTTGTTGGACGAAAAAAAGCTCATGATAAATAGTTGTTCTAGCATTAAAACATTTCGAAAAGTTTCGATGCTAATACATGCAGCTTTTTTAGATCGAAAGTGATATTCGTGGTGAGCATGGGGGGGGGGGAGCTCGATATCGCAAACTGCTGCTAAATGCATCTTTAGCTTCTGATTTGCTCCACGACGAAGATTAACGATTGTATACGAGTGGTGAAAATCGGAGAACATTTTCATTCACAATTTTAATTGACTATATCTCGAGAAAGAGAGAGAAAGATCAAGTGGAAAATATTTATTTGAAAATTCTCGAAGTTAGCTAATACTACAATATTTACAAGAGAATCTTAAATTATCTTAATGTTCTGATGGTCATTCAAATAAATATTCGCGTTAGAAGAAAAAAAAGTGAAAACGTTCATCGCCAATAAATTAGAAAAAGAAGAAGAAGAAGAAGAAGAAGAAGAAGAAGAAGAAGAAGAAGAAGAAGAAGGAGATGAATGAAAGTGGTGGCGTGAATCTTCGTTGTCGCTGGCGCGTTCTCAAAATAAAGCTAGAGTTTTAAAGCTTAAAGCCAGGCAAAGCATACTCGTATAGATTTTGAAAGTCTCGAAGGGATCGTCAGCGAGTTTCAAGCGCATTCAGAATCGGGGCGACAACTCTTGGCTCTCTCTCTCTCTCTCTCTCTCTCTGTTCTCATCGCACTCGCAGTCGCACGCACGCGCACACTCACAACTGCGGCCAAATCGTCGAGTCCTCGGCCTGGCCGTCCGGCGCGCACGTGGTCGCGCTCTCTCAGTCTTGGCTCACGCGGTTATTACTACTCGAATTGAGGGTGCTGAGCTCGGGCACGAGCTGGTCGCTGCCGGGGCCGGCCGGGCTGGGGTGGCTCCTGGCGCTGGCGTGGCAGCCGGCGAGGCTCGTTCCGGAGCTGGGCTGCCTGAGGGGCTTGCTGAGCCAGGGGTGCCTGAGCACGTCCTCGGCGAGGGGTCGCTCGGAGGGCTCCCGCCTGAGCAGGGCCTTGACGAGGCAGCGCGCCCGGGGAGTGAGGCCCTCCGGGACGGCGAACTGGCCGCGCGAGATCTTGGCGAAGAGCGAGGCGTGCTCCGCGTCGTTGAACGGGTAGCGGCCCACCAGCATCGTGTAGAGCAGCACGCCCAGGGACCAGATGTCGGCGGCCTTGCCGGAGTAGGCGCGTCCGGAGCGGAGGACCTCGGGGGCCACGTAGGCCGGGCAGCCCCGTCGGTCCGAGAGCTTGTCGTCGTCCTCCTCGACCAGCACGGCGTCCTCCAGGCTCTCCAGCCGCAGTTTCGCTCTGAAAGAGGGTAAGCAAGTTTTATGGTCTTTTCTTGTGCTATATTGTTCATTAGGATCGTGAATCATGAAGCGCTGCTCGTCGGAACAATGGGAGCCCGCGCCGTGATCGCGTGATCGATATTTAAGAGTGCTCTATACACCTGAGAGAGCCAATCAGAAGCCCGGATTTCAGCTGATCCGGAAGTATTTTGCTTAACTAACTACGGCTTTATTTCTAATAGTTTAATAAAATAAACAGTTGCATAAAATTGTTTGTATTTTTCTGCACGTGGGATGATTCCGAGATTTTGCAACTAATTATTGCAAAGCCGTAAAATAAAACTTGAACGTTTTCTGGGATATGTCGTCTGCTTCTGCAGCATAAGCCACCAAGCGAGTTGAACGAAAAATGCCCGATTGACAATTATCTGGGCTATATTTCAACAAAAAAGGTATCATCCCACCTGCCGAAGAACCCAAAGAATATTGTTTATCCTTTTTCGTATCCCAAAACGAAGAAATGGAGCCGTAGTTAGTTGACAACAAATACCTGCGGTAGCGGAGGAGCACGCATGCTGCTCCGCGTGTTATGTCGATAAAACAGGGCAACTGTTAGATGGTGCCCTTCAATCGTATTCTGATATATTTGTTCTCAACTAACTACGGCTCCATTTCTTCGTTTTGAGATATGAAAAAGGATAAACAATATTCTTTGGGTTCTTCGGCAGGTCGGATGATACCTTTTTTGTTGAAATTTAGCCCAGATAATTGTCAATCGGGCATTTTTCGTTCAACTCGCTTGGTGGCTTATGCTGCAGAAGCAGACGACATATCCCAGAAAACGTTCAAGTTTTATTTTACGGCTTTGCAATAATTAGTTGCAAAATCTCGGAATCATCCCACGTGCAGAAAAATACAAACAATTTTATGCAACTGTTTATTTTATTAAACTATTAGAAATAAAGCCGTAGTTAGTTAAGCAAAATACTTCCGGATCAGCTGAAATCCGGGCTTCTGATTGGCTCTCTCAGGTGTATAGAGCACTCTTAACTGAGACGCGCGAGCCGAGCTGTGCAGACTTTTCGACGGCGCGAGACGTTTCGTCAGCTGCGGCGTATACAGGTCGCATAACGCGACGCACGAGAGAAAGGAGCGAGTCGTGGTACGGTGTGCGGGCATGTGAGTCCGGGCTCCGATGTGTCAATGGCCTCGGTGGGGAAAGACCTCTGGCGCTGCTTTCTTCGCAAACTTTCGCCCGCTGGGTTCCTTGAACCGCGCCGGGGCGACGATGCCGGGCTCGCGTTTCGAAACGCGCGCCGCGGCGAAAGTACTTTCTTCTCGTGAATCCAAGTGGATCGGACTTTAAACGATCAAGGTTGGATCGAGCCGTGGAAAAAATTCTCTTCTCGCAACGCCTCCCGGACTCTCTCACGCGCGAGTACATCACGCCGGACCGGAGAGAAGATCAACGAACCTCTCGCGAGCTGTTCCGGGAGTGTTTCGCAAGCGCGAGCGCCGTTACGGATCGGGCTCATCGTCACTCCGACTCCGAATCTCTCGAAAAAAGGAGCCGTAGATCTTTCCGCGACGCGAGCTCGATTCTCCAACGGAGCGATTAGTCGAGAGCGGCGAAGGAGGAAACGCGCTAAGTAGCCAGGTATCCGGCAATTTTCCGAGCTCGCTCGCCACAACTGTTTACTTCCTGGACTCGTGCCGGCGATTAAACGGCTCGTCCTGCTTATACCCGTCAAAGTACCTATCCGCCGCACGATTTCACGATTTCTCAAACGCACTCGAGGCGCGCGGCACATAAGCAAACATAAGCGAGCATGTGGCGAAAGGCGAGAAAGATTGCCGGCCATACGTTTCATACGTTTCCTAATTACACGAGAGGGAGAGAGGTTGTGCAGACTCGGGCGAGCGTTTCAAAAGCGCCCGCGCGCTCGAGTCGATGAACCAATATGCTTTTCTGCGCGCCCGAGCGCGAAAGGTGTGCTCTCGAGTCTCGCGTACGAGTGTACGTACACAGCTCTCCGCGTGTCTCCGTGTGTGGGTTGTGCAGCTTGCCACATCCCTCACCCGCGGCGTTCGGTCTTTCTCTTTCGCGCGCGCGCGGCACCGTCGGACACCGTCGGACACCGTCGGCGACGAGATAAAGTTTCCTCGAAAGTTTCTTCGGGAATTGAGTGGAATTCAGGAAAAGTTCATCAATTGGAAGCCGAACGCGCAGCCCTTGCCCTCCGTCTTTTCACAGCGCCCCGTCGTTTTTCTTTCCCCGACTGGAATGCGAGCGCGAGGAACTATTGGCCAATCGATATAACGGGCTCGACCCAAGCTCACGGCGTGCAGCGAGCGAGCCCATTGTAATGTATGAATTCCAAGACGTCACTCACCTCGCCTCGTCGGCAAAGACGAACTTCCTGAGCTTGAGGTCCCTGAGGACGACGCCGTTCTCGTGACACGTGGCTACGGCCCTGGCGGCCTGTCTGAAGAGCCGCCTGGCCTCGGGTTCCCTCAGCCTCCTGCGCGCCCTCACGTAGGCGTGCAGATCGCCGTGGTGGCCCTCCAGCAGGAGGTAGCGCTTCTTGCCGGCGTCGACGAGTCCGGCGACGGCGCTCGCGGCGCCCGTGCCCTCCAAACGCAGGTGGGCCTGCAGCAGGGCATCCGCGCCCCTGTCTCCCGGCATCAGCGCCTGCAATTTTCCGAGGAACAAAATTAGAATGATAATTTCAGCTATTTCTGCACACATGTGTAATTTCAAAATTCGCGCGCCGCGCGCCTCTGTCGAAACGCACAGGAGAGCCGGCTTTCGCAACGGCCAGCGCGCGCTCGACTCCAATTTGACGCGAGGTAGGGCGGCGCCTTGCAAAATCCTGATCTCGATCGCGCAGCATCTCGATTCGATTCCTACCTCCAGTTTGGCCGAGCAGCGCAAGTGAGAACTCGGCGAGCGGACGAAAATAAATGCGCAGAAACGCGTCATGCAACAGTCTGCAACTGGTTTCTTTCCGCGTCTCGCTCTGTCATACTTATATAGCGAGCTTTACGAGCTGCGCTAAAACGCTCGCGACCGAGCTCGCGACTCGCTCAAGGATGCGGCGCGATGACAGATTGGAGGAAAAACTATAGCTGATGCGCTCTCGCACCAACACTGCAATGCATCGCGAGCGCAACGGGACGATGAGCGCTCGCGCACACGTGCGTCGACGAGTCGATGAATCGATGATGCAAGCCGCCTTTTTCGTTGTGTAACGCGCCTATGCTGCAAAAGCGCGCGGGGTTACGTTCGCGGAAAGAGCTGGCGAGGTACCTACAATGCGCGCACCTCGCCCGCGGGCAAAATGAAAAAACAGGAGACAAAAGTACGCCGCAGATCATCTGAAACGACACAGCTAGCGTATGCAGAGCGCCGAAGGCGCCTCCCCCCCCCCCCCCCCCCCCCCCCCCCAAGCGAAAGAAAATTGAAATATTATACTCACTCGCGAATATCGTGAATTAGAGAAGAGCAATTTAGTTATTTCTCGCTGTTTGTTAGGGTGGTCAATTCACGGACTTTCCCGTAAAGTAAAGATTAGAAAATTCGAAAATATTCATAACATTTGTCAGTCTACAGAGTCGATTCTCTTAAATGATTTGCATGAGTTGGTAAAATCTTATTTTGATATAGATTCAATTGGTATAAATGATCGTGTAAAGGCAACTCACGATGAGAGGCGCGCTCTTGAAATTTTAGATAAAACCAGTTTTCATAATGGGAAAGAATGGATAGTAGGATTATTATTAAGGGATGATTTAGAGATGACAGACGACGGGCGATTTATGTCATTACACAGATTAAAATTAGAAGAGANGTCTTGTTTTGGCAGCCGAACAGCCGAATTGGCCGCTCAATGGGAACGAGCGCGCGCATCGATTGTCGCGAGGCGCGCCCCGACCCGGATACTCGCCGCGTGCGCCGCCGCCGCGCTCCCGGACGTTTAGAAAGGCGCTAGGCGGGCGATATGTGCATACTGCATCGCGCTCGAACCTCTCGAAACTCGCCCGCGAGTCTCTTACTCTCTTTCTCGCGGCGCGTTTTCCGCAGCGCGGCGGCCTGAAAAGCCGCAACATATGCGCCGACAGACGGCGGAAGAGACGTCTCTCGACGCTCCTTTTCCTCTTTACCGCTGCTATAGTTAGCCCCGGAGGAAGTCGGCCGAGCGCGTGCGACCAATTTCCGGCTCCGAGCACAACTCGAGCTTTCCGCCGCTCTACCGTACGAGTGCAGAGTCGATCGGCGCTAGGAGGTATAATTCGAGGTATAATTAAAGCGTCGCGCGACGACAGACTTGGACTTTTCGGCCGCCGCTTCAGGGCCGACGAGAGCGTTTCGCAACCCGAGCGCTACATAACGTAAGCCCAGCAGCTGCGTCTGGCGAAAGAATTTGCGTGGCGCAAGGATTTCGCGCTCGCCCCGGGGCTGTGCGCGTAACGCTTTGCCTCGCGCTTTGCCGCACGGATCGGCGAGTTGGAGAAGAAGCGACAGGTCGACGACGCGATAAGCCGCTGCGGCGAGCTACTCGCGCCTCGGTTATCGCTTGTCGCAGCCGGAAACGCGCTGACCTTTGAAATCGCGCGCGACGAGGAGCGGAAAAACGGGAGCCCGCTGTGCCGGTGATGACCGCGCGCGATGACGCATTCTCGCTTATGCGCTGCGGGGTGAATCACGACAGTGCGCATCATCGGTGGCTATCCGTGTATTTATTTATTGGGAGCTCTCCGGCTCGCGGAGAAAAGAGCACGGGATCACTGCAGCATAATTGACTCACCTTGGCGACGAGCTGCTGACCGGTGTGCACGTCGACGCACCTGAAGAGCGTGCTGCCCTCGGCGGGAGCCACGAGGAGGAACCTGTCGCCCAGGATCGTGGGCCCGTGCGACTCGCCGGCGGCTGCGGTGGCGGCGGCGCTGGCGGCGTTAGCGGCGTTGGCCTGCTGGGCCGGCGTGGGCTCGCAGACCGGCGTCGCATCCTCGCTTCCTTGCGGATGCTGCGACTCGACCGACTGACTGTGATGATGGTGGCGGTGGTGGTGGTGTCGGGGGTGGTGTGGTGGTGGGTGATGGTGAGTGCTGGCGGTCTGGTGGGGCTGATGATGTTGCTGATGATCGGGACTGGAATTCGGGCTGACCAGGAACTTGCCGTTGTTGGTGCGCGTCACCTGCAGGTGCATCGGCTGCTGGTGCCGCGCGGCCACTCGCATGTTGACCATCGAGCTGGATTATACACTCGTACCTCGCTCCAACTCTCGACTTGACTACTCCACAGTCCACTCTGTCACACTCGCACACTGTCAACACTCTCGATCCTCTCGCTGCGAGTCACTGCTACTCACGAGGTAGCTTCACTGAACTTATCCGTAGGCACACTAGCAACTGCCACACCGACACTTCGCAAGTACTCGTACATGAAGAGGCGAACGTAGAAAAAGGGCCTGGGGATGATCCTTAGCTATCCTTAACTGCTAGGCTTGCTGCGCTTCGGTGCAGCCTGCACGGCATGTGTGTGGACGGAGAGGTCTGGATCTCTTGGTCTGGACCGCGCTGAAGAGCTGCCGGCCTTCGTCGAAGGGTCCTGAAAAAGTGCAAGAGAGGGTCTCGTTAGCAAGGCGTTGTTGGGTTGTGGCCGACTTGGCGACCGGGCCGTCAGTTCATGATTCGCGCGGATCAGCATCGCGGCTCTATGGAAAACGGTAAACTAGTCGATCCGCTTGCATCGGTCGACGGGCCAAGTGAGCCAAGTGACGCGGCGGCTAGCGCGCATTATTTCAAAAGCTAATGCGCGCGCGCGTTTCGACATCGTCAACTGTTGCCGCTGCCTCTTATGCAACGTGCCGCTGCTGCCACTTGGAGCCGCCGCCGCCGCGAGGACTCGCTGTATAAAGGTCAGGGGTATGCCGTGCGCGCGCGCTGGAAGGGTGCATTTTAGCCGGCGATCTCGAGCCGACAATACGCCGACTCTTCGTCTCGACTTTTGTACTTATACTTACTTTTTTCTCCTCCCGCGGCTTTTCGCAACGCGACTAGCCACTTATCGCGAGGATAGAATGCGTCGCTGTGGCATATTTTTCAAGAATGTATTTTTAATTGTTTATCGCGCGCGTGCGCGTCAGCTTCTGCAGCCGATTTCCCAACTAGAACTTTATTATACTTGCACGCGAGTCGCGAGAGTGACTTTGAGCGTCGAGCACGATCGTTTATTGTTCTCTGCTCGCCGACTCGCCGAGGCTTGGGCACGTTGCGCTCTATTACGGGGCGAACGAAAATAGGAAATGCGGCGTGAAAGCAGATGTACCGAAGGTGCGTGCGTGCAGGTGCTGGGAGCGACCCGGTGAAGGTGAAGAGTCATCACTATTTTTACAGATGACGCTTTCGCGATCGCGACTACGTCACACATTACTACGTTATGCAGAGAAGAGGAGAAAAAAGCCCCGTCTCGGAGCGAGAGACAGAGCACGAAATCCCCGCGACCTTATCGCGCGATTCCCCTCCGAACGCGTCCGTCGCCCCTCCACCGCTGCTGGCAGCCTGCTGCCGCCGCTTAATAGCTGGCGCACTTGCCTTGCGCAAAGCTCGCACGGCGCTCAGGGCCGTACCCACACCTATATGCGGGCCATTGCGGGCGAGATTGCGGGCTCCGGTGCCGCGACGCTTTTTCACGAAATTCCTCCCAACGCGCGGACTTGGCCTTTTTGCGATACGCGGCGCCAGCTCGAAAGTCGCGAACCTTGAATGGCTCGAATGGCTCGAATCCCCGATTCGCCGGGCCAGAAGCAGAATCCAGTATCCCAGCATCGACGTCGAGATCGACGTACACGCGCGCAAGCGAGCACAACATGACGAAATTGGGCAAGCGAAACGAAACGGTCTACGTATAAGTATATGTATGTGTGTGTGTGTGTGTGTGTGTGTATATATTATAATAGCCGGCGCTCGAAACGCACAGCGCAAGCATGACGAAACGCCTTCGAGTTGTGTAGTCGCCGAGATAGCTGATATCCTTCGTTAAGGTCAAAATGGCGGAGTTTCCGCGGCTGGCGGCTGCAGCGGAGCACCGCGCGATCTCCGCCGTTCGCGCATGGGTGTGCCGATCGTCTCGCTGATCGCATATTCGTATTTTCGATCGAGGACCGCCTCATTGCCGAAAACGGCCGGCAATGAGGCGGAATCAGAATCGACTGCCGCTGCGGAGGAAAAAACGCGGCATCATTGCCAGCAGCGCTGCTGGCGCAACGCTTCACTAGATGAAATTGGCAAATAATTACGTTCGCGCAAACGACGAGGCGAACGAGCAGCATTCTGACTTCTGTTGGTCTCTTTGTCGCACGGCAGACGCTATCAGCCACTCGCTAGTCGCTGCAGATAAGCGGGATTGCAAAACCCATCCGACGATCCGACTCCCCTCGCCAGTTGTGTACTTTTTAGAAGGCGGCATGTGCCGATGTGCGCGACCCGCTCTCGGCTCATCGATTATTATTGCGCGCTTCTGTGACGCGGCTTTATTCGCCGCAGCGAGCCGGAAGTTGCTCCCTCCTTCCTCCGTCGCGGCGGCGGCCCCGAGCACTGAGCTGACTGAGCTGACAGACTGAGCATCGCGAGAGAGAGAGAATGGTTTCCGCATCAAGGCTGCGTTACGTACCGTTGCGGAAACCGGAGATTCTTCGGGATTCTTCGGGCTCGGAGCCGTGTTTTGAAAATTCGCGGGCCCCGGTTGACAAACAATACCTTAATACGTACCGCCGATTGATAAACACGCGTCGGGTCGCATCATTCGTCATCATTCGTCGTTTATAAACAACAAAAACAAACGGTGCTCGGCAGCTTCCGGGACAGTCGTATAAGCGGAAACGCGCCGATGAAATCGCCGTATCGCGCTGCACTTTGCACTAACGTCCAACATATCAGCCGGGCTGGCGCGACGCAGCGCAGAGCGCAGCCGTGTAAACAGGCGGCCAGGGCGATTTCACAAGAAGCTCCGAGCTTTCCCAATACTTAAATCCTCTCTATAAGTATTTGTCTGTACGTGTCTGTATCGACTGTACCTCTTTCGCTCGGCTCTCGACGCTCGACGACGAATGCCACACGCACACGTAACCCGCTGCACACAACTCGGCCGGATCAATAACTCGATTCGACCAACGCGGTGTCCAATTTGTTTTCAGGCAGCACGCACACACTCGCGCGAGATAGCGCCGATAAGTCGTTTAGTCGTCTGAGCAGTTGAGCATTCAGCACATACGCCACTTGGTTTTGTATTTAGCGCCGCTCCGCGTTCGTTCGCCGGAGATTGGAGAAAGAGCCTCCGCCGCGTACTTACTTAAGTACTTATAAGCGGTTGCGGGATCGTTGAGAAAGCGGCAGGCGCGCTGTGCGGTAACCTCGAAAAGCCTCGTTAGCCAATTTACCTCGTTCGATAAAACGTTCGCTCGCGTCACTTTGAGTCGATGGCGGAAGAGCACTTTTACGTTACCTCGTTAATCTGCGTGTCTGTGTGCGCCGAATGCGTTCCTGAGCGGGGGTAGGCTCGGTGCTCCAAGAACGTTGTTAGCGACCGTCGTCTGCTCGAAAAAAAGACGAATTTCCCCGGTGGCTCCTTCCTCCGGGCGAATTGGGGTTTTTTTCGCGCGCGCGCTGGATCCTCGCTATCTCCCACGGTGATTTCTTCTTTTGCAACACAACTGCAGCCGCACACGCCTATATGTGGCGTGCAGATAAACTTTGCTCGATCGGAGAAAATCGATCGCACAAAGAGCACTTGTCGCTTGCACAAAGAGAGAACAGGCTATAGATATACGTGTGTGTGTGTGTGTGTGTGTGTGTGTGTGTGCACGAGTATATCGGAGCCCTGACGACGATGAGGAGGAGACAGAGATTGTATCCCGCGCTACGGACGGTCCAACGCTTTGGGCCGTACCTCCGCTCAGAAACGACGGCGGCAGTAGAGAGACGAGAAACCGAGCGTGCGCGCCATTGTGCAAGCGACGACTGAACTGTCGGTGCGGCTCGTCGGTGCTGCGGAGCCAGCGGAGCCGGTGTCTGCTCTCCTCTCGCTCTCCTCTCGCTCTCCTCCATCTCCACCTATCCCCACCAATCCCACCATCGCGGCTCGAGTCAAGTCAGCATTCAGGCTTCCGCCCCGCCAGCGCTGGATTCTTGGCGCTGTTGCCGCTCTTTCGACTCCCGTCTCCCGTCCGCGCTCACCGCGCTGTCGGCGCTGTCGCTGCCGCTGCTGTGTGTCTGTGTCTGTGTCTGCGTTATAACGTTCGACTTTCGAGTGAGTGTGTGCGTGTCGTGACCCGTGGCCGTGTGTCGTGTCAGTCGTGTGTCATGGTCTCCTGTATCTGAGCACTGTGCGACTGCGCGTAAGTATGTGCTGATGTATACTTATTCACCACCTCCCCTCTGCGACGAGTTTACATTGCCGACGAGGATGGCCGCCGCTGCTGCTGCTGCTGCTGCTGCTGTTACTTTGAGCACGCGTCTTCTCGCGCGTCTTTGAGGTAACGTACTTTTCACAATACATGTCGTATGTTCACGATATAGTTATCGAGGTATATATCGCTCGGACGCAAGGATGCTCGGCGCGTTGGAGGTTAGAACGAGCCGTCGCCGTACTGCTGCGAGGGAAAATGTATACTTAATATTCCGATTAGCTGTGCTAAGCCGGCTGATTTGCAATCGAGTCAGCAAATTGAAATTGTTCCATCCTTGGGACAGTAGGATTATTCACCAGTTTCGTGATTTGATGTTTTGATGACAACAAAACGAGCAACAAAATAAAACGATTCTCGACGGAGTGAGCGGCATTGTTCGCTGTTTTACTCCATATAACTCCACGAGGAAAACTAGCACGTTAACAGATGTTTCGTTACTTCGTTACTATCTACGTCTACTTATGTGTTAAAAGAGACTCTGTCGCAACGACGGGCAATGTCGTGATTTCATTCTCATTTCTCAAGGGGAAATGCGTAGGTAGGGCGGGCAATCCCCGTCGAATAACTGACTGCAGTGAAAACGTTGTTCAAACGTTGCGGCACCTGTATGCTTAATCCGCGATTTCGATTGTTCAGCCCGTCGCTCGCTTATGATAAAATTACACACTGCCCTCGTCAGCGTAAAGCGTCATCCTTTTGTATTAAAAATAAAAAAAAAAAAAAAAACGGCGGAGAAGATCGAAACTCCGAGAACTATTTAGAAATCGTTATAGAAACGATGAGAAAAAGCCGCAACTCACCTCAGAAATAGGCACAGGTCTCCAGCGCGCGCACACGGCTGTACAGACGTATAATAATATGTATATTGTAATATCGAGTAACAAACACAGAGAACTCGCGCATGCGCTCGTGGACCGGTATACGTGAGCTCTTATAGCGAAACATTGTGCGACGTACGTAGACGTACGTGGGCCTTCCCTCGCGAGACACGGAGCCGCGACGGAGCTTCGTGCATACAGCACGCGCCCCGGCTCTACACAATGTGGACGAGGGCACGTGGTGCAAGTGTGCGGTTCATTGATACTTGTTTCGCATGGTTGCGTAACTTGCAGCGTGTATACCTACTGGCTAGTGTGGTCTTCTTCCGATGCGGAATGTTTTGCAACCGTCGCGCGTGCGTTTGTTTACTTCGGCTTACGCTGTCCGCGTTCGGGGGGGGGGGGGGGGGGGGGGGGGGNTTCGGGGGGGGGGGGGGGGGGGGTGCCGGCGGCGGGTTTCTAAAATTTATCATCCTCGCATATTCTGACTATATTCTGCTGAATATAGTCCCAATCCAATATTCCAATTGAGACTCTCGCGAGGTTCTAGCGTCGTAGGCGAGGGCTTCCCCGCAGCTGCGAAAACGAAAGAAACAAAATTGCTGCCGGCTTATCAGGCCGGGGCTCTTATCACTCATCGAGAATGGCTTTTTTCTTTGTCAAAGTCTTGATTGGTATCGCTATAATGCGGATTAGGACCGGCACTCGAAGGTTTCGCACGATCGCGTGACGTATTTTTCCGCAAGTTTGCCGTCGTTTGCCGTCGACCCGATACCTCGATTGATTGTCACGATGGCGTTGCAAAATATTACAGTTATAAGGAAAGACCGAGCAGCGCTGATGCTCGCGCTGATAAGCCGTACGTTGCACACAAAGGAGGGAGTGCTCTATGTGGCTCGATTCAAGCTCGATTGTTGATATTAAACTAGAAACGTTGCATAACGTTGCTTAAGTATGTCGAGCTGCATAAGTCGCCGCGAATTTTCGCGCAATGACTTCATTCGGAGATCCCGAGGAGATCCCCTGCCTAGCCGACCTGCCTCGACAAACTCGTCGACCGAGTCGTCGCCAAAGAACCGAGCAAAGAACTCCCTGACGTGCTCTCCGCTCGGCGCGGGTAAATCAATACTTCGCTAAGCATTAGGCCCCCGGAAACGATGGCGTTTTGCTTGCTCGATACACACGCGGCTCAGCGGCTGATGAAACGATACGGAAGACTTTCGATTCGCGCGCAGCATTACCCACCATAATAAGCGAGCCTTCGAGGCAACTGCCCGCATTCGCCTCGACATTCGCGCACGGCTGCACTCGTTCTCATCGTTCGATTATCACGTACGGCAAACTCGTGCGTATATTATAAACTAATAATACGCAGCATTATTTGGTAAGAGTCGAACGCTGAATTGGCGCATCTACGTTACATACACGAGTATGACGCAACAATGTCTCGGATGAGACAATCCTGTCCCGCGCAGCAGAGAGGCATCTCGGCTATATCAATCGAATGACGAAAAAACAAACGACGAAACGACTCTCGAGTCTTGGGCCGGCCTACTGGCATCAGTGTGTGGCGGTTATCGATGATGTGCTTTTAACTGCGGATTATTCAAATGTTGACTCTGTCGCGCGCGCGAAAAAGCGCGAAAGAGCGCGAAAAAGCGAGCGAAAAAAGTTTGATGCTGCAGGCTGCATGCTGTGTGGCAATGGCCAAGATACGCGATCGATGCGTATGAAAAGGTCGCAGCATCGCGCTCTCAGTGGCCGATTGCATTGCAGCTCGGCCGATCGATTACGATCTCTCCTCGGATCTCCCTCTTCCTTCGGGAAACTGCACGTCTGCGGCAGAGCGCGAGCCGAGGCGCGATAGCTACGTAAAATTAGAACGACCGCAGCTGCGCGATGCGGCTCCTCCGAAAAGCTGTCCAAGTAGTCGGAAACCTCGTCGGAAAGGCCGGATGTTGATCAACACACACACACACACACACACACACACACATAGTCGTACAGGCGGGGGAGAGGTAGATGCTCCCCGAATAGATGCCCGCGCGCGACGACGCCGAGAATAAAAATATCTATTATATTAGAGGTTGCACCGGGAAAAAGCGTTAGAGCGACCTTTGCCAAAACGAAAAAGTATAATTAAATTACAATGGGATTCCTCTACACTCTGCTCCCACGTCGGCGTCGCGTAGCGTGACTAACGATGAATCACCTCCTCTGTTTGAGTATATATTATGATACCCAAATACATGCGCGTTGAACCCGAATAAGTTTCGTCGTTTCGTGCGGCAATGCGGCATGCCATGTTGATAAACGTGGAGTTACGTGCACTGAACACGTGAGCATGAATGATTAGATGATTAGATATGCTGCATAAACATTGAACACTCGAACAGTTCAGTATAACACGGCTCATCATCTCTTCGCTTTCTTGCATCATCGAACGCGATTGTTCAACTGATTGATCGTGGTCATACACATATGCGCAACGACTGCCTTATCGCGCACCGCGAGAGGAGGAAATTCCGGCGCGATTCTCGTGGGAATATTAGAAAAAATCGGAGCCTACGTGACACCTGTCAGGCGGTATTGTTGATGCTGAATCATAATCGACCAGCATCGAGTAAACTTCTTCGCTCGGGGCACGTGGGCGGATTTATAGGAAGGAAAATCTAGTATCTACCGAGCACGATGAACATGTGAACGATGAACTGTGCGAGTAACGTGCTCGAATCTCGGAACAGAATTCAGTAATTCAGCTGATGCTCAAGGCGATGATCGCCGAGCCGCGCGCGTCCTCGAACCCGAGCCGAGCCGTCTTCGGACTACACAAACGCGACAAAACGCGTGATCGAATGCAAAGCAATAAGGCAACGGCCTGCGAAAGACCGGACGCATGACGAAGCAGACAAGCATTCGCGGACGCGGCTCAGGGCCGATGTGTACTATTTTTGCAAATACAAAATACTTCTCGATTACCCGTTGAAAGTTGAGCCGTGCTGGCCATTTTTACCTCTTTCATTCCTCATTGGAAGTTTAAATTTTCGCAAGCGATCTCCGCATAAATTTTTCCACTACCAAACTGCCGCGCCGCAGGGAAACCATTATCTGCATTGTAATCGTGCGCGAGGCGATCGCGGCGCGCGATGTCCTTATTCTTGGGGGGGGGGGGGGGGGGAGAGATGACGATGTGTGGTGTGTGTTGCGGAGGCGGCGTTGGCTATATAATTATAGTCATGATCACAACCCAATGCGCGTGTGAGGCGTTGCGGCGGCGTTCCGAGTCGTTTAGTTTTTAGCTTTTCGAGCTTCATATTCCCTCGTATGTACATTGTACATTGTACACGGCGTCCGAGGAATCGCGAGCTTCGTCTTGGCGAGAAGAACATCGGAGCTTATTGTTTAGTATGTGGTGTACGGCCAACCGTACGGCGTACGTGTATTATAGACAGGCGCAGAAACCTTGCTCTCGCGAGTCGCGCGTCTCTCCAGCGGCGGCGGGTTTTCAAGGCCGCGGCCGCGTTGAATTTGCATCGCTTGAGAAGTTGAGAAACGCTCGACGCCAATGTCGTTCCGCCTGATGCTGCCGTACACGGTACAGGTATAATAGATTTACAACGTATATACGCGCATATGTCCAGCGTATGCGGCATTGGGAAATACATCGCGTTCGGCTTTTGCGAAAACTGATATGCTGTGAGGTGGTGGGAAAGGTCAAATTTTCATTTCGAAACAGATGTACAACGTAACCCGCACCTCAATCATTCGATCGCCGAATTGCGCGCATAGCTCACGGCTAATTAGGGGCATTAGGGCTATGGTCCGGTCCGTCCGGTTCGCCGGACTTTACGACGACTCTGCAGCGCGCCATTGTACGTACAACAATCGAGTCGCCTCGTCCTTCTGAATTTCAGAGGTTCCCCAGACTTCCCATTGGTAGCGCCTAGGGCTCCGAACTTCCGGATCTAGGCGGACGAACGCACGTCCTTCGCCGAATCACGAATGGTGTTTGTCCGCACCTCTTCTCCTTCTGTCCTTCTGCACTTTTGCGCATTATGACCGGGCACGTTCCAATGTGCATCGTTCGAAAAAGAAAAACCGACGCGTTGTGAAATCAAGAGCAAGACAAGACACCTTTATTAGGGGCGGGTTCGAATAATAAAAGAGCATTTTTCTCCGATCCGATCTCGACTCTTGGTATATAGCATTTCAAATACGCCCGGCGTATCAAGTATTATGTACATGCGATTAACGCGCGTTTCATAACGTCGATGATGACACCGTGACCTAAAATACAAGCCGCAGTAGCGCCGACCTCCATCGCCGCGCGCGCGCGGATGGCAGTAGTTAATTAAAAAATGAACCACGGCAATATTATACGACCGAGGCGGCTCTATGAACTTGTGCGCGTTCATTTTCTTCTGTCCAAAAACGCTCGATGAATAAACCGAGAAAAAAAAATAGATCGACGGGCTCGGCTCGAAGTTGCAGCAGCCGCCGCGGCCGGGTCTTGAAAGACTTGAAAAATGCGGCGGCCCAACAAAAGGTTTGCCGGAAATCGAGCTCGTGTTTCGGAAACGTTTCGATGAGTCATTTAGGGATTTGGAGTGTCTTCGGCCTTCAATTAGGATCCGACGAGTCCGATCAACGCGCAACGTCTCCTTTCGCTCTGTCAGACTGCCGAGAACTCGAACGTAGATGTAGATGCAGCGCACACACGGCACACGGCACACGGGAGAGCGGAAGTGCGCGCCGCCTGCTTTCGTTTCCGGCCCGATAAATCGATAGCTGCATGTGCAGGAAAAGTTTAGTCGTAGTCGAGCGCGCCGGTCGATCGTACTGCGCAGTTGTATTATAAGTATGTAACGATACGTGCGCCGTCAAGTTTGACTTTCCCGAGTTGACAGCAGAGGGTGTTTGGCTCTCGGTGTTTGGTTTTTCGCTTAAGGAGCTTTCCGAGGCTCGGAGATTACGAGGATTACTCGTGGCGTGTGAAAGTTCCCCCAGAAATCCCAAGTCTTTGATAGGGACAGGGGCAGTACTGTAGTCAGCCTCCAGTACTGTATAGCTAGCTTTTGCAATATCCTCGCAATAATTGTCGCAATAGTTGCCAAAGAATTAACGAATACATACATGGCCGCGGAGCGGAGGAGAGCTGGAGAGAAGAGATGGAAGAAAAGAGCCGGCGTTGGAGGATGGAGCAGAGCGTTGTGTGTGAGCGTCGGACCTCGAGCAGCGCGGCCTCGAGCGAGGTCGCGGTAGCGCAAGAGTCGCTTGCAAAACCCCGAGCCACTGGAATTAAATAGGACTGGGTACGCGATACGTGCGCGCGCACGAGAGCTCGCACGAGAGCTCGCACGAGAGCTCGCACGAGAGCCGTCGAGTCGGCTAGTCAACTTTTGAACTCTGCCAGAAGATTACTACGGCTGTTGCGCGTGGGCGGAGGAACCGCAGTCCTTCGCCGAGGAGCTGCCGCGCGAACCGGAACTGTTTATCTCTGCGCGTCTACCTCGCAGGGCGAGAGGACGTTGTGCGCTGCGTGAATGCACATTGTACGTGCTCGCGCTCTCTCTCTCGCTCTCTCGGGTAGGCGTGAATCCGGCGTGTATAATTTCTGCGCAACCGGTTCGCGGAGCCGAGCGCGACGGGCCCTTGAATGGGCGCTACATGGAGTATAACGCGGCATTTTTTTCGGACTGTTGATATATGCGACTGAGAAAATCGTCGGCTCCGGGGAAAGTCCACAAAGCCGCTTTTCAGATCAGCCTCAATTTCCCGGTTATAGGCAGGCGCAACGAAAAGCCGGAAAGGATTTTCCCGTAACGCAAAGGACGGCATCAGTAGTACTTATATATAGCGCGAGAACTTGAAACGAGCGAGAAGCCGAAACCAAAGCGTGTCAGGGCTCTCGCACAATTATTCCCCGCCACTGCGCGCGACTGCGAAATTTCCGCACGTCCTGCTGATATTGCAAGGTCGAGTTTCGACTCCGCGTCGAGTATCGTCGGTGCAGCTCGAGCCCAGAAATAAATCCTTTAGCCCCGCGCGGCTCGAATCGGATCTCCGGAAGAAGCAGCGGTGGCGGCGGGCCTGCGAGCTATAAATCGAGCTATAATCGCGTCTCTCGAGCCCACTTGCATCCTGTTGCGCGTGCAATATACAGCTTATGGGCGCAGAAAAGGAATGAGCGAGAGAGGGACCGGCATGCATGCGGAGATGAGCGGCGCGCTTTTTCAACGTACGCGATTTTCCTCCGTCAGTGGCCTGTTCAGCTATAAGCGGCTATTCTCCGCGTCGGCCGAGGCGTCGGCAGCATCAGCTGCAGGCAGATGCGGCCCGGCAGCTGCGCGCCCAAATTACACGCGCACGGTGCACGCGTCCAGCATCCTTTTCACGTATCGGATGCATCGGGCGCGTGCGCGGCTTCTCGATCATTTCTCGATCCCTCCCTCCCTCCCTCCCTCGCTCCCGGCCGACCTGTGGAACGTGCCGTGCAGCTGATGCCTTCATCCTCGCTGGGCTGCCGGCTTTTTCATCATCCCAAATCCGCCGCGTCAGTTTCTCGAGATGCGAGAAGTGCATTGAAGTGCGTTGGGTCGTAAGAGACACTCTCGCAGGTGCTGGCGGCAGCACTGTAGACCGCGCTCTCCTTGCCTCGCTCCTTGCGCAGCTCTCCGTCTCCGATATCGAGACCTTTTTCGATCGCGCAATCCGCCGCGTGCTCTCGATGACGCAGTTCATACATCCATCTTCATACAGTATACTCTGTACGCGAGCGATCTCGTCTGCAGCAGTGCGAGGAGGCAATTCTTTCTGTGTATCACGCACGCGTGTGTTTGGGAGAAGATATTTGCGAAAGTGAGAGTCGCACGAGTCGCGTGTCCGCATCCTTGGGAGAGCTGCGAAGAGAATATACGAAATTCAAACGTCCCATCGCGACCTTCGTGTTCTCTCACACCTCGCACGTACCTTAGGAAGTATCCTATACCAACACCATGTGCAGCTTTTTCTTCATATTGCTAAAAAACATCTTACCGTGGCTCTTTAACAATATCGATCCAATCGATTTGCTTTCCCGTTTCCGTGAGACTAGACTTGCTCAAATTATGCTCTTTACCTGCGATGACCGCTGCGCTATCGTCGCGCGATTACGTTAATTCCCTCGAAAAATCGGTACGTCGATAAGGTTATTACCATTTTCCGCTCTTCGTTTCGTTTTGCAATATTTCGCACATAAATCGTCGACCCGAAAATAAGTGTCTCGTGTCATATGTTGTCACGTTTGAAATTGGGTTCGAGGCCGCTGTGCAAAACAGATATTGCTCGTCGGGTATAATATATAATACACACGGCGTATACAAGTGCGATGCCGAGGTTTCTTTTCTTGCAACCTTCACAAATTTTTACGAATTTTCGACTGTTTTGGACCGGACCGCGACCTTGTTATATTATTTTATATAGACAGAGTTATTTTAGAGATATGCTCGAAACGTGTCGCGCGGCAATGCTAAGCAAGCACGTAGAAGGGGGAAAAATCGCTTTGAAAATTCGTCATTTGCCGCAATTATCCTCTCGTATTGCGTTATCCGATGATTATAATACTCGTTTCCAAGCGAGTTGTTTCGCTGAGCCGCAAAAAAATTGGCTAAACAATTCCGGCGCTCGCGATCGAATCGAAGGCTGCGCGGACTGCGGAGAGTGCGGAGCGAGCTGAACGGACTCGAGCGCTTCTCTGTTGGCGCAGCGGGCGGCGGGATTGCGCAAGATCGCTGTAGCCTCGACTCGATCCGCGCCGCAGAAAAAGAGCTCGCGCGAAGCGAAATCGTACAATCGCGCGTGAGTAAACAGTCCAGCTCTCAGTCCAGAGACTCGAACTTGACTCGGTTCGAGGTCCCCTCGCGGCGACGGGGCCATCGCGCAATAATTTGCTCCGCGCGTATCCTTGCGAGTTGCGAGAGAGCCGACGATGACCCAGTTACGCTCGTTAGCTAGCCAAATCCAGGACACTTTCAGACCTGCAAGGCCGACAGTCGATCGAGCGATCGAGGATGCATGCGAGGATGCATGGGCTTCTGCCTGCACTATATTATCCTGCATTCTGCGCAATAAGGTCTCGATTAGGTCTCAACCTTTCTCTCTCTAAAGGCTGCGTTAATCCGCTCTCCCATCTCTCACTTTGCACGTGTTTATTTGACGACAGGCCGCGCGCGACTCCGTCAGAGGTTCCTGAACCACTTGCCAAGAAGTTCCAAGCGTCGCTACCTCGCTCGCTACTCACACGCCGAGATTTCGCTGCGGAGCAAAGACGAGCGATTTTTCCGGCTCTCCGCGGGGATTTCGTGCTCGTTGCGCCAAAGTGCGCAACTCCCCGAGCTAGAGCGGAGTTCGGAGTTCGGTTTTGCATGACCTCGGCATGACCTTTGCCAGTAAAAGGACTAAAGGAGTTGTGCGAAAAGCTCGTTTGCACGCGCGCTTACGATAGCATTTGTCTGATGACATATCGATGATGAATCGCTCCCTCCTCGAAGCGGCAGATCCGTAATGTTTATACTGCGGGTAAGCACTGCGTCAAAGGCACGTAACGATATTTCGCAAACAAGGAAAAATCTCCAACGCCGCGTGCCTGCAGTGCTGGATAACAACAACACGAGGCGCTTGTGCCAGTATAGAGTAACGCAAATATATGCGATAGGAAGAGTAAAAGTTGCCGAAATATTCGGATGACCATTTTCGGGTCGTCGACTCGGGCTGGCGGGCTGGCGGGCTGGCGGGCTGGCGGGCTGGCGCTCGCTCGAGGTGAGACGAACATTAAAAATACACACACACGCAGCGCGCTCCGGCGCAAATGCGCGAATGCCTCAGTGTTGACGGCGACGTTCTATTTCGGAGATGCTGATAACTGGTCGAGCAAGATCGGAGACTCGCCCGGATCTCGCTCGACCTCCCATCTTACGACTTGCTCTCGGTTGACTCGGTTCCCTGGATCGAACCAACAGATCACTGGAGCGAATTGTTTTTGTCTTTCCCTCCATCTCGCCTCATTGTGTCCGTCGAGGTCGATATTCGCCGGAAAGTTCCTTACGTGACCGGCGTCACGGCGCGCGGCTTCGAGCAGAGCCTCGAGCAGAGCCTCGAGCACGTGATATCGTTATAATTATATACGTAGTCCCTCCCGCGCTGCGATCCGAGCCGCGATCGGCTCTCAACGTATCGCGCGCGCTGCTTATCAGCCGACGTTGCGTCAGCCGAAACGAACTTGTGTCGTCAGCTTGTGTTACTTGCGCGCGACGATAAGCCCGTGCGAGCGAGGACTCCTTCGCGAGCTTTTCCTGCTCGCATCTGCTGTGACGATCCTCCGGAGCAGGAATGCAAGATTCTTCGGCCTCGCTCGTGAACATCGATCGATAACCGAGTCGATAACGCACGGCTCGACGGCCGTTTCAATACACTTATCTCGGCCAGAATTTATGGGAATAAGTAGCTGACGAAAGCTTGGACGAAAGAGCGCAGTCGCGATTACAGTTTATAAAGTCACATCATATTCACGGAAGGCCGGCCTTACATTGTTCTCGCGTTTCTTGTATATTATTCAAATCGATGACACACCGCCGCCGAGCTCGTGCAGCACCTATCGCGTAGAAAGTTTCACCGCTGATTCAAGCGCGCGTGAGCAACTGGTGAATCGTTCTTAAGGTGCTTCTTAAGGTGCTTGTCTCCACGCTCCCCCCGACTCAACAATAAACCCAGTATAAATCACGCGGCGGAAGTGCCAAGGGAAAAGTGCGGGGATCCGGTCGTGAAAATGTCTTTAGAGCCGCGTTTGAGCCGAAGGAGCCGACAGGAAGAGACTGCGAGATTTTAAGGCCGGAAGCGAACGGGGGCGCATTGTTGTCGCTGGCCGCACTGCGGGACGGGTCACGGGAGCCGTTTCAGCTACACCTATAGGAAATCGAAGGCCGCTTTTCACTCGGTGAGGTCCTCCTCGAACTACAAACAGTCGAATACGCACATCCGACGCGCGCCTGCTAATATTTACACCCTCTACTCGGCATCTCTATAATTCTGCAGCAAAGGCTGCTTCCCATTGCGCAGGCGCGAGAACAGAGCCAGCCTATAATAATGATCTTAATAATCTTGGCGCCGATCTTGCAGCAGCAGCGACCACCTCACCGGAAGCTCAAAGAAAGAGAGCCCCGCAGCCTCGTGGCACGCGCTTTTCGTGCTCTTTCAAGCTACTTGCAAGCCAACTCGATCAGGCACGAGGGCAGCAGCCATGTCGGAGGAGCAACGGCCGGGCGATCCAGGCGCGAGCCGACACGGCAACTTCATCAACTACTACCAGTTCCACCCGGCGGAGGAACGCGTGCGGCAGCTTCCGCGCTCCATCCGGCAGCTGCCGCGCCGCAAGTACGTCGCCCTGGACGTCGGCTGCAACGCGGGGGTAAATTTTTCCTAAATTTTCATTTACTTTCATTAAGTTTTCACATACAGACATGTACTTCATATATGATCTTCATATACTTCACCCGCACAGGATCTCACGCTGGAACTGCACAAGTTCCTGAGCTCCAGCCTGCCGGACTGCGAGGTCTCGATCCTGGGCATCGATCTCGATCCGGTCCTGATCGACCGAGCGCGCCAGAAGAACGACCGGCCGGAGTCGGTGAGGTTCGAGTGCCTCGACTTCTTCTCCAAAGAGCGCCGATCCGTCGTATCCTCCTACCTGAGCGAGCATCGAGTGGTACGTGACTACGTGTAGCGCGAGGTGTAGCGCGAGGTGTAGCGCGACAAGATCGAATCGCAACATTCGCAACCACTCTAATCTGCATCTTGATTCTCGCGCGACAGGATCGATTCGACTGCAGCTATTGCTTCTCGGTAAGCATGTGGATCCACCTGAACCACGGCGACGCAGGGCTCGAGCGCTTTTTCCTCGACCTGTGCGCCTGCAGCGACGAGTTGCTGGTCGAGCCTCAGCCCTGGCGGTGCTACCGAAACGCGGCTCGCCGGCTTCGTCGCGCCAACCTCGGCGACTTCCCGCTCCTCGAGCAGTTGCAGATGCGCGGCGATGTGCAGCAGCACATCGAGAAGATACTCACGGAAAAGTGCGGCTTCGCAAGGCTCGAGGTCACGGAGGAGAACGACTGGCAGAGGAGACTCCTGCTGTTCCAGAGGATGCGGCAATGAGCCGAATATGAGCGCCAGATTTGAAATTTCAATTTCAAAATACGACTCTGAATCACGAGGTGGCAGCACCTGCTGGTTTTTTTCACAACTAAATATATCGTACGAAAACAATTGCCCGCGCCTACTTTATTCTGCATTATTCCAATACATTTCCAAGGTTTTTTTTTTTTTTTTCAAGTTTCCGATATTTTTCAAGTTACACACCAGCGAATAAAATCGTCGCTAAATTCACCAATCTGGTTTGCTTGTGCTTTCTAGGATTTGGTAAGCAGTACCTACTTGAACTTTTTGGACGTATACAGTATCGTTGATGATTGTAAAATCGTAAATTGTTAAATGTATAAATATACACTTATTCAAATAATGCGTTAAAGTTCAAATAATAAGTTAAACTTGGCCCTTGGGGGACCCGGGACGCCATTGTAGATAACTTTTATTGCCAGCAGATGGCAGTACCTCGCGGCCGCGCGGCGGTAGCTGCAATTCGGTAGGGCCAACACAACGAGCTCATCAGCTCGCTCGATATACGAGAATACGAGTATAGTCGCACCGACAAGCGACAAACGTAGCGATGAATTCCGCGAGCAAGGTAAGTCGAAAAATCTAAGCTGCGAGAGACGCTTTTCCCGCCAAAGCATTGTTTTGTACCTATCCTGGCACTCCCGTGCACCCGTCCGCATAACATTGGACCCGGTCATCCTCTGATCTCGCGCCTCTCAACCACCTGCGCCTCTTACTTGCTTAGCTTCGACACGCACCGAAAACAATTTCACCCCTTCGGTTATTGGGCTCGGGGGTATATACTTGCATAGCTATACGCATATATACAAGCAAACCATGGAGATCAGCAACAGTAACAATAAGGTTATGTTTCCCTTTTGTTTTTGTTTATATTTTGCATTTCCTGCACGTGTATGTATTAGGGAGTGAGCATTTTGGCCGCAAGTACAAGCACCGCAAAGAACCCATCGTTTAACATAAATACACTAGGTTTTTTAATTAACAAATTAACAAATTAACAAATTAGCATTCTCTTTTTTCAACAGGTCGGTGAGATCTTCACAGCTGCTGGAGCAGCTTTCAACAAGTTGGGAGAATTGACCATGCAACTGCATCCAACAACGGATTCGCCAACTGGGTAAATCAGGCAGCTGTGCTGTATTCTTTTTAGATTATTTTAAATCTCTTGTACCACGCTTGTCATTACACCCAATACTGACGCTCATACACTTGCATTACAGTAAATGGACTGACGAGGAAATCGAGATGCTCCGTCACTCGGTTAAGACCTTCAGCGAAGATTTGAACAAAATTAGTGATCACATCAAAGGAAGGACTGTGTAAGTTCAATGGAAATTTAATAATTTGGCTCCGAGACAACGGTCATTACTCGATTCCTCAGTCAGTACTTGACTTTTTTTAACAAAAACCATTGCTCACCTTCCAGATCACAAATTAGATCTACTCTCAAGAAAAAAGCATTTGAGGAAGCTGGTGTTCCCATGAGGCAGCAGCAACAAATTATCACCCAGCAACAAGCTACACCACAAACAAATGTCCAGCAAGTTCAAAAACAGCCAGCAAGCAATCCAGGCCTGATGGGCAAGTCAGCTGAAGTGACATTGAATATGTTAAATGCACCTGAATCTGAAGTCGATGTGGAAGGACTGCCGGAAGAAGTTAAATTAGAGTTTGATGGAGCAACGGAAGAGGTCACATCGTAACAATTAAATTTGTTTTAAGTGATACAACAAATTTCAGAGACTGCAGGGCTATGTACATCAAATTTAATATGCCTCTATCTAAAACGATGTTTTCATTAATTGCTTGTGTAAAAAGTTTGCGACAAATCGGAGATACTTTTTATTAATAATCTTACAATTATCAAAAGTAAAAAAATTGAGAGTACAAAGAATTCAGAAATGTCAGCCTTTTTGTTACAATTTGTATCTTAGTGTCCACAACTGTAAATTAAGTAGTAACATAAGTTTTATAAGAATGTAAGAGATTAAGTATGATCTATTCGATATTTATGTAATAGCCAGTTTTTTTTCCCATTAAAAAAAAAAAACGAAAAACCGTGATTTCAACATTTTAGTGACAACAATGCTATTAGCATCGTGTATAATATTGTAGATGAATAAATTTTATTATCTGCAATTATTTAAAAAATGATTGCTCCATGTATTCGCAATAACAATGAAGAAATGTTCATAAAAGAGTAGTAACATAAAATATAGAACATTTGTGATTGTTTTTATTGCTTAAAAAGATATCCAATACACTGAAAATTTTGTATTTTTTAATTACATTTCAATTCATATAATCAAAATAGACCAGTTAATCCATTTTCGATTATGCAGTTTGTGCATGAATAGGTTTCTACAATATTGCATGTATCATACCATGTACTAAGGGTGGCTTACAGTTTTTAGATTCCCTAGGAATTTTCGCTACTTACCATCATATGGTAATTTTCTATATAGGTAGTGGTAAAGCTGATTCCTCAAGCTTAAC
Organism: Pteromalus puparum; assembly: GCA_012977825.3. Classification (NCBI taxonomy): domain Eukaryota; kingdom Metazoa; phylum Arthropoda; class Insecta; order Hymenoptera; family Pteromalidae; genus Pteromalus; species Pteromalus puparum. The sequence continues at coordinate 48,191,849 of CM053169.1, read as the reverse complement.
CCCTCCTTTATGCATCAGGACCTGAGTCAGGAGTATGGAGGTGATTGGAGAATGGAGTTAGCTGCTGCGCACTGTACCGTCAAATTTCTCGGACCAGTCACCAGCGAACACTTAGTCTGTGTCTGATGCGAGACTCCGAAAGAGGAGCCGAATAGTTATCCGTATTTACAGTCTCGCATTATTTATTGACAGTTAACAATGGCTACTTTCCAGCCTAAGGACAGAGGTACATACATACGTGCGCTGCGTCAAATTTCGCGTTCGACGTAGTTATTAGAGGCTGATACGAAGCGTCGTGGCTCTTGGAACAGATGTGAAGATCTCTGATTAAAAGAGTTTAGTACTTGTAGTGAGTAGAAAAGGGAGAAATACCTATACCTACAGACTGAAAGGCGTACAAATAACATCAGCACAAATACAACTCGGGACACATGGAAGGTGGCATAATGGATAGTCCAGATACTACTCTCAGCAGGTCTGAGGATGACCCTGCATTGCAAGGATGTTTCAGTCCGAAGAAATCACCTTTCAGGTTCCTTGGTCTGGCACTTATGTGCTTGCTGGGATTTGGTAAGCAAACTGTTATTGTTGCAAACTTTTTTCCTCTTTCCATTCTATATACTATTATCAAATGAGCTCTTATCTGTTTGACCTATAATACTTGATATTGAGGCAATTTTTCATTTGCATATTTTTGTTTGTTTAGAATATTTCTTAGTACAGTTATTTGTGCATACAATTAGTTTAAAAATACATGTATAACCTACACTGAAAAATTAGATTTTTTAGTTTTTTTTTAAATATTTATTATCAAAAGACAAAGAAGCAACAGCTGAACAAGGCTTTCAAGTCAGCTGATATATCTTGTCATTTCATGATTAAGTATGACTAATACCAGCATCAGCCAGCATTTTATCTGGAATGCGCACATTGTATGGTTTTGAATTTTTTCGGATAATACAAAAGCTGAATAGGCAGTAAACAAGATGCTGTGCTTATTGGAAATTTTTTCTGTCCAAATAATCAACGAATAAAACGTTTCAATTATAATATGATAAAAATTAAAAAATTGATATATAGAGCTTTATGATACCTAAAACAATGTGAAAATACAGCTCTTAATAGTACAGCATTATACAGGTCAATTAATTTCCTTATCATGCATTTCAGGTTCATATTTCTGTTATGATAATCCTGCAGCGCTTCAGGATACATTCAAAACTGATTTAAATATGCCAACTAAAAAATTTGTTCTGCTGTATTCAATTTACTCCTGGCCAAATGTAATTCTATGCTTTATTGGTGGATTCCTGCTCGATAGTGTATTTGGAATAAGATGGGGAACTATCATATATATGGCAGTAACATTGATCGGTCAATTAATTTTTGCCATGGGAGCTTATGCAAACACTTTTTGGCTTATGATGGTTGGAAGATTTGTTTTTGGGTAAGTATCCATGTAATAGAATCATCAGATACACCGTGGAAATCAAAATTTGTTTTACATTATGCTTGTATATTTAGCATTGGAGCAGAATCATTAGCAGTTGCTCAAAACAGCTATGCAGTCCTTTGGTTTAAGGGCAAAGAGCTGAATATGGTCTTTGGACTGCAAATGAGTTTTGCTCGAGTGGGATCAACCGTTAATTTCCTGGTGATGGAGAATATTTATGCATACGTCTCCAAAACGCTGGGTTACACAGGTCCTCAATGTATAGGAGCTGTTTTGTTTCTTGCTGCTTTGACTTGTGTAGGTTCAATGCTTTGCGCTCTTTTTTTGGGACTCATGGACAGTCATGCAGAAAAAGTTTTGAGACGAAATGAAGGCCAGGAACCTGAAATTGTCAGGCTTACAGATGTTAAGGATTTCAAGAGTGTATTTTGGCTAGTAGCATGGATATGTGTAGCTTACTATATAGCTATTTTTCCTTTCATTTCATTGGGAAAGTAAGTATTATGACTTGAAATCAAATCAGTTATTTTTTCTATTGGATATTTATGGAAAAATTATTTTTCAGAGTTTACTTTATACGAAAATACGAGTTTGAACCAGCAGTTGCCAATACTGTCAATTCGCTAGTTTACAGTATTTCCGCTTTTGCGTCTCCCCTTTTTGGAATATTGGTCGACAAAACTGGAAAAAACGTCCTATGGGTTATTATCAGTATCATTGGTTCGCTGTTCGCTCACGGATTGCTTGCATTCACCTACGTTAGCCCTTATGTATGCATGGTTATTCTGGGATTGTCTTACTCAATGCTCGCAAGTAGTCTTTGGCCTCTCATTGCTTTGGTAATTCCTGAACATCAACTTGGCACAGCATATGGAATGTGAGTAGGATTTTATTTTAATTTGAGAATAATGAAATTCAAAATCACGCAATATCGGTCATTATTATTTCAGAGCTCAAGCACTTCAAAACTTGGGTCTGGCAGTGACGTCCATAGTTTGCGGAATCATTGTCGATACCCATGGCTACTTTATGCTCGAAATGTTCTTCCTTGCATGGCTTTGGAGTAAGTACGACAACATTAAAAAAAAAAAAAGTAAAAACTATTATATGAATAATGAGTATTAAAACTTGGATTTTTTTCCCAGTATCTCTGATTACTGCAGTTGTGATTTGGATATCAGATTCAAATACAACTGGTGGTTTTCTCAATATGTCTCCTAAACAGCGCGAACATTACGATCAGAATCCTTGCGTTCCCGAGATCACAGAAAGAGAAAAGCTACTGTCTGGTGGTGGTGGTTCCACCTCGGACCTATCGGGTGACGATCTGCTGCAACCACAATCGGATACACGGATGAGAAATCGCTACCTGGCACGAATCGGTGCAGAGGTAACGGACGATGAATTACAAGCGTGACGAATGCATCGATTTAGAATGCTCAAATCCTAATTGGAAATCTGAAATGTTTCAGACTCCAGTTCACGTAAAGGGCACTACATATCGCGCTCTGCGATGATGAATTGTATTTTCTTACATATTAACAAAGATCGATAGACGGAGATATATCCTATATAAGAGCGGATGCCGAGACCTGTTTTGTCAGGCATTTATGTGTTTGCAGTGTACCTGAATAATTATTGCAATAGAGAATCTGCTCGAATGTACATTTCAAGTTGCGTAATTTTTGTTGTTTGATGAATGAGAATAATCGTTGAATAGCGAAAATGCAAAAGGTCTTGGAATTATTGTAGATTTTGAAAGGATGATACGGTAATAATAATAGTAATAATAATATTAATAATAATAATAATTACTTTGGTATGTTGCAAAAGCGTATACACTGATGCAGGCATTGGATGAAGGTCTGAAAACCTCTTATAGGTCTATAAATTCAAAATAATGAATTTGCTCACTGTGTCTTCCTATCGCACAGCATATATCTGTGATGTATCATTAGCTAAACAAAAGTATGGAATGAAAAGATTAATTTTATTGACGAGGGTGCTTTTAACCAAAGCATGCGTAGACAATTATGTTGAATCAAGTGTTATATAAAAATGATCTGGGTCCAGAAAGGCGTTTTATCTTTTATATTTAATACGAATATTTAATGTAAACGATGTCTTTTGTGTATATTGCGACTAATTGTAGTAGCAAAATGTTTATAACGATCTGCATATAATTATGTTGACAACAATTTAATTATATATATATATATGAAAAATGTGTTATCTAAGCTAAGTGTGTTCAAAACGGTGTTACACAATATATAATATATCAGAAAAAGATTGCGCTTGACTAATAGAGACACAAAGACAAAAAGAAGAAGAATGATAATAGGTAATGATATATATTAGTCGAATAATTAACAATGGATGGATAATAATCGTTAAATTGATAATAGTAGATAAATGAATTTACATTATATTAAATAAATGTTGTCCACTGTTCATACATACTGTTTGTGAAAAAATCATGTTGTCTCGCCTTCCCCCATGAGATTACAAAATTCACGACCAATTTTCTCGTGACCAGAGTCAGAGCTACGAAATGTACGTCATACGCCTAGCTACCGCGCGCCGTTGGAAATATTCTTCGTCGTCCTTGGTATTTATATGAGAGAATTCCAGTTCACACCGAAAGAATGCGGAGAACTCGAAGTGAAAATATAAATTCCAGCCGAACTTTATATTAAGCAATATCCTCAGCTTATCCGCCCACCCGCATTATTGCAATCGTTAAAGCTGTCGTCTCCAGACGCGTAGATTTATCTACCGAGATCCGCCATTGGTGTCTGCAAAGAGGAAATAAAAATAAAAATAGAAATCAAAAAGTGCGCTCTCGATCGATGAGCCAGTAAGTAGTACCTATAGCGTCATTTATCTTGTAAAGGCGGACAAATTGTCACTGCTGCTGACTGCTGATATATAGGTAGCAGCTAGGACATACTGCAGCACTCTGTAAAGGGAGAGCCGCACACGGCGCAATTCTATTTGCCGATAACGCCCCTTAATGATATAACTGTAAATGCGTTTTGCTAAAACTAAGTATAGCGCTCTTTTCGCTTCTAGTGTACAAGGATATTGTTAATGTTGTAAGAAATTTTTAATGCGAGAAAGCGCGGCGACAAATGTTGATCTATATGATAATCTCTGTATATGCCTATTATATAATATATGTATACATAATCAATAATAAATCATCAACGTAAGAAGTTATCACTGCAATAATAGCAGGTGAAACTGCGAACAATAATAATAACTAACAATAATACGAGCGAATCACGTACGATATTTAAAAATGGTCAAATAATTGGGGTGCGCGTGCGCAGTAGCGTCGGAGCACGCGGAAATCGGAATCAGCTGTGCAGCGCAGTAGGCACGTCAGACGTCACTCGTCAGCGAGTCCACACACACACACACACACACACACACACTACACACACATTCCACAGTCCACAGCATAGAGAGCGCGCGACGCCGCGGCCCAAGCAACACGTGCATCGTACACCATATTAATTCTATTCCCTGTCAGAGCGCGCTGCGTCGCAGAGGAGAAGATCAACAGATCAGGGCCCGCACAGAGAAGAACTGGCTTGGTGGCAGAAAGCAGCCAGGATGGGAGTGCACGATAACGCAGACTCCAAGTACAGTCTGATGGGCAGCGGTGGCGGAGGCTCGGGCTTCGCGAAGTTGTCTGCCAAGCGACCCAACACCGTCGTCTTCGGCGAGGGCAGCCCCAGGAACAAGCTGCTCAAACAGCAGCAGCACGAGGATGCCAAGAGACTCTTTAATGGGCAAACACAGCAGCAGCAGCAGCAGCAGCAGCAGCCAGAGATCACCGATAATATGAGGATAAGCCTTCAGCAGCAACGGAAGTCGCTGCCTGTCTACAGGCTCAGAAAAAAGTACGTGTTCCACGTTTTCTGTCTTTACTTTTTTAAGATCGCGCGCGAGTTTTTAGGTACCTATTATACCTAGCATAAAATATGTATGTATTCAGTTCGGACGGTCCTATGGTCCTGGGTACCATCTACCGATTAGCGACTTTGTTGATATGCCTATATACGGTAAATAGTTGATGCATTTTCGTTGCAGGTTGCTGGAGGAGATCAGGAAGAATAACACGCTCATCATAATAGGCGAGACAGGCAGTGGTAAAACCACGCAGATACCTCAGCTGCTTTTGTCGGCTGGCATGGCAGGATCTAATGGTTGCATTGGTATAACGCAGCCTCGAAGAGTCGCAGCAGTCAGCGTGGCCAAGAGAGTTGCTCAAGAGCAAAATGTGCCACCTGGAAAACTTGTTGGGTATTGCGTCAGATTCGAAGATGTCACCTCCCCACAGACCAGAATCAAGTACCTCACCGATGGCATGATGGTCCGGGAAGCAATGACTGACGAGGTTCTGTCCGATTATTCTATTATAATTCTGGACGAGGCTCACGAGAGATCTGTGCAGACTGACGTACTGCTGGGTGTGGCGAGAAGAGCTCAGAAACTGAGGAACCACAAGAACATGCCACCGCTCAAATTGATTATCATGTCCGCCACTATGGATGTTGACAAGTTTGCAAAGTACTTTCAAGCTCCAGCTATATATTTGGAAGGTCGTCAGCACCCCGTAAAAATGTTTCACACCAAAAAGCCACAGGATGATTATGCCTTTTCAGCACTCGTTACTGCCTTTAAAATTCACAGAGAATCTCCACCAAAGTAATTGTTGCATTAATCTTTTTCTGAATGCTTATCTTGCTGAATTTTCATATTGTGCTGCTTTTTTTTAGCGAAGACATACTGGTATTTTTAACTGGTCAAGAAGAAATCGAAGCTGCTGCTGCTGCAGCTCGACAAGTTGTCAAGCTGCTGGAAGGAAAAGGATATCCTCAGCTCAAAGTATTTCCACTTTACTCGGCTTTACCAACACATCAACAATTGGAAGCATTTAAACCATCAGCTCCAGGAATGAGAAAGTTGGTGCTGTCTACAAATGTTGCCGAGACGTCAGTAACAATTGGAGGTACAAAATAATACATTGCATTATTTTTCAGTTGAAAGTCGGCTTTTTAACGGTATGTTTTTCATTAAAGGAATTCGCAGTGTGATTGACACGGGTGTTGTGAAAGCAAGAACGCACCATCCGACGACGGGACTGGACGTCTTGCGCGTAGAAAAAGTGTCGAAAGCCCAAGCCTGGCAGAGAACTGGACGAGCCGGACGCGAGGCACCTGGCAAATGCTACCGAACTTATACACTCGAAGAGTTCGAAAAGTTGAAAGAGATGCCGATCCCCGAAATACAAAGGTGCTCCCTTGCCGGAGTAGCGTTGCAGCTATTGGCCATAGGAATCGATATCACTACGTTCGACTTTATGGATAAACCACCAGCCGAGTCCATAGATACTGCGGTAGCGTGCTTGGAAAAATTAGGAGCTGTGAAGGGTAAGTTTTTTTACAGTCGTCAAAATGTCATGTAAATTCGATCAACTTGATGAATATCCGTCATTGTCAAGGATCTCCACCGCAACTTACAACCCTTGGAAGAACGATGTCCCTGTTTCCGCTAGATCCCCGATTTACCAAAGTCATACTTGCATCTGTAGAGCACAAGTGCTTGGAAGAAGCTTTGACTGTAATAGCACTCTTGTCGGGGGAGAACATTTTTCTCGATCCACCAACTAAACGCGAGCAAGCATTGGCTGCCAGATCAAGGTAAGCATTCATCCAGTCTTCCTATAGTTGTGCAATACGATTTTCCATCAAATATAGTCGATTTTTTTTAGGTTTTCATCCGACGAGGGCGATCACATAACGCTCTTAAACGTTTATCGTAGTTACATGAATGCTCAGCAGAAAAAGCCCTGGTGTCATGAGAATTTCTTGCATTCTAGAAACTTGGAATACGCACTGAACGTTAGAAAACAACTAGCTTCGCTCACTGAAAGAGCCAAGCTTGAAAAAACTAGTTGTGAGAGCAATACAGAATGCCTCAGAAGGGCTTTGCTCGAAGGCCTAGGCGAAAATTTGGCCGAGTTACAAAGGGACCAAAATTACGTTGCGGTAAATTAATCCTTTAATCACATAGAGATTATTATACAGTATAAGGTTAGTAACTTTTGTAGACTCGACTGTTTTGACTGTTTTACAGGTATCGTCTAGACATCCCGTAGCTATTCATCCGTCTTCAATACTTTATGGCACAAAACCTCGACTCGTGCTATTTACCGAGGTTGTACTTACCGGCAGGTGTTACATTCGAGACCTATCAATCATAGATCCCACATGGTTAAAAGAAAAGTCAGGGTCTTCCGGAAAAGGTGAATAAAATCGTCATTGAAATGTTTTTTTTTTTTTTTTTTACTCATAATATAGACTTGGAGCAATGATTTTGCTAGCTTGCCATTGCGACAAAAAAACAACGATTTGAAAATTCGCAGAGATCGAAATGATCAAAATCAAGTTTTTACAGAATATTCTCAATTTAGAATGTAAATAAATCCTGTTTATATATACTTCGACGGACATTCAACAGAGTACAAATTAAAAAAAAAAAAAAAAAAAAAAAAAAAAAAAAAAAAAAAAAAANAATAATATGCATCTGTAATCCGTCTTTCGTTTGTACGTTTTGTAAACCTGGAATGTACCTTTATTGCTGGTGTTGCAAAAAGTTTTCTATATTGAACGAAATTTTTATATAAAGTTATAAAAAAACTAACTTCTTAAAAGATGCATTCTTCTGTATATATACATATATAGTTTATAGAGATGGATAATATCCAGTTTTATATAGTTATGTTTGAGAAAACACACGTGAAAAACGCAAAGACACGAATAAAAGAAGAAACAAGGCATCACTAGTGGAGGGAGCATTTCTTTCACACATCACTCATCCCCTACAGTCAAACGTCTATTATTGCTTTTTTGAGGAATGTTGAAAAATCAAAAATACCGGTTGGCGAGGCGGCATGCGGGCGCGTATGACGTGCATAAGCGTTAGAAAAGTGGATACTATATTAGATTAAAAAAAATCGAGATATGCATGATTGTTGGCCGTTTCCGCGAACTTGCACGCACATAGATGGCATAAAAAGGAAGAAGAAAGATAAATATGAATTACGCCAAGAGCGCAAGAAAAAGTCGGCGGTGGACTCGTGTCTTGCATGCGGCGTAAATCGCGAATTACAAACCAAGAGTGCGCGCGCGCGTGGAAAAATACACCGGGGCTGGAAAGTTAATCCCGCGGACGTTGCGGGGACTGGTGAGTCGAGCATAACAAGAAAAATTTCCTCGGTTGGAGTAGCAGCAGCAGCAACGGCCAAGTAGTTTAAATACGGGTTCGCGCGTATATACATGTATGAATACGCAAGCACAGGGTGCAGCGGGTGCCTAACACGTTTTTAACGAGCTATGATTAATCCAGCTGCTGCTGCTATGCTGCAACCGCAAGACTATCTGGAACTTGCCGAAGTGAAAAAAGTTTGCGCCTCTACATGTACGATATATTACGTGTCGGCGGGCATAGCGGCTACTGGCGCACATAACGTAACGCGAGGAATTGAAGAATTTCTCGGCCCCAGCGCGGCGGGGCGTTATGTGGCGCGATACTTGTAACAGTAGGCCAGCGGAGCGCTCTCGGGAAGTACGTATGTATAATGTACATAGGTATATAGGTGTACGTAACGGGGCTGGGGGAGAGCGAGTGAGCGAGCAGCGAGGCGGTGCAGGTAGACGACTAAAATCAATATACGTGCCGCCGGCTCGGGACCACAGCACAGCATAGCACAGCCGAGCTCTTCGTCGAGTTTCTCTCCGTATATATACGTGTTGCACGCGTACGTTGCACATTGTAGCCAGCTGCTGAATAAGCGCGAGCTTTCTTTTCGCGATCGTGCAGCAGCTCCAGAGGCTCCACTGCATGCATGGCTGCATCCCTCTCGCCTCTCGCGCCTTATTACTGCCTCATTCCTATTGATTTCCCGTCGCGGCGTTCGATTCGACGCGGACGCGGCTGCGGTGGCACGATTCATAATTTCATAATCGGCCCTGACGGGAAGATGAATATTATATTGTTACGATACTCCGCGCAGAGAGACGTCGGAAAAAGCAGCAGCATATACGCAGGGCTCGGGTCGGGGGCGACGGTGAATTGTTGCGCCCGGGGTCATAATAAAGAGCAGGCCAGCAGGGCCAGCAGGGCCGGCGCGGGAGCTCGCGAGTGCGCGCGAAATAATTAATAAGCGTAATTAACGCTCGAGTTGGAATCTATGGGACGGCTGAGCTGCTTCGTTAGCGCATCAACAATCGCGAAAGTTTTATATATCCGAGCGAGCAAGGGAGAGCTTTGAGAACTTTCATGGACTTAATTAGCAATTTTTCTCCGGCGCGGCTCTTTCAATTATTCGCGCGCGGCGAGAGGTGCGAGTGGTGCGACGTGCTCGAAATACCAAAGCTTTCGAATCCCAGCAGGCGAGGCGACTCCGACTCGGCAAATACTTTAGCGGGGCGAGCGCAATTTTTCCACTTTCTCCGCGAAAACAATCGACAGCGCACTGCGCATCAGCTTTGAAAGCCAGCCGAGCCGGCCGCGGTGCAGTGCAATCTCCTCTACTCCCCGTTCGCGCATTGTCTCTCTGTTTTGTCTCGTTTGTCGTTTGCCGTTTGCTTTATGCGCGCGCTTTGCTGACTGGCCGCGCTCGGGCCGCTGTATAGTCTCTCTAGTCTCTCTGTATAGTCTGTGTGCACTGTGCAGCCGACGGAGAGCCTCAGAACGAGCCTCAGGGCTCAGAAATACGAGTAACGCGCTATTAAGCTGGACAGGCTGTACCGCCCTCGAGGACTCGAAAATTAAAGCGGCCGAAAAACAATGGCCCGCGAGAGCAGGTCCTTTTGAACGTTATAGCGATTTGCGCCGGAGCATTGATTTTCGCGCGGCTGCGACTTTTCAAACCGAGCTATGCCCTTTTTCTCAAGCAGCTCTGCCTCGAGCTCGGCCTCGAGCTCGGCAGATCCGCTTGAATTTTCAGAGCCGGAAGGCTAGCTCTCGCGGTTGCGCAGCCATGCGCGCGTTATACAGGTTGGTAATTATGTATTACGCATAATCGGAGAGCCTGCGGGGCCTGCGGGGATGAAGCAGAAAAGAAAATCTCCCCTCGTCCCCGACTGCAGCTCGCGCGGTCAGTCGTCCGTCGTCGACTCGTCGGCAGCCGAGGAGCGCCGGTGGCCTACTGCGCGAACAGCCCCTGCACCCAGCCGGGCATCTCTCCTCGCGGTAGCTCCCGCCCCTAGGCGCAGCGGCGCGGGAGCGCGCGCGCAGCCGCCCCTCCGCGGCACTCGGCCGCCACCGCCACTCCGTCGAGCCGAGCCGAGCCGAGAGAGCAGCGCTGCCCGGGTCTACTCGGGCAGTATCGAGTGTGCCTCTCTCGCGTCCGCTGTGTGGTAAGACTGGTAAGTGCTCCGCACTGTCCGCAGCCCGCCGCAGCTGGCCGTGGTCGCGCGAGTGCGAGCAGTCCCCCGGCGGCAGCCTGTGGCGCTCTCCGTGCAGCATCGGCGCCTCCGCAGTTCGCAGTTCACGCGCGGGCGGCAGTGTGAGTATAACGCCAAGTAGTTGGTCCAGTTTGATTTTTCTCGGCGCATATCCCGCAGCCCGCAGCCAGCTCCCGTGAATCGCCGATGATAAAATAAATTTCGACTCGGCGGGAATTCGTTATTGATCAGAGAGCGCTGGCTCGAATCGAGTCATGAGTACCGAACGCTTGATAATCGTCCCTCTCCCTCCGATGGGAATCGCTCGCGGCGGGCGAGTTTATTGTGCACGCTTACGTGGGAAGAGCTGGGGGTGAGCTGGGGGTTGAAAAAATCATGCAGAATCGGCCGCGCGCCAGTTGCAGCCTTTTGCGATCGTTTGCAATGTGTGCTCTTACTTTTGACTTTCCAGCGACCAGCGTGACTCGAGGCGCTCGATAAGCCGCCGGCAGCGAAGCGACGATCCCCGAGGCCGACGGATGCAGCAGCGGCGGCGGCGCGCATTAGCCGTAGCACCGATGCACTGCTGCAGGGGGAAGAAAAGACTGAAGGCCGAGGGAGCTGGGGCGAGCGAGCTCTCCGCACGGGTGCAGTGATTCGAAGCGACGTAAACGATACTTCCGGTAAGTTACGCTAATACGCTGCAGACTGCAGTCACGCAGATTTCCCCTCGAGTTTCCCCTTTCCGCGACAACTCAACTCGAAATAGTCGAAATGCATAGTGATATATCGGCTGCCATAATCAACAGGTAGTAAAATAGCCAACGGTGTGCGCCTACGCCGCTCTTCGGCATCGATCGCGCGCGCCGCTATTTTTAGCTCCTGCACAATCCGCGTTCCGAGACTTTCGAGCGCGTTCAGTGCGATCCTGTTCGCCTGTTGCCTGTTGCGCTCGTCAGGCGCCCACCTCGCCGGGATGAAGCGGGATGAAAAGTTGATACACACGAGTTGAACGAGTTGTCTTTTGCAGAAACGATGTGAGGAATGATCACGTGGCTGATGGTTGGACTGCTTTTGTTTACGGAGTCAGCGTGCGACAGTGGAAAAAATGCAGTGTCCAGCAAAACTCGCAAGAATGAAAACGAAGGCGCCTTCGGCTCGAACGACAAGCAGCAGACTGCCATGAAGGCTACCGCCACCACGGCCGAGGAGAACATTTATCGTGCGTACAACATTTTCATTTCTCTCTACTTATACATCTTCATCATTTATCCCGGGCCGATATTGAAGAGTCCCACTTTCCACAGGTCTAACCTGCTACACCTGCGTCAACGTCAGCGACAACAAGGCAAGTCATTTGTCCTGAAAATTCGCGCTACTCAAATCCGTTCTCTAGCTCCGCCCGAGTTATATATAGGTACTTGTAATATGCTCGCAGATGTGCAACGAATGGGCAATAGACACGCCGTGTCCAGCCGGAGGCCGGGATTTCTGCCGATCCCTGCACATCCTGGATAGCCGAGGGCAGAGCGTCTTGGCAAGCATACCCACCTCTTATATTGCATAATACCTATAGCCGTTACACTTTTATTTCACTTCTCGCTTGCCTTCCTTGTAACATACATACTTAACAGAGTAGCGGGACGCGCTATAGCCGCTATATCACTCGAGCAATCGTGTCATTTTATAGGTGAGCAAGAGCTGCGTCAGTAAAATCGAATGCAGTCCAGCGTCCGTCGGCTGCGTGCCCATTGATACGCAGAAGGTTCGTATAATGTTACTCGCATAAAACTGCGCTCGCGGCCCGACAGTCCAATGGCGATTCAATACCCGTCACCCCGCACCCGATAGTCCGTTGCGACAGATTATATGTTATAAAGAGAATAACGCGCGCGTCCGCGCTCGAATCTATATTTAACCTTTTTACCATTATCCCGCCGCTTACTGCACGCGGCTTTCAAGTGCTATCAAACATGCAGCGCTCTCTCCCTCTGAAGCATTAAAATTAAATGCCTTCCGTGAATTTTGCCGAATTTATTTACCGCGCCGCTTGCTTGGATCGCGTTATTACGTGCAGTTCCACCTTTTTGAGCCTGAATTCAATTATATATACGCGAGCGATCATTATACGAGTTCCGCGCTGTTCAAGTTTTGTGAAAGCTCATCGCGGGATGACCCGCTGAAATATCGATTCGGCGCGTGCGCGCAGTGTTCGTGCAAAAATTTCCAGACCATTAATCCGATGAATCCGGCTCGCGCCGTTGCCGAAAAAAGCCGTCGGTGACGCTTCATTTTTCGATGAAAAAGCACACACGTATTATATTCAAGTAGATCGATGCTTTCGATTGCATTGCGCGCTGCCTCCCCCGCGTGTTGAAAATCTAGCAGCGAGCGCAATTCTGGCCTGTGCATCCACAGATATGTATAAGCTGCTGCGACACGAGTTACTGCAACATCGAGTCGCCGACGAACGCGACGAACGCGACGTTCTCGCGCAAGCGGCCGAAACCGAAGAGCCTCAAGAAGAAGAAGAAGAAGAAGAAGAATAGCGACAACGCTGTGGACCAGGACGAGGACGAGGACGAGGACGAGGACGAGGCCTCGGCCGCGTCCCAGTCGATACTTTTCCCGCCGAGACTGGCCAGCCTCGCCTACAGCACCGCCTTCTACTCCGCAATTAGCGTCTTTCTCAATCGAGCATATCATTAATAGATCGTAATGTACATATATTAAACATTCGATAAATTATGCGCACCTTTACACGCAGTCACGCGCAACACTCTGCTGCCGGCGGAATGACAAGCGAGAGAGTTAATTATAGATACACACGAGATACATATACAAAATACAATATACAATATACATGCAACAATCAAGATATACCTATATAAGCGAGGCCAATTGTAGAATTAAGATGAAAAGGGAGGAAATGCAATATTGTAGAAGACGCTGTCAGAGCTGGTTTCTCGCGCGCCTTTGGCGGTGCCGGAGGATGTGTACCCCCCGCGTCTCGTTCTCGAGTCTGAACCGCGCGCACCGCATCCTCGCCGCTCGCCTCTATTTCTCGGTCTCTCTCCATCTCGAAAACGCGGCCGGAAAAAAAGGCGAAGAAAGCAGTGTAAACCCGCGGGGCCGCGCGTCGCTGAAAAGGGGCGAATGAGCTTCTCTTCGAGTTTCTCTTGCTCCCTCGTTCTCCTCTTTTCGCGGTTTTGTTAGCTGAATAGGCTGCGCCGCAGCGGCTGCTGGTCAGTCTCGTTGACTCTTTACGCGGCCGATTTTCAGAGGAGATAGCTGAAAAGCCCCCGTCGTCGTCGGTGAACCGGGCGAGCGAGTACTTGAGCCCCGTAAATGAGCCTTATTATTTGCTTGCAAACTGTTTTTTTTTGTTTGTTTGTTTGTTTTTTTTTTTTCATGAGATAAATAGCCATTTTTATTCGGGGCTTTTCAAACGAGAAAATTGCCCGGCTTTTATTCGTTTACAGGTGGTTCTTCATTCATTCCTTTTTCCTTTAGCTCTCGGCCACTCGGGCTACTCTCTGCAGCTGCCGCTGTTCTGATGCTGCGCATAGATGTATTGCACAGATTAAAAATTGTTTGCGTACATCTCGTAGCTTTTTTTCTCCAAGCCTAGATTTCTATTTGCAATACAACATATAATTACCATTATACCGCTAGGGTATACACGAATCAACTCACTGCAATATTATATATAATTATAAATGCATTTAAGCGCAATATTGAATAAATGGGAATAAATAGCAGATTTTAATCTCGCAGGTTATTGATGCAGTGAGAAGAAAATTGTTTAAAATAGTCTCGAAATTTTGCGCTCAGTTGTGTCGATGTCAGATGTAGAAACATAATAATAGGTATAACACGAAAAAGGATCTCAGACTTCACGAACAACGCCCTTTATCATCATATGAACATGTGTATGAATTTTTCACTGTGATTTAAAGTACATAAAGAACAAAGTGTGCATTAAAAAAAAGGTAGGAAACTTTTTCTAGTGGTTTTTATTTAATTTATCCAAACGTAGTGCTATTATTCAAGTCTATATAGATATCTGCATGCAGCAGACGGTACAACAACCAACACAAAAGTAGAGCGGACACACACACACACATACTGCAGAGATGTACAAGTATTGGACAAAAAAAAAACATAAAAACTCGTAAAGTGAAAAATGTTCAAACATGTAGTGTAGACAAAAGAAGGAATAACAGAGCGTCATATATATAACGGTGCCAATTTTTCAGAGTGATGATGCGTAAAAATATATGTCAAATACAAAAAAGCAAACGTTGTCTCTCAAATCCTCGTGTTATAAGCGTTGGATGCAAAAGACAAAAAGTATATTCTCCACTGTATACTGCGATACGCGCAAGTGGAACTTTGAGACGGCGAGTTTTTTCCAGTCATACACTGTACAGCAACAGCATACACATCGTGTGCGCGTCTTGCCTAAGTATATTCCCGCGAGTCGCATCGTGCGAGCGCGCAGGATAATTATTATTACATACATAGATATGATATAGATGCATATACGCATAAAATACATATATATAAACAATATTCGAAGAAGCAGGCACTATACACAATATAATGAATGACGAAGACATAGTGATCTGCACAATGAAGGAATTGTTTTACTCATCTTTACGCGTATTTTATATAGTTACTAAAAATATAAACGAGATATAAAACACAAAACGCAAACAAAGCAAAAAGTAAGTACGCGCGGATGTATACATACTTATGCGGTCGCTATGTATCATTATAACGTGTATGCGTATATTATTGTTATATAATGCGTGATACGACCTATACAGAGTTTTTAAGTAAATAATGAACTAATGGAATTGATTATTGTACACATCTTATACACACACACACACACACATATATATATATATATATATATATATATATATATATGAGTATGAATTTAATATAGATGCATTACACAACTGCGTGTACGCAGATGAAGGCGATATGAAAAGAGCAAAAAGGTCAAGCACGCAAAGACGTAATATATTTATATATTATAGCGCAGACCTAAACTTATAATATAATATACACACGTACAAAGGATCGAGGCAGAAGTGTCAAAAGTAGATGTTCACTATAGGCTCTATAAGTGCGACGCACTCGCATGGAAAGCACAATTTCTAATGTATTAACGCAAAGTTTACAACATAATATGCAATTTGTTTCAACTGGGGACTTGCATATAATTCCTGTATATTGATTACGTTTTCCATAACTTTTCGTCACACAGGACACAGCTTTATTTTATACATAAAACTATGCGTGCGCGCGCACACACACACACAGGTCACGGTCACGCAGTGTAGTTATGATGATATAAATGTAAAGTCCCACGCATCTCAGTAGTTTGCATATCAAGCAATATATATACACCTACATTTTAAAAAATATAAAGAATTAATCTGCACGATGAAAACAACTTCGACAATTTGCGTTTTATTTGTATAATACATCGATGATTTTTTTCAAGTAAAGAAAGAGTGCCAAAAGGTTTTATTTCAATGCAAGTTTCCATGATAAACACGACGTAATAACTGCAGTTGGTACTCCTAGTTATCGTCAACTGTCGTAGATGCCTATATGCGTTTTATCGTATCTGATGTAGTACATAGGTATATATATATATACATATATAAGGATATTTCGAAAAAAGTATAAAACATTAGAATAAAATAACAAGACACACTCACAAAAAAAGTTATCTCTTCTCTTTCTCGCGTCTATTAGGCGACTGTGCCTTTTTTTAAGTGTTGCTTGTCGTAATACTGCCTATACTTTTATGCATAGCCTTATAAAATGAAGATAACAAAAGCAAAATGAATGAAATTTCATCTTTATAAAATGTATATTAAAATATACACAAGAAACAAGTTATATAAATTATGAAGAAATACATGTTTTATTAGACTATTACAATACTACCATGAGTTGAATGATAAACATGTCTATTTTTTATATATATATGCAAAATTGCATTACGTAAATATCCGTTTGTGTATAATTTTATTTCAGACCTACTCTAATCACAATATATCTTACAAATATAAGAATAATTTTTAAGTCTCAAGTGCGTGAACTTTTCATTTCTCTCACTTCCTCGCAAGCTTTTATCTCATTATTTTTTGGACGTATCCTTCAAAAGACTCCACATTTTCACCCTTATTTTTTAAATAGTAACAAATAAATAAATAAGTATGACTACGTACGCCCGCGGTTCCCGTTTGAAATGCGCGTCCACACATCAGTTTCGCCCCATGGTCCGCGGGGCGAAATTGTACAAAAAAAATGCTCTTTCCATTCGTTTTATTTTAACGTCTACTAGAAGAGCTAGATTAGCCCACGGACGCCATCTGTCGAATCACCGGCAAAGCACAGTCTGCATCGCTGCAGCCACTAGCCAGCAGCCGTTGCCGTTGGCCCGTTGCAGCCGTTGCAGGTGCAGAAATAACAAATAACTGATGGGCTATTCATACTTTGGCACTTTGTGTTCGAAATTTCGAATATGCCATAAAGTGGGCTCAACGCCTCAACCTAGAGGATGACACGAAAAACACGGGCAAACTGCAAAGTAGGTGTATATTTTGGTATATATATACTTACGAAGCCCAGCACATATGCATACTACTTATTTAACTTATTGTACTCATCGGTTGAATACACTCATTCCGAGATGTTGCTGCCGCTGCCGCCGCCGCTGCTCCTCGGCTAGTCGGCTCCTTCGATAAAGCAGCACAGCAGTACTTACACCACACGACACACATACTCACATACAGGCAGCGGGCAGCCCAGTGGCGAGTAGTCGTAGTTCGTAGTCGCTCGAGTATTAGGCTCTTGGGCGCACGATGAGGTCGTTTTAGTACAGCATAACAGCAATTTTTATGCATTTATACCGCAATTTATACCCGCTTACCATCAGTTATTATTAACTCGCCGAGGATCGAGGGGAGATAGACATTCGGAAGCGACATGGAGAACAACGTGGAGGAGAATCCCAAGTCGTCGGCGTCGGCGACGGCAACAGTCAAGAAGTCAGAGGACGACGACAGACACGAGGAGGAGATCCACGAGAAAGATGGCAGAAGCAAAAGGCAGGTTATAGTCTCGGTCATCATCGAGACTCGTCTCTACTCTAAACTATCATCCCGAATGCCAATATTGGATATAGTTTTCTCATTACGGATTCTCGAGTCTTTCTCTTAATTTTTTTATTTCTTGTCCCTGCTCTTTTCCTGCACTTGCTCGCTGCACGCTGCTACTATAATAGGTATATTAAGATGCCGTCGAGTGTTTATATAGGTGTATCCCTGACCGGTGAGGCATTCTGCTGCACTGCGCGATATTGATGTATTAGTATACTTATGGATACAGCGATGTAGGGTGTAGGCCGAGAGAGCATGATGATGAGAATATACGGTACATTATATTTTTTCATGCGAATAACCTAGAAATCAAGGCTTCATGGAAATTGATTATTTCGGAGCAGCTGATAACTCGAGTTATTTTTTGGCAATCATTATAATAGTCATTATTTCAAGGAACGACCATCTGTTCCTACATACGTTATCTTCTCATGTTCATTATATACATCACAAAGATGATGCGCACTCTCTTGCTTGACTAATTCTGATTGCATTGTATAGTCGAGTGATTTATCCTACGAGTAGATAGTAGCAGATCATCATATTTTAAGTGTGAATCATTTTTATTACTACTGTCAAAATTCCAGTTCAAAAAAGAGAAGTCGCAAGAAAAAGGCTCAAACTGGTTCTGGAACTGCGACGGAGAATAATGACGAGGGCAGCAAGGATTTGACAAACTCCACACTACTGCCTGCACAAGTGCCTAGCACTTATGCCAATATTTCCATTAAGGATATACAATTGGCAATGGATGTCTTGAACTTGCAGCACAAGCCAGCCAAGACTCAGGAGGAAGCACTGCAGAAGTCTTATCAATTTTGGAGTACTCAACCAGTACCAAAAATGGGTATGTTAATTTTTTTCTAATGGATGTAACATTTTCAAAAAGTTTTCGTATCCATATCCCAGAGTTTAGAATGATGATTTTTCCTTCTATGCAGATGAAAAAATAGTGTGCAACGAACCAATTGAGCCTGATAAAGTCTCCGTCAGAGCAGATCCCTACTCACTTCCAGCTGACTTTCATTGGGACACCTTAAACCTGGATGACCCATTGGTATTGGCAGAGTTGTATTCGCTATTATCCGAAAACTATGTTGAAGACGATGATGCAATGTTTAGGTTTGATTATCCTCCTGCCTTTTTGAAATGGTGAGTTTTTAAATCCTTGTATCATTGCGCGTGTTATGCCGAATTTCTAATAATTATTTACCAATTAAAATTTATTCTTAGGGCTCTACAACCTCCAGGTTGGTGCAATGAATGGCACTGTGGTGTTAGAGTTACTAAAAGTGGTCGCCTTGTTGGTTTTATATCTGCTATACCTGCAACCCTAAGAGTTTATGACAAGTAAGTTGTTGGGTAATTAGAGATTTTTTACATCATAAGCAACATTTTATTTGACATTTTTTTTTCTTGCAGGGTGCAAAAAATGGTAGAAATAAATTTTCTATGTGTTCACAAAAAGTTGCGCTCAAAGCGTGTCGCTCCCGTATTGATCCGCGAGATTACACGAAGAGTAAATTTAATGGGAATATTTCAGGCAGTGTACACTGCCGGTGTAGTGCTTCCCAAGCCCATCGCCACATGCAGATACTGGCATCGTTCGTTGAATCCGAAAAAGCTTATCGAGATCAAGTTCTCGCATCTGTCGCGTAACATGACAATGCAAAGAACTTTGAAATTGTATAAATTGCCGGATAACCCGAAAGTTCCTGGCTTCAGGAAAATGGTCCCAGCAGATGCGGCTCAAGGTTTCAAGCTTCTTAACAACGTTAGTTTTTTTATTATTTCCTTTCAACTTGTTTTACGATAAACAGCAAAGTATTGTTGCAACTCGCAATATTCTTATACTTGGAAATTCGATTTTTTTGTTCTTCCGCTTCAGTACTTGAGCAAATTCGACCTATCGCCGATCTTTACGGAGGAGGAGTTTACGCATTGGTTCATGCCGCAGAGCGGTATAGTTGACAGCTTCGTGGTGGAGAATCCCGAGACGAAGACCATTACGGACATGGTGAGCTACTACACCCTGCCAAGCTCGGTCATGCATCACCAAACACATAAAAGTCTACGCGCGGCGTACAGCTTCTACAACGTATCAACCGCCACACCTTGGTTGGAACTCATGCAAGATGCTCTCATATCGGCAAGAAACGTAAGGATTTTGCAAAATTTGTCTAATAAAACCTAAAGATCGTGGTGCGTTTCTTTTGCATTTGTTAAATCTGTTTTAATCGTAGATTTTAAGCATAATCTTTAAACAACTCTGGATATGTTTTTCAAGCTGAATTTTTTATTATACTTGATTACAGCTTGGCTTTGACGTGTTCAACGCACTGGATCTAATGGACAACAAGGAATTCCTGGAGCCGCTAAAGTTTGGCATTGGCGATGGAAATCTCCAATACTACCTGTACAATTGGCGATGTCCGAGCATGACGCCCAACAAGATTGGGCTTGTTTTGCAATAAAAAAAAAAATAAATAAAAAAGAATAAAATCCGACAAACAAGAAGGCGAAGAAGAAGTCACGAAAACAAAGTAGCGATTTGAAGCGCATCGTTTGAAACATTAGCTCAAGGAAAAATAATACGAGAAAAAGCTGCAGAAAAAAGAGCAAACACGTGGGGAATGTTCACGTGCATATAAGTTTATCTTTGTGGTGATCACAGTTTGAAATATCAGCCAGAATACTGCCGCTGAAGGATAATTTATAAGATAAAAAGAGACAAAACGAAGGATGAACGTTGACGTTATTGCTGCTGTTATTGTCATACGCATACACACTCACCGCTGTTGTTGCTACTACTTTACCATCACTGCGTTGCTGAGCGATGAAGTTTTAATTGAGACCTGGTGAATTTTACAAACGTAAACGATAAATAGAGGGGGAAAAAACGGAGTAATGCAACGAACAAGGCTTTCTTCGAAAATCCAGAACTTTTAGAGGATTAAGCATCAGTTTTTTGCTTAGAAGTTAATAGAAATATGTATATGTATATATGTATATATGCATATATATACAAACAGTCAAATTGTTTCGTTGGCAAGTTTTTGCAATTAAAGTAAATAAAAAAATATAAAAAATCCAACAAATCAGATGATATGAATGCATATGGGTGGAAGAAAATAAACTGGGCTGATCCGTGGTAAAAGAGAAAATAAAGGACGAGTTTCATCTAGAGACATGCAAACCTTATTTCATACCATTTTTATTGAAAATATCCTCATAAAAGTTTGATAACTTAGGTTCAGCCATCAATCCGTAGCTGCGAGTAAGGAAGCGCTCGTTTGCTAGCAGTGTAGATAACGAAGCACCTGTGTCCTCGTGCGAGAGGCTAGTAGGCGGCCTTGAAAGCATCGCGCAAAGCCTTGGCCACGCGCACGCCTCCGTGTCGATGGACCTCGGCGCGTCGTCGCGGCGACTTTTATCGTTCATGTGTGCGCGCGCACGAGATTAATGACGCGACGCGAGGTGGGGGAGTGCGCAATTAGCTAGCGTGTACTCGCACACGGGGATGGCGCGTAGCGTAACGTTTGTTTTTCTCGGGGCTTTTTTTGCTCTTGATGTGATTAACCTTTCGACTGTCAGCGCGCGCGGGACCCTTGGAGAGTGCACTCGCGTTGGCGGTGGCCGCTGGGCGAGCGATAAGCAGCGCTACTGTCATTACGAGGTTGTTGACTTTTTTTATGCATCAGGCGCCGGGACTTTGGCTTTTGTTTCAAGAATATGTGTTGTAGGCTTTGTTACATCATTATTTAACTGCTGCCTCGCGCGGCTAAATTAACGAAATTATTGCTATAGGTAAATTCGCACCTTCTGCTTCGCTCGAGTTGCTTAATTTTACCCGAGACCGCAAACTTGGTCAGAGACCACTTTCGTCTCGTATAGAATATATATATTTGAAAGACAGCTGCCTCTTGTCTTAGTCAAGTATGTATACAAACGAAGGTGCGTAAATGCGGTAAAATGAAAATCGAGGTGAAATTAACCAGACGAAACCGTGAACCGCGCGCACAAGGAAATCTGCGGATGGAAGGAAAATAAACGCAATGTTGTGCATACAAACTGTAGTATCAGAGTGTGCGAGCACACCTGAGTAGAGCTGTCTGAGCTGTCTCACCTCTCACGTGAGTCGCGCGCGCGGGAGGCAACAATAGCGCGACTTGACCTCGCGCAGTGGGAGATGCGCGTGCTTGCACTCGTCGTTCTCGACTCGCTCGCGGCTCGCGGCTCGCGGCTCGCGCGATAACGCGGCTCACGAACGCGCGCATACAGTGCTCCGCGCACTATCAACCTGTACACGCACGCGACTTGTATGTGGGGCGAAAATGGCGCGCGCGCGCGCGCACTACTGCGATGGGGGGACTCTCCGTCGCCGCGACAGCCGAGAGCGCATGCATATAAGAGAGGCGGCAGATAGAGAGAGAGAGAGAGAGAGAAGACGAAATGTGCTTGCGATCTCGAATAAATAGTGCCCAAGTTCCAGGCAGGCTGCAGCTTTTCGAATTCGCGCGCGGAATATCGCGGGAGCTTGCGGCGGTCGACTCGCTACGCTCAGGTGGCCCCTCCGTGCAGTGATCGCAGTGATCAGTGCTCTCCCGGGACCCGGCCTCTACGCCACACTCTGGCCCTCGCTCTGGCCTCGATGCCGTCGCAGCCGATTCCCATGTGCAGCAAGTGGTCCCTCTTGACGGGGCTGATCTGTCTGCTACTTGCAGCCGACAGCACGGATTCCAGGCTCTTTGGGTAACTAGCCCCGATATTCCATTCTCTCATGCTACTTACTTACTTACTTACTTACTTACTTACTTACTTACTTACTTACTTACTATTACTACCTACTATTATTGCGTGCTGCGGCGCAGGAGAGAAAAATAGCAGCAGCGCTCTCGTTATCTCGCCTACTCGCGGAGTTTAACAACCTAAGAATATTCAATGAATTTCAGATAGTACACGCACACGCGGAGAGCATGTTATATCGAGTGTGACGCGCGTGAAAAAGTAAAAACTCGAGGGCTTTAAATATTGTATTATTGCGCGTTGCGGGGGGAAACATTATAATGCACTGGATCATTTCATCAGATTCGGTCCACCGGCCCCGCTCGGCAACGCTTCGAGGAATTTCCAAGTTTACTGGAATGTTCCCAGCTTCATGTGCCACAAGTACGGCATGAACTTGGAGCAAGTGTCCAAGAAGTTTGGCATCCTGCAAAACCAGAAGGACGAATTCAGGGGTGATAAAATCGCCATTCTCTACGATCCCGGCGACTTTCCCGCTCTGTTGAAGGACGAGAAAACTGCCGGTGAGAGGAACGACGATAAATGCTTATCATTTTTACATGAGAAATTAGGCTTATCACAATAGACTCGACTATAATTATTCTATACTCGCCTGCGTCTACACAATTCTGGATCGTGGTTAATTAATTATGTATTCTCATCTTTATCTGCACGTGTACTTTGAGAGAGGAAAAATAGTCCACACCGCAGATACGACGAGCGATTCTAAATTTCCTGCTCGTATCCTGTCCATTATCATTTGTTGAAATAATTCGCAATGCTGCTTGCATAGGTTCTAATTTTCAAAGATTTTCAGATAACGCAATGCCGTTTCTCTTTGCTCCCCTCTTCCGTAGACAACTGCATTCTTCGGAGAAATGGCGGCGTGCCCCAAGAGGGCAACCTGACCCTCCACCTGGACTATTTTCGGCGCCACCTTACCGAACAGATTCCCGACGCCAACTTTTCCGGCATAGGCGTCATCGATTTCGAGAGTTGGCGTCCGATCTTCCGTCAAAATTGGGCCTCGCTACAGATCTACCGCGACTACTCGCTCGACTTGGAACGCCAGCGTCATCCCGGCTGGAGCCAAAAGGCCTTGCAGCTCGAAGCTAGCGAGAGGTTCGAGAGGGCCGGGAAAATATTCATGCAGAGGACGCTGGAACTGGCGAAGAGGCTCAGGCCTAAGGCTTCCTGGGGATATTACGCGTATCCGTACTGTTTCAACATGTCGCCGAATCAGCCGGGATCTCAGTGCTCGCCGAAGGTCGTGGAAGAGAATGACGCGTACGTTTTCGCTTTTCTCCGCCCGTTCATTGGCTTCATCGTTCATCGTTCATCGTTCATCGTTCATCGTTCATCGTTATACGCGCATATACCTGAGTCCTGCTTATTCACACGCGCGCACACATTGCACCTCATCATCGCATCATCGCATCCAACACCAATTTATGATTCAATTAAATCAAGCTTATCCTTTCCGCATTGGTCAACCGCCAATACGTCGATCAGAATGTCATGGCTGTTTGGAAACCAGAAGATTCTCCTGCCGTCGCTGTACCTTCAGCACAAGCTCAGTCCGCAGCAAAGGGTGGGCCTTGTCCGGGGTAGAATCACGGAGGCCGTCAGACTTGCGAGAAAATCGCCTAGTAAGGACGTGAAAGTCTTGGCTTACTACTGGTTCAAGTTTCAAGATCAGCACGACAGTTTTGTCGAATCGGTTGGTACATTTTATAATATAAATACTGCAACGTCTTTTCTAAAAACATTCTCAACCTCTCGACCTTTTCAGCCGAAAGGTTGAGATTATTGAGAATGATTTCCGCTAGGGAAGCCACAGAAATGAAGCTTGAAATGAAATAGCTCTTGTGTACTGATGAACGATTTTATACAGCGGGACCTCAGCAACACTTTCAACGAAATAGCCAAACGCGGCGCTGATGGCATAATCATTTGGGGTAGCTCAGACGACTTCAATACCAAGAGCAAATGCACGGCTTTCCAGGCGTATCTCGACAAGACTCTTGGTCCGTCGGTTCAGCGTGTGAGACAGCAGTATAGCGCTTGATATCCCATAAACAAGTACTCTGTGTCGCTGTCAGCCTAACAATAATGACAACAACAACAACAACAACAACAACAACAACAACAACAACAACAACAATAATAATAATCTGTCCAGAGAAAAAATCCTTTCGGTCGTTACGTCGCACCGAACGATTTCGATGGAGTCGTTTTATTTTTGTATCCGTGTTTCTGTGAAATAAGGTATAAACACATCGCGCGCATCTCTCATTGTAAACGCGCCTGAAAGGCCCTGCGCGATGGTTATTATTCTTCGAAGGTTGTTTATAATCAAAGCCTGGCGAACGGTGAACTTAATTAACAATGCGCAACTGTTGCGTACATTTCGCAACGATATTGATATTGCAGGCGTGAAAAGTAATTGTTATCGCTCCTGCAGTACAGCGATACAACAATTTTGCTCATATTTGAATGCTCCTGTTGATCGACGCTAATTCAAAATTCTATTCGTAAGCATGTTAACACGCGCACGAGGCGTGTCGTATCATAAGAAAACTGTGCAAACATTTTACTTAATTATTTTATTTATTCAAGCATCGCTATAAGACAATTATTTTTGTACTTGCCGACCAATGCTATTCGTCGTACTTAGCCTCCGTTTATTTTTATGATTAAAACACATGTTTGATGTTAATCATAAAACATATACATACACAATGAAATAGAATAAAAGCAAAACAAACCGCAAATGTAAAACTTTGTAAATTATACAAGTGAGCTGGCACTATAGTTGATTATAATCATCACTCGGCGCTGTACAAGGCAAATTGTTTTTGGTACATCGACAGCATATGCTTTAATGCTGTGTTCTCGAGAAATACTTGCAAGGGGATCCACTGTGGACAGCTGATAGCCCATATAATCAAAGGAAGAGAGAGAGAGAGAGAGAGCTACTTACTCACCGATCGAGCCTCGGTTCACTCCTCGCGTTTGCTCTCTAGCAAAATTACAACCCTTTCCTATCCTATCCTCGATCCCTCTCCCGAGATCCGAGCGAGCACATGATATTATGCGGTTACAGTATATGGATACGTGTGGAGGAAGGCGAATGAAAGAAAACGAGCGTCATGAGTATCTCCTGTTTCTCGCCTCTCTGCTCCTTTTCTCGGTATAAGTGCACGCAGACGTGAGCCGCGTACGAGATGCTGGAGCATGCTGGAGAGAGAGAGAGAGAGAGAGAGAGAGAGAAAGCGCGAGTGAGAGATGGAAGGATAAGAGGGGGAAGAGAGGTGCCGCATCAGCGGTTCTGCGCGAGAGGAGATCGTTCGCCTCTCCGCGCGCGCGTTGAAGAGGAGCTACCGCAAGTTTACGCAGCCGTAGGTGCGTGTGAGCTTAGCTACTTGCGGCCGATGCTCTTCTTACGAGATCCTATTGTAACTGCGCCTCGAAACCTACTCGTACGTCGGCGGTCGGGTGCATGCAGCCCACTGGAAATCGGCGCATCGTCGAGGCGAAAATTGGATACTTTTGAAGCGGAATTATGATAATAGCGATCTGCCTCTCCGCGAGTCTGCGAGCCGCAACGCGAGCGAGCGAGAGAGAGAGAGAGAGAGAGAGAGAGCCCGCGCAGCGACGACGGCAGGAGAGCCGCGAGAAGGCGGCAGGAGAGAAGGCGAAGCCAAGAGCGAGCAGGACAGAGAAGGCGCGCGTCTTGGAGCGCCGAGGTGGCTGCGTGTTGGTGAGCGCGCGCGCGCCCGCGGAGTAAGGGAAAAGGAAACCGCGGCGGGCAAGCCGCAGCTGCAGAGAAAGCGAGACGGAGCTAGGCCTCGCGCGCCGGAGAGGAAGGAGTAGCCTGCACAAGATCACCGCCGCGGCGAACAGTTTCTTCGTCGACGACGTCGCGCGCGACTCGACTCTGCGCCCATCAGGCGCTGCCGCGCCTCGTGCCTTGCCTCTGCACTCTCCTAGTCTCCTCCCCAGTGTCCGCTCCACGCGAGTGTCGCTCAGTCTCAGTCCGCGCTCCTTCCACGAGCAGTGCTCCCTAGCAGTCGGATTCCTCGAGTGCCAAAGACCAAGGTGCCCATCAGGTGTGTATAACCGGCAGCAGACGGATCAAGCAGTTTTCTGCCTCGGCGCTTGTGATGTGCGATCGGCCGGAGCGCTGCGCGCGACAGATCGGTAAAGAGGCCTGCAGCTGCTCTGCCGCCGCGAGGAAACTCTGCCCTGCGCAGCGGACTTTTCCAGAGCCTATTCCATATTCGGCACCCGAGATTAGCTCATTTTTGCGCCCTGCCTACACTGCGTATGGCTTGCAGCGCGGAGAAAGGCGCGAGAAAGGACCGACTCTCTCGCGATCTTGTTACTGGCTTTTACGCAGTTTTTAGCGCCTCGAGTGTGAGCCGTCGCATTTGCATACGGCTACCTTGGATCTCGGCGTTTCGAAAACAAAACCGTGCCGAGAGCGGACTCGGCGATCTGCGAAATCGCAATCCGCTCGTCCAGCAGCAGCCTGCGCTATTCCAATTTTAGAAGTGACACACGATACATCATCCCGGTGTCTATACACTTCCGATGTGTCGGCGCGTCGCGTTTACGCGCTCGCGGGCTCGCTATTGCCCAACGTCTCGCTGCGCGAAGGACCGAAAAAAAGTCCAGAGACCCAGCTCGCACCTCTGAAATTTATTGTAATAGCAACGGCGCGCTCGATCATATCCCTCTCTCCGTCCCTCCAGCAGCTCCAGCTTTGGTGTTCTATCCGCACAGCTCGGCGGCGCATCTCGCGCGCGGAGAACCAGTTGGCCGGGCGCTCTCCTCGTTTTTCAGCTCTTCTCCGCGCGTCGTGCACTTACGTCGTCCTCTCTCGCTCTCTGTACCTATACAGACGCGGCCTACACACACACACACGCACTAGAGCTGNTGCAGCTGCTCTGCCGCCGCGAGGAAACTCTGCCCTGCGCAGCGGACTTTTCCAGAGCCTATTCCATATTCGGCACCCGAGATTAGCTCATTTTTGCGCCCTGCCTACACTGCGTATGGCTTGCAGCGCGGAGAAAGGCGCGAGAAAGGACCGACTCTCTCGCGATCTTGTTACTGGCTTTTACGCAGTTTTTAGCGCCTCGAGTGTGAGCCGTCGCATTTGCATACGGCTACCTTGGATCTCGGCGTTTCGAAAACAAAACCGTGCCGAGAGCGGACTCGGCGATCTGCGAAATCGCAATCCGCTCGTCCAGCAGCAGCCTGCGCTATTCCAATTTTAGAAGTGACACACGATACATCATCCCGGTGTCTATACACTTCCGATGTGTCGGCGCGTCGCGTTTACGCGCTCGCGGGCTCGCTATTGCCCAACGTCTCGCTGCGCGAAGGACCGAAAAAAAGTCCAGAGACCCAGCTCGCACCTCTGAAATTTATTGTAATAGCAACGGCGCGCTCGATCATATCCCTCTCTCCGTCCCTCCAGCAGCTCCAGCTTTGGTGTTCTATCCGCACAGCTCGGCGGCGCATCTCGCGCGCGGAGAACCAGTTGGCCGGGCGCTCTCCTCGTTTTTCAGCTCTTCTCCGCGCGTCGTGCACTTACGTCGTCCTCTCTCGCTCTCTGTACCTATACAGACGCGGCCTACACACACACACACGCACTAGAGCTGAGAGAGAGAGAGAGAGAGAGAGAGAGCGAGCAGCGATCGCACTTGATCGAGGCAATCGCGTGTCGCGCGCCTATATGTACTGCGACGTTATCTTCCGCGCGCGCGCGCGCCGAGGTGGAGGGAAAAACCGGCATGGTCACTGTACACGTACACCTACAGAGGCAAATACATACGTAGCGTGCGCGTGTGTTCGGGTAGAGTAGTGGGGCAGGTCTCGGGTGATTTTTTCCCTGGCGGGAAAGGCGCGGATCAGGTAAATTTTCGTTCCCACTTGGCTTGCTTTCTGCGCTGCAGCGACGCGAAACAGCGGCCGAGCGATGCCCGCGATGATTTTCCCGCAAAACCCGAGGCTAAGCCTGCCCGCGCTGCATGCGAGGCTGCATGCGCACAAAGGAACACAGTCGATAGAGCCTGCGGCAACGTATGCGCGCACGCACCTGAGAAAATTTCAAGATCGCTCCTCCCGAGCTCCCCGCGCACTGCCTCTCTCTCTCTCTCTCTCCCTCTCGCCGCACCGCACGCGTATCATAGCGTGTAATGCGAGGAAATGCACGTAGGTGCAGCTTGCAGTGCGGCGAGCAGGGCCGGAGAGGCGGGTATGTTATTATAGAGCAGAGAGATGAGGGCACGCGCGGCGTTATTATAGCTAGCTCTCGGGCGCGCGCGAGAGCGAAGGAGAAAGAGTTTTCCCGTTGTAGTTGATGCAGCGCCACGATTGGCAGATCGCGCAGATCGCGCAGATCGCGCACATCGCGCACATCGCGCACATCGCGCAATCGTCTGACCGGAGCCCGGCATCTTACTACTGCACTCGTGCGCGCGGTGGCGCGGGCGGGCCGTTGAGACGGTTCTCCGCGTAAATTGAAGAATTGAAAAAATTGTAAAGATTGAAAAAATTGAATGAATCGAATGGAGAGAAGAGCGCGCTTTAGGGGCAAGAGGCGGCGGCGAAAAGGGGCGAGAGAAACGGAGAAACGGCGGCGCGCGGGGCGAAAAAAAATAGTCGGTTCGGCGCCACTTAATAGCTATCACGTTCTTTCGCCTCGGCCTCTCCTTTTTTCCTCCGTCATCATCATCGTCCCGCGTATATGTGTATACGGGCGCGCGCGCGTGGCGAGCGTGTAGAGGGGCCCTTTTCGGAGGCGGGCGAGGTGGCGTCCGAAAATTTATATCCCCGCGGCGCGTTCTCTCTCTCTCTCTCTCTCTCTCCTCTCTGACTCCGGATACCTGCGCGTGTGTTGCAGCGGGACAAGGCTGAAAGCGGCGAACATGGGACTACTCGGCAATTTCGGCACGTCTCTGACGCTCCTGTTGGCGCACTTGAGTCTCTTCCGAGCCCACCGCGAGCACAAGGTTTGCTTTTGTTTCTCATGCATATATCCTCTCGCATTCGTTGAACTGGCATGACAGACGAGATCGTCGCGGTTGAGCGCAGGTGCACAACATCGTCCTGTACCCCGACAAGGAGAGCTGGTGCAAGACCACGCCGATCAAGCAGGTCGTCACCTGGCCCCAGTGCTCCTCCCAGGAGCTGGACAACAACGTCTGCGTCGGCGCCTGCTTCTCGTACATGGTGCCGCACAGCGAGCCCTCGGCGCCGGGCGACCTCATCCGGCCCTACTGCGACTCCTGTCAGCCGCTCGACAGCATCTGGCACACGGTAAGCGCTCGCTCCTTCTAACTTGCTCGCTCGGGTGTTCGCTCGGGTGTTCGCTTGTGTCCACTAACGCCGATTGAACCGCTCGCTCGCTCGCGCAGGTCACCCTCGACTGCAAGGACAAGGACGACAACCCGACGACGATGCAGAAGAAGGTGCAGATAATCACCAACTGCTCGTGCAGCTCGTGCATGGAGTCGTCGCGAATCAAGCCGGACTTCAACAGCCTGCTCCAGTCGCTCGAGCTTGAATCGACCCGCCTGAGCAGCCAGCAGCAGCAGCACCACCACCACCACCACCACCACCAGCAGCAGCCGAACCAGCAGCAGGCCCCGCCGACGCAGCGGGACCCGCAGGAGTCTGAGGGCCCGCCGTCGCCGGCGCCGGAGCCCGCCTCGGCCCAGGCTGGCGCCGGCGAGTCTCCGGCGGGACTGGCGCCGGCCTCGCCGGTCTCGCCGTCGCCCGCCGCCGCCGCCGCCTCGGCCGAGTCGAGCGAGGCGCCGTCGCCGCCAGACGCCTCAACGGTCCCCGCCGTGTCGGGACTGCACGAGACGCCGGACCTGCTGCTCGATCCGAACCTCCAGGGCTCCGCGGCCGGCAGACCGTCCCCGGGCCCCAGGAGCAACGAGCGACTCATGCAGCTCTTCAAGCAGCTCAAGGAGCCCAGCCTCGCCGGCGCCGAGAAGCTCGAGAAGCTCAGCAAGCTCAAGGGCCTGGAGAAGCTGGAGAAGCTCGAGAAGTTGGGTGAGTCGCGTTTCCGCCTACCATTAGCCTGATTTATCTATACCTACTTACCTACTCATGAATCATGATCACTTCTCGCAGCCACAGAGTACCCGACGGCCAAGGAGTTCCTCGCCAAGCTGAGCGAGCTCCTGCACAAGTACAGCAACCAGGAGGAGCTCGAGCCGCTGGACAACGACGAGGACGGCTCGGAGGACCTGCTGCGCCTGCCCTCGGGCTCCTCCCCGGCGCCCCCGGCGCCCGCGCTGCCCGAGATCCACAAGGACGAGGACGACGAGGAGGTCCCGTCGCTGCAGGACCAGCAACTGCGAGTCGCCGCGTCGCTGCTGCACCGCACCGGGCCCCACCACTCCCTCGTCCTCGACTCGGGCGTCAAGGAGAAGATCGACGTCGAGTCGCACTACCTGCACCCGGCGCTGGCGGGCCAGGAGATCAGCTACAACGACAACGGCCTCCTCGCGGACAAGGCCAAGAAGAAGGACTTCTGAGCCTCGCGGTCGAGGTCGCGATCGGTCGGGCGGGAGAGAGTTACCAAAATCTGGCCTAACGGGACGCGCCTGCCCGCGCCTGCCCGCGCCTGCCGCCTGCGACTTGCGAGTCCTGATCAAAGCGAGGACCTGAAATTACGCTGAAATTGCGGGGACCAAGCGAGCGCACCACGAGATCCATCTAGAATATTATTTCAATTTTTCATCGAAAACGAATGACGTTGCGGTCAGTATGGTACCGGCGGCTACCGCAACTAATACGCATACTATAGACGATAGTGTGACTTGGATAGGAATTCGTTATTGTTATGTACTGAGATTTGTAGATCGTTTGTAAGCTAATCGCTAATTTATAAAACTACCTATAATAATTTTATGTACTTAGAGGGCCCCCCGATAGCGGGAACGACCTACTAAAAGAACGCGGCAAATTGTGTATGCGCGACGAGTCACTAAAATATGCTTTCGTATTTTTTAGTATAATTTTCATTGTGTAGATTATTTTCTTTCTCAAATTTCTATCTATACACGCGCGCAAAGACGCAGCTAACAAAATAGAGATAAAAAATTAATATATTTACTAAACTATAATTATAATATACATAAGGTAACAACAACGAAAAACGCTTTCACAATATATCGCAAATGTATAAAATGAACGAGTCACAAAAATTTCGATCCGCTCAGAAGCTACACGAATTATTGGCACACACACATGTGATTCTGATGCGATAAACCCATTGTTGATTATTAGTTACGCAATAAAAAGCGATGAAACGTTTATGCGCATTCCCGTTGATTCAAAAGCTCTCCACATACACCCATTGGCTTAGAAGATGAAGAGATGCTAGTCGATTCTGCAGGCGATCATTTCATGACCGATCACAACTCGCCCGCTGTGTGCGTGTTTGCAATCGCGCGCCGAGCCGTTCTTTATTCTTGTGTACACCGAAAAGGCGAACCAATCGCTCTGGTGGGGCAAAAAACTTTCACCTTGCATACCTGCAGCGACAGCGTGCGCGCAGAGAGAAGTCCGGCCGGCGCGTCGTACAACTATATAAGTACGGAACTCGCGGGGTTCGCGCAGCTTATGGACGGTGATGAAAAATGAATATGAAAATGGCTGGGCGGTGGCGGGACACGACACGGCACGGCGTACACAACCAGAGACACAACTACACAAGTCTATCTCGGTCGCAAGCGGGAGGGGGACCGTACGCCGGGTACGCGCTCAGCTCCGATACTCGTAATACGGCAGCGGCGGCGGCAGCCAGAGTCGCTTACATATTAAAAGCGATTGGCTGTTGCACGCACGAGACGAGAGAGGGATCTCTCGTGCGCGACCGGCGACGACGGCGGTCTAACGCTTGAAATACGTACACGGAGCGCGGGCCGATCAGTGAGCCCGGAGCCGTCGACAGCTCTGCTGCCGACTTGTCGATTTTCATAGAGCAACGCAACGATCGTGCAGACTGTGCGAGACTCTGCGCGCGGGGACACGAGACTACGAGAGAGCTCGCGAGAACGAGGTAACTGTATGCTCACTGCTCAATGTTCTTTTCCCTTCGACATTCCGCGCCTTTCCGGAGCGCGACGGCGCGGGCAAACTATCAACGCACGTACCCGGCCTGCGTAATTGCGTAATTGAAAAATTAAGAATTCTCGCGGCATATCGGCAGCAGCCGCAGCGGCCGCAGTTATGTAACGGATCCGTAGGCCGTCCCCTGCTCGCGATAACGAATAATTCATTTTTTTTATCTAAGTACTAGTATGCTACAGCTGCGGAGCTAGAGCTGCGTGCAGGGCTGAGCGGCGCGGCGACCAATAAGCAACAAGTGTGTCTATGTACTTTACTTAATATATCTTAAAATCGCAGTATCGCACTCGAGCTCACTGGAGTCACTCGAGCGCGCGGCGCAGAGATAAGGAATGCCACTCGGAATTTCGTCGGGTCGCGGCTCTCGGCTGCTGGGAAAATATCCGCTGCTGCCGATATGTGTGCACGATTACACGCGCGAGCGGCGCTAAGTACATTAATCTCTGGCCACACAGGAAAGCCAGTCGACCGATCGCGTGCGGCCTCAGTCACAAAGGAACAAGGCGCCGCGCCGCCCGGAGCCGATAAGCTGCGGACAAACGCAACGGCGTGCATTGCCGCAAATAAAATGCCGAGGACGCGAGCAGCCGAGAACATTGTCGCCAGTTGTGCAGCCCTCATCGGGATGTCAGCGCGTCTCAGCAGCTTCGACGACGGTGGGCGCAACTGCTACTGACTGGGCCGAGGACTGGGCCGAGGACTGGGCCGAGGACTGGGCTGCCCTGCCGCGGCTGGAACGAGGAGCGAGGATCGCCGTCGCCCGCCGGCGCCATGTGAGCCTAGGCTGCGCTTTCACTCTCGTGATCAGCTGCTTCTGAGACTCCTGCCGGCGAATCGCTGAGCGAGACGCACTTACACCCTGCTCTAACCGATCGCGCACGAGTGCGCACCCGATAAGCTGCGGATATGGACATAATGGACGGTAAGTGCCTGCGATTTACACTCATTTCTCCTTCACCTCTGCATAGCTGCACTATAATTTCTATAATAGAAGCTCAGATTTTTTGCTCGCTGCACTCGTCCACTCGACTCCCGTCGGCCGTCGTTTCGTATTTATAGCGTATCACACGATCGTTCACAACGCGCTGAGATGCTTATCGGATGCGCGACTGGGCTTCACTCGCCATCGCGATGACTAATTGATAATTTGTTTTAAAATGAGCCGCACAAGTGTAGCCATTAATTCACGCGGCCTGCCGAGATTCATCGCGGGCGTGTTGCCTTTTGCCCTTCATCTCATTAGATCAACCGATTATTATATTTTATATTTGCGCGCCTCTTATTCGTCATTCCGAGCAGATGCTTATCTCTTAAATTCGGCGACACACCTTAATACAAAAAAAAGTCATTGCGCTCGCGCGCAAGTACACGTGCACGTTGCTGGCCGTAATTATTGGGCAATATATATAGCCTCGGCATAATAGCTGTAGCTTTTCCCGAGCCGCGGCTTATCGGAATCCGCAGCTCGCAGTATAAGCTCGCTCGTATGCGGGATCGCGAACTAGCACGCGCGCGACAGATCTGATGCGTACACGCGCGATTAGCCGACAATCTTTTCTTCTGCTTTTTTCCACGAGAATCTCCAAAGCTCATTATCCTCTTGAAATATGTCAAGCTTTATCTTGGGAGTGCCGGCCGATTAGTGGACTTGACGATTTGCTGATTAGTTTCCGCGCTCGATCTTGCCGCGGAGATCGTATACTTTTCCTATATCGATCGTTCATGACTTCATGACTTGATGCTGCTATATAAGAATAGTTTTACTGCGCGCATGACAGTAAAAATGTGCTGCGGAATACGAAAGCGAGTATTTTTCTCGGTATTTTCAGCGACTGCAAACCTGCCGCAGCCTGTATAAATATGCGCTGTACCAGTTATTCTAATTCACGCACGAATCCAATCCGATATGATCGATGAGTTTTGCGACCGAAAAATACTCGTCTCGATATTGCCTCTGGTTGACCAATGCAATCTTTCCGCTCAATCAGTGTTTTTCCGCGGTGTGACTCAAAGTTTATTACTCTGAATAATCAGCCAATGCTCGCGATAACATTTGTAATATGCGGATCCTTTTTGTGTTACCGAGCGCTCGCATGCAAAAAGTTACGCGGTATCTATATACAACCAATTTTGAAAATAGTAAACGAGAGAACAGCTGTAATTAAAGGCATTCCAAAATAAAATAAAGGCGTTCGAAAACTGCTATTCCCCTTTTCCTCGCACTATTGCAATTGTCAATAATAGCGTGTTTTTTGACCCACATTCACCGGCGCGAGTCAGGTTGCAGGTGTTTAGGCTTTATAGCTATATCGCAATTCGCACCTGCATGTCAATAAAAACGTATTCTCATCAAATTGCCGGCCATACAGGTTGAATTGTGCGGTACGTCGAGCGAGAAATCATATACGAGACGATCCCGACGTAATTAAAAGCTGCGACTACCGTGCACGGGCGTACAGTGCGATAATGGATCGTCGAGAGATTCATTAGACGAATGAAAAAACTTGGACAATCTCACAAACCTTGTTCAACATTCGAGCAAATTTTTGTAAATTACCGCGATCCCGTTTATATATGTACCTATAGACGCGTGTAACATCACATGCGTAGGCCAACCTTGCGCACGTGTACCGAAAATAAATCGTCCCCTCTATTTATATAACCGCTGTGCGCGAGAGCTCGATGAGGCAGTAAATGCTGCAGAGCATGAAGTGAGATTCACGCGCCTATACAATGCGCTGTATATACACACACACACACACACACACACACACATATTACGCACACAAGTAAGCACCGGTTCTTCGTCGACTCTCGAAAAAGCTCGAAACGACGTCTTGGGCTCTCAGCTTAATTTTCTCCCTCCCTCTCTACTGCCATTTAGCTATTTATCTTTCTGCAAACGCGACTGATACGTCAGCGTACCCGCAGCAGCTGCGCACGCATCTACCCGAGCCATATACATTATACATGTATATAGGATTTCGCGTACGAGGCAAAATGCTTACGGCGCGGATAGATCATTTGCGAGCGCGCGCCCGTCACGAGGCGTTGAGGAATTTGTCGCATGCACACAACTACAAGACCAAGAGAGGATGATCGATGTGTCATTTTTAGCTAAGGGTTTTACGTGTCGGATATCATATACTTGTATGTGTACTGTGTACGAGCGCAAAACGCATAGAAAAATATTCCTGGATGGCGGCCGTGAGCTTTGACTGCGTGCGTAACGAAAGAACGCAACTGTGAATACTGTGATATTCATTCGGACGAGCATTCAGAGCTACAGACTGAAAAACACGTGTCCGTACGCAGTAGCAGACGACTCGGCAGTCGGCCCGCTGGCGCTGCTCAAAGAGTGCAGTGCTGAGACTGCTGAGTATTGAGTATGCGGCTGACTGGTGACGGCGAGATTGGCGATTTCCTATTCGCCTGTCGAGGGCAGACTAACGCCAAATCACCAATGCTAAATCAAATGAGGTGGCGAAAAATGGAATATACATAATTAGGATGCTCCCCATAAGAGCATTGGTCATTTGGCGCAAGTGTGCCTTCGACAAGGCGAATCCCTAACCTCTCATCGCTGCCCTGCCGGTGGCAGCCTGCCGCATGCACGTAATACATATATATACAGAACTGAACTGAATGTAAGCAGATGTAAGATGTGTGTATTGGAAATATTGGCATACCTCTATATAACCTCTATAACCTCTAGGACTCTATAGGATAACTCACGCATGCGCGCACCCACGCAGGGCAGTCGTCTCCGGTCTCCGTCAGCTGTCGTCGTCCGCGGCCGCGGCACAGACCACAGTGTATAATAAGACCAGCCGCACCTTGTATTACAGGAATATAAGCATCGAATAAGCTTCGGCCAAAAAGCCAAAGTAGCTTCTGCCGGGTATTACATTATGATGCCCGCCGACGTCGCTGCTGGTATTTCCACCGCCGTCCACCGCCGCCACCGCGTCAGCGCACCGCCACCGCGTCATCCTGCCAGTGCGTAAGATCGCCGTCGCCGCTGCACACGCTCAGTCCGCTCAGTCGGCTCAGTGCTGCAGAGCTCGCAGCAGTCGCAGCCCTCGTCTCGCGCGCTCTGAGAGAATCAGAGAAGTGAGAAGAACACGGCCGAGAATAAACCGCCACAAGTACTTGAACGTCTTGAACCCACGATCTCGCTGCAGGTTTTATACCGTACTTACCTAGTTACGGCTCCGTCAGCGGTAACGTAGCCTCAGGATATATGCACACTGTCGTCGGCGAAGAGGTGCAGACGTGCAACAGCAGCGCCCAGTGCGCTTGCGCTCGCGGATTACCGCCTAGATAACCAGTTATAACGAGTTCTCGCGCGTGTTTCGTCTGCTACTAAATATATAAGTACTATTCTGCCGAAGCGCCGAGCAGACCGAGACTCCGAGAGCCGTTTTATATATAGGCACGTTATACCTAAGTACAGCGCCGCGAGGAGGCCAGCCAGGGGCTGATTCATCCGCGTTCGCACTTCGCGCCCTCTCGGCTGTTTCGTCGGTGGCGGTGCCCAGAGACCACCCAGAGACTGTAGAGAGGTAGTCTGGTTAGTACTCTACTGGTAGTCTCTCGCACGAGCCCAGCCGCAGGCGAACGAACTCAACGAACTATCGACCGCGTGCTCCGAATTCTATCCAACTCTCGCGTTCCGTGCAACTCGTGTGTGCCATCAGTCGTGAGTCGGCGGCCTCGTCAGCACTAGCAGTCTCGTCAATGTGAGTGCGCGTGTGTGCATCTGCAGTTGTTTAATTTAACGCTCGCCATCTTGATACCCCCAGCGCTTAGTTGCAAATATAATCTCTGCGCAGAGCTGGCTCGGTGTATCACACAGCTGGCCCGGAAGACTCCCAGCGCAGCAGCAGCAGCAGCAGTGTGAATCGCGGCTCTCGAGAGCTGCGCCGATGCTATCTTACTTTGTGCACTCGAGATAGTAGATACTAGATCCTCGCTAGGTCTGCTGAACAGCGTTGCTGAGAGAGGATTTTATCTTCATCGCCACCGAAGGTCATCGATTCGGCGTCGCGCGCGCTACACTGCTTCAGCGAATCAGTGCTGCCTGCCTGCTTCCCAGTTGCCCCCGATGTCGTAGACTGCAGGCACTGCAGCAGCAGGAGGAAGCCAAGTCCCCAAGTTCAGCAACGTTTACCAGCTGCAGCGCACAACCCATCGGGCAGTCATGCACAAAATATTAGAAGGAATGAACGACCACGTTGTTATGGAATTTTGTGTTCTTAGAAGTCCCGTGGCGGCGGGATTAGCTGTCTTCAAGCGAATCGTCTGAGTCATCCTAGTATATTCGGCATTCTTTTAATTTCTTGTTTGTTGAGTTTGACTTTTTCCTACAGTCTGTGCTCCGTATGCTTCCATCTTCTCTTGTCGCATTATTACACTACAGAGAACACGAACTTGAGCTGGAGCGAACGTCGTTGAAAGTGCTGCTGTAGGGACTACTATATATTATACTTGCTCCACTTCTCTTAATTAAAAGACATCAGAGTGCGTGTTTGCTGAATCGCGCGCGCGCGCGCAAGTGGTCTGAATCAATTCAATTTCATTTCTCGCAAGCCGTTCAATTAGTCAGCGGCATATTTGGGATACATCTCATAAACCGTAATGTATTTGAGGAGACCACTCGGCAGCAGCAGCAGCAGTGGACAAATTGGGAAGAAAGGGTATACAGGATTGACTGCGCTGACAAAGCTACATCTTGGCTTCCAGCCACAGCAGCTCCTCGACGAGGGTATGCCGAATGTTCTTCTTTAATGCCTTACTATTTTTTTCATTATTCATTAGTCTTGCAGAGAACTGAATAAACCTATACGCGCAGCACGCAGAAGCTTCTGGGATTATTAATCTGTTATTTTACTGAAATTGAAAAATCCGTTTAATACGACATTTATCACATAGATAAGATATTAAATCATGAGATTGCACAAGACAATATCTTTTTTACATTCCTGCTTAGTTATTAAATAGTTATTAAATTTCATTTATTTAGTTATAATCCTTTGGGTAACGTTCTTTGTTAGTCTCAAGACTAATGACTAATTTAAAAATAAAAACCATCTACCGTATTCTTGTACTTGAGATTTTTGTAAACTTTATCAGCTGCTGGACTTCCATTGACGACAAGTGTCTTCCTGGTTTATCGAAACCTTTTCTTATTGAGTGCTGCTGGATTGGAAGAATTACAAGCTCAGAGACTACATCACGGTATGAGCGAATTTGAATGTCCAAGCATCGATTCATGGATTGGATGGAGAAAACTTACTGATCCTGGTGACTGACAACAACAACAAGACACCAGCATCACTTTGAAGCACTCTAAGCGATAGCAGTAGCTTTTGTCAAATGCAAAGCTGTTATTATGTGCTGCTGTTGCTAATCATTGAAAGACTCGCAAGAAAAGACTTCAAAATGGCGCTCAATCGGTGGCAGTATCGGTAGCAGATGAGTTTAATTAATCTTGAGTTCCTATTCACATATTTGCAACTCTGAAGCATTTGACACAACTGACCTATTGCGTCTTTATTAGTTAT
This sequence comes from Pteromalus puparum, assembly GCA_012977825.3. Lineage (NCBI taxonomy): Eukaryota > Metazoa > Arthropoda > Insecta > Hymenoptera > Pteromalidae > Pteromalus > Pteromalus puparum. The sequence continues at coordinate 48,152,239 of CM053169.1, read as the reverse complement.
GTTCATTAGAGTTGAACCAAAGATTATACATTTATCTCAGTACTAGGTTAGTTTAATTATACGTGTGCCTACATTTATATGTACGCAATCAAGTAACATCTATACAGCGCATAAGAACAATAAAGCTTAAAATTAAGATATATCTCTAAAAAAGCGAACAAAGTTAGTGCTTAAAAATGCCAGCTACACCGAATAAGCTGTCACTCAACTTCACCAAAAACAATTATAGTGTTTTTGGTGCACGAAGCAACAATGATAACGTTGAACAGCAAAGCGAGCAAAAAACTGAGCTGCTGGAGGGTGAGAAGAATGCACTTAAAAATGCTTTAAGACAATTTTTTTTATTTATGCATGCATATGAATCGAATGTGTGTGATCATGTAGGTAAAACTGCTGAGAACATTGCTCATATTGAAGCTGAAACTTGTGTGTGTGTGAGAGAAAGGGAATGTTGAATTAATTGTAATAGTTATGACATTGCACAATCTTGAAGTTTCCAAGATTCAAAAAAATTAAAAATGCATTTGCCATGCTTAATTTTTTTATCATCCAAGTATTATTAAACAGTTTACCAAATTTCTTACATCTTTGTTGTTGCTGTTATATTGTTACTATTATTATTATTATTATTATTATTATTATTAATATTACTATTATTATTTTCAGGGACTAGAGGCAATGGACTCCTCCAGTTAAAGAATGGAGTGGATTATGTTAATCCTGGTGAAGAGGACCAGATGGAAATTTATGGGTAAATACTTGATTATTGAAATTTGTATACAACTTGAAAAGTAGTATAAGTCATTTGTTGTGGAAATTGTGTTCAGGTACAAAAGGAATAAAGCATACACTGCCGCAACATGGTTCCTGATTGTAATCACAGGTGGACTATTAAGACTTGTCTTTCATTGGGTGCCACATCTCATGCTATTAGCTACCCATTCCAGATGTTCCCTAGAGCAAGCCGAAAAGGTTCTCCTGAAAGAGAAATTCCAGGGTAAACACACGAGCTATCACGTCAAGGGAATTAAAACCGTTACAGCTCAGGAAATATGGTAAATTATGCTTTCTCATACGGCGTGAACGATGCGGATGATTGCAGTCGTCAAATGTGCGCGTTTTAACAATTATTTCGTGCGTCTCTGATCTGCAGGAAAAATTCCCGGGACGAGGACAGCAGCAACAACGTGCCGCTGGACGAGGAGGAATTGCCCGCTAAATTGAATGATTCGCGATCCGAAACACTGCAGCAGCACAGTGCCATTACAATTGAGCATCAGCAAGAGTATAAGGATCAAGAGCAGACTCCAATGCCCTTGTCATTCCACTTGTCTGGCGGGCAATTTAAAGGTGAGCAAAGGCTTTGCGTGTAAAAATCAGTGTTTGAATAAAATGACAAATGAATTTTATTGTTACAGAGACACAATGCATTTACACGTTTACGTGCAAAAAGCTTATCTATATCTGGGACACGGAGAGGTGCGAGTACCTAAAACTCCGGGGCCTCGATACCGGCGTGCTCAACGCAACGCTACACCAGAGCACAGGCTTGAGCGCTGCCCAACAGAGCATGCGTCGCGGTGTCTACGGCAACAACGAGATCGTCGTCCCCGTCAAAGGCTTTTTCACGCTTCTCGGCCTCGAAGTCCTAAACCCTTTCTACGTCTTCCAATTATTCAGTTTTTGCCTCTGGATTTCCGATGACTATGTCTACTATGCCATGGTCATCCTTACAATGTCTGCCTGTGGTATCGTCATGGCTGTCTTGCAGACTCGAAGGGTTAGTCTATTTAGTATGTCTATACTGTCTTTTTTTTTTGTTCAATAAAGTCTCTAATTCATCTGTGTATGCGTGCAGAACCAGCGCAACCTTCGCTCAACTGTGTCATCCTCCGATGTAGCGACAGTTCTCCGCGATCGGGCCAGCGGGAGCACGGCCACGGTCGCGGCAAAGTGCTTAGTTCCTGGAGATATTTTAGTCATACCCTCGTATGGATGTATACTGCCGTGTGACGCTGTGTTACTGACGGGTAACTGCATTTTGAACGAGTCTATGCTGACGGGTGAGTCGGTGCCGGTCACCAAAACCCCCATACCTGCCACTAACGATGTCATCTACGACAGTAAGGAGCATGCCAGACATACGCTCTACTGCGGTACTCGCGTGCTGCAGACACGTTACTTTGGTACCGAGATGGTAAGCGAGCGCACCTTGATAGTTTACTCACAGCCGAAATATATTATAATTGTAACAACGTTTAGCCATTCATTTGTTTGTTTTTTTTTTTGCTTTTAGGTACTGGCAGTCGTTATTCGAACAGGATTCAATACAAGTAAGGGCGGCCTTGTTCGTTCCATCATGTACCCACCGCCGGTCGACTTTAAGTTCGAGCAAGACTCCTACAAGTTTGTCGAGCTTTTAGCATGCATTGCAAGCATCGGTGTCGTTTACACAATTATTACCAAAGCTCTTCGCGGTGTAGCTCCCAGCCACATTGCCCTCGAGGCGCTTGATCTCATTACCATAGTCGTGCCGCCTGCCCTTCCGGCTGCCATGACGGTTGGACGTTTAGGTAAAAAACACGAGACCATTTTATTTCCTTCACCTGCGCAGTAGTTGATTTATCCAAAGATGGTGATATAATGTATTATTTTTTCATGTGAGCAGTTGCACAGAATCGTCTAGAGAAGCACAAGATTTATTGTACTAGTCCACGAGCAATCAATGTTTCCGGGTCCATTGATTGCGTTTGTTTTGACAAGACTGGCACACTAACTGAGGATGGCTTAGACATGTGGGGAGTGGTGACCGTCAACTCAAAGAAGTTCGAGCTTCCGATTAAAGACATGTCAATGTTACCTTTAAACGAGGTGCTCATTGGTATGGTCACGTGTCACTCAATTACGATAATTGAGGGCCAATTGATTGGTGACCCGCTTGATCTAAAGATGTTTGAATCCACCGGTTGGATTCTGGAGGAACCCAATGTATCGGACACCTCGAAATTCTCTATGCTCTTCCCGACTATCGTCAGACCGCCGCCGCACTCGTCGGCATCTGCTGTCGTTGCAGCTTCGACGCCATCGCACAATAACGAGCAGCAGGATGCGTCTCAAGTATCGGAAAATTTGCAAGTTGCCGACTCACAGGATCAGCAGCAGCAGGAAAATGGAGTCGAGGTTGGTATTGTCCGACAATTTCCTTTCACCTCCAGCCTTCAACGGATGAGTGTTATTACTAGAACCCTTGGAGCAGATCACTATGACCTATACTGTAAGGGTAGTCCTGAGATGATACTCAGTCTATCTAGACCAGAGTCCAGTAAGTTGAAAAAAATAAAATGATTCAAATGTTATAACTGAGTTGAATTGCTATTCTATCATTTTTTCTTGAATTGTTCTAGTTCCACACGACTTTAACAGTATACTGCAGGAATACACCTCAGAGGGTTATCGCGTCATAGCCTTGGCGCACAAGTCCCTAAAACGTCTAGCCTATGCCAAGGTTCAGCGTATAACCCGCGAGGTCGCCGAGACAGAGCTCAACTTTTTAGCTTTCGTAATTCTGGAAAACCGGCTTAAACCCGAAACTATGCCGGTGATCGCGGCCCTTAACGACGCCGCCATCAAGGTCGTTATGGTCACTGGTGACAACATGCTCACGGCTCTATCAGTCGCCCGCGACTGTGACATCGTTAAGCCCGGTGAGCCAGTAATTGCTGTGACGGCGGTAACCCAGCAGAATCAACCCAAGCCACAAGTCTACTTTACGCGAAGTTTCACGCAATCAAGTCAAAGTCACTCGTCGCCTACCGCTGCTGCTGCCGACGCAGAAGCTGCAGAGCTGGGTGACTTGAGCGAAATCACTGATATCAACAGTGTTGTTAGCCTGGATACGATCGAGAGTGGTGGTGTAGCAGTAGGCGATACTGTGCTCAACAACTATTTGTCGGATGATCTTAAACAAGGTTCTGCTGCTGCTGCTGCTGCTGCTGCTGCTGAAAAAGGTCGACAACAGAATAGCGCTAGAAAGAACGAGTACGTGTTCTCTCTAACTGGCAAGACGTGGGCCTTGATCAAACAGTATTATCCAGAATTAATACCGAAGTTGACAACTCGCGGAACCATCTTTGCCAGAATGTCACCTGACCAGAAACAACAACTCGTACAGGAACTACAAGCCCTCGGCTACTACGTGGGTAAGAATCTAAATTTTATATTTTTGCCATACACAGTTGCGCGTGCTTAATTTGTTCGTTCCGTGTTCACAGCTATGGTTGGCGACGGTGCAAATGATTGCGGCGCTCTGAAAGCTGCACACACAGGCATATCGCTTTCGGATACCGAGTCCTCGGTTGCCTCGCCCTTCACCAGCCGCGAGACCAACATCTCCTGCGTATTAACGGTGGTGCGCGAGGGTCGCGCCGCACTTGTCACTTCCTTTGGCATATTCAAGTATATGGCGGCCTACTCCCTAACCCAGTTCATCTCGGTGATGCTACTCTATAGTATCGAGTCGAATTTGACCGACATAGAGTTTCTCTACATCGACCTATTCATCATCTCCATATTCGCTTTCTTTTTTGGCAAGACTAAAGCTTACGAGGGCCCACTGAATAAGACGGCGCCTCTGACTAGTCTTATGAGCGCCACGCCAATTCTGAGCCTTTTCGCGCAGATCATCATCGTTGGACTCTTTCAGTACTTGAGCTTGTGGAACCTCAGGCAAATGGATGGGTTCGAGCCATTTAATGGCACTAGCACTGAGAACAAGGACGATGTCCGCTGCCAAGAGAATTACACCATATTCATCGTCAGTTCGATACAATATATCATACTTGCAGTAGTATTCTCCAAAGGCAGACCTTATCGTAATGCCATCTGGACGAATTATGGATTATTAGGTAAGAGAGATTGAGAGATAATATTAAAACGATCAGTGATACAATATTTACCTTTCTGTCAATTTTACAGCTTCCTTCATACTCTTGAGCGCATTTTCGGCTTACTTGTCCATCGCACCTTTCAAGGGACTCGCCGATTGGTTTGAACTGGAATTGCCCGAGGACATGAGCTTCAGGTTCGTTCTTCTAGCTTACGGACTGGCTAATTTCTTCGTGTCAATGTTCGTGGAGTATTTCATAATCGAGTATCTAGTATTTACCAAGTTGAGAAAAAGGCTACACAACGTCGAGAAATCGCGTAGAAAGTTTTTAAAGTACGAGAGGGATATGGGAAACAACAACGACTGGCCGCCCTTGACGCATGAACCGCTGCCGGAAGCAGCACCTGACATCCTTATACGACAAAATCAGGTTGGTAAAACGCATAGTGATGTTGTGTAAATTTCTGAACATTTTTATGGCATGAATTGACGACAATAATTGTAACACTGTGCTGTACGTGTGTGAACAGGTGACAGAAATCAAGATCGAGAAGCGCATAACCGAAAGCGTGCCCTGCTCGGATTATAATAACATGGTCGGTGGTGGCGGAGCCACGCCAACTGCAGCTTCGGCTGTTCGACAGCTTTCCAGCAGCAACCAGCACAATCGTCGAGGAAGTCCACCTTCTCTGCCACCCGACTGCCTTCTCCCCTTCAAAAACATGGAGCGATTTGGCGGCTCAACGCGTGAAGTGCCACTCAATCCTCGCTCTCTGTACGATACTGAGCAGCGCAGAAACACCGTGTCCATGCAAACGGTGCTGAATTTTTACGACGAGAGCAAGCTTCCGAATTCTACTATTGCTGCTGCTGCTGCTGCTGCTGCTGCTGATGCCACTGTTGGTAACGCGCAGTTTGCGAAAACTCATCGTCACCTGCAGGAGGGAAGTAGTAAACCGAGGCTGAGTTCCGAGTCGGCGCGGGAGATTGACCGTGGCGGCGACAAGCTGCTGATTAAGCGAGTGAAGGAGACAAATCCTATCGCAACTTTGCCCAGGCACTCGGCAGCTGTGCTAACAGCTATGGCTGGTGCTGAGGACAAAAGTTATGGCAGAAAGGATAGGGTGACCGGCTTCAGCAACAGCAGCGGCAGGTCATCCGCGGCGGGAGCGTACATCAACAAAAACGGTGGTGCTCAGAGCGTACTCGAACTTGACATCTTGCCTTCTTGAGGTCAGGCCATTGACACGGAACTCGTTTGTCTCCTCTTGGGCAATAAGGGATCTTTTCAGGGGGGAAATACTTTATTTAATGTTTCGAAAAGCCGCTTGATGCGGGTTAACATGAGGCGCATCTTTCTTTTTCAATGGTGCAATACCTATTAGCTTTGTTTGTTCGAATCCAGAGTTGCTGGTACGAAATTACGGTCTGGGAAAAGGATTCATTTATTATTATGCTGCCAATATGTAGATTTTGTATATTGTAATCATCATTGATTATTACGTTTACAATTTTTTTAATACGTATTATTGTTGCATACTACGCGGTTATCATACAATTTTACCGATTATCTGATTTTATTATACTCTGTATATACTGCATAAATGATTCAATGGACGAATAATATACGATTTATTTCTTTGCCAAGTATTTGGCTAATGTATCCTATTTGTTATATTAACAAACTCGATTACATTAGCATTACTCAAATGGATTAATTTTTTATTCAACCGTCGTATTGTAGTTATTTTTTAACAATGAAATATGTAGAAATGGAAGTAGATATGTTAAAACTTTGTACGACAAAATTATTATCTACAAATCCTTAAATTGAATTGGTAACCTGCGTAAATCATTGGATTTCGTACTTACTCTGAACGCAGTTAAAGATGATGAATACATATCGATTTTCTTTTTGCTTCAAATCGCGAATCCCGGAATTTGCAAACGATTGTCTATACGATGAGTAGTAGACGAACGAAAAAATGAGTATTATTCTGTGCGGGCGCAATAAAGAAAACAAAAGAGATTTACTTAAAGATATCGTGTTGCAACGTCAGTTGTTAGGAGATGGGAAACAAACGCAAGAAAATACCGTTACATGTATTTTATTGTATAAGCGTATCATAGAAACGTAAGAGCATGTTGTGTATTCGATGCATAAGAAGAGGGAAAAAAAAACAAAAAAAAAAACAAAAAAAAAAACAAGGAATGAATGTGCGAGTAGCGCAAGTTAAACAGTTATATATGTCTGTGGATAGAAATAATTGATCGTGTGATAACTTTGTATTATTATTAAAAATGAAGATAGTGGTCATTGCGCGATGGAATTGGATAATAAAACTTGATACACAAGTTATAAGATGTGTAATACGACAGGTGTTTTTATTTTCGTTATTCTATAACCTTTACCTTTATTGATCGCACGCAAGTTGTAGTTTACATACGAATAAATAAGCACATAATAAATAAACGAGTTATACTATCTTATTTTACGTCGCAGTACATATCGCTAGCTCGATTAAAAAATAACGTAATGAAGATTAGCACTAGAAACAAAAATTGATCGCAGACACCATAAAACTGCGGATCGACTAGTTACAATAATTTCTCTTTTATGTTAACTATCTACGTCATATTTGGTATAAAACGCTTTAAAAAAAGGCAAGCATACCCGCCAAGTAATTTGAACTAACGTATAAAAAGTAGAGGGCGGTAACCGTCTATTTTTGGCGCAACATAGCACTGTATTAGTTTAACTTGTATTCACATTGCACGATTACACGCATGTAGCATATGGCAATTGAAGAGTATTATAAGTAGAGAGGTGGTGCAATGGAAGGAAGTTCATCGCGCATATCACGCGGAGGCACAGTCAGCGGTGGCTATAGGAGCAGAGTTGCTCCTGTAGACGAGATCCTTGCCGCGAAACATGGCCTCGAGAACGTACTTTTGGTCAAACTTTTGTCCCTGAGATCGCATCGCCTCGACGTAGCAGAGGTATCGAGACCAGGCCGTCGACTGCTGGCTCGCTCCCGTTCCGTAGTCGGCAGCGTTTGGTGCAGGGCTGTTATCGTCATCGTCGTGCGCGCTGTCGACGCGCCAGAGCATCAGCAGCTGATTAGCGCCGGATGCTGCAGCTGCAGCTGCATCAGCCCGCCGCGGCACCGAGTAGAAGTCGTCTCGCTCGGGGATCATGCTGGCTATATGCTGGCGGAAACAACTTGTATATTCTCGATCTTGTTTTGAAAAGATAACAGTTTTGGAAAAAATTGCAAGATACTTACGTAAAGGGCTACTCTTTCCGGAGGGGGGTTGCGCGCGCGCGAAGATGCGGAGCAACAAGAAACAAGAACGCGAGAGTCGAGCCGAACGCAGCTGCAGAGTAAGTATTTCGTAACGATCGACAGCACGCGAGGCCTGGCAGACTATATACTGGCGCGGCAGCATCAGCTGGGGGCAAGCGAACCCGACTGCGGGGCAGAGCGCGACCCTACGCACGCAAGAAGCCCCCTCTGGTTCTTCGACGCCGCCTGCGTATAAAATGTCTCTTTCTCTCTCACTCGCTTTATCCCTTGCATTCGGCTCTCGCGCGTGCCGCGCAGCCGGCATTTGGAAACCATATGGGCCGTCGCTGCCGCGGCGTCTGCACCCCAGCTATACTCAGCTACTCCCTCTCTCCCTCTCTCTCTCTCTCTCTCTCGCCCCATTGTGAGCGCGATATACAGCGCACGTCCGGCTCGAGAATCATATCGCTGCGCGCATGTGGTGTTGGAATAGGACTTTTCTTTATACTTTGCGCGCGGGAGTGCAACAAGAATAATTCTGTATAGTAATATTGAAAAATAGATTGCATTTATTCATAGCAAGAGGGCTAATAGGCTAATACAGACTATAATCAACTAGCTATATAAATGGATGAAAGTTGAAAAATCTAGTTCAACCTCTCCACTCTCCGAGGAGTATCATGCGCTGCTCGTTCTCGTACTTGAACGGCGAGATAGCCTTGATGTACTTGATGATTTCGTCGACATCCAGAGGACCGCGTTCGCGTGCGCGGTGACGCTCTTGCAAGGCTGTCATGTTGTCGCCACCCTTCAGTACGAACGTCGGCACGACCACTCGATACCACTTGTCCTCATCCAATGGCTCGTACACCGGTTTTTCACAGGCCTGACACCTGCGCATTGTACCAAGGCGGCGGAAGGTGTTGGTTTAACGAAAGTATTTTTTTTCAATGATACGATATACATATAATAATAGTCTGTACCTGACGCTCAAGTCGACGATGCGGGAGAACGCGGGCTTGGTAATGTTGTAGACGACTTTGATGCCAGCCCAGTGCAGGAAACCGGCACCCACGAACTTGTCCTTTTCGTAGCTGCGCGACACAGACTCCTCCAGTACCTGCGCGCGCGCGCGCGTATGAAATCAAAATGATATAATATAAGCGCGCGGATATAATAAGAAATTAACAATGTCTGCTTACGAAGCGAAGGTCCTCGCCCCTAATCTCGACCACGTCCCAGGTGTTCTCGAAAGGCTGCACTGTGACCACGTCGCCGTACGTGATTACGCCCGGCGGTATGCTGTTCCTTATGCCGCCGGCGTTCATGCAACTGATCGCCGCGTAGGTCCAGTCTGTCGACTCTCCATGTGCGACTTTGCCTCGATACTGCGTGCGAATTAATTAATATTTATCGATCATAGCTCTGATCATATAAATATAACGTTGCGTCGCCGCGACTTACGCTGTAGACCATAGCATCGGTAATGAGGTTGGCCAAATTGCACTCGCCACTGCGACACGAGCTGTTCAAAAAGCTTCGCGTTTCACCCACGACCGCCTGCCCAGTCTCCTCGACGGCTTCCGCCCATGGCCTCAGCTCCTCGATGATCTCGGGATCTGCGGCGATTATTATATAACGATTGATACATCGGCTGTACGCCTAGTACTTATTGGCATATTACCTTCCGCGATGGAACTATCCAGCAGGATCGGATTTCCCTCCCAATCGGCGACTTCGCCTTGCGGAGTGAACCACACCGTCAGATTTCCCAAGTACTTTGTGTAGGCTGCAGCTTGCACGATGAGTACCGTCCGCGGACCATCAGTGCTTCCCGCCGCTGCCGTTTGCTTCACTACTACTGGATACTCGTCCTCGGGTACATCGATAAATGGAGGCTTCCCTTAATAATTTATATCATGTTTGCATAAAAAATGAAAAAGTTTACCCATAAGATCGGCAGATGCGGATAATGAAAAATTTTACCGGTATAGAGGAAGGTGTGCGAGTGTCCGCCGACGATTACGTCGATTTCGGGACACTTGGCAGCCATTATCCTGTCCACGTCGAGTCCGGCATGACTCAGAACAATGATGATGTTGACGCCTCTGGCTTTCAATCTTTTGGCCTCGGCATTCACCGTCTCAACCTCGTCCAAGAATCTCAGATTTTCGGTACTCGATAGAGTCTGCGTATAAAATGATATATTCCATGTGTTGAAAGTATGATATTATAATTACGCGCACGTTAACTCACATTGGTCGTTTTGATAATAACACCGATTACGCCGATCTGTTGGTTGCCTCTAGTAATGATGGTACTGTTCTGGAATAAGCCTCGCAAAGAAGGCTCCTCGACGATGTCGATATTCGTAACAACGATGGGCGCCTTTGCTCGTTCGAGGAAAGGTACGAGTCCAGCTATTTTATCGTCAAAGTCGTGATTACCTATTGTCTACGCATAAAAAGGCAAAATTTCATCGGATTATTATTTATTCAAGGCATCGCATATTATTATCACGTGCATTTACATCAGTTTGACGCATTTTCAATTATCTACAGCTTCTTATCCGAGAGATATCGCATAAGAAGATTTGACATGACAACTGAATCTCGTGCTGATAAAAATGATAAAACTTGTTCTAATGTCTCAATAGGTAATAAACTTATAAGTATAAGCATCCTCGATCGCCATGTGCTGAAAAACAGTTCTATATAATCGATATATTCCGTCGCGCCGAGATAACAAAGGAATTTAGTTTTTCATTTATTATATGATATATATAAAATCGCTGCACGATCTATATACCGACCATAACGTCATGTGGCAATTTGTTCATAAAGTGGACAGTGGCGTTCCACTTGTGCACGTTGTACCACAGCGTACCCTGGTAATGATCACCAGCATTCAGGAAAATAGCATTGGGTCGTTCCTGCATCAGCTGGCGCGTGGCCGTCACTACGCGACCCAGACCTCCGACGCATTCGAGTTCCCTGCCCTTATGACAAGTGCCGGATGTGAAACTCGTTTGGACGAAGCTGGAGTCGGAAGAATGTGTTGAGTTGTTGTATATAGCATAATCTATATCGATACAATAGGATTTACTCACCGAGCGTGAAAGTCATTGAGGTGCACGATCGAGAGCTCGAAGAACTCATTCTGCCCGGGGTAGACAAGATTGTTGGCGGTGAATCCTAGGCTGTATCCGGCGCAGCAGGCCAAAAGGTACAATAGAGGCGAGCTGAGCTTCCTGAACGACATGGTGCGCACACACGACTCGCAACCTTCCGAAATGAAAATGGAGCTGAGCCCGGCGCACGGTGCACGCGGCGGATATCGCGCGTCGGTCCCTAATGGTCAGCATTACCTACACAGGCCAGGTCGGCCGCTACCTCTTAATCTTATCTATTATCTTTGTACTTGAAGGAGGAGCTACTCGCCACCGTCGAGATGACGTACTATCGTTATCGCGTACGTATACTGAAAAAAAAAACAACTGTATTGCTGCTAATCATCATCTTTATTGTATACATTCATCAACATTCAAGCCCACAAATTGAAAATCACTTTGTTGACTGTATCTACCTAAAAGTCGTCAATTTACATGTATGCATACACAGTAGCGTCGTGTTTATCAAAAGCCTTTACGAAATCGTGCTGATTAAAAGAAAAAACTACGGGTATTTCCCATCAGGGTTCAGTCTGGTTTAACTCTTCAGTGTGTGATCATCACACAAACAAACGGAAGAGAAAATAGAATAAAATGCAGTATTTCAAGCTGTTTGCTGTAGTGGGGGTGTGCATGTGCGTATTAGGTATTTCGAATGCAGCTGCAAGCAGCACAAACGTCCTCAACGACAAAGTGACATTGCGCATAATGCACACAAGTGACATGCACGGACGGTTAAGCATATAGCTGTGAACAAAATTCACAATCTCAAAAATATATGCAGTACCACGTGTTTTTATTATACTGCAGCTTCGCAGAAACATCTCAGGACGGCCTCAGACGATGCAGCAAGAAGGACTCTGAAGAAGGCACATGTTACGGGGGATTCGCCAGAGTAGCCAGCGTTCTACGCAAAGAGCGTGATTCAAATACGGTGCTTTTTCTCAACAGCGGCAACAACTACGTGGGGAATAACGAGCTTTATGCCTACCATAAAGAAAAGATTGTCACGAAATTCCTTGAATTGGTATTCGTTAACGCGATTGTACGTATATAGTAAATATTTTCATTGCAATTATTATGCATTAAAATGATGAATTATGTTGCAGACTTTTGGTGTACACGATTTCGACCAAGGCGTGGATGGGATCGTAAAGGCTCTCGACAGTATGCAGTATTTTACTTCCGTGGTGTGCAATCTGGACGTTTCAGAGGTGCCAGAACTACGAAACTACAGCAAGCTTCGAAACTCAACGTACTTTCTCAGCGATATGGACAAGTTGAAAAAAATTGGGATCATCGGCTATGCGAACCCCAGAGCTGCAGAACTGTCAACTCCAGGAAAAATTAAGTTTCTCGACGTCATTAGCAGCGTACGAGAGGAAGCCAAGAGGCTCAAGTCCGAGGAGGGTATCAACATTATCATAGTCGTGGGTAATTCGGGCTTTGAAGTTGATAAGAAAATCGCTGAAGAAGTAGAGGATGTCGACTTGGTACTTGGCGGAAATGCAGACAATTTTTTCTATAACGGCCCGAAGCCTGATGCCGAAGAGCCCGTTGGACCCTATCCATTTGTCGTACGACAGACTAGTGGGAAAAAGGTCTACGTAGCGCAGTCTTACGCATACACCAAGTACGTAGGGAATCTCACGGTAATCTTATTCTTCTGGACAAGAATGTGCCCAAGGCTGGGGATGTTGAGGAGGAACTTGAAAAGTGGAGGGCCTTGCTGCCCGAAAAAAACGAACAAATTTAATAAAGTTGTTGGAAAATGTAACAGGAATTGAGTAATTCAATAAAGTTATAATTCTATCTCTTTTTCTTAAGAGACTTTTATCGCATCCAATCGGCAGCCCTAATTCCAATACAGGGCCCACTGCGCAGTCCTCCTTGTGGCGGCCTTGCAGCTAGCGTGACTTTGCTTACAGAGAAAAACGTTGAAATCCAACACCGCACTACGCTGCGTTCTTTAATTACAATTGAGACTGCTTCAATTTATTTGTATCTACAGCGTTGCGTGCGATCCATATGAAAAGATTAATGGAAGCAAATTGACCAATCACGTGCCCTCGTGTTGTTTTTCATTTTTTAAATCGATATATTTTTTTCGCATAATATAAGCTAACATTGTCTAATGCCTCACAGTTGTGCGAATCGCGCAAAGGCGCGCGGAAAAGAATCTGAAATACAATATGTAAGGGGCACGCACGTGGTGTAAGTATAGCAATGCAAAAGACGAGCGCACACACATGTTCGCGTGACTGTCGCGTCAGCAGCAGTCGTATACATTCCTGCCACTAAACTGTCTGAAATTTCGATTCCCTCGCACTTGTACTAATTGTAGGATTACGAATAGGTTTGTGACCCACTTTTTCCACAGTTCCCGAATGATGAATTCATGCGGGTAGATGGCTTTATTTCGCGCATTTATGGTTGAACGATCCACAAAAGTTGTAACTGACAAAAGCGTGAAATTATCTCGTTATTCACGTGATTAATACGATTTCAATTATCCGCGTCTCATTCCTTTGTTTAAAAAGCGCGCACGTATATGTATATCTAAATAATGTGTACGCGGATTTGCGAGATTGGCTTAGCAAGATAACGCTACACTTTATATAGTTCAGTTTTCTCGTATTGAAACGATGATAAGTATTCGTGCAAAGGTTAAACATTATTACAGCGCGATCGCAGATATTTTAGCGGTGTTTTTGTGCGCGCGCAAGGAACCTAAACGAGCGCAAAAAATCGTTCTATATACAGCTTCGGTTCGACGAATAGGTGAAAAACTGGTTCAACAATCATCCAAACACACAAGCGAGCTAGCTTGGCGAAGAGAAAGTTGCGCGTGGTGGCCAAGTGCTGCGTTAGGACGGATTAATTGCGCGCAGGCAGCCGCAGTGATCGGCGCGGCTAAGCTAAGCCGCACATGAAAATGCGACGCGACGATGCGTGCTAGCTGGGGATAAAACGAGAGTATATAAAACTGATAATCACGTTCTCCTTATCATCGCTCATCGCGCGCCGAAAAACCAAATTCCTCGTTTACATGAAGTGGTGTGCTTTTATGGAGCATAAGCTGCGAGCTTTGCGTAAGAGTAGATTGAGATACGTACTCGCAGAGACAGAACGAGGGATAAGCAGACAGATTCAGAGAGAGAGAGAGAGAGAGAGAGAGTAAGTGAGTGAGTGAGCGAGGGAGGGAGCGAGGAGAGGGGGAAGGGAAGGAGACGCGCGTCGGAATAGGCGCGCGCCGAGAGATCGCACGTATTAGTCGGTTTTGGCTCCTCGGCGTTGTCGTTGGTAAATGTGGAAGCACTGTGCAGTTTTAATGTCCGAGTGTGTAGTTGTTTAACGTGAACAATGTCTAATGCGCTAATACTTGCGGGTTTGCTGCTGGTGCTGGGGCTCTGCGCAGAGTCGGCGCCGACGAACAATCGAAAGTTTAGGCTGCGAATCATCCATACCAATGACATGCACTCGAGGTAATTTCAACGCGCACGTGACCAAATATTTAAAGATTCTCACTTTGAGTTTGTGCAAGTGTGCAAGCCCGATTTGTATGAGGAAAGAGCGCGCCCGCAACTATAACACACAAGCAGGCATGAATGCTTTTTTCAGAAAATCAAGGTAGCCGTGCTTACGGCTTAGCTGCTGCTTATCATAACTTGGAATAAACGTGTTTTTTGTATAGCAATAACTAGTTTTTTAAACGCGCGATAAAACGATCGTAAAAAGAGTAATGTCGATTTCTCTGCTTATAACGCGCACATGGCAGTTTGAAGTACATGTGCTTCTCAGGAACGCGAATGATTTCTATACAAAGAGAATGTAAATTAATTGAAATGTTGCGCACGAAGATTTGAAGAAACGGCTCAAAAGGACGGTGGCATTTGCACAAGTGAGGACGCCAAGATTGGCGGTTGTTACGGCGGTTTCGCCAGGCTGACTACCCTGGTGAGAGAAGCTCGAGCCAACGCCACCGAGGAGGAGCCGGTCTTCTTCCTCAACGCCGGAGACACCTACCAGGGCAATCAGCTGTTTAGTCACTACCACGCCAATATCGTCGTCAAGTTCCTCAACATACTTGGGCCGGATGTAGCGGTATGATTATAAGAGTGTATTTTGAAATATATAAGCATCTAAGTATCGGCGGCGTCCCTCTCTCTCCCCCTGTCAAGCATCAATAACTCTGCTGTTTTGCCATTTATTTAGAGATAAATATTTTGCATTCCATTTGTGTGAATCTCGTTTGCAGAGCCTAGGCAATCACGAGTTCGACGATGGCCCAAAAGGTTTGGCACCCTTTCTCAACAACGCGAGCTTTCCTGTTGTCGCAGCCAATCTCGATTTCTCCGAGGTGCCGATACTACAGAACACGCGGCAATTTAAGAAATCGGTAATCCTCGAAGCGAGTGGCCAAAAGATTGGGGTAGTCGGCTATCTGACACCCGAGACGAAGGTTCTGTCCAAGGCCGGAAACGTGATATTTCTCCAAGAGGTGCCAGCAGTTCGGGAGGAGGCCAAGAAGCTTAAGCTCCAGGGATGTCACATGGTCATTGCTCTGGGCCACTCGGGCTTCGAGGTGGACAAAATAATAGGCCGCGAGGTCGAGGACGTCGATCTTGTTATAGGCGGCCATACCAACACCTTTCTCTACAATGGTCCAAAGCCCGATCTCGAGGAAGCCCAGGGACTCTACCCGACCGTTGTCGTCCAGCCCGCGACTGGCAAGAAGGTGTACGTCGTCCAGGCGTACGCATACACCAAGTACTTGGGAGACGTCCGGGTCGAGTTCGACGCCGCCGGAATCTCGAGTATCGAGGGCAAACCGATCCTCGTGGATCACAGTATTGTCAGAGCCGAGGACGTCGAGGAGGAGCTGAAAAACTGGGTGGAACCACTGGCCAAGTTCAAGAAAATGAAGGTGGGAGAGACCCGGGTGCTGCTCAACGGCGATGAGAGGGCCTGTCGCCTCATGGAGTGTAATTTTGGGAACCTCCTCACCGACGCCATGATTCACCTGGTGAGCAATCATCATCATCAATTAAATTGACGATGAATTTTACATGTTTCTCTGTGCAGAATGCCGAAAAGTATAAAGGCGAAGAAGGCTGGACCGACGCGGCGATAGCGATCCATCAGGCTGGAGGAATAAGGACCTCCGTCGGTGCTACGTACAAAAATACAGTAAAAGATTTTGCTTATTACGATTTTCAGGGTTGAATGCGTGATATACTGACTGTTGCTGTACATTACAGGAAACTGGAGTAGCAGCGCTGCCTGAAAAGTTGGCCAACAAAAACGTGAGTACCTTTCCGAGCTCGTATACCAGCTGCAGGATCTTGGCTAATGCTCATAGTTTCTGTAGGTGACGATGGAGATGCTCCTAAGCGCTTTTCCCTTTTCATCAAACGTGGTGAAGGTCGAGCTGCACGCGACGAAGCTGTGGGAGGTGCTCGAGTGGAGTGTGCACGACAGGCTCGATCAGACGACTACTAAACACGGTGGAGCCTTTCTACAGTATTCCGGCCTACAGGTACGTGGGAGTTGCGACGAGTGTGAGTGAGATACTTGGAGCGTATAAAAATAATTGCCGAATCTGTTAGGTCATCTACGACCTCTCGAAGCCTCTGAACTCGCGGGTCGTCAGCGCCAAGGTGCGATGCAGTAAATGTCTTGTTCCAACGTACGAGGACCTCGACATGAATAAGACATACATGGTGCTGATGACGGACTTTATGACTGGAGGTGGAGACGGCTTTAGCATGCTAAAGAACCAACCTGTCGTCGAGGAATTTGGTGGGTCAACCGTTGGTTTTAAAGCACGTGCAGTGATTGCCAAAACATGACAGAGGTTTGCATTTTTTTTTTGCAGAGCAACAGGTGGTGAAAGTCGTAGCGGACTATATCAACCAGACGAGTCCTGTTTACCCAGGTCTCGAGGGCAG
This sequence comes from Pteromalus puparum, assembly GCA_012977825.3. Classification (NCBI taxonomy): domain Eukaryota; kingdom Metazoa; phylum Arthropoda; class Insecta; order Hymenoptera; family Pteromalidae; genus Pteromalus; species Pteromalus puparum. Next base: position 48,134,947 of record CM053169.1, on the reverse strand, counting down.
AATTCGATTCGTACTCGAAGATCTTGACGACCCTTCACGAATCAACGCGCTCCCCTCGGATGCGGTCAACTCTGTACTTCCGAGTCTGCTTCTCGCATTGTGCTGCATATCATTTTTAGGATTTATTTAATTTATTGTGCGAGTTTCTTTTTTTTGTACTCGCGTGACTCTTGTAACGACAGTATGTGTTTTAACGTCTATTCTAGTGAGTAGACGGTGGATCTTTACTCTGCATTAAGGAAGGTGTAAATTGAAAACAACTCAATTTATAATTAAATAAAAGCTCGCAAGGAGCAAAATCTATTAATAAAAGAAATCTACTTGCGTAGAATAAGGAAAAATGAGTGAAAATATACTGTCTGAACGGTCGCTCTCCAACTGAGAACGATATCAGTAGCTGACACTGCAGTGTGTTCAGCTCCGATTCTACAGCTCGACTGACTGCAGTCGGGCAGCAGGTACTGCCGAGAGAGCGAGCGCTCGAGCGCTGTCGTAGCAGCCCCTATTTGATCGAGCTGACCAGCAGCGTTCCGAAACTTACGTACCGGCTAGCTCCGACTCTGTCGCTTTCTCGGCGGATTCGAATTTAACTGATTCTATTTGAACAGTATGCATTGTACATTTATTATTATTATTCTTAATTTCCTCCTAAATTTTAGCGAATCAAAGCGTTAGCTTCCTTTCTTATGGCGCGCCGGATCGGGACCGGCTTTTTATGATTCCTTACAGTCCAAACTTGCTTCTCNAATCTACTTGCGTAGAATAAGGAAAAATGAGTGAAAATATACTGTCTGAACGGTCGCTCTCCAACTGAGAACGATATCAGTAGCTGACACTGCAGTGTGTTCAGCTCCGATTCTACAGCTCGACTGACTGCAGTCGGGCAGCAGGTACTGCCGAGAGAGCGAGCGCTCGAGCGCTGTCGTAGCAGCCCCTATTTGATCGAGCTGACCAGCAGCGTTCCGAAACTTACGTACCGGCTAGCTCCGACTCTGTCGCTTTCTCGGCGGATTCGAATTTAACTGATTCTATTTGAACAGTATGCATTGTACATTTATTATTATTATTCTTAATTTCCTCCTAAATTTTAGCGAATCAAAGCGTTAGCTTCCTTTCTTATGGCGCGCCGGATCGGGACCGGCTTTTTATGATTCCTTACAGTCCAAACTTGCTTCTCCTCAGTTTCTAGCTCTCTACATACATTCCAAGGATCGGAACGCGACTTTTCGAATTTTTTCACGATTTTTTTCGATTTTACCGCGGGTTATATATTTTTATTTCAGTAGAATTTTTTCACCATATCGACGTATTTTTTCCCCCTCTATCGATCTAGCCTGGTCCCAACATCCGATTCGACGATTAAAGTATGCAAATTGCAATTTTACTATTACGATTTCCAGTTTCGTGTACTTAACGTCAAGCGATCGTTTCGAGACCATATTCATTCGAAAGAGGAGTGACAAATACGTAGAAAAAACCCGGTCCAGCATTATTTTATTGTTATTAATGGGTGCAAATATGACCTCGAAAAAGTTTTTTCGCAATTTACCGGCATGCCCGGGAAATTCCGGCTGTAGCCAGGCGGCTGCATCCTCGGCGGCGACAAACAATCTTCGGGATTCTCAAGCCATTAAGACCTAAAGGGGTGGAGACGCGTCTTTTAGGAGAGACTATCAAAAACGTGAGTTAACATAAAATTTTCGAAAAGACGTAAGAATCGCCAAAAACGCGTAAAAAAATAAAAATGCATGGCAAAAATGAGTAAAAATTGATAAAAGAAGAATAAAAAAATGCGAGGGCTATGCAGGCCTCGTCGTGCGTGCCGCATGCGTAACGTGACGCCTGCAGTAATG